>NC_069456.1:17502240-17584740 GCF_026875155.1 Cherax quadricarinatus | reverse complement strand
TTCACTTCCTCTCTCACGCTCACTAGTACAGCCAATAATGAAAGGAAATGGGTAAGGGGTGAACAAAGGGGACAACAGGACATTGTCCCCAACAAGAGCGGACGGAAGTGGAAGTATTCAGTGTGGGTAATGAGGGGAGTGGAATGAGAGGAGATAAGGGGAGAGGGATGAGGGGAGATAAGGGTAGCTATGAACACATCAGCCTTGAAAGATCTATTTTTCTCGTGTATGTGATGCATAGTGCTGATAGATGGTAACTGTCGGGTGAAAGTGACTCCAGCTCTGCTGGAAGGAAACCTTTGAACGTGTTGTAACTGATGAACCTTTAATGGAATACTGGACGATATCTTCAATGTCTTTAAGAACATAAGAACGAAGGAACACTGCAGAAGGCCTACTGGCCCATGCGAGGCAGGTCCAAGTCTCCTACCGGCTTAAGCCAATGCACCCAACCTACTGAAGTCTACTAGCTCAGGCAGACACAACTGAAGTCTCTCAGGTGGACATACTAAGGGCAGGTGGACACACTGTAGTGGCAGGTGGACACACTAGGAGACACTACAAGGACGTGAGAGGTACTACCGTGGCTGGGGTTCCAGTGTACTCTAATTGTAACCCGGGAGATGTTCTCTGCCAGGCTGCCACAACCACATTCCTGGAGTTCCTCAAGGTCCTCTCTAGTTCCTGATCCTGTTTCCACTCAGCCTCATGCTACTGCTGCTGCTACTGCTGCTGCTGTTGCTACTGCTATTGCTGCTTTCTCTCTCTCTCTCTCTCTCTCTCTCTCTCTCTCTCTCTCTCTCTCTCTCTCTCTCTCTCTCTCTCTCTCTCTCCCTCTCCTCTCTCTCTCTCTCTCTCTCTCTCTCTCTCTCTCTCTCTCTTGTTTACACAGGGTTTTACAAGGTTAGATTAAGGGTTCCTAACTTTATTTACAAGCTAAGAGCTGTTGCCTGCATCTCTCTCTCTCTCTCTCTAAATGACGCATGTTTGAGTGTATTCACCTAACAATATTTACAAGGGTCTAACAACATGATCTACCAGGCCAGCCACCACGAGTGCTGGTCTGTGATTCCTTCTAATATTCTGAAGTCGAGAATATCAGTGAGTATATAGGCTGGAGGTGTGAGAAACATGTATTGACCTGACTTGTTTCTCATCCCGGCACTGACTCATTCCTTCGAAGAATGAGACACTGGTGTAAGATTTAGGAATCTTGTAGAAGCGTTTAGCCGGATAATTGAAGAATTCCCCGAAGACGCCTTTAGCTGGCGAGACTTATACTTAAGTATCTCAGTCATCAACTTGTCGGTTTTCTAAACCACTTACGCCACTTAAACCTTTCTACATTAGACGTAATCAAGGTCCAGGTGCTTACTCACACATGTGTTACTCACGCGACTTTAAACCAGCAATAAAGATACACATGTTTTACTCACACGTATTTTTCTCTCTCCACCTTAATTACGTGTCTTGACAAACTCGTCTACGTCTGACTAATTTAGACTTCCATTCCTCACACATCCGCTAGAGCGCTTCAAGTGAAAGTCAGAGAGCGTAATGACCACTTGGAAGCAGCAGTGTAGGTCACAGTGAGAGGTGTGTGACCTGTGTGGACACCAGGGTCACTGGTCACTTATAAACACTTATAAAGAATAAGACACTTACGTACAGTTCAAGATATTTATTATTATTATTATTATTATTATTATTATTATTATTATTATTATTATTATTATTATTATTATTTTTATTATTATTATTGTTATTATTATTATTATTATTATTATTATTATTATTATTATTATTATATTATTATTATTATTATTATTATTATTATTTTTATTATTATTATTGTTATTATTATTATTATTATTATTATTATTATTATTATTATTATTATTATTATTATTATTATTATTATTATTATTATTATTATTATTATCCTGAGCTGTATATTATAAAGTGTTTTTTCCACATCTCGTTGGTCAAAGACCGGGCCGCGGGGGCGTTGACCCCCGAAACTTTCTTCACGTATACCAGGTATACCATTTCTCACTTATAACCTCCTAGAACTTTGGATAGCTGGAGCTTTGGATAGCTAGAACTTTGGATAGCTAGAACTTTGGATAGCTAGAACTTTGGATAGCTAGAACTTTGGATAGCTAGAACTTTGGATAGCTAGAACTTTGGATAGCTAGAACTTTGGATAGCTGGAACTTTGGATAGCTAGAACTTTGGATAGCTGGAACTTTGGATAGCTAGAACTTTGGATAGCTAGAACTTTGGATAGCTAGAACTTTGGATAGCTAGAACTTTGGATAGCTGGAACTTTGGATAGCTAGAACTTTGGATAGCTAGAACTTTGGATAGCTGGAACTTTGGATAGCTATAAAAACAGGTTGGGTGTTCAAGTTGGGTAATATATTTAATGTCTAGAAAGGATTTGGGGAAGAACTGGTTTGGCAATAGAGTTGTAGACGAGTGGAACAAACTGCCAGAGTACCGTCACTGAAGGGAGAACTCTGGGGCTGGACAAATATATGAGTGGTTGTGGGTGGATGTGAGTTGGACTTGCCTAGCATGGGCTAGACAGGTTAAACACATGTGCGACACCTGGGTGTCCTTTAATTTCCCACAAGTGTCTAATTCTTCATCTCGTATTGATTTAAAAAAAAAAGCAATTAGTGAGCGAAACGTTGTGAATTAAAGACACACATGTGTTGCACATGGGTCTAATTCCTCACAGTATTAAACCTTGGCGATAAATACCGAAAAAAACAGGTTTAGAAAAACAGGTGAGTAAACACAAGGACATATTTATGAGACAACGTTTCGGTCCTGGGACCTAAACGTTTCCTCACGTATCTTCCTATAGTAGCTCCTCATCGTGTCAGAACTGTGCACAGTTATGGTCGTGACTTGTTCTTGTGCTCAGACTTGTTCTTGTGATCAGACTTGTTCTTGTGCTCAGACTTGTTCTTGTGCTCAGACTTGTTCTTGTGCTCAGACTTGTTCTTGTGCTCAGACTTGCTCTTGTGCTCAGACTTGTTCTTGTGCTCAGACTTGTTCTTGTGATCAGACTTGTTCTTGTGCTCAGATTTGTTCTTGTGCTCAAACTTGTTCTTGTGCTCAGACTTGTTATTGTGCTCAGACTTGTTCTTGTGCTCAGACTTTTCTTGTGCTCAGACTTGTTCTTGTGCTCAGACTTGTTCTTGTGCTCAGACTTGTTCTTGTGCTCAGACTTGTTCTTGTGCTCAGACTTGTTCTTGTGCTCAGACTTGTTCTTGTGCTCAGACTTGTTCTTGTGCTCAGACTTATTCTTGTGCTCAGACTTATTCTTGTGCTCAGACTTGCTCTATAAACTGTAGTTTAGTGGGAATAATTGTGCGAAATGTTAGTATTTTGTAGGAAATGACAAGCTCTGATGTTTCGCACTGTTATCATTTTTTTGCGAGTCTTCGAGCGTTTTTAGGTCAGGTTTCTTATTGGTGTGATAGATGTTCAGGGATGTGAGATGCTGGGTAATGAGGCGAGGCTGTGTGATCATGAGCTGTGAGATGTGCAGGGAAGTGAGATGCTGGGTAATGAGGCGAGGCTGTGTGGTCATGAGCTGTGAGATGTGCAGGATGTGAGATGCTGGGTAATGAGGCGAGGCTGTGTGGTCATGAGCTGTGAGATGTGCAGGATGTGAGATGCTGGGTAATGAGGTGGGACTGTGTGGTCATGAGTTGTGATAGATGCTTGGGACTGATGTGTACTGACGTGTTTGGAAACTGCCTCCTTCAGTGAGAGGAAGTGTAGTAAAAAGGGGAGAGTAATAAGATGGAAAGTGTAGGGAAAGCATGGAGAGAGAGGGAGAGTGTAACAAGGGGGAGAACGTAGCGAGAGGGAGAGTGTAACAAGAGGGAGAACGTAGCGAGAGGGAGAGTGTAAATGGTTAAAGTCTGACTGAATCATTGTCATAAGCGTCTGTCTCCTATGTACGTGTTAACTGTGTGTTGTTCCAATTACAATATTCTGCCTTATTGGTCCTTAAATTTAGATTTTTGCCTCCGAGGCAACCAGTACCTTTAAAATTTTTAAAGAATTTCGAGTTTCACTACTCTCGGAGCCCGGCCATGGGATAGGCTCGCCTGGTGATTGTCCGGCCATGGGACAGGCTCGCCTGGTGATTGCCCGGCCATGGGACAGGCTCACCTGGTGATTGCCCGGCCATGGGACAGGTTCACCTAGTGCTTCCCTGGTCAACCAGACTAGCACAAGAACATATGGATACACAAAAAGAAGTGGAACTAGGCCCCTTAAAGGTTAACAGGAATACATCTGGATTTATATCTGCAGTTGACTTATCTTTCGGAAGTAAATTAAGATATTTATTTAATCTGTCTGGTATCTTGTTTTCATTAATAAGATACTGCTAATCACTATATTCTTCAAAAAGTGGACAATTAAGTACATAGTGTTCAAGATAGTGACCATAGTGATGGCCACATTACTTTGCATTTGGTTTGATCATCATCTATGTGTCTGTCAAACTGGTAGATGTACTCGTGACCAAGTCTAAGACTGGCCACTACAACATGTGTTGCGAGAAGTATAGCGAAACGCAGGGAGTATAGTGCAGGGAGAGTGTAACTAGAGGGAGTTTAACGAGAGGGAGAGTGTAACTAGAGGGAGTTTAACGAGAGGGAGAGTGTAACTAGAGGGAGTTTAACGAGAGGGAGAGTGTAACTAGAGGGAGTTTAACGAGAGGGAGAGTGTAACTAGAGGGAGTTTAACGAGAGGGAGAGTGTAGAGTGATGGAGAACGTGGTTATGCGAGTTAGTTGAAGTTCTTATAAAAAATATACATAATTAAACTTGTATCGTTGTTAAGGAAAAAATGAACTAGAAACAGCGTTGACGATGTTTTAATGATAAATTAATAATAATAATAATATACTAATAATATAATAATAAATAATAATATAATAATAATAATAATACTTCTCTTGTCACTAGTTTAATAATAATAATAATATAATATAATAATAATAATAATAATAATAATAATAATAATACCTTCTCTTGTCACTAGTTTAATAATAATATAATAATAATAATATAATAATTTAAAAATAACCTTCTCTTGTCACTATTTTAATAATAATAATAATAATAATAATAATAATAATAATAATAATAATAATATAATAATACCTTCTCTTGTCACTACTTTCATAATAAATAATAATAATAATAATAATAATAATAATAATAATAATAATAATTATAATATAATATAATAATAATAATACCTTCTCTTGTCACTAGTTTAATAATAAAAATAATAATTATAATTAATAATAATAATAATAATAATAATAATAATAATATAATATAATAATAATAATACCTTCTCTTGTCACTAGTTTAATATAATAATAATAATAATAATAATAATTAATAATAATAATAATAATAATAATAATAATATAATAATAATATAATTATATAATAATAATATACCTTCTCTTGTCACTAGTTTATAATAATAATAATAATAATAATAATATAATAATAATAATAAATAATAATAATAATAATAATAATAATAATAATAATAATACCTTCTCTTGTCACTAGTTTAATAATAATAATAATAATTATAATAATAATTATAATAATAATAATAATAAAAATAATAATACCTTCTCTTGTCACTAGTTTAATAATAAATAATATAATAATAAAAAATAATTAATAATAAATTTATAATAATAATAATAATAATATAATAATAATAAATAATAATTATAATAATAATAATAATAAAAATAATAATAATAATAATCCTTCTCTTGTCACTAGTTTAATAATAATAATAATAATAATAATAATAATAATAATAATAATAATAATAATAATAATAATAATAATATTAATAATAATAATAATACCTTCTCCTGTCACTAGTTTAATAATAATAATAATAATTTTACATTTTCTTAATCTCAAGAGAGTAATTTATATAGTTCGTGAGAGAGGAAGTAAGTGACTTCAGCAAAAAAAAAAATAATACAAAAGAAAAATAAGAATAGTCTAATGGAACAACGGTTGTGGGGTGATATAACGGTACACCGAGTCTTGTAGTGGAGAACAACAAGACGATCAGTGGTGACAAGTTCCAAATGCTGAGATATAGAAAGGATAAGAACTCAAGAGATACAGGACGAAATATCACCAAACGGAATGAAAGGAATATGCGAGAGATCTGGGAGTAATAATGTCTGCTGGCTTTTCTTTCCAAGGGCGTAATAAGGCAAATATCACGAGAGCCAGGACAATGGTTGGATTATGAAAACTTTGAAAAAAGGGAAATAATGCCAGTGGTGATACTACTCAAATCACTTGTGCTCTCTCGCTTAGATTATTGTTCAGTGTTGACGGCCCCGTTCAGAGCAGGAGAGACAGCAGAGATGGAACACATACAAAGATCATTTACTGTCCACATAGAGCCAAAAATATTAAATTGCTGAGAACACCTCAAAGTCCGAAATATGTACTCACTGAAGCGGAGGAGAGAGAGATACATGATAATATATACGTGGAAGGTGCTTAAGGGTCTAGTCCAAACTCTGCACACTGCCATAACATCATACTGAAGTGAGAGATATTAAAGAAAGTGTGAAACATTAGAGTGAGAAATATAGTAGGAAGTATAAAATGAACCCAGTGAAGCAATTACTCTGTTTCCTGATGAATCTTACCTAACCTAAATGCAAGTAAGAAACAGGGGCGCCGTGAGGACAATAAGAGAACATTATATCAACATTCGTGGTCCCAGACTGCTTAACACTCTACCACAAGTTACGAGTAACACTGTTGCAACAAGAATAGATATATTTCAGGAGGACATTTGAAAATATACCTCCACCAAATGCCAGATCAACCAGGCTGTGATGGATATATGGGCCAGCGGGCCCCTGGTAGTAATAGCCTAGTTGATCAGGCAAGCACCAGACAAGCTGAGCTGGGTAACAAGATAGGAAAATTCTCGAAAGTCTAAAAAAGTTAAGGAATCGAAGTTGTGCCTTTCTCACTGCTGTCTCTTGACTGTCAGCTAGACTGTTGGACGGGTAAGTGGGTGTGGGTGGGTGTGAGTTAGACCTGCCTAGCATGGGCCAGTAGGCCCGCTCTAGTGCACCTCTGTTCTTATGTTGTGAAGTGTGTTAAGTTCAAAGGTGGGTGAATCAGATGTCAGAGAAAGTGGGTGGCAGTGGGTGAGTGGGTGAGGGTGGGAGACGGAGAGTGACGTGTGGGAGGTAGATGTGATGGTTGTAGGTGGTAGTGGATAGTGGTGATAGTAAACAGTGTGTGTGTACTCAGTTGTGGTTGCAGGGGTCGATTCACAGCTCCTGGGTCCCTCCTCGTCGCTAGTTGCTACCCAGTCACTCTTCCCGATCCATGAGCTTTATCATACCTCTTCAGCTATGTATGGATCCTGCCTCCACTACATCACTTCCCAGATTGTTCCACTTCCTGACAACTCTGTGGCTGAAGAAATACTTCCTAACTTCCCTGTACTCACCTATTTGTGGTTGCAGGGGTCGAGTCTTAGCTCCTGGCCCCTGTGTGTGTGTACTCACCTAGTTGTACTCACCTAGTTGAGGTTGCGGGGGTCGAGTCCGAGCTCCTGGCCCCGCCTCTTCACTGATCGCTACTAGGTCACTCTCCCTGAGCCGTGAGCTTTATCATACCTCTGCTTAAAGCTATGTATGGATCCTGCCTCCACTACATCGCTTCCCAAACTATTCCACTTACTGACTACTCTGTGGCTGAAGAAATACTTCCTAACATCCCTGTGATTCATCTGTGTCTTCAGCTTCTAACTGTGTCCCCTTGTTACTGTGTCCAATCTCTGGAACATCCTGTCTTTGTCCACCTTGTCAATTCCTCTCAGTATTTTGTATGTCGTTATCATGTCCCCCTATCTCTCCTGTCCTCCAGTTTTCGTCAGGTTGATTTCCCTTAACCTCTCCTCGTAGGACATCCCTCTTAGCTCTGGGACTAGTCTTGTTGCAAACCTTTGCACTTTCTCCAGTTTCTTTACGTGCTTGGCTAGGTGTGGGTTCCAAAACTGGTGCCGCATACTCCATTTGGGCCAAACGTCACGGTGTACAGGGTCCTGAACGATTCCTTATTAAGATGTGGGAAATGCTGTTCTGAGGTTTGCTAGGCGCCCATATGCTGCAGCAGTTATTTGGTTGATGTGCGCTTCAGGAGATGTGCTGGTGTTATTACTCACCCCAAGATCTTTTTCCTTGAGTGAAGTTTGTAGTCTCTGGCCCCCTAGACTGTACTCCGTCTGCGGTCTTCTTTGCCCTTCCCCAATCTTCATGACTTTGCACTTGGTGGGATTGAACTCCAGGAGCCAATTGCTGGACCAGGTCTGCAGCCTGTCCAGATCCCTTTGTAGTTCTGCCTGGTCTTCGATCGAATGAATTCTTCTCATCAACTTCACGTCATCTGCAAACAGGGACACCTCAGAGTCTATTCCTTCCATCATGTGTGTGTGTGTGCGTGCATGTGTGTGTGTGTATTTTCGGGAAGGTGGTAATTTAAATGGGTGAAGGAGATGAAATTGGGCCCCCACACCTCATACCATGGGTGATGTGGGGCCCCTACACTAGCTGGACCCTCACAATAGCTGGGCCCCCACACCTCACCATTTATCCTAACTTAAACAAACGTAAATTAATGCGAGATTAAGACAGTAGCATATGTAAATTAACAAGAAACGTTAAGAAGAAGAAGAAGAAAAAGAAGAAGAAGAAAAAGAAGAAGAAGAAAAAGAAGAAAAGAAAGAAGAAGAAGAAGAAGAAGAAGAAGAAGAAGAAGAAGAAGAAGAAGAAGAAGAAGAAGAAGAAGAAGAAGAAGAAGTTAAGGAAGGTTATTAAGACACTGAAGCAACAGTTGAATAATACAGTTTCCTGGTAATTACGTTCCCTGACGCAACTTTAACCAGGTCTTATAACAGCAGTTAAAGTAATTACAGCAGTTCACTAAAGCGAGAGTAGTTGTATAAGCAGGTAGCACTGTAAGTGTGTCTAATTTTTAATAGACTGTCTTTTTATTATTATTATTATTATTATGATTATTATTATTATTATTATTATTATTATTATTATTATTATTATTATTTTTATTATTGTTATAAATAATTATTATTGTTATTATTATTATTATTATTATTATTATTATTATTGTAGTAGAAGTAGTGTAGTAGTAGTAGTAGTGTAGTAGTAGTAGTGTAGTAGAGTGCCCCAAAGGGGAAAAAACACATTAACCATCACTCGCCCCTTACTTGTATCTTCAGAAGAGGAACACACCACTGCCCGTATTAACCCATAGAAAAGCACCATCTCTAACAGAAGTCCTCCCTTTACCATCTTCCTGTACCTTCAAAAACACCTTTCCCACAATATTTCACCACAGGGAGTCAAACACGACATCTCTGCGCTGCCTATATACATACATATAAATATATATATATATAAATTTTTATATATATATATATATATATATATATATATATATATATATATATATATATATAAATATATATATTATTTCAACAAGTTGACCGTCTCCCACCGAGCAGGGTGACCCAAAAAAGAAAGAAAATCACCAAAAAGAAAATACTTTCATCATCTTTTCAACACTTTCACTTCACTCACACATAATCACTGTTTTTTTTTTGCAGAGGTGCTCAGATAAAAACAGTTTAGAAGCATATACGTATAAAAAATACCCCAATTTATCCCCCAAACTGCTAATATCCAAAACCCTCCTTTAGAGTGCAGGCATTGTACTTCCCATTTCCAGGACTCAAGTCGGTTATATAAAATAAAACCCGGGTTTTCCCCGAATCCCTTCACTAAATATTACCCTGCTCAACTCCAACAGCTCGTCAGGTCCCAAATACCATTTTGTCTCCATTCACTCCTATCGAACACGCTCACGCACGCCTGCTGGAAGTCCAAGCCCCTCGCCCACAAAACCTCTCTTACCCCTTCCTTCCAACCTTTTAGATGACGACCCCTACCCCGCCTTCCTTCTCCTACAGATTTAAATGCTCTCTATGTCATTTACTTTGATCCATTCTCTCTAAATGACCAAACCACCTCACAACCCCTCTTCTGCCCCCTGACTAATACTTTTATTAACTCCACACCTTCTCCTAATTTCCACACTCCGAATTTTCTGCATAATATTTACACCACACATTGCCCTTAGACAGGACATCTCCACTGCCTCCAACCACCTCCTTGCTGCTGCATTTACCACCCAAGATTCACACCCATATAAGAGTGTTGGTACTACTATACTTTCATACATTCCCTTCTTTGCCTCCATAGATAACGTTTTTTGTCTCCACGTATACCTCAACGCACCACTCACCTTTTTTCCCCTCATCAGTTCTATGATTAACCTCATCCTTCATAAATCCATCCGCCGTCATGTAAAGCTTTGTCAAGTCAGTCAGCTTATTTTGCAACTTTTGCGCTTGTGTGTCTGTCAATATTTTTTGTCAGCTTAATACGCCAATTTTGTCTTTGTTTTCTTCTTCTAGCTTTCATCTTCCATCTTTTAAACAAGCGATGTTTACTCCCAGACTCGTCCATCAGCAGCTACTGCGGCTCACCTGGTTGACTCTGGCAGCCACACCGCATCATCAGCAAAAACATGCTCTATGAGTAACACAATATTTTCGCTTCTGAGGTTGCAGAATTTGCTTCTCTGTGTCGCCATTCACTTCTCTACTTCGTCATTCACTTCTCTGCCTCGTCGTTCACTTCTCTGCCTCGTCATTCACTTCTTTACCTCTTCATTCACTACTCTACCTCGTCATTCATTTCTCTGCCTTGTCATTCACATCTCTATCTCGTCATTCACTTCTCTGCCTCATCATTCACTTCTCTACCTCGTCATTCACTTCTCTGTCTCGTCATTCATTTCTCTACCTGTCATTTACTTCTCTTCCTCGTCATTTACTTCTCTACCTCGTCATTCACTTCTCTACCTCGTCATTCACTTCTCTACCTCGTCATTCACTTCTCTTCATCGTCATTCACTTCTCTACCTCGTCATTCACTTCTCTTCCTCGTCATCCACTTCTCTGCCTCGTCATTCACTTCTCTACCTCGTCATTTACTTCTCTACCTCGTCATTCACTTCTCTACCTCGTCATTTACTTCTCTTCCTTGTCATTTACTTCTCTACCTCGTCATTCACTTCTCTTCCTCGTCATTCCCTTCTCTACCTCGTCATTCACTTCTCTACCTCGTCATTCACTTCTCTTCCTCGTCATTCACTTCTCTACCTCGTCATTCACTTCTCTTCCTCGTCATTCACTTCTCTGCCTCGTCATTCACTTCTCTACCTCGTCATTCACTTCATTCACTTCTCTGCCTCGTCATTCACTTCTCTACCTCGTCATTCACTTCTCTTCCTCGTAATTCACATCTCTACCTCGTCATTCACTTTTCTACCTCGTCGTTCACATCTCTATCTCGTCATTCACTTCTCTTTCTCGTCATTCACTTCTCTACCTCGTCATTCACTTCTCTACCTCGTCATTCACTTCTCTTTCTCGTTATTCACTTATCTACCTCGTCATTCACTTCTCTTCCTCGTCATTCACTTTTCTACTTCGTCATTCACTTCTCTTCCTCGTCATTCACTTTTCTACTTCGTCATTCACTTCTCTTCCTCGTCATTCACTTTTCTACCTCGTCATTCACTTCTCTTCCTCGTCATTCACTTTTCTACTTCGTCATTCACTTCTCTTCCTCGTCATTCACGTCTCTTCCTCGTCATTCACTTCTATACCTCGTCATTCACTTCTATACCTCGTCATTCACTTCTCTATCTCGTCATTCACTTCTCTTCCTCGTCATTCACTTCTCTTCCTCGTCATTCACTTCTATACCTCGTCATTCACTTCTTTACCTCGTCATTCACTTCTCTTCCTCGTCATTCACTTCTATACCTCGTCATTCACTTCTCTTCCTCGTCATTCACTTCTATACCTCGTCATTCACTTCTCTATCTCGTCATTCACTTCTCTTCCTCGTCATTCACTTCTCTTCCTCGTCATTCACTTCTATACCTCGTCATTCACTTCTATACCTCGTCATTCACTTCTTTACCTCGTCATTCACTTCTCTGCCTCGTCTGTATACACGTTAAGCAATTTCTGTAATTTCAAATATAATTGATAATTAAGATAATTGAGATTACAAGTTCGTACGTTCTTACATCACCTCGGCGAATACAAATCACTGGGTACAGTTCAGAGTATACAGTTCAGGGAATACAATTCAGAGTACACAATTCAGAATACACAATTCAGAGTACACAATTCAGAGTACACAATTCAGAGTACACAATTCAGAGTACGCAATTCAGAGTACACAATTCAGAGAAACATAATTCAGAGTACAAAAATCAGAGTGCACAATTCAGAGAAACACAATTCAGAGTACACAATTCAGAGCACACAATTCAGAGTACACATTTCAGGGTACACATTTCAGGGTACACAATTCAGAGTACACAATTCAGAGTACACAATTCAGAGTACACAATTCAGAGTACACAATTCAGAGTACACAATTCAGAGTACACAATTCGTGTGTGGTTTAGTCACCAGCCGCGAGCCAAAGTTTAATTATATTAATAAAAAAACGAAAGAAAAAACCTGATCGAGGTCTGTTTTTGTGTGTGGTTTTAATTGGGTAAAACTGACGCGCCGCGGGACCGTCTTGTAGACGGTGAGTCGTGACAGGTTGACGCAGACGGGACGTGAGACAGACATAATGAGACAGAAGATGAGAGAGAGAGAGAGAGAGAGAGAGAGAGAGGAGAGAGAGAGAGAGAGAGAGAGAGAGAGAGAGAGAGAGGAGAGAGAGAGAGAGAGATAGAGAGAGAGAGAGAGAGAGAGAGGAGAGAGAGAGAGAGAGAGAGAGAGAGAGAGAGAGAGAGAGAGAGAGAGAGAGAGAGAGAGAGAGAGAGACAGAGAGACAGAGAGAGAGACAGACAGACAGACAGACAGACAGATAGACAGACAGACAGACAGACAGACAGATAGACAGATAGAGAGACAGAGACAGACAGACAAAACCTTCTGTCAATGGTTTTCATCTCTATCCCTGAATTATATTTTAATAGAAATATTTGAGAACTCACAATTATTATTATTATTATTATTATTATTATTATTATATTATTATTATTATTATTATTATAAGAAGCATTCAATTTGTATGCGTCAAGCAGCCCTGAGAGTGGTGAAGGCTCGATCCTCCTTCATTAAAAGCTACTCGGATAGGTTATTCTCCCCAGCCGGACTTTCCAGCGTAAAAGAATTGACAGCCACAACTTGTCAAACCTGTCAACTTGTGATGGAGGAGAGGCGTTTGTGTACATTTTTATTGCTGTAAAATATATAAAGGCTGGGATGAGAGGGAGAGAGGGGGCGATGCCCCCCGATATATTAGCGGATGGGTAGAGGGAGGGGGAGTTGAAAGATGTGGTGGAGAGATCGTCTGAAGTCCATGGACTTCAGACGATCACTGGTCCAAGACGCTGGTCCAAGACGCTGGCCCAAGACACCAGTCCAAGACCCCCGGTCCAGGACCCTGGTTCGAGACCTTGATTCAAGACTCTGGTCCACTGTGACGGTCGATGGAGAACGGTACACCAGGCTCTGAAGAACGGTACACCAGACTCTGAAGAACGGTACACCAGACTCTGAAGAGCGGTACACCAGACTCTGAAGAACGGTACACCAGACTCTGAAGAACGGTACACCAGACTCTGAAGAACGGTACGCCAGACTGAAGAACGGTACACTAGGCTCTGAAGAACGGTACACCAGACTCTGAAGAACGGTACGCCAGACTGAAGAACGGTACACCAGGCTCTGAAGAACGGTACACCAGGCTCTGAAAAACGGTACACCAGGCTCTGAAGAACGGTACACCAGACTCTGAAGAACGGTACACCAGACTCTGAAGAACGGTACACCAGACTCTGAAGAGCGGTACACCAGACTCTGAAGAACGGTACACCAGACTCTGAAGAACGGTACACCAGACTCTGAAGAACGGTACGCCAGACTGAAGAACGGTACACTAGGCTCTGAAGAACGGTACACCAGACTCTGAAGAACGGTACGCCAGACTGAAGAACGGTACACCAGGCTCTGAAGAACGGTACACCAGGCTCTGAAGAACGGTACACCAGGCTCTGAAGAACGGTACACCAGACTCTGAAGAACGGTACACCAGGCTCTGAAGAACGGTGCACCAGACTCTGAAGAACGGTACACCAGACTGAAGAACGGTACACCAGACTGAAGAACGGTACACCAGACTGAAGAACGGTACACCAGACTCTGAAGAACGGTACACCAGACTGAAGAACGGTACACCAGACTGAAGAACGGTACACCAGACTGAAGAACGGTACACCAGACTGAAGAACGGTACACCAGACTCTGAAGAACGGTACACCAGACTCTGAAGAACGGTACACCAGACTGAAGAACGGTACACCAGACTGAAGAACGGTACACCAGACTCTGAAGAACGGTAACACAGACTCTGAAGAACGGTACACCAGACTGAAGAACGGTACACCAGACTGAAGAACGGTACACCAGACTGAAGAACGGTACACCAGACTGAAGAACGGTACACCAGACTGAAGAACGGTACACCAGACTGAAGAACGGTACACCAAAATTCACGGAGAATAAAGTCGATTTATTTTCGACCGTGAGCTCACAAGCGAATTTCAAAACAGTAAGTTTCTGTGACATACTTAAGAGATTGTATGTGGATTTTGCACCAGCATTCATCCGGCATCGCTTGCAGGGGTGTCAAGTCGCAGCTCCTGGCCCCTCCTGACTGGCTTGGGCCAGTAGGTGACTTGGACCTGCCTAGTGTGGGTCAGTAGGTGACTTGGACCTGCCTAGCGTGGGCCAGTAGGTGACTTGGACCTGCCTAGTGTGGGTCAGTAAGTGACTTGGACCCGCCTAGTGTGGGTCAGTAGGTGACTTGGACCTGCCTAGCGTGGGCCAGTAGGTGACTTGGGCCTGCCTAGTGTGGGCCAGTAGGTGACTTGGACCTGCCTAGTGTGGGCCAGTAGGTGACTTGGACCTGCCTAGTGTGGGCCAGTAGGTGACTTGGACCTGCCTAGCATGGGCCAGTAGGTGACTTGGACCTGCCTAGTGTGGGCCAGTAGGTGACTTGGACCTGCCTAGTGTGGGCCAGTAGATGACTTGGACCTGCCTAGTGTGGGCCAGTAGATGACTTGGACCTGCCTAGTGTGGTTAGTAGATGACTTGGACCTGCCTAGTGTGTGCCAGTAGGTGACCTGGACCTACCTATCGTGGGCCAGTAAGTGACTTGGACTTGCCCAAAACTACGTGTTCAAGGGGGACTGAGGACACCGTCTTCACATCTCTACTGCTTCCGATAACTCTTCTGTGCTCGACTAACAAAGCCTAGTGTGTAAGCGAAACGTTTCGGAATAAAGGTACCTAACTGTTGCAAATGTGCCTTATTTATTAATCTGTCTGTAACGTATACCATTTCCCACTAATCACTGAACGTGTAACAAGACCTTTCTCTGTTTTTTTTGGAAAGTAGTCAACTTTCTCTCAGAAATACGTACGTTCACGCGAGAGTAATCAATCTTTGAAACATTAAGACACCTTCTAGAAGTGGGAAAATGTTAGGAAAACTCATCGGCATCGCCGCAGATCTTTCTTAAGGCCGACGGATGTGAAAATGAGAGTTACAACAGAGAGGAAAAAAATGTGTGATAAATGGTTTCGATATCCGACAATTGAGGAATGAGACATTTGTGCAGTATCTGGGAATCTTTACTGAGGGAACGTTTCGCCAGCCAGTGGCTTCTTCAGTCCAATACGGAGAAGAACGGTGGAAAAAGAGGAGTTTGAGGTAATAAGTCCCTCAGCCTGGAATCGATGTGTTCAATCCATCAGTCTTGAAGATTGATGGATTGAACTCACTGATTCCTGAAGAACCAACTGAACTCACTGATTCCTGAAGAACCAACTGAACTCACTGATTCCTGAAGAACCAACTGAACTCACTGATTCCTGAAGAACCAACTGAACTCACTGATTCCTGAAGAACCAACTGAACTCACTGATTCCTGAAGAAGTCACTGACTGGCTTTTTCTGGAATCAGTATGAGAAAGTATGCAGTGAGAGGAAGTATGCAGTGAGAGAAAGTATGCAGTGAGAGGGAGTATGCAGTGAGAGGAAGTATGCAGTGAGAGGAAGTATGCAGTGAGAGAAAGTATGCAGTGAGAGGGAGTATGCAGTGAGAGGAAGTATGCAGTGAGAGGAAGTATGCAGTGAGAGAAAGTATGCAGTGAGAGGAAGTATGCAGTGAGAGAAAGTATGCAGTGAGAGGAAGTATGCATTGTGCTCAGTTTACAGCAGCTGTCCTGGCATACCCCTGCAATAGTACGTATACTTCTCGACTGTCTCAAGAACTTATCAGTCGGATTTCCATGGATTGTGTGGATAGGTGCGGATTCGACGCGGATTTTTCTCACTCCAGCGCTAGATCAATCATTGACAAGCAACCCTCAATTTTACGGTCCAGGGCGTACAGCAATACCTAGAGTTTCCTTTCGAAATTGCCGGGTTTGTTGTAAATTCTTACCTCCACTGTCCTGTGGATTTTGTTCCCCAGATACATCATCGTTGGAGAAATGAATATCATTTGATGCTCTGAAGCTGAGTTCTGGAAGAACAAGCTGACGACTCCAGCGCCACAAACCTGGTTGTGGTGGTGACTTCAGCGAGCCTTAGTAATGTTGACCATTGTTTTGCACTGTTTTGATGTAAATGGTTTTTTGAAAACTGACAAGTTGAAGAGTGAGACATCTGTGCAGGGACTGACCACTTGAGGAACTGACCACCTGAGGAACTGACCACCTGAGGAACTGACCACCTGAGGAACTGACCACCTGAGGGACTGACCACCTGAGGAACTGACCACCTGAGGGACTGTCCACCTGAGGGGCTATCCACCTAAGGGGCTGACCACCTGAGGGACTCTCCACCTGAGGGACTGTCCACCTGAGGGGCTATCCACCTGAGGGGCTGACCACCTGAGGGACTCCCCACCTGAGGGACTGACCACCTGAGGGACTTTCCACCTGAGGGACTGACCACCTGAGGGATTCTCCACCTGAGGGACTGACCACCTGAGGGCCTCTCCACCTGAGGGGCTATCCACCTGAGGGGCTGACCACCTGAGGGACTCTCCACCTGAGGGACTCTCCACCTGAGGAGCTATCCACCTGAGGGACTGTCCACCTGAGGGGCTATCCACCTGAGGGGCTGACCACCTGAGAGACTGACCACCTGAGGGACTGACCACCTGAGGGACTGACCACCTGAGGGACTGACCACCTGAGGAACTGACCACCTGAGGGGCTGATCACCTGAGGGACTGACCACCTGAGGGACTGACCACCTGAGGGGCTGACCACCTGAGGGACTGACCACCTGAGGGACTGACCACCTGAGGGACTGACCACCTGAGGGACTGACATCACCTTCACATCACCACTGCCTCTGCAAACTTTTCTGTACTCGACTGAGGAAGCCTGCTGTGTAGGCGAAACGTTTCGGAATAAAGATACCTAACTATTAAATACTAGTTTTTATATTCACACTTGTGCAACATTTGTGTATCTTAATTGTGGAAACGTTTCGCCTTCACAGCAGTCTTCTTCAGTTGAATAATGATGAATGTATGACTGGAGACAGTAGCAATAATTTTGAGGTGATCAGTCTCTCAGCCTTTTTTGCTGAATATTCTGCCCGGGTCCACCATGTGTATGTGCCGTAGTATTTTGTATGTTGTGACCATGTCTCCTCTCATTCTACGATTAAAATTACTAGATCAATTATTTGTAGGGCGCGTACAAAGATTATATTTATCAGGGCGTGTACGTGCCTAGTTTCGAAGCTGTGTAATGCTCTCTACTTTCTGTATTTCTCTTGTAATCGCCTGTTTGTGGGTACAGGAATCTAGTCTCAGTTCCTGACCTCGCTTTTTGCGACCTGGCTTACTCCTTTCTAGTCTAATAAAACATAAGAAAGGAGAAGCACTGCAGGAGGCCTACTGGCCCATACTCGAATCCAAACCCATTAACAAAAATACTCGCACTTTCGTACCTATTCTTAAAGCTGTGTGAGTTAGTGAACGTGAGTAGCAGAGGTTGCTGTTGTTATCGTGGAACGTGCACACTCACTGATTTAAAGAGACAGATGAACAAAGTGATTAGGAGAGAGGTAAGTAGGTACAGCAGAACACTACGTATGTCCTGTGTTCACCAGAGCAGTACAAGAACAATGAGAACAAGAACACTAGAGGTATTGCCAGGATAAACACTCACCTTCCCAGCACTCTCCTCACGTACTGAACTGCTGCGTTGAACTCGTGTGAACACTTGTTCTGGAGCAGAATGAACAAGCGGCCGCGAACCAGAACACACACACACACACACACACACACACACAACCCACACACAACCACACAACACAAAACCACCACACAACAACACACACACACACATTTAAAAGGCTCATGGAGCGGGAGAGGGTGGCCCTGAGTGACGGCGAAGGGGCGGGGTCAGGAATATGAATCACCTCTGCAACCCAAACTGGTGAGTACACGCACACTGTCCGGAGCAAAGGGGGCTAGGAGATTTTAAAGGGGAAAAAGCCCCTACGACATGGAGGACACGGGGGATAGGGGCGACATAAGATATAAAATACTGGAGGAATGACAAGGTGGACAGAAAACGGGGTTTTTCCCAGAGAGGGGGACGAAACAAGGGTCACAACGGGAATTTGAAGTCAATGAGTCGGGGGTTTTGGAAAGTTTTCTTCTCATAGAGTTTTTAGGAAGTGGAAAAAATCTGTAAAATGATATGTGGGGGCGAACCCATACATAGTTTTAGAAGGGGGACGTAAAGTCGTGGGCAGGGAGAGGGGGGCCCTCGAGCAAAGAGGCAGGGCCGGGGGGGTATGAATCGACCCCCCCTTTTAACCACAATAGTGAGTACAAAAAAACCCATTTTTAAACATACTTTAGGAAATTGTTGGTGGTAACTGAAATTGAAAAAAAGAGATGCCAAACCAATTTATGTATCGAGTGCCCTTTATCGCGCATTACTGTAGACTAACGTCCTTCTCTGTGGTGAAGCCGCGAACCACAGTACTCACGAGCCTTACTGCGCCTAAAAACAGATTTTTAAATTTGCTGGAAACCCCTTTTTACGTTCCCCGAAATTAACTTGGGGGGGGGGGGGGGGCAGGAAAGTAAAGTATAACTACCCTGAAAAATTCAGAAGGAACTGGTTCCAAAAAATTTCTCACGAAATTACTCCCACGAGAGGAAAGTTTTTTTGGCGACGTGCAAAAAAAA
Source organism: Cherax quadricarinatus (assembly GCF_026875155.1). Taxonomy (NCBI): domain Eukaryota; kingdom Metazoa; phylum Arthropoda; class Malacostraca; order Decapoda; family Parastacidae; genus Cherax; species Cherax quadricarinatus. The sequence continues at coordinate 17,565,208 of NC_069456.1, read as the reverse complement.
CCCGTGAAATGCCTGTTGCTGTGATACACTTGAGTATCTTAGAGAAGTGTGGGAAGTGGATCCCAAGTGAGACGAATTTGTTAGGTTTTCCTGTTATTTTTTTGATTTAGAGAAGATTTACCCGTCTCTTTTCGTGTTCGTAAAACGAAAGATTTACCGTATTTACTTTTCCGGGAGACAGAAATAATACCCGCAGTTCCCCGCCGAGTGAAAAAGATTATCAGATTCCCTTTCCCTCACGTACTACTTTTCCCCCACAGTGAATTACCAAAGAAAGGGACATCGGATAGTGGGGCATCCCATGAGTAAAACCCGGTTTTACTCTATGGGTGATGATTTCACAGTGTGGTAAATGAGCGCTTGTGAACTTTAGGTATCTTTATTTGGGAACGTTTCGCCACACAGTGACTTCTTAGTCCCCTGCAGAAAAAAGGGGGAAGATGGGGAAAGGGGCTCGAGGTAAACATCCTCAGCTCAGAGGGGGGACTTGAATCGCAGTCTCTAGAAAGGCGTAGAAAGGGTTAGGGATTTTATTTCAAAAACGTTTGGGCCTACACAGTAGGCTTTTTTCCGTCGAGTACAGAAAAGTTGTTTAAAAAACAAAAAAAAATTTGAAGACGATTTTAATCAGTCCATCCCCCTTTAAAATTTTGGAGGGGTCAGCCCTCAGCTGGAGAAGAGCATTGTTCCCGTTTCTAAAACAATTTGAATTGAAGGACAGGGGGGAGCCTTTATAAAGTCCCAGGAGGGGGGGAGACGAAAGGTTTGTTTTGGGGAAGGGCGGGCCCCTCTCAAACCCAGCCTTTCTCACTTAGAGGTAAATTTGATGGTCGGTCCAAGATACCCTTGTTTTTGCGTTTGCAGAATAAACATTAAAATGGTATAAAATACCGCCCAGTTTTGTTAGGTAAGACAAAATATGCAACGGGTTAGGTATCTTTTTTTTCGAAACTTTTTTCCCCCAAACACCTTTGGCTTCTTCGGGTCGATTTCAAAAAATTTGGGATAGAAGAGAAATACTTGAAGACGATTAATAAAGTCCATCCCCCTTAAATTTTAAAAAGGTGGTCGGGTCCCTCCAGTCTGGAAAAAGGCATTTTTCCGTTGTCTAAAACCCAATATGGGGTTGAAAGGGGGCGGGATGGACCTTTATATAGTGCCGGGAGGTGAGACGTAGGTTGTTTTTGGGAGGGAAGGTCCCTCTCAAACCCAGCCGTTCTCACTAAAAGGGGTCGAAGTTGAGGGTCTTTCCCAAAGATACCCTTGTGTTGCAGTTTCTCCCCTCCTGGCCTATATAAAGGCCCTTCCTGTCACTTCAACACTCCCAAAACCCCACATCACTTTGGGCACAGTCCCCTCCTCACCTAAGAAGTTTTCCCTTCGTCCCCGTGGTGGGGGGAAAACTATGGCATCGCCCGGGCCCTTTTAAACTCCTTCATGATGTTTTGCAAACCGGGTAAGGATAAAACCCCAAACAGTGGATTTAATAAATGACTCTACAAAAACTTCCCCTTTGGCTGCCGTTGTAAAGCTTCCCTACGGGTTAAAAATTTACGGGCCATCCCCCCGACGAAAAAACTCTTTCCATCGTCGTCTGAACGGGGACGATTATGAACCCTAAAAGGGGCCGCCGACACTTTTTGGGAAAAACCCTCAGGGGACCGAAATTTTCCCCCATCCCCCCTTTCCCTTTTTTGCGGGCAAAAACTTCCGTTTTCGTCAAACGGCGGACAAACTCGTAAACTTCTTTATCGCCTGAGGATCTAAAAACCTCTATCGGGGAACAAAATACCTGGGCGTCGGTGAAATTTTCACCAAAATCCCCAACGCCTCTCAAGTTTAAAGGGTTTAACCTTCTCCAACATCGAGAGGGCTACTAAGCCCTGTCCAAGGGCCCTAGCTATCCCCTACTTTTTTATATCCAAAAAATTCACATAAACCCCGAACTTTTTTCGCCCACATCTGCCATGCTGGACCTGCTACTCCAAATCACCACTAAAACCCTGACTGTCCTCTAAAAGGGGAAAAAAGTACTGCCAAACTGCGGAAAAAGAGGGGCCCAGGGATTTAAAGGGAATGTTCTATACCACTCCCAATTCCCTACCTGCCTAAAACTGCAAGGGTACTCACCCACCCTTGCAGCAAAATGCCCTCTACTTTAAAAAGTCCTGTCTAAGAAAATCATTGAAAAAACCCAAGAAGAAAAACCCAAAAATCCCCAAAATTTACGCCGCCATTGCAAAAATTCAACCCCAGAACCCCCGAACCCTTTTCAAGCTACAAAAAATTTTAAATTCTCCACCCACCCAACCCTCCTTGCTTTTCCCCGACGCTGTTCCACCCCAAGGGGTGCTATACTGTATGATGATGCCCCCTTTTAATAATGCTGCAAACCCGGGGTTTAAAACACGACAATCAATGAACTTTTTCCCCTAAAAAACATCCCAAAATTTTTAACTTTCCGACTCGCCCCCAAACCCAAAATTTAACCTCCCCAAGAAACCCAGATATTGTTAATTTTCACCTAAACCCCCTTTGGTCCTATCGTATCTAAAAACAAAAACTCTACTCCAGAACCAACACCCCCCGTCTACTGCCACCTCTCACCCCCCAAAAACCACCCCCAACAAATCACAACCGACCCCACCCCCTGCCCCCCTCTCAACACGTACAAAAGCCCCGAAATATAAAGAACATTTGAAAAAACCCCTGGGGACAACGAGAATAGTAGTCGAAGAAGAAACCCCCCACGCAACCGTTTACCTAACCCAACCTTTAATGGGTCTCAAACCCTTCTCCCCACCCCCAACCCCCCAACCAAAAAGAGCGCACTGTTATGTTTAAATTTAAATTAAAAGAAAGCTGTTAAGTACCCCTGCACCAAACCTCCCCAAAATTCCTTTTGAAAAAGCACTATCTTTCCTCGTGACGAATCTGAACTGCTCCAACCCCCAGAATGCAACTTTCCCCAGTCCAAAAGACTTCAAAAAAAACTCAAGAGTGGCTCCATCACCCGCGAAGTGTAGCCCCCAAAAACACAACACCCCTTCCCAAAACCCGCGTCCCCAAAACCCCTCTTCACCTCAGCCCGAAGCATATCAGTCAGGGAAGCACGTCTCGTTGCTTCTCCTCTATGTCCCCCCCAAAATGCCCTCTTTTACACTGCCCCCGCATGCCCCGCAGCGGGGTTTTCCCGGGTCTTTTTTTCGACAAAATAAACCTTCCCTCACGAATTGGGGTTTGTCTGTCCCCCACTTCCCCAATCACCCACCGGAAAATCCCCAAAGAAGACCTGCCTTTTGTGTTCTATGTCTGGCCCACGATCGACTTTGTGCTGGGGGAAGCCCTGGCTCTATTTCTACTAAATAAAACACCCCTCCTGCACTAATTTTTCGTCTGTCCCGCCCTTTTCCCCCCTCATTCCCCTTTGGGGGGTTCCCTTTCCTGAACTTTTGTTCCCTTCGTTTTGTTTTATTTTAACTTATAATTTTTTCAGACAACGGGAAAAATGCCTTCTCCAACTGAGGGATGACCACCTCCAAAAATTTTTAAGGGGGGGGACTGATTACCCTCGTCTTCAAATATCTTCTGCTTCTATCAACCCTTTTTTGTACTCACTGAAGAACCATGTGTAGGCGAAACGTTTCGAAATAAAAATACCTAATGTTGCATAAAGTGTCTTACTTAAAATCTGTCGGGATTTTTTACCATTTTAATGTTTTTCCCGTCAGACACGCCAAAAACACGGGGATCTTGGTACAGACCAAACAACCCTTTGACCCTACAGTGGAACGGGGTGGGTTGAGGGGGGATTGGCCCCCCCAAAGCAACCTACTCTCACCTCCTGGGCACTATAAAAGGGTCCATCCCCCGTCACTTCAACCCTTTATATTGTTTCAGACCGGAAAAAATGCTCTTTCCCAGACTGAGGGACTGAACCCCCTCCAAACCCTTTTAAAGGGGGATGGAATGATTACATCGTCTTCAAGTATCTTTTCTTCTAACAACCCCTTTTTTGTACCGAAGAAGAAGCCTACTGTGTAGGCGAAACGTTTTTGAAAAAAGATACCTAACGTTGATATGTGTCCTTTTCCTAAAAATCTGCGGTTTTTAAAACCAAATTTTTTGTTTTTGTGAACACTGCAACACAAGGGGATCTTGGTACAGACCATCAACTTCGACCTCTACTAGTGAAACGGCTGGGGTTTTAGAGGGGAAACCCGCCTTCCCCAAAAAAACCTACGTCTCCCTCCCGGCACTAATAAAGGCCCCCATCCTGTCACTTTTAACTTATATTTTTTCAGACAACCCGGAAAAAGTCTTTTTCCAGGGGCTGAGGGACTGACCACCTTTCCCAAAATTTTAAAGGGGGATGGACTGATTACATCGTCTTCAAAAAATCTTCTGCCCTTTTATAACTTTTCCCCGGGACTCGACTGAAAAGCCTATGTGTAGGGGAAAAGTTTTCGAAATAAAGATACCTTTTAAATGTTGCATTTTGTGTCTTACCTAACAATCGTCGGAATTTTATAAACCCTTTTAAAGTTCATTCTGTCAGACACTGAACAAAGGGGGATCTTGGTACAGAAAACAAATTCGGGGCCTCTACTAGGGAACGGCGGGGTTTGAGAGGGACCTGCCCTCCCAAAAACAACCCCACGTCCACCCCTGGCACAAAATAAAGGCTCCATCCTGTCCCTTCAATTCATATTGTTTTTAAACAAAGGGAAAAATGCCCCTTCTCCCCGACTGAGGGAAAGAACCCCCTCCCAAAATTTTAAGGGGGATTTGGCTGATTTAAAACGTTTCAAGGATCTTTTGCTTCTATTTAACTTTTTTGTACTCGACTGAAGAAACCCACTGTGTAGGCGAAACGTTTTGAAATAAAGGGTACCTAACTGTTGTTTTTGTGTCTTACCTTTTCAAAACTGTCGGATTTTTTTTACCATTTTAATGTTCAAAGGAGAAACTTTTTGGGACGGAAAAGGTATATAATACCGACAAGATGAGAAATAAAACACATGTTTCCCAAAATCTGGGTATCTTTATTGTAGGGGCGTTTCCCCCCCCCCCCTCCAGTGGGTTATCAATACAAATTCCGGGCATAAATTGAAAAAAGGGAAGAACTATTTACCCGAAAAATGAGGTAATCATTCCCCCCAACCCAGGAGTAGGGGAAACCCCATATCGTGGGGGAAATTTGGGAAACAGAAAAAAGGGAAACCTGGGGGCTTATATAGTAACGTCAGGTGAACCGACGAGGGGAAAATTTACCCGGGGGGGCGGGGTTCCCCCGTGGAAGTGGGGCCTTCCCCAAAAAAGGTGGGTTAGTTCGTTGTGTTTTGTCGTAGTTTTGGGAAAGGGGTTTTTAAAAGGAGATCTTTTAAAAACAGGGGGGAGAATGAGGTAAACAGGGCCCCCAACCCCCCGGGCGATGGGGGTCATTTCCCTCAATTTTTGAATAGAATACAGCATAAAGAGCGGAGAAAAAAGGGAGCTTTAAACCCTGGGAGGGAGGGCAGGTCATAGGGGCGTGTCAAAATTTGGTTTAAAAGTTGAAGTAGGGGCGTGCCCAAGAAAATTTGGCAACCCCTCCTGCCCAAAAAGGTTTTTTAAGCTTTCCCTTCCCCAACACGTTTTGGGCCCTTTTCTATTCAAAATTGATGGCTGACCACAGGGCTCAAGGGGTTTAGGGACTTTATTTTCCTCATTCTCCTCCGGTTTTTCAAGATTCTCCTTTTTATGGACTGATGAAGCCCCCTGTGTTGGGGAAAAAGTTTCCTCAATAAAGATACCCAAAAAATTGACTGTTTTCTAATTTATAAAAATGTGGTTCTTGAAAACCCTTTTATCTACTTCCCCTTATTTTTAGAGAAATCACCTTCTACTGGTGAACCCCTGGACCTGTCCTGGTTTTTTTTTAAAGGGGGGTAAAAGGTCACCGGTTTTTCTGGTGGTGGCCGGGGACCTCTCCCGGGGGTGTTAGGGAGGTTACCCGGTGGGCTGGGGCCTCTGACCTCTTCTGGGGAGCTGGGCCGGACGCTGGGTCGAGGTTTAAGTGAGGAGGTCAGAGGGGCAACCCCAAATACCTGGGCCAAAACCCCTTTTCTCCTATCCTTTAATTTTTCTTACCTTCCTCCTTCCTTTATTTATTTTTTCCTTTTTTTCCTTTTCCCGGGTTCCCCCCCCGTTTTTTTTATTTTCCCCCTTTGGTGCCGTTGGGCCCTCCGTTTTTCCCCTTCCCGTTTCCGCAGTGGGAATTTTTAGATTTGAGAGGATTGTAGACAAACAGGGTAGAAAAAAAGATAGATAGAAAGGGGAGATAGAAGATAAATAGAAAAGATGTAGACAGATAGATAGACAATGATAGAGAGAAAGAGGGGGAAAGAGAGAGAGAGAGAAAAAGAGAAAAGGGGGGAGAGAAAGGAGAGAGAGAGAGAGGGGGGAAAGAGAAAAGAGGGACCGACCAGAAGAAGGGAAAAAGAAGAAGACAGACAGACCGGGCAGACAGAAGAAAACCAGGAACGGAAACGACAAGGTTTAATCGCAGAAAGAAAGAAGAAGGGGAGGGAAAGGGGGAAAAAGGAGGGGAGGAAGGGGAGGGTTTGGGGTGTCTAAATATTTTTAAATATATTATATAATAATATATATATATATATATATATATATATATATATATATATATATATATATATATATATATATATATATATATATATATATATATATATATATATATATATTATATATATATATATATATCATGAAATAATACTTGAGAGTCCTTAACCTGAATGATAATCTGGTGTTGGTGGTGAGTGGGCGTGAGGGCGTAGAGGGGTCAAGGATGGGCGGATCTGGGGGCAGGTATGGGCGTAGGTTTCGTCGTGGGCGTGAGTATTACCGTGTGCGTAATTACTCCAAGTGTAATCGTGAATTAGGAGCATCCGGGGTGGGTGAGTAAAGTGGGTGGGGGGTATATGTGGTAGGGATAGAAGGTGGGTGAAAGGTGTGTGGGAGGGATAGAAGGTGGGTGGAAGGGATGTGGGAGAAATAGGTGGGTGGAGTGGGTGTGGGGAAAGATAGGAGGTGGGTGGAGGAGGTGTGGGAAGGACAGGAGGTGGATGGAGGGGGTGTGGGAGAGATAGGAGGTGGGTGGAGAAGGTGTGCGAGGGACAGGAGGTGGGTGGAGGTGTGAGAGGAACAGGAGGTGGGTGGAGGGGGTGTGGGAGAGATAGGAGGTGGGTGGAGAAGGTGTGCGAGGGACAGGAGGTGGGTGGAGGGGGTGTGGGAGGGATAGAAGGTGGGTGGAGTGGGTGTGGGAGAGATAGGAGGTGGGTGGAGGGGGTGTGGAAGGGATAGGAGGGAGGTGGAGTGGGTGTTGGAGAGATAGGAGGTGGGTGGAGGTGTGGGAGGGACAGGAAGTGAGTGGAGGGGGTGTGGGAGGGATAGGAGATGGGTGGAGGGGTGTGGAAAGATAGGATGTGAGGGGGTGGTATAGGTGATAGGTGAAGATTGTTGGAAGGGTAGTAGGTGTGTAGGGGATAGATGGGTTGGGGGGGTGATGGTAGGGGGGATTAATGGGGGGGAGGGGGATGGAGTTGAAGACAGGATTTATGGAGGTGCACGCTCTCATACCCCATCCTTCCCATCCTTCCCACCCTTCTCATCCTTCCCATCCTTCCCATCCTTCCCATCCTTCTCATCCTTCCCATCCTTCTCATCCTTCCCATCCTTCGTATCCTTCCCATCCTTCCTACCCTTCCCATCCTCCCCATCCTTCCCATCCTTCTCATCCTTCCCATCCTTCCCATCCTTCCTACCCTTCCCATTCTTCCCATCCTTCGTACCCTTCCCATCCTTCCCATCCTTCCTACCCTTCCCATTCTTCCCATCCTTCCTACCCTTCCCATCCTTCCCATCCTTCGTACCCTTCCCATCCTTCCCATCCTCTATCCTTTCCATCCTCCATCTCTCCATGGTTCCCATCCTTCCTATCCTCCATCTCCCTATCCTTCTCATCCATGAAACCTATTAGCACACGCTAGTCAGGTCCAACTCACACCCGAGCCAGTCCAACATCTTTCAGGTGTGGATTATGCTGTATCTTTCTCGCCTACGTTCTAAGGAGTACAGTCGTAGGTACTTCAAGTAATCCCAGTAATTTAGGTGTTTTAATAAGACACATGTGCAATACTGACGTATCTTTAATCCGAAACGTTTCGCCTAAACAGTACAGCCACTTCCAGAACGTGTTCCACTTACCCAAGTGTTCCACTAAAGCAAGTCTTCCATTAACAAATACCATTATGTGGAGGGAGTAAGAGGAGAATGAGGGTGAGAGTGAAAGTGAGTAAGAGTGAGTGAAAGTGAGTAAGAGTGAGTGAAAGTGAGTTAGTGAGAGTGAAAGTGAGTGATAGTGGAAGTGAGAGGGAGTGAAAGTGAGTGAGTGAGAGTGAAAGTGAGTAATAGTGAGTGAAAGTGAGTTAGAGTAAGTGAAAGTGAGTGAGTGAAAGTGAGTGCAGGGAGAATGAGCAGTTGGGATGAGGGAGAGTGACAGTGTCCTCGCCACTCACTCTCACTCAAGAAAAAAAATGAGAGTGAAGGACTTCAAGAAGGATGAGGAAGTCATCTTGGAAGTCAAGAAGTCAAGGAGGTCTAGATTTGTCTTAGCTTGTACTCACCTAGCTGTACTCACCTAGTTGTACTCACCTAGTTGTACTCACCTAGTTGTACTCACCTAGCTGTACTCACCTAGCTGTACTCACCTAGCTGTACTCATCTAGCCGTACTCATAGAGTTGTACTCACTTAGTTGTACTTCTCACCAAGTTGTACTCACCTAGCTGTACTCACCTAACCGTATTCATACAGTTGTACTCACCTAATTGTACTCACCCAGTTGTACTTCTCACCTAGTTGTACTTCTCACCTATTTGTACTCAACTAGCTGTACTCACCTAGCTGTACTTCTCACCTAGTTGTACTCAACTAGCTGTACTCACCTAGTTGTACTCACCTTTCCCGAAGGCCACCATTCTCTACTGAAGGTCACCATTCTCTCCTGAAGGTCACCATTCTCTCCTAAAGGTCACCATTCTCTCCTGAAGGTCACCATTCTCTCCTGAAGGTCACCATTCTCTCCTGAACGTCATCATTCTCTCCTGATAGTCATCATTCTGTTCTGAAGTTCATCATTCTCTCCTAAAGGTCATCATTCTCTCCTGAAGGTCACCATTCTCTCCTAAAGGTCACCATTCTCTCCTGAAGGTCACCATTCTCTCCTGAAGGTTACCATTCTCTCCTGAAGGTCACCATTCTCTCCTGAAATTCTCAATACCTACTTCCTCTCAGTTTTCACCCAGGAAAATACTAGCGATATTCCTGAAATAATAGATTATGTAGAACAGGATGATAATAAACTATGTACGATTGCAGTAACTAGTGACATGGTCCTCAGACAAATAGAGAAACTAAAACCTAACAAATCCCCAGGTCCTGATGAACTGTTTGCAAGGGTGTTAAAGGAATGTAAAAAGGAACTTAGCATACCTTTGGCTAATCTTTTTAACATGTCACTACAAACTGGCATAGTGCCTGATAAGTGGAAAATGGCAAATGTGATACCTATCTACAAGGCAGGTGACAGGTCCTTGGCTTCGAACTATACCTCCATAGTGGGAAAATTTATGGAATCAATAATTTCCGAAGCAATTCGTAGCCATCTTGACAGGCACAGATTGATTAATGAATCTGAACACGGTTTTACAAAGGGGCGTTCCTGTCTTACGAATTTACTAACTTTTTTCACTAAGGTCTTTGAGGAGGTAGATCATGGTAATGAATATGATATTGTGTATATGGACTTCAGTAAGGCTTTCGATAGAGTTCCACACAAGAGGCTACTGAGGAAACTTAAGGCACACGGAATAGGAGGAGAAATTTTTTCCTGGGTAGAGGCATGGCTGACAAATAGACAGCAGAGAGTTTGCATAAATGGGGAGAAATCATAATGGGGGCACGTCACAAGCGGTGTTCCTCAGGGGTCAGTGTTGGGCCCTTTGTTGTTCACAATTTACATAAACGACATAGATGAGGGAGCCCATTGCCAGCGTATCAAGGCCCGCTCCAATAGAAATAAGCCATTTTGTCTGAGTTTTATAGGGGATATCCTAAGTAATATACACTGTATGATAACTGTACTTACGTGTACCTGTGCCTAAATAAACATACTGGTCACCTAGTATTAATAGGGTACCTGAGTGTTGGTGGGCTGGTGTGGGTGGCATCCTGGGGACAAGCGTGAAGGATCACAATGGAAATAAGTCACTTTGTAAGACTTTTTGGGGTTACCCTATGTAATATACACTGTATGATAACTGTAGTAATACGTACCTGTGCCTAAATAAACTTACCCCTCCTATAAGTGGATGTGACTTGGACTTGCCTAGCATGGGCCAGTAGGCCTGCTGCAGTGCTCCTTCTTTCTTATGTTCTTATGTTCTTATAAATAACGATATAAGCAAATTTACTGATGACACCAAAATAGGCCGTCCAATTCATTCTAATAAGGACACAAGAGCACTCCAGGATGATTTGAATAGACTGAAGCAATGGTCGGAGAAGTGGCAGATGCAGTTTAATATTGACAAATGCAAAGTTCTAAATGTTGGACAGTTAAATAACCATGCCACATATAAAGTAAATAATGTAGATCTTAATACTACTGATTGCGAAAAGGAATTTAGGAGTTCTGGTTAGCAGTAATCTAAAATCAAGACAACAGTGCATTAGTGTTCGCAATAAAGCTAACAGAATTCTTGGCTTCATATCTAGAAGTGAACATCAAAATGGTATACAATACCGACAGGTTGTTAGGTAAGACACATATGCAACAGTTAGACAACTTTATTCCGAAACGTTTCGCCTACACAGTAGGCTTCTTCAGTCGAATACAGAAAGTAGGCAGGAACAGTAGAGATGTGAAGACGATGTAATCAGTCCATCACCCTTGTAGTTCTACTGTCTTCCTATTATGTCCTAGAATCTGTATTGATAAAGCCACTGGATGGCGAAACGTCTACAATAAAGGTATCCAGATGTTGCACATGTGTCTTAACTTTCATATTGTCGGTATTTAATACCTTTCTTGCACAACTTGTCAGACACTGCAACATCATGGAATCTTGGTTCAGAGGACATCTACAAGACCTTCTTCACGGCTGCTGCAACTAACCCATCTCTTTGGGAAGGACCTACTTCCACTGGGGAATCCCGCCTACCAGTAACTGCCCTCGTCTGCTGCCCGTCCCTTCCACTGACGCCTATATGAACGCCAGTCTTCTTGCCTTTGCTCCAGATTCTCCTCCACCACGATGCTGTGAACACTAACTCCAAGGCCGAGGGACTGATTACCTCATCTTTTGTATATAGTTCTACTGTCTTCCTATTATGTCCTAGAATCTGTATTGATAAAGCCACTGGATGGCGAAACGTCTACAATAAAGATATCCAGATGTTGCACATGTGTCTTAACTTTCACACCCTTGTAGTCGTAGAATTTGAGGTTGTCAGTCCCTCGGCCTGGAGAAGTTCAGGAAGGAGAGGTGCAGAGTAGTAGTAGTAGTAGTAGTAGTAGTAGTAGTAGTAAAGAGAATGTAGCCACTGAGAGGTCATGTCCCTCTCAGATCCAACACTTCTCACTTGAAAAGCTTGTCCAAGGTGTTTTCTGTACCAAGATGCCATGTGTTGCAGTGTCTGACAAGATGAACATCAAAATGGTATACAATACCGACAGGTTGTTAGGTAAGACACATATGCAACAGTTAGACAACTTTATTCCGAAACGTTTCGCCTACACAGTAGGCTTCTTCAGTCGAATAAGAAAGTAGGCAGGAACAGTAGAGATGTGAAGACGATGTAATCAGTCCATCACCCTTGTAGTCGTAGAATTGAGGTTGTCAGCCCCTCGGCCCTGGAGAAGTTCAGTTCCATAGTCAGGAACTATCTGAAGATCAAGAGACAGTGCGGAGACTTAAATACTGTCGGAAGGAGAGGTGCAGAGTAGTAGTAGTAGTAGTAGTAGTAGTAGTAGTAGTAGTAGTAGTAGTAGTAGTAGTAGTAGTAGTAGTAGTAGTAGTAGTAATGAGAATGTAGCCACTGAGAGGTCATGTCCCTCTCAGATCCAACACTTTTCACTTGAAAAGCTTGTCCAAGGTGTTTTCTGTACCAAGAGGCCATGTGTTGCAGTGTCTGACAAGATGAACATCAAAATGGTATACAATACCGACAGGTTGTTAGGTAAGAAGTATAAATAATAGAAGTCCTCAGGTTGTTCTTCAGCTCTATATATCCTTGGTTAGGCCTCATTTAGACTATGCTGCTCAGTTCTGTTCACCGTATTACTGAGTGGATATAAATGCTCTGGAAAACGTACAGAGGAGGATGACAAAGATGATCCCATGTATCAGAAATCTTCCCTATGAGGATAGACTGAGGCCCTGAATCTGCACTCTCTCGAAAGGCGTAGAATTAGGGGGGATATGATCGAGGTGTATAAATGGAAAACAGGAATAAATAAAGGGGATGTAAAGAGCGTGCGGGAAAATTTCCCCACCCAAAGAAGGACTCGCAGCAATGGTTTCAAGTTGGAAAAATTCAGATTCAGGAAGAATATAGGAAAGCATTGGTTTGGTAATAGAGTTGTGGATGAGTGGAACAAACTCCCGAGTACAGCTATTCGGGCTAAAACGTTGTGTAGTTTTAAAAATAGGTTAGATAAATACATGAGTGGGTGTGGGTGGGTGTGAGTTGGACCTGACTAGCTTGTGCTGCTGGGTCTGGTGCCGTGCTCCATCCTTGAGTGGAGGTGACCAGACTGGGTGGGTGATTGGGCTAATCCGGGGTGGGTGGGTCATTGGTTTAATCCGGAGGGGGGACATGGACCTGCTCCGCATGGGTCAATAGGCCTGTTGCAGTGTTCCTTCTTTCTTCTTCTTCTTATGAAGGTCACCATTCTCTCCTGAAAGTCATCATTCTCTCCTGAAAGTCATCATTCTCTCCTGATGGTCATCATTCTGTCCTGAAGTTCATCATTCTCTCCTGAAGGTCATCATTCTTTCCTGAACCGGGAGGTTACCTGGAGGTTACCTGGAGGTTACCTGGAGGTTATTCCGGGGATCAACGCCCCCGCGGCCCGGTCCATGACCAGGCCTCCCGATGGATCAGGGCCTGATCAACTAGGCTGCTACTGCTGGCCGCACGCAGTCCAACGTACGAGCACTGACTTGAGGTATCTGTCAGTATTTTCTCCTGAAGATTATCATTCTCTCCTGAAAATCATCATTCTCTCCTGATGGTCATCATTCTCTCCTGAAAATCATCATTCTCTCCTGATGGTCATCATTCTCTCCTGAAGTTCATCATTCTCTCCTGAAAGTCATCATTCTCTCCTGATGGTCATCATTCTGTCCTGAAGATCATCATTCTCTCCTGAAAGTCATCATTCTCTCCTGATGGTCATCATTCTCTCCTGAAGTTCATCATTCTCTCCTGAAAGTCATCATTCTCTCCTGATGGTCATCATTCTGTCCTGAAGATCATCATTCTCTCCTGAAAATCATCATTCTCTCCTGATGGTCATCATTCTCTCCTGAAGTTCATCATTCTCTCCTGAAAGTCATCATTCTCTCCTGATGGTCATCATTCTGTCCTGAAGATCATCATTCTCTCCTGAAAGTCATCATTCTCTCCTGATGGTCATCATTCTGTCCTGAAGTTCATCATTCTGTCCTGAAGATCATCATTCACTCCTGATGGTCATCATTCTGTCCTGAAGATCATCATTCTCTCCTGAAGGTAATCATTCTTCCCTTACAGTCATTAGTCTTGTCAGAATGTATCATTATTCCCTAAAAATTGTCATTCTACCAGAACATTGTCATTTTTCTGTGAGAATTATCGTTCTCCCTCGGAAAGTCATCGTTCTCCCTCGGAAAGTTATCGTTCTCCCTCGGAAAGTTATCGTTCTCCCTCGGAAAGTCATCGTTCTCCCTCGGAAAGTTATCGTTCTCCCTCGGAAAGTTATCGTTCTCCCTCGGAAAGTTATCGTTCTCCCTCGGAAAGTTATCGTTCTCCCTCGGAAAGTCATCGTTCTCCCTCGGAAAGTTATCGTTCTCCCTCGGAAAGTTATCGTTCTCCCTCGGAAAGTTATCGTTCTCCCTCGGAAAGTTATCGTTCTCCCTCGGAAAGTTATCGTTCTCCATCGGAAAGTTATCGTTCTCCCTCGGAAAGTTATCGTTCTCCTCGGAAAGTTACGTTCTCCATCGGAAAGTTATCGTTCTCCCTCGGAAAGTTATCGTTCTCCCTCGGAAAGTTATCGTTCTCCCTCGGAAAGTTATCGTTCTCCCTCGGAAAGTTATCGTTCTCCCTCGGAAAGTCATCGTTCTCCCTCGGAAAGTTATCGTTCTCCCTCGGAAAGTTATCGTTCTCCCTCGGAAGTTATCGTTCTCCCTCGGAAAGTTATCGTTCTCCCTCGGAAAGTTATCGTTCTCCCTCGGAAAGTTATCGTCCTCCCTCGGAAAGTCATCACTCTCCCCTGGAATGTCATCATTCTACCCGGAAAGTCGTCGTTTACCCGAAGAGTCATCGTCGTCCCGTGAATGGACGACCTGGATGGGTCGTCAGCTGTACAGTGATTCTCCGAGTCTGTAACATCAATTATTGTGCTGCGGTCGAGGCGGCAGTGACCGCAAGTGCCGCAGTCTGCCGCACCATCTGCTACTTCCGCAAGTGGTGAGGGAGAGGTGGGAAGGAAGAAGGGAGGAGAGGAGGGAGGGATGGAAGGAAGAAGGAAGGAGAGCATATAGAAGAGGACTGAAGAGTAACTTCAGTCTTATGCGTCATCTATACTTTCGTTTCTATCATCTATACTTTCGTTTCTGGCATCTATACTTTCGTTTCTGGCATCTATTCTTTCATTCAGGCATCCATACTTTGTTTCTGGCGTCTATACCTGGAGAGGGTTCCGGGGGTCAACGCCCCCACGGCCTGGTCTGTGACCAAGCCTCAAGGTGGATCAGGGCCTGATCAACCAGGGTGCTACTGTTGACCGCTCGCAAGCCGAAGTGCGTACGAACCACAGCCCGGCTGGTCAGGTACTGACTTTAGATGCCTGTCCAGTGCCTGCTTGAAGACAGCCAGGAGTCTACTCGTAATCCCCCTTATGTATGCTGGGAGGCAGTTGAACAGTCTTGGGCCCCTGACACTTATTTTGCTGTCTCTTATCGTGCTAGTAGCATCCCTGTTTTTCATTGGGGGGGGATGTTGCATCGTCTGCCGAGTCTTATGCCTTCACAGGGAGTGACTTTCGTGTGCCAGTTTGGTACTATCCCTCTAGGATTTTCCAAGTGTATATAATCATGTATCTCTCCCGCCTGCGTTCTAGGGAATACAGGATGAGGAACTTTCGTTTCTGGTATCTGTACTTTCATTCAGACATCTATATTTCGTTTCTGGCATCTATACTTTCATTCAGGCATCTATACTTTCGTTTTGGCATCTATACTTTCGTTTCAGGCATCTATACTTTCATTCAGGCATCTATACTTCGCTTCTATCATCTATACTTTCATTCAGGCATCTATACTTCGCTTCTATCATCTATACTTTCATTCAGGCATCTATACTTCGCTTCTATCATCTATACTTTCATTTCTGGCATCTATACTTTCATTCAGGCATCTATTGCATTGGATGAACCAGACCTGGGTTGCCTCAACGTTAAATTACTCTTCATCCACAGCAGCAACGTTTCGTCCATATCACCCCCCCAGCGATGAATCCACTAGTGGCGAAACGTTTCCTTCAATAAATGTCCCAAATCGTACACATGTCCTCCACAGTGTCCCTGCCACCATGTATAACCACAGGCCATCGGCATTTTCTTAAAAAACAAAAACAAAATGCCTTTCAGAGTTCGAGTCAATTACTTCTTGACATTTAAGCAAAAATGTCTCAGTCACCGGACACAATATGTCAATGTTGACAGCTCCAAGAATAAAAAATTAGCAGAGCAACACATACACGGATAAACTCCACGATATGCCGAATGGTAAACAGGAGAATTAACCGGGACTCTGTTAACAGTATAATACGTACCTGCAACGTACCAGGGACACACCAGATAGATAGATATATAATTCACTGTCTATTGGTTAGAGGACCGGCTTGCTATGGGTTCGAATCCCGTTCCTTTCGTGAGATACGTGACAATAATGAACACCAACAAACACATGGTTGTGTTTTGGAAGGAATTGGGTAAGTTTAGGTTAGTTGCTGATCAGCCGGGCTGTGGTGCACACTTTGGAGTGCGTGCGTGCAGCATCAACCTGATTGATCAGGCCAGCAACAAGCAGGCCTGATCGGGACATTGACCAGTGGGGGAGGGGGGCTTTCGCCCCCCGCGAACTGTCTATAGGCCAAACTAAGGGGTTAAAATAAGGAGTTAATAGTAGAAATTGAGAGAGAGAGAGAGAGAGAGACGAGAGAGGAGAGAAGAGAGAGAGAGAAGGATGAGGGGAGAGAGAGAGAGGAGAGAGGAGTGAGAGAGAACGAGAGAGAGAGAGAGAGAGAGGAGAGGAGAGAGAGACGAGGAGAGGGGAGAGAGAGAGAGAGAGAGAGAGAGAGAGGGAGAGGAGAGGGAGAGAGAGAGGAGAGGGTGAAGAGAGAGAGGAGAGAGAGGAAGAAGAGAGAGAGAGAGAGAGAGAGGAGAGAGGTAATGGAGAGAGAGAGAGAGAGAGAGAGAGAGAGAGGAGAGAGAGAAAATCATAGTTAAAAACCACAAAAATATAAATCAACTGTAAATTACGAACAGAAATATTTATTCCTTAATTATATTCTCTTCTCCTCTCTTCTCTTCTTCTACTCCTCCTCCTCTTCTCTTCTTCTGCCTCCTCACTCCTCTTCCTCTTCTTTACCTCTTCCTCCTTTGCTTCCTGTCCTTCTTCTGCCTCCTCCTCCTCTCTCTTCTTTCTTGACTTCCTCCTCCTCTTCTCTTCTTCTGCATCCTCATCCTCCCTCTTCCTCTTCTTCTGCCTCCTCTTCCTCTTTTCTGCCTCCTCCTCTCCTTCGTTCCTCTTCTTTGCCTCTTTCCTCTTCTTCTGCCTCCTCCTCCTCTCTTCTCTTCTATCTACCTCCTTCCTCCTTCTTCCTCTTCTTCTGCCTCTCCTCTCCTTCATCTTCTTTACCTCCTCATACTCTTTCCTCTTCTTCTGCTCTCCTCCTCTTCTCTGTCTTTGCTCCTCCTCCTCCTTCACTTTCCCTTTCTTACTACTCCTCCTCTATATCCCTCTTCTTCTACCTCCTCCTCCTCTTCCTCTTCTTTGCCTCCTCCTCCTCTTCCTCTTCTTCTGCCTCCTCCTTTTCCTATTCCTCTTCTTCTACCTCCTCCTCTTTCCTCTTCTTCGCCTCCTCTCATCTTCCTCTTCTTCTGCCTCTCCTCCTCTACCTCTCTTCTGCCTCCTCTACTCTTCTTTGCCTCCTCTTCCTCTTCTTCTGTCTCTCCTCCTCTTCCTTCTTCTTCTGCCTCCTCCTCCTCATTCCTCTTCTTCCTGCCTCCTCCTCCTCCTTCCTCTTCTTCTGCTCTCTTCATCTTATTCTGCCTCCTCCTCCTCTTCTCTTCTTCTACCTCCTCCTCCTCTTCCTCTTCTTCTACCTCCTCCTCCTCTTCCTCTTCTTCTGCCTCCTCCTCCTCTTCCTCTTCTTCTGCCTCCCTCCTTTTCTTCTCTTCTCTACCTCCTCCTCTCTTTCCTCTTCTTCTACTCTCTCCTCTTCCTCTTTCTTTACCTCCTCCTCACTCTTCCTCATCCTCTACCTCCTCCTCCTCTTCCTCTTCTTCTGTCTCCTCCTCCTCCTCTTCCTCTTCCTCCACGTAGTATACACTTGTGTTTATAGATCAAGGTGAACGTTTCCCCTCTGGTCGCAGCCAGGTCCACTTGCCTCTGTACGTATGTACACTCACACAAAAGCGTGTGTACACGCACACACACGCCTTTGTGCGAGGGTTGAGCTACACCTCTTGGCACGTCACATCTAACATGCCTTATATTGAAACCATTTCCCTCCCCCTTGTGTCCCTCAAGAACGACTTAAAATAGTGCAGAATTTCTTTTCTCAATTTTTGTGTCATTTCTGCTGTAAGTTAAGCAGGACTAACCCAACAGTCTTCAGTTGAAGATCAGAAGGTGTCTGAGGGACTGATTACCTCAGACTCCTTCTGATGTTCACTGTTCTGAGGGACTGATTACCTCACGACTCTGATATTCACCATTCCTGAGGGGTCCTGATTACCTCAGACTCATTTGATGTTCACTGTTCTAGGACTGATTACCTCAGGACTCCTGATATTCACCAATTCTGAGGGAACCTGGATTACCCAGACTCCTGGATATTCACCATTCTGAGGGACTGATTACCTCAGACTCCTTCTGATGTTCACTGTTCTGAGTGACTGATTACCTCAGACTCCTGATATTCACCATTCTGAGGGACTGATTACCTCAGACTCCTGATATTCACCATTCTGAGGGACTGATTACCTCGGACTCCTTCTGATGTTCACTGTTCTGAGTGACTGATTACCTCAGACTCCTGATATTCACCATTCTGAGGGACTGATTACCTCAGACTCCTGATATTCACCATTCTGAGGGACTGATTACCTCAGACTCCTGATATTCACCATTCTGAGGGACTGATTACCTCAAACTTATGCGGGGTGCCAACACAAACAGCCTGGTTGACCTGGCAATCACCGGGGAAGCCTGTATGAGTTAGTGACTGTATGAGTGACTGTATGAGTTAGTGAGTGAATGTATAAGTCAGTGAGTGAGTGTATGACTTAGTGAGTGAATGTATGAGTCAGTGAGTGAATATATGAGTTAGTGAGTGAATGTATGAGTCAGTGAGTGACTATGAGTCAGTGAGTGAGTGTATGAGTTAGTGAGTGAATGTATGAGTTAGTGAGTGAATGTATGAGTCAGTGAGTGAATGTATGAGTTAGTGAGTGAATGTATGAGTCAGTGAGTGACTGTGAGTCAGTGAGTGAGTGTATGAGTTAGTGAGTGAATGTATGAGTCAGTGAGTGAATGTATGAGTTAGTGAATGTATGAGTCAGTGAGTGAATGTATGAGTTAGTGAATGTATGAGTTAGTGAGTGAATGTATGAGTTAGTGAGTGAATGTATGAGTCAGTGAGAGTGAATGTATGAGTCAGGTGAGTGAATTGTATGAGTCAGTGAGTGAATGTATGAGTCAGTGAGTGAATGTATGAGTCAGTGAGTGAATGTATGAGTCAGTGAGTGAATGTATGAGTTAGTGAGTGAATGTATGAGTCAGTGAGTGAATGTATTGAGTTATGTGAGTGATGTATGAGTCAGTGAGTGAATGTATGAGTTAGTGAATGTATGAGTTAGTGAGTGAATGTATGAGTTAGTGAATGTATGAGTCAGTGAGTGAATGTATGAGTTAGTGAATGTATGAGTTCAGTGAGTGAATGTATGAGTTAGTGAATGTATGAGTTAGTGAGTATGAATGTTATGAGTCAGTGAGTGAATGTATGAGTCAGTGAGTGAATGTATGAGTCAGTGAGTGAATGTATGAGTTAGTGACTGTATGAGTGAGAGACTGTATGAATTAGTGAGTAAATGTACGAGTCTGTGAGTGAATGTACGAGTGTGTGAGTGAATGTACGAGTGTGTGAGTGAAGTACAGTCTGTGAGTGAAGGTCACTCAAGACAAAAACATCCAATGTGTATATTACGTTGTGGGAACATAGAACTGATCACATCGGTACACATAACGGTGTGTGCGCATCCGTGCGTACACACAGGTCAGGAGGCACGAGCCTAAGTGTGTGTGTGTACTCATGTGTACCTGTGTGTACCTACGTTCACCCGGGTGTGTGTATTTCCCTGTATGGTCAGCTGTAAGGGGGGTGGGGGTGTCACGAGTGTACTTACCTAGTTGTGCTTACAGGGGTTGACGCATAGCTCCTGGTTCTGTCTCTTTTTAACGATTTCTGGTCTCCTGGACACGATCGTATCCACTCCTGAAACTGTGTATATGTTGATTAATTAGACACCTGTGCAACACCTGGGTATTTTTATTTGTAGACGTTTCGCCCTCCAGTGGCTTTATCAGTACAATACAAGATCATAATGTGAAGACTGTTGAACTATAGCAAAATGATGAGGAATTAGTCCCTCAGCCTTGGAGATGGTTAAGAGGGACTGATTACCTCATCTCCAAGGCTGAGGGACTGATTACCTCATCTCCAAGGCTGAGGGACTGATTACCTCATCTTGTGACTAATTCCTCTGGGTTCTGGTACAAGTCAATTTGCAAATTTTAGGGCCTTTCTACTTTTCTTCAGGTGCTTGACCAGGTGTGGGCTCCATGCTGGCGCTGCGTACTCGATGACTGGCCTAACATTTGTGATGTATAAGGTTCTAAAGGATTCTTTAAGTTTCTGAATGTTGTTCTGCTAGTTTTGTGCGTGCCGCTGATGTCTTGCGGTCTACATGCACTTCTGGAGATATGTTTGGTGTTATGATCACCCCCAGACTCTTTAAATTCCCTGGTAGCTGGAGCTTCTCTTCTCCCATGTATTGTGTCAGGTCTGTCCTCTCCTTCCCTTAGTATTACCATCCGTGTGTACTCACCTAATTGTACTTATCTGATTGTACTCACCTAATTGTACTCACCTAATTGTACTCACCTAATTGTACTCACCTAATTGCACTCACCTAATTGTACTCTCCTAATTGTACTTACCTAATTGTACTCACCTAATTGTACTCTCCTAATTGTACTCACCCTAAATTGTACTCTCTAATTGTGCTCAACCTAAAATTGTGTTGCAGGGTCGATTCATACGTTCCTGGCCAGCCTTTTCATGATCGCTTCTAGGTGCCTGTGTGTGTGAGTGTGTGTGTGTGTGTGTGTGTGTGTGTGTGTGGTGTTGTGTGTGTGTGTATGTGTGTGTGTGTGTGTGTGTGTGTGTGTGTGTTTACATATCTGGGTAATACACTATTGTGTTGTGTTTACTATGTAAGTGATCTCAGTTAGGTTCACACAAACGCACACAAACACTCACACGTACACACACCTGTAGACGTCTGTATACGGTTCCGGGGGGTCACTGCCCCCCGCGGTCCCGAACCAAGTCTTCTGGTTGACGGAATGATCACTTAGGCTGTTGGTGCTAGGCGCACGTAATGCACAATATGCACCTTCTCCTTCTCTTCCTTATCCTCTTCCTTCTCTTCCTCTCTTATCCTTATTCTTCTCCTTCTCCATTTATATGAGTGTAGAAAAATAATTAAGGTTAAGCACAACAAAATTCTAAAGTTACCCATAAAAAACGTTAAAGAAAACGTAGATCCAGGTAAACAAGACGAGGTTCTCCACTTGCGTCATAAAACGTTCTTTGTACGTCACATATACGTCGTAATACGTGATAAATATGTAGCAAACGTCAAAAGAATAATTTGTAAATACGTAGAAAACGTCATACAAGTTTTTGTTACGTCATAGATGCGTCATTGTCATAATACGCCTTTAAACGTCATAAATACGTCGTTAAAAGTAATAAATACGTTGCTAAACGTCATAAATACGTTATTAAACGCCACAAATGCGTCATAAATACGCAATTAAATTTCATAAATGCGTCATAAAACATCGTAAATGCGTCATAAACACGTCATAGAAGCAACGTTTCACGGTGGTTCGCATGAGGACTTAACCAGCCCCAGGAAGTCCAGCCAGCGTTAACAAGGCCGAAATAGACGACTGGGTCGTTAAATTACGACGAGGCCACTGTGTGGTGGTCGTGTGGTGGTCTTGTGGCAGACTGTCAGTGTGTGTGTGTGTGTGTGCTGTGTGTGTGTGTGTGTGAGTGGGTGTGTGTGTTGTGTGTGTGTGTGTGTGATGTGTGTTGTGTGTGTTGTGTGGTGTGTACTCCCACCTATTTGTACTGTCACCTAGTTGAGGTTGCGGGAGTCGAGCCCGAGCTCCTGGCCCCGCCTCTTCACTGATCGCGGGGCCAGGAGCTCGGACTCGACCCCCGCAACCTCAACTAGGAGAGTACAACTAGGTGAGTACACACACACACACACAGATAAATATTGATAATGTTGACACTGGTCTCTGTCCTAGAGTACTGCTCAGTGTTGACTCCTCTGTCCTAGAGTACTGCTCAGTGTTGACATCTCTGTCCTAGAGTACTGCTCAGTGTTGACATCTCCGTCCTAGAGTACTGCTCAGTGTTGAACATCTCGTCCTAGGTACTGTCAGTGTTGGAACATCTCGTCCTAGAGTACTGCTCAGTGTGACTCCTCTGTTAGAGTACTGCTCAGTGTTGACAATCTCCGTCTAGAGTACTGCATCAGTGTTGATCCTCTGTCTAGAGTACTGGCTCAGTGTTGGACATCTCTGTTCCTAGAGTACTGTCAGTGTTGAACATTCTCTGTCCTAGAGTTACTGCCTCAGTGATGACATCTCCGTCCTAGAGTACTGCTCAGTGTTGACATCTCTGTCCTAGAGTACTGCTCAGTGTTGACTCCTCTGTCCTAGAGTACTGCTCAGTGTTGACATCTCCGTCCTAGAGTACTGCTTAAGTAGTGTTGACTCTCTGTCCATAGAGTACTGCTCAGTGTTGACATCTCTGTCCTAGAGTACTGCTCAGTGTTGACTCCTCTGTCCTAGAGTACTGCTCAGTGTTGACATCTCTGTCCTAGAGTACTGCTCAGTGTTGACATCTCTGTCCTAGAGTACTGCTCAGTGTTGACTCCTCTGTCCTAGAGTACTGCTCAGTGTTGACATCTCTGTCTAGAGTATGCTCAGTGTTGTCATCTCTGTCCTAGGTATGCTCAGTGTTGTGCATCTCTGTCCTAGAGTACTGCTCAGGTTGACTTCTCCGTCCTAGAGTTACTGCTCAGTGTGACTCTCTGTCCTAGAGTACTGCTCAGTGTGACTCCTCTGTCTAGAGTACTGCTCAGTGTTTGACATCTCGGTCCTGAGACTACTGCTCAGTGTTGACATCTCTGTCCTAGAGTACTGCTCAGTGTTGACTCCTCTGTCCTAGAGTACTGCTCAGTGTTGACATCTCTGTCCTAGATTACTGCACAGTTGTTGACATCTCTGTCCTAGAGTACTGTCGTGTTGACATCTCTGTCCTAGAGTACTGCTCAGTGTTGACATCTGTCCTAGAGTACTGCTCAGTGTTGACATCTCTGTCCTAGAGTACTGCTCAGTGTTGACATCTCTGTCCTAGAGTACTGCTCAGTGTTGACATCTCTGTCCTAGAGTACTGCTCAGTGTGAATCTGTCTAGAGTACTGCCTCAGGTGTTGACATCTCTGTCCTAGAGTACTGTCAGTGTTGGCTCTCTGTCCTAGAGGTTACTGCTCAGTGTTGACATCTCTGTCCTAGAAGTACTGCCTCAGTGTTGACATCTCTGTCCTAGAGTACTGCTCATTGTTGACATCTGTCCTAGAGTACTGCTCAGTGTTGACATCTCTGTCCTAGAGTACTGCTCAGTGTTGACATCTCTGTCCTAGAGTACTGCTCAGTGTTGACATCTCTGTCCTAGAGTACTGCTCAGTGTTGACATCTGTCCTAGAGTACTGCTCAGTGTTGACATCTCTGTCCTAGAGTACTGCTCAGTGTTGACATCTGTCCTAGAGTACTGCTCAGTGTTGACATCTCTGTCCTAGAGTACTGCTCAGTGTTGACATCTCTGTCCTAGAGTACTGCTCAGTGTTGACATCTCCGTTGAATCCAGGAGAGAGCAGAGACGAAAAAATACAGAGATCTTACTGCCTGCGTAGGCCTGAGAAGGCCTCAGAGAACTGGAAATATGTTCTCCAAGAAGGCGAGAAAGTTCCTAGAGGAACCGGTTCCAAATATACACACTACCTTAATACATTAAGAGTGAGAGATATGGCATTAGGTGTGAAAACAGACCAGTGAAAAGCAGGGCACCGTGTGCAACAATAAGGAGAACATGTGCCAACACCCGTGGTCCAAGACTCGTCAACCTGCTAACAGCAGATGTCAGAAATATTGCCGGAACAAGAGGGAACTGGATCACAGCCTCAGCCCAATTGACAGATCAACCAGACCTTTGGTAGGTTATGTGGACCTGAAGAACCGCTAACACCCACAGCTAGATGAATTTTTTTTAGCAATCAACAGCGTGGCCTGCACAGGCTGGCAGGGAGGTTAGGACAACTCTCGCAAGCAAGTAACGGTGTAGATCACACAGCCTTTCGAGTAAAAAGGTCAGTCAGAGTGAAGAGCCGGGGGAGCTATGGCTCGACCCCTGCAACAATAAGAAGGTGAGTGCACAGGATATGCAACAATCTTGTCCATTCCCTTGATAATTAAGGGACCACGAAGCTGGAGTCCAACCCCACTCACACACATACGCGCAGAGAGAGAGAGAGAGAGAGAGAGAAAGATAGGATGAGAGAGAGAAGAGGGAGAGACGAGGAAGGAGAGAGAGAGAGAGAGAGAGAGAGGAGTGAGACGAAGAGAGAGAGAGAGATCGTGAGAGAGAGAGAGGAGAGAGAGAGAGAGAGCAAAAAATAGACCACATCCTCGCAAATAAATGAAAATTAAAAAAGAAATACGCCAGAGATGAGTGGGAAAAACTTCAAGATCTTTTTTCCCTAGTGAACAAATTCCTATTTGAAAAGCAGGAGAAATGAGTCTTATGAGGAGGCGACGTAGTCCCTTCTTGACCTGACCATTCCCCAGGTGTTGTCTGATTATCCCAGGTGAGACCGGAAGTCCCCAGTGTTGCCACCTTGTAGGTCACTTGTTTGTTGAGAGAGAGAGAGAGAGAGAGAGAGAGGAGGAGAGAGAGAGAGAGAGAGAGAGACGAGAGAGACTGAGATGAGGAGGAGGAGGAGGAGAGAGAGAGAGGGAGGAGAGAGAGAGAGAGAGAGAGAGACTGAGTCTATCTACTCCAATAACTATTTACTTCTACCTACCTTAAGAACTATCTAGTATTATCTAGGTATTAGTGTTAAAAGACGGTAAATCAGAAGGCTCTCTCCCCACCCTCCTGCCACCTCCGCCATGGACACAGGAACCTAAATATATCAAAGCATAGTTGAAAACTGTATCATGGACTTTACAACAGAGATAGAAGTAGATAGTACACGTGGACTACGTCTACTGTGTTAGTACCAGTGTGTCTACCCGTGTGTCTACCAGTGTGTCTACTAGTGTGTCTACCAGTGTGTCTACCAGTGTATTCCAGTGTGTCTACCAGTGTATCTACCAGTGTGTCTACCAGTGTGTCTACCAGTGTGTCTACCAGTGTGTCTACCAGTGTGTCTACCAGTGTGTCTACCAGTGGTCTTGCTTCCGGTTACCACCATTTCTATGACTAACACAACCATCTACCTCTACCTCTACTACTACTGCTACTACTACTACTACTACTACCACCACCATCAATGCCACTACTACTACTTCTACTATTACCATCATCACAACTATTACTTACGATACTACTACTACTACTAACTACTACTACTTCCACAACCATGCTATACCATTGCTGTTTATCTACTACTACTATTACCAGTCACCACTACTACATCAGCTCTACTACCACTGTACTATACTACTACTAATACTACTATACCATTACTGTCACACTACTACCACTACCACTGAACGACTACTACTACTACTACCACTGCTGCTATACTACTACTATTACGTAACACTACTACCCACTACCACTATACTACTACTACTACTACTTACTACCACAACCAATACTACTACTACCACTGCTGCTACTACTACTATTATTACCGTCACCACTGCTACCACTACCACTGCTACTACTACTACTACTATTACCGTCACCACTACTACCACTACCACTGCTACTACTACTACTACCACCACCACTTTACTACTACTACTACTACTACTACTGTTAACTTGGTGGTCTCGTGGTCAAGTGATGATGCTGGTACAGTTCCTGAACATCAGAACCCTGTTGACTTCAGTTTGTCCCAGCGTAGTATCTATCTGAATCCCGTACTTGCAGAGTTCTTGTTCAGCTGGTTCATGAATCACTGTATTGTCTTCACGTTCATGGCTTCACCAAATTATTTGTTCCATTTTGCTGTAATTCTGTTCATTAAATTTTTTACATACGTTTGTGTTGCATCTTTTGTCTCGAAGTTTCATGTCATTGTTTCGAGTTATGGACTAATTTTATACTTCGAATATTTTTGTTTATGTTTAAGGGTATCAGAATTATTTGAAGAGAAAGAGAGAGAGAGAGAGAGAGAGAGAGAGAGAGAGAGAGAGAGAGAGAGAGAGAGAGAGAGAGTAAGGCAGGTCTGCCTGTGTAGTGTCCTTGCTTCCCGCTAGGGTTTAGTATATTCTGTCTTGTGCCCCAGGGATAATACAATTACCACCTTCCTCCACCTGTCTGTCTGTCTGTCTGTCTGTCTCTCTCTCTCTCTCTCTCTCTCTCTCTCTCTCTCTCTCTCTCTCTCTCTCTCTCTCTCTCTCTCTCCTTCTCTCTCTCTCTCTCTTTCTCTTTCAAATATTTGATAGCCTTAAACATAAACAAAAATATTCGAAGTATAAAATTAGTCCATAACTCGAAACAATGACATGAAACTTCGAGACAAAAGATGCAACACAAACGTATGTAAAAAATTTAATGAACAGAATTACAGCAAAATGGAACAAATAATTTGGTGAAGCCATGAACGTGAAGACAATACAGAGATCATGAACCTGCCCCACTAGACAAGAACTCTGTAAGTACGGGATTCAGATAGATACTACGCTGGGACAAACTGAAGTCTCTTTTCCACAGGGTTTGAGAAGGTTAAGTTAAGGATCCCTAACTTTATTGATAAGTTAAGGACTCCTAACTTTATTGCCATGCTAAGAGTTCTCTCTCTCTCTCTCTCTCTCTCTCTCTCTCTCTCTCTCTCTCTCTCTCTCTCTCTCTCTCTCTCTCTCTCTCTCTCTCTCTCTCTCTCTCTCTCTCTCTCTCCTCTCTCCTCTCCTTTCCCCCAAGAAGAGGTGGAAAGAAAGTGAGCCATGTCGGAAGGTGATTAGAGGGGAATGGGAAGGGTATGGAATGAGAATGGAGGGAGTAGGGAAGGGGAGGATTGGGATGGGAAAGGAGGGGAGGGGAGGTAAGTGGAGGCCACTTTTCTACAATACACTTCAGCTGTCTTTTCTCTGCTCTCTCTTTCGTTTCTTCTATGTTTTCAAAGAACATTTTGTCTAGCGACGCTCCTTTGTTTTGCTTCAGTGCTGAAGCAGACTTCCGCCACTCTTACTCTCTCACTCACTCTCTCACTCACTCTATCACTCACTCACTCACACACAGTAATACAGAGTGTTTCGAAATGATCGACCCAATTTCAAAGCAGTTTGCTTTGAAATCAGATCCATCGCTTTGAAACACCGTGTACAACATTTTTCATAACAAGGGCCCCAGTGGAAGTAAATCACTGTCTGACCTTTTTTGGGGAAAGTTTATCCTATGTAATTACAGGCATCTGTGGGCGTGTGGTCTAGAGCATCACTTGAGGGGGACCTTGCCAGCCTCCCTGACGTGGCTGCGAAGCCTGCTGACTGTAATCTTTCCCTGTATATGTCTCCATGTATGATAATTTGCGTAACTGTATTTATGAGTACCTGTACCTAAATAAACCTACAGTGTAGACCGTCTAAAAGATACAGACCAGGTCATAAGTGAGTGTAGGGTTTTCCGCACCGTGTAAAAGATAACTGGGACGGTAACTGGGACGTCTGTTAACATGTTCCTCCCACTAGGGGTCGGGAGCTGGAGGTTTTAACAATTGTCTGACTGAATCAGTAAAGCCACTGAGGGCGATACGTCTCCTTGGTGAATGTCCTGTCTACCACACATGCGTCTTACACACTTGTCGGCGCTAATCACAAATTACAATTACAATAATCATCACGCAATAAGTGTTCATAGATTGTCATTATGGCCTCATGATGGCACACTCATTATAGTGCTAATACCATGACGAGTGCCATTAGTGTGAT
This sequence comes from Cherax quadricarinatus, assembly GCF_026875155.1. Taxonomy (NCBI): domain Eukaryota; kingdom Metazoa; phylum Arthropoda; class Malacostraca; order Decapoda; family Parastacidae; genus Cherax; species Cherax quadricarinatus. The sequence continues at coordinate 17,537,074 of NC_069456.1, read as the reverse complement.
GTCATGACCAAGCACTATTATGTTCCACAGTTGAAAGTTGCAATACCTACGCCACTATCATTGCCCATCACGCTGGAACGAAGGGGCAGTGAGGGCAGTTAGTTTACTGCCTCTCTATTTATAGTTTGCTCTTGAGAGGTAAGAGGGGAGTTCCTCGTTCCCTCAGTCACCTTAGAGATCTCAGTCTAGGTAGACACGAAAGATGTGAAAAGTCTGACGTCATTCGCTGTGTAATAGCCTCACCCGATGGAGCTTAGTGCACAGTGGTGGTCATTACGGAATGTTACCTCGGTGATTTCCACAAGGTGAGCACTTTGTTGTCTGTTGTTTTTAGCAGATCTATGAGTTATTTGAGAGAGGTTTAGAGTGAGAGATAGATAGATAGATAGATAGATAGAGAGAGAGAGAGAGAGAGAGAGAGAGAGAGAGAGAGAGAGAGAGAGAGAGAGAGAGAGAGAGAGAGAGAGTGAATGCATGTATATATATAGAGAGAGAGAGTAAATGCGAGTGTGTACTCTCCTACCTGTACTCACTTGGGCTTGTTGAAGGTCGATTTTAATTCTCGGCCTCTTCTCTTCAGTCTTATCGTGGACATAGAGCTTGACTCCATCCTTTCTGTGTATACACACCTATTTGTGGTTTCAGGGGTCGATTCATAGCTCCTGGCCCCCGCCTCTTCGCTGGTCGCTACTAGGTCCACTCTCTCCCTAATCCATGAGTTTTATCGAACCTCTTCTTAAAGCTATGTATGGATCCTGCCTCCTCTACATCACTCCCCAGACTGTTCCACTTCCTGACAACTCTATGGCTGCAGAAATACATCCTAACATCCCTGTGACTCATCTGAGTTTTCAACTTCCAGCTGTGACCCCTTGTTGCTGTGTCCCATCTCTGGAACATTGTGTGTTTGTGTGTGTGTGTGTGTGTGTTGTGTGTGTGTGTTTGTGTGTGTGTGTGTGTGTGTGTGTGTGTGTGTGTATGTGTGTGTGTATCACCTAGTTGTACTCACCTATTGTGAGGTATGCGGGGGTCGAGTACCGACTCTGGCCCCGCCTCTTCACGATTCGATTCTAGGTCACCATCCACTGAGCCGTGAGGCTTATAATCGTACTTGTTAAAGCTATGTATGGATCTGCCTATACAACGCTCCCAAACTATTCCATGACTGACTACTCTGTGGCTGAAGAAATACTTCACTAACATCCATTGATGATAACACTGTGTCTTTAGCTTCAAACTGGTCCCCTTGTTACTGGGTCCAATTTGAACACCTTTTGCCTTTATGTGTGTGTGTGGTGTGATTGTGTGTGTGTGTGTTGTGGTGTGTGAGTGTGTATAGTGTCAGCATAAACAGAGACAGAATAAAAATTGGCTGCACATTGGTTTATGGTCATGACGATAGAGAGAGAGAGAAGATCTGAGAGAGGAGAGAATAGAGAGAGGAGAGGTGAGTGAGCTGAGATGTGGAGGATGAGAGAGAGAAGAAGTAGATGAGAAGATGATGAGAGAGAGAGAGAAGATAATAATGAAAAGAATAACACCAGCATCGCTTTAATTAAATACTCCCGACGGGGAGAGAATTGAACACTGCCTGGCCGCTAGCGTTCGGTAGGGAAAGAATCGAACACCACCTTCTTGCTGCAGTGTTCGGCAGAGCAAGGATCGAATACCTTCCTTCCCCCTCCTACCACCACCACAGAAGAGATAGAGGTGAAACTTGCCTCTGTGTCAACTCGTTTCGGTCTGACGACTCCTTTATCAGCTGACATCGTCCATTCCTGACGGCTGTTCCCACGATGATATCAGGGTGCCTGTTGCTGTTGTTGCTGTCACTGTTGTTGCTGTTACTCTTGTTACTGTCACTGTTACTACCATTGTTGCTGTCACTGTTATTACCGTTGTTGCTGTCACTGTTATCGCTGTTGTTGCTTCTGTTACTACCATTGTTACTGTCACCGTTATCACAGTTGTTGCTTCTGTTACTCCCACTGTTACTGTCACCGTAATCACTGTTGTTGCTTCTGTTACTATCATTGTTGCTGTCACTGTTATGGCTATTTCTAATCATCACAACAGCTGTCAGTTGATATCAGTGTCGCCGTCACTGCCGTAGAGAAATAACCTCCAATCGCCTGAAGACGGGAAGGCACGAGAGGAACCTCTCTGACCTTACGAAGAGACACATGATGCTCCAGCCTCACCTAAAGGTCAAGCTGACCATCCCCATTGCAGTGCTTGTATGTGTAAACAGTGAAGCAGGTGTTATAACACATAACACAGTCTTTATTTTGACTGCATGACAATAGTAACGTCACGTTAAATGGCGGCCCTTTAACCTATCCTTCCTGTGGGCGGTAGTCACCCCTGTCCTTCCTGTGGGCTGTATACCTCATGACTATCCATCACTGTGGGCGGTAGTCACCCCATGATCCTCCCTGTGGCGTGTCACCCCATGAACCTTCCTGTGTGCGTAGTCACCCATGATTCCTTCCTTGTGGGCGGTTACTACCAATAGCACCTTTCTGTGGTCGTAGTCACCCCATGATCCCTTCCTGTGGCGATAGAGTCAACCTCCATGATCCTGTCCTGGTGGGCGATAGTCAACCCCATCGACCTTCCAGTGAGCGATGATGCTCACCCATGATCCTTTCTGTGAGCGGTAGGTCACCCCATGATCCTTCCTGTGGCGATAGTCACCGTGATCTTCTGAGTGCGATAGTCACCCCATGATCCTTCCGTGGGCGGTGTTACCCATGATCCTCCTTGCATGTTCACCCATGACCTTCCGTGGCGAATAGTCAACGCTCCTATCCTTTACTTGAGCGGTATTACCCTGATCCTTCCTGTGGGCGGATATCACCCCTGATCTTCCTGTGGCGATAGTCACCCCATGATCCTTCCTGTGGGCGGTAGTTACCCCATGATCCTTCCTGTGGGCGATAGTCACCCCAGTGATCCTTCCTGTGGGCGATAGTCACCCCATGATCCTTCCTGTGGGCGGTAGTTACCCCATGATCCTTCCTGTGGGCGATAGTCACCCCATGATCCTTCCTGTGGGGGGTTTAAATTTACCGCCATGATCCATCCTGTGGGCGATAGTCACCCCATGATCCTTCCTGTGGGCGATAGTCACCCCATGATCCTTCCTGTGGGCGGTAGTTACCCCATGATCCTTCCTGTGGGCGATAGTCACCCCATGATCCTTCCTGTGGGCGGTATAACTACCGCCATGATCCTTCCTGTGGGCGATAGTCACCCCATGATCCTTCCTGTGGGCGGTAGTCACCCCATGATCCTTCCTGTGGGCGGTAGTCACCCCATACCCTTCCCGTGGGTCGTAGTCAAAAGACTACAGAGGTACATAATGGGTCCAGGGTCTGGGCCGCAAAGTTCTTACAGCTGAACAAGTTACAGTGGTAATGAATTATACTATACATGTTTATATCTAGTTACAATCGTAATGAGTTATTTATGCAGACATGAATTAGGTCGATACAGGTCTTAAAAGTGTAAAAGCGAGAAAAAAGGAGTGAAAGAACTAGGTTAAGTTTATTTAGATACAGGTTTGTAGATGAATGGTTCAGAGAACCGACATGTTGATACAGGTACACGTAAGTGTACAATAATCGCAGGAGAGCAATAAAGATGAAAAATAATCACACAGGGGGAGTGAATGATAGCTGTAGGTCTTTCGTGTTACAATTAATACATCATCAGGAGCCTGCAATGTTGCAGAAATGAATAGGAAGTCCAGGTAGATTCCCTGAACGAATGTGTCTATTTCCTACTCATTTCTAAAATATTGCAAGCTCCTGATATTTGTTGATTGCAATATGAAAGGCCTAGAGCTATTATTCAGCTCCCACTGTAGTTATTTTGCATAGTAACGTGTGTAAATTATCTAGGATGACCAATAAAAGTCAAAATGACTTATTTCCACTTGGGTTTTTGTAATATTTAAAGCCTAGCTGTAAGTTACAACAGAAATCAGCTGAATCAAAACATGCCTGGCATACGACATCAGCCCCAACCCCCAATGTTTATTTTCTTTTAAATTCTTTCGCTGACAGTCTTCTGGTAGGTTGCATTACCTACACTCCTCACCGACACTTAAAAGTTGTACAGTGAAATTAATATAATCATTTCAATAATGACTATCATCAGCATCTGTCTACGGCTTAATATAGATTGTTCGCCGCTCGTGATTAACTACGTATCGTTAAGGATGTGAGGGTTACACAGCGATTAATGAAGGATACAGTTGGTGTGAGTGTGGTGATACATGGCATGCGGAGGCCAGCCAGCTCACTCCTAACGTAAACAAACAGCCAGAGAGAGTGCTGGTCTTATCAATCTTAAGATGAGAGACCGCGGGTGAAAGACGCTCTTGTCTCGCGTTGACTAACTTATTAAACTTGTTTTGATGTGCTGTCCTAATACATCTTTTCTACATTAGCTAATCAATATACACACAATATATATATATAATATATTATATATATATATATATATATATATATATATATATATATATATATATATATATATATATTATATATATTGTTGTCCAGAGGGTGAGAAGGGTAGTTGAGGTGGTCGACATGTAAGAGAATGGACGAAACAGAATAATTCAAAGTGTATCAGTCTGTATTGAAGGATAGCGGGTAGGGTTTCGTGCCTGAAGGGTTGGAGGGAGGGGAAAGGTAGTTTTGTGTGCGAGGAGTCTTGGATTCCAGCAGCATGCGAGAGCTGTTTGGATATGTTGACATGATGAGACAAATGGTTTTTAATATTGACGTGCTGTTGAGTGTGAGCACATTAACATTTATGAAGGGATTCATGGGAACCGGCAGGCCGACTTGGTCACTGGAGATGGGAAGTACAGTGCCTGCACTCTGAAGGAGGGTTTAATGTTGCAGTTAAAAACTGTGTGAGCCACCCTTCTGGTCAAGACAGTGTGGAAGTGAATGATGGTGAAAGTTTTTCTTTAGGGCCACCCTGCCTGGTGGGAATCGCCGGGATGATAAGATAAAGAAAAAGAAAAAAAAAAAAAAAAAAAAAAAAAAGAAAAAAAAAAAAATAAAATAAAATATATAGATATGGTTAAGTGAGATAAAGTTATATATATATACAGATAATTGTATATAATATATTTAATATAATATATATATATATTCTCGCTAGTATTTCAGATTATTTTATATTTCCGTATTATGTTTTTTTTCTTGTGGGAATAAGTATATTAACCGTTAAATATACTCATCTGCGAGACGCAGTGAGGTGTGCGGGTGTTCCAAATTTCTTAGAGTTCACGTTTCAATTTCTCGGGGATTAATTTAGTCTGGCCTTTCTGTCAGACAGGAAAAGGGGCAGGAAGAGGGAAAAAAAATGGGGGGAAGGAGAGAGAGAGGAGAGAGAGAAAAGAAAAGAGGAGAGAGAGAGAGAGAGAAGAGAAGAGGAGAGGAGAGAGGGGGAGAGGAGAGGGGAGAGGAAAAAGAGAAGAGAGGGGAGGGGAAGAGAGAGAGAGAGAAAAAGAGAGAGGGGAGAGAAAGGGGGGAAAGAGAAAAAGATAGTTGGTGTAAGTGAGGTGGTGCAATGGTGGGCAGGTGGGGAGCCCCGGTGGTGGAGCAGGGGGGGGGGAGAGGTGGTGGAGCAGGTGATGGTGCAGGATTCCTCTCCACCCTCCACCTTCCCCATTCACTAGCTAGCCATCAGATTTATTTCCAGTATCTACGCTCTCTTGCGTTCACCTATGGTTCATTAACCGGTGAAAATAATACCTCATCCTGCAAGACGACGGAGGTGGGGGAGGAGGATCACCTGTTTGTCCTCTGTTACGTAAACAGACGCAGACGCCACCAACGTCACATTGCACAAATTACCCGCACATAGGAGACAGAAACGCTCACGACATTTCTGTCAGACATGGACCAATGTGCGAGCTATTTGACTATTGTTCCAGTTACGTTATTGTGTCTTTCTGTTATTTAATATCACGTTCGTTGCATCTGTGTTCATATACGTTTCTGGGTAACTCTGGTATTATTACTGTTTGTGTTCTGCTAACTGAGGAGGTGGGTCCCCTACACACTCAGGTATACGACGCCCTCCCACCACACTCAGGTATACGAGGCCCTCCCACCACACTCAGGTATACAACACCCTCCCATCACACTCAGGTATACGAGGCCCTGCCACCACACTCAGGTATACGAGGCCCTGCCACCACACTCAGGTATACGAGGCCCTCCCACCCAAATCATTATACGAGGCCCTGCCACCACACTCAGGTATACGAGGCCCTGCCACCACACTCAGGTATACGAGGCCCTGCCACCACACTCAGGTATACGAGGCCCTCCCACCACACTCAGGTATACGAGGCCCTGCCACCACACTCAGGTATACGAGGCCCTCCCACCACACTCAGGTATACAACACCCTCCCACCACACTCAGGTATACGAGGCCCTGCCACCACACTCAGGTATACGAGGCCCTGCCACCACACTCAGGTATACAAGGCCCTGCCACCACACTCAGGTATACGAGGCCCTCCCACCACACTCAGGTATACGAGGCCCTGCCACCACACTCAGGTATAACGAGGCCTCCCACCACACTCAGTATAAAGAGGCCCTGCCACCACACCTCAGGTATACGAGGGCCCCGCCCCCCCACACTCAGGGATTACGAGGCCCTCCCACCACACTCAGGTATAGGGGGCCCTCCCACCACACTCAGGTTTTAACGAGGCCCTGCCAAACACTCAGGTATACGAGGCCCTCCCCCCCACACTCAGGTATACGAGGCCCTCCCACCACACTCAAATATACGAGGCCCTCCCACCACACTCAGGAACGAGCCCTCCCACCACACTCAGGTATACGAGGCCCTCCCCACCACACTCAAGTATACGAGGCCCTTCCCACCACATCCCGGGATACGAGACCCTCCCACCACCCTCAGGGATAGAGAGGCCCTCCCACCACACTCAGGTATACGAGGCCCTCCAACCCACACCAAGGTATACGAGGCCCTCCCACCACAAACCCCGGGATACGAGGGCCCCCCCACCACAACTCAGGTATACGAGGCCCTGCCCACCACACTCAGGTATACAAGGCCCTGCCACCACACTCAGGTTTTACGAGGCCCTCCCACCACACTCAGGTATACGAGGCCCTGCCACCACACTCAGGGAAAACGAGGCCCTCCCACCACACTCAGGGATACGAGGCCCTGCCACCCAACCTCAGGTATACAGGCCCTCCCACCACACTCAGGTAAAACAGCCCTGGCCCCCACACTCAGGTATACGAGGCCCTCCCACCACACTCAGGTATACGAGGCCCTGCCACCACACTCAGGTATACAAGGCCCTGCCACTACACTCACGTATACGAGGCCCTCCACCACACTCAGTATAAAGAGGCCCTGCCACCACACTCAGGGAAAACGAGGCCTCGCCACCACACTCAGGTATACGAGGCCCTCCCACCACACTCAGGTATACGAGGCCCTCCCACCACACTCAGGTATACGAGGCCCTGCCACCACACTCAGGTATACGAGGCCCTCCCACCACACTCAGGTATACGAGGCCCTCCCACCACACTCAAATATACGAGGCCCTCCCACCACACTCAGGAATACGAGGCCCTCCCACCACACTCAGGTATACGAGGCCCTCCCACCACACTCAGGTATACGAGGCCCTCCCACCACACTCAGGTATACGAGGCCCTCCCACCACACTCAGGTATACGAGGCCCTCCCACCACACTCAGGTATACGGGCCCCTTTCCACCACACTCAGGTATACGAGGCCCTCCCACCACACTCAGGTATACGAGGCCTCCCACCACACTCAGGTATACAACACCCTCCCACCACACTCAGGTATACGAGGCCCTTCCACCACACTCAGGTATACGAGACCCTCCCACCACACTCAGGTATACGACCCCCCCCTCCCACCACACTCAGGTTTTACGAGGCCCTCCCACCACACTCAGGTATACGAGGCCCCTCCCCACACTCAGGTATACGAGACCCTCCCACCACACTCAGGTTAAAACGAGGCCCCCCCCACCACACTCAGGTATACGAGGCCCCTCCACCACACTCAGGTATACGAGGCCCTCCCCCCCACACTCAGGTATACGGGGCCCCCCCACCACACTCAGGTATACGAGGCCCTGCCACCCACCCCAGGTTATACGAGGCCCCCCACCACACTCAGGTATACGAGGCCCCTCCCACCACACTCAGGTAACGAGCCCCCCACCACACTCGGGTATACGGGGCCCTGCCACCACACTCGGGTATACGAGGCCCTGCCACCACACTCAGGTATACGAGGCCCTCCCACCACACTCAGGTATACGAGGCCCTCCCACCACACTCAGGTATACGAGGGGCCCTGCCCCCAAACACTCAGGTATACGAGGCCCTGCCACCACACTCAGGTATACGAGGCCCTGCCACCACACTCAGGTATACGAGGCCCTCCCACCACACTCAGGTATACGAGGCCCTGCCACCACACTCAGGTATACGAGGCCCTGCCACCACACTCAGGTATACGAGGCCCTCCCACCACACTCAGGTATACAACACCCTCCCACCACACTCAGGTATACGAGGCCCTCCCACCACACTCAGGTATACGAGGCCCTCCCACCACACTCAGGTATACGAGGCAGTAACTCGACTAAGCCCGGAGCAGGAAAATACCAGAGATATATATATACCCGACAAATTAGTAGATGTCTTTTCGTGATAAGATTTATTTAAAATGATTACAAACTACGTAACTCTGTGTATAAGATGGCGTGATATTTGTGCTATCACAAGATCCTTGAGTAATATTTCCCAGTCTTATAGGTAGTGGAGCCCAGGTAGTGGAGCCCAGGTAGTGGAGCCCAGGTAGTGGAGCCCAGGTAGTGGAGCCCAGGTAGTGGAGCCCAGGTAGTGGAGCCCAGGTAGGAGAGCCCAGGTAGTGGAGCCCAGGTAGGAGAGCCCAGGTAGTGGAGCCCAGGTAGGAGAGCCCAGGTAGTGGAGCCCAGGTAGGAGAGCCCAGGTAGTGGAGCCCAGGTAGTGGAGCCCAGGTAGTGGAGCCCAGGTAGTGGAGCCCAGGTAGTGGAGCCCAGGTAGGAGAGCCCAGGTAGTGGAGCCCAGGTAGGAGAGCCCAGGTAGGAGAGCCCAGGTAGGAGAGCCCAGGTAGTGGAGCCCAGGTAGTGGAGCCCAGGTAGTGGAGCCCAGGTAGTGGAGCCCAGGTAGGAGAGCCCAGGTAGTGGAGCCCAGGTAGGAGAGCCCAGGTAGTGGAGCCCAGGTAGTGGAGCCCAGGTAGTGGAGCCCAGGTAGGGGAACCCAGGTAGTGGAGCCCAGGTAGTGGAGCCCAGGTAGTGGAGCCCAGGTAGGAGAGCCCAGGTAGTGGAGCCCAGGTAGTGGAGCCCAGGTAGTGGAGCCCAGGTAGGGGAACCCAGGTAGTGGGGCCCAGTAGTGGAGCCCAGGTGTGGAGCCCAGGTAGTGGAGCCCAGGTAGTGGAGCCCAGGTAGTGGAGCCCAGGTAGTGGAACCCAGGTAGGGGAACCCAGGTAGGATAGCCCAGGTAGTGGAGCCCAGGTAGTGGAGCCCAGGTAGTGGAGCCCAGGTAGGAGAGCCCAGGTAGTGGAGCCCAGGTAGTGGAGCCCAGGTAGTGGAGCCCAGGTAGGGGAACCCAGGTAGTGGAGCCCAGGTAGTGGAGCCCAGGTAGTGGAGCCCAGGTAGGGGAACCCAGGTAGGAGAGCCCCGGTAGGGGAACCCAGGTAGGAGAGCCCAGGTAGGGGAGCCCAGGTAGGGGTGCCCAGATAGTGGAGCCCAGGTAGGGGAACCCAGGTAGGGGAGCCCAGGTAGGGGAGCCCAGGTAGTGGAGCCCAGGTAGGGGAACCCAGGTAGGGGAGCCCAGGTAGTGGAGCCCAGGCAGGGGAACCCAGGTAGGGGAGCCCAGGTAGGGGAGCCCAGGTAAGGGAGCCCAGGCAGGGGAGCCCAGGTAGGGTAGCCCAGGTAAGGGTAGCCCAGGTATGGGAGCCGAGGTAGGGGAGCCCAGGTAAAGGGTAGCCCAGGTAAAGGGGACCCAGGGATGGGAGCCCAGGTAGGGAGCCCAGGTAGGGGAAACCCGGTAAGGTAGGCCCAGGTATGGGAGCCCAGGTAGGGGAGCCCCAGGTAGTGGGGGCCCAGGCAGGGGGAACCCAGGTAGGGGGAGCCCAGGTTAGGGGGGGCCCAGGTAAGGGAAACCCAGGCAGGGGAGCCCAGGTAGGGTAGCCCAGGTAAGGGAAGCCCAGGTATGGGAGCCCAGGTAGGGGAGCCCATGTAGGGTAGCCCAGGTAAGGGTAGCCCAGGTATGGGAGCCCATTTAGGGGAGCCCAGGTAGGGTAGCCCAGGTAAGGGTAGCCTAGGTATGGGAGCCCAGGTAGGGGAGCCCAGGTAGGGGAGCCCAGGTAAGGGTAGCCCAGGTATGGGAGCCCAGGTAGGGGAGCCCAGGTAAGGGTAGCCCAGGTAGGGAAGCCCAGGTAGGGTAGCCCAGGTAAGGGTAGCCCAGGTAGGGTAGCCCAGGTAAGGGTAGCCCAGGTAAGGGTAGTTCAGGTAGGGTAGCCCAGGTAAGGGTAGCCCAGGTAAGGGTAGTTCAGGTAGGGTAGCCCAGGTAAGGGTAGCCCAGGTAAGGGTAGCCCAGGTAGGGGAGCCCAGGTAGGGTAGCCCAGGTAAGGGTAGCCCAGGTAGGGTAGCCCAGGTAAGGGTAGCCCAGGTAAGGGTAGCCCAGGTAGGAGAGCCCAGGTAAGGGTAGCCCAGGTAGGGGAGCCCAGGTAGGGGAGCCCAGGTAAGGGTAGCCCAGGTAGGGGAGCCCAGGTAAGGGAGCCCAGGTAGGGGAGCCCAGGTAAGGGAGCTCAGGTAAGGGAGCCCAGGTAAGGGAGCCCAGGTAAGGGAGCCCAGGTAAGGGAGCCCAGGTAAGGGAGCTCAGGTAAGGGAGCCCAGGTAAGGGAGCCTAGGTAAGGGAGCTCAGGTAAGGGAGCCCAGGTAAGGGAGCTCAGGTAAGGGAGCCCAGGTAAGAGAGCCCAGGTAAGGGAGCCCAGGTAAGGGAGCCCAGGTAAGGGAGCTCAGGGGAAGGGAGCCCAGGTAAGGGAGCCCGGTAAGGGAGCCCAGGTAAGGAGCTCAGGTAAGGGGAGCCCAGGTAAGGGAGCCCCGGTAAGGGAGCCCAGGTAAGGGAGCTCAGGTAAGGGAGCCCAGGTAAGGGAGCTCAGGTAAGGGAGCCCAGGTAAGGGAGCTCAGGTAAGGGAGCCCAGGTAAGGGAGCTCAGGTAAGGGAGCCCAGGTAAGGGAGCCCAGGTAAGGGAGCCCAGGTAAGGGAGCCCAGGTAAGGGAGCCCAGGGAAGGGGGGCCAGGTAAGGGAGCCCAGGTAAGGGAGCCCAGGTAAGGGAGCCCAGGTAGGGGAGCCCAGGTAAGGGAGCCCAGGTAAGGGAGCCCAGGTAAGGGAGCCCAGGTAAGGGAGCCCAGGTAAGGGAGCCCAGGTAAGGGAGCCCAGGTAAGGGAGCCCAGGTAAGGGAGCCCATGTAGGGGAGCCCAGGTAAAAGGGTAGCCCAGGTAGGGAGCCATTTAGGGGGGGCCCAGGTAGGGTAGCCCAGGTAAGGGTAGCCTAGGTATGGGAGCCCAGGTAGGGGAGCCCAGGTAGGGGAGCCCAGGTAAGGGTAGCCCAGGTAGGGGAGCCCAGGTAGGGGAGCCCAGGTAAGGGTAGCCCAGGTAGGAAGCCCAGGTAGGGTAGCCCCGGTAAGGGTTTGCCCAGGTTTGGGTAGCCCAGGTAAGGGTAGCCCCGGTAAGGGTAGTTCAGGTAGGGTGCCCAGGTAAGGGTAGCCAGGTAAGGGTGTTCAGGTAGGGGAGCCCAAAGGGAAGGTAGCCCAGGTAAGGGTAGCCCAGGGAAAGGGGGGCCCAGTAGGGTAGCCCCGGTAAGGGTAGCCAGGTAGGTAGCCCAGGTAAGGGTAGCCCAGGTAAGGGTAGCCCAGGTAGGAGAGCCCAGGTAAGGGTAGCCCAGGTAGGGGAGCCAGGTAGGGGAGCCCAGGTAAGGGTAGCCCAGGTAGGGGAGCCCAGGTAAGGGAGCCCAGGTAGGGGAGCCCAGGTAAGGGAGCTCAGGTAAGGGGGCCAGGGGAAGGAGCCCAGGTAAAGGGAGCCCAGGAAGGGAGCCCAGGTAAGGGAGCTCAGGTAAGGGAGCCCAGGTAAGGGAGCCTAGGTAAGGGAGCTCAGGTAAGGGAGCCCAGGTAAGGGAGCTCAGGTAAGGGAGCCCAGGTAAGAGAGCCCAGGTAAGGGAGCCCAGGTAAGGGAGCCGGTAAGGGAGCTCAGGTAAGGGAGCCCAGGTAAGGGAAACCCAGGTAAGGGAGCCCAGGTAAGGGAGCTCAGGTAAGGGAGCCCAGGTAAGGGAGCCCAGGTAAGGGAGCCCAGGTAAGGGAGCTCAGGTAAGGGAGCCCAGGTAAGGGAGCTCAGGTAAGGGAGCCCAGGGAAGGGAGCTCAGGTAAGGGAGCCCAGGTTTAAGGGAGCTCAGGTTTAAGGGAGCCCAGGTAAGGGGGCCCGGTAAGGGAGCCCAGGTAAGGGAGCCCAGGTAAGGGAGCCCAGGTAAGGGAGCCCAGGTAAGGGAGCCCAGGTAAGGGAGCCCAGGTAAGGGAGCCCAGGTAAGGGAGCCAGGTAAGGGAGCCCAGGTAAGGGAGCCCAGGTAAGGGAGCCCAGGTAAGGGAGCCCAGGTGGGAGTGTACAACACAAGGGCCCAGGAACCAGTACTCTGGAGCAAACCAGTTTTTGTACGAGATTTAACAACCACCTCACCTCCTCCTCCTCCTCCTCCTCCTCTTCCTCCTCCTCCTCCTCCTCTCCTCCTCCTCCTCTCCCTCCTCCTCCTCCTCCTCCTCCTCCTCCTCCTCTTCCTCCTCCTCCTCCTCCTCCTCCTCCCCCACTTAAAGGAACTGTGTTTGTTTAATGAGTGACCGGGCAAAAAAATCTGAAAATAAAACACACACACACACACACACACACACACACACACACACACACACACACACACACACACACACACACACACACACACACACACACACACACACACACATACACTTAAGTGGAGATGCCAGGTGTAGGTGAATACAACTAGGTGAGTAAACGATTTGGCAGAGGGAACTGAAACCTATGTATCACTGTGTATGTGACATTAATGAGAATGATTGTAAAGATTATAATCTCTCAATAAACTCCTTCCATAGCACCTAAATTACTGGAAACGGTTGAGGTCCCTTGACCTGTACTCCCTGGAACGCTGACGAGAAAGATACATGATAATATACGCTTGGGAAATCCTAGAAGGACTAGCCCCAAATCTGCACACGGAAATTACTCCCTACGAAAGTCAGCGCTGTATGACCCGTGTGGGTTTAGCGCTTCGCTATGCTTATAATAATAATAATAATAATAATAATAATAATAATAATAATAATATAATAATAATAATAATAATAATAATAATACCTTCGAAAGCAAAACACTGGGCAGGCGGTGCAACATCCTCTCCAAGACAACACAGTAAGTGTCAGGGGCCCAAGATTGTTCAACTGCCTCCCAGCATACATAAGACGAAAGGAGCACTTAAAGGAACATGTCAAATATATGGAAACAATCATGGTAGATGACTTTTCCCGTAGAAAACAAAACAAAGAAACTGCATAAAATGACGGGAAAGGGCAGGGTGGATAACGAGAACTTTTTAAAAAAAGACGATGTATGGAAATGCTGTTGATGCATGATATACACTACCTATAATGTGGAGAATTATCCACATGTACAGATACCCAGATGTTGGCACGTGTGTCTGATTCTTCAGCATGGTAATAAGATCATAAGAATGAAGGAATACTGCAACAGGCCTACTGGCCCATGCGAGGCAGATCCAAGTCCCCCACCAGCCCAAGCCAATGCCCCAACCTAGCCAGGTCAGGTCACATTCACCTAGTAGCACAAGCTAGTCAGGTCCAACTAATAACAATGATCTTTAAATCACATGTGTCATAATATCTGGAATAGTGTTCTGCTCCCACACCTGTCAGGACAGTTGAGATGCCAGTGCTGGAAAACGTACGGAGGTCGTTTACGGCTCGCATAAAGTCAGTAAAATATTTCAGCGAGTGGAAATACCTCCAGGCACTTGGGGAAATTAACAGATTAACAGATACCTGGAAGTATATGCATGGAAAAAGATACTTGAGAGTCCGGACCCTAATCGGCACACTACCAAAACGAATCACTGGAGTGAGATATACGGGAGAAAGTATAGAAAAACTTGTATATTATAGACAGAGAACACTGTGTCAACATACTTGATCCAAGAGTACCTGAGGGAATTGGATCGACACCAAAGAGGAAATGAGTGTGGATTATCACCAGCAAGCAAGGCGAGATCAGTCATGTTGTGAGGGTTGCGAGGGCTTGCGAGGTGGGGCAACAGCCTGGTTGACCAGGCTATTGACAAGGAAGACATCTCGAATCCTGTGGAAGGTGTCAGAGAGGTGGGTGACGGAGGCGAGGCAGGTGACAGCTTAGCGTGTAGGTGTCAATAGGTGAAGGAGGACAGTAGACTCTTATACTAGGGGCAGTGACAGAAGTCGAAACAGATAACAGAGACATTGACAGTAGTGAGGAAGAAAGTAAGAGCAGGGGAAAGTAGTAGCAGGGAAGAAAAATGTATTATTGTATTATTTTCACCATGGCAGCGGGTGTTACTTTCCCTGGTGACGCGAGCTACTGCCTGAGAACACAGAAGTGCCCCTGACACGGACCCAGGGGCAACATACCCACAGTGCCAACGTTGGACTTTCACTGGTAGAAGAAGGCGGGGTTGAATGTCTTGTGTGATGGGGTTGGGGCATGGCTGGGGCATGGCTGAGGCATGGTTGATTGGTTTAGTGTTGTGTTGTAGTGCTTACCAGCTGCCTCAACCCAGGTTTGATGCTGGCCCAGCGCCCAACCTCGCTGACCAGGTATGCTAATGGTGACAAGTGAGGTGATGATAATAGGTGTGGTGATATTGGTTCACGTGTGATAATGGTGATGCAGGTGGGATAATGGCGGTGCAGGTGTGAAGCTGGTGTTGACAGGTGTAGTGATAATGGCGCAGGTGTGGAGATGGTGTTGACAGGTGTCAAGATGGAGGCGAGATGGGTACTCAAGCAGGTGATTTTGTCTCGTTGAGCTTACGGGGATTGAGCCATAGATCCTGGCTCCACCTGGAGCTGTGTATGGGGTCTTCCTTCTTCGTGGCTCTTCTGGCATTCTTTAGTTATCGTATTGCCTTGCTGCCTCTCCTCTTATCCTCGCGTAGTCTTCTGTTCTGCTTCTTAACCTGTTCTCTAACGACCTGCTCTTAACTCTGTCAATATAAGAAAACAACACGTTCTCAATACATTCCCTCTCTTTCGTGGTTGTATCTATTACCTGTGTATGTATCTAAATAAATTCTGTCTATCTGTCTATCTATCTATCTATCTATCTATCTACCTATCTATAACTTTCTTTCTACACGGAATATCAGGGAAAACGAATGAGGACATGCAACTTTGAGCATCCCAAAACTTGCCGTGACCTCCTGTCTAAGGGAGTGTGTCGTTCCACCTCTTGCAAATACTTCCACCCTGAGATGTGTCAGTCTTCAGTCCTTGAAAAACAATGTTACAATACCAATTGCACTGCATATCATCTAAAAGGGACCAGGAGGCACACACCCCGTACAACACATCATAGTAACTATGGTAGCTATGACAACACCCCAAGTGATTTTTTAGGGGTAGGAAACGAAGAAAGAAAATGGAAAGAGATAAACAAAATAGTCCACCACCTTGGAGCCTTGTATAGGCACAGCCGTGGCCCTCCGGGCTCACAGCTACTGATGCCAACAACAAAATCCCCCAACAAACATGCAACACAACCTCATTTATATTTGCTAATATACAAGACCTAAGCCATCCACAATACAACAAATACCTTTCATTAGTGACTTCTAGAGGAGTCAATTCACTGTTTGCAACTTTCACAGAGACCCACGCAAAAGATTACTTTGACAGTGAAATACGGATACCTGGATACAACCTTTTCAGATGCGACAGAAAGAACAGGCAACAAGGAGGGGTTGGCCTGTACGTCAAAGAGTCGCTCATTTGCACAGAGATACTGAACACCACAAATGATGTAGTTGAAGTTCTGACAATAAAAATCGAGAACCACCGGATGCAACTTCCCAACAGTTCAAAGAACAACTGTCAAAAATCGGCTCCTGTCTGGACAACTTTCCAGCCCCATCCCCAAACATCTTGCTGCTTGGTGACTTCAATCTAAGACACACAAAATGGAAGAATATAGCAAATAATGTCGTAGCAGAAATAATCCCTGGAGGTAGCTCAGATGAAAGGTCACACACACAGGAGCTGCTGAATTTCTGCAACAAACACACCCTAAGTCAGCAAATAGTGGAGCCAACAAGACTGGAGAACACACTGGACCTTATTTTCACAAATAATGAGGACCTGGTAAGGAATATAACAATATCAAAAACAACAAATTCTAATCACAATCTAATCGAAGTCCAGACTTGCATGCACAGGAGTCCTGATCAGCACAATGCATTCAGTTATGAGAGTACCTTTACCAAATTCAACTTCAACAGCAAGAACATCATCTGGGATCAGGTAAACTATGCCCTAAATGAAACATGCAGGGAGGATATCTTAAATTGCATGGACCCGAACCAATGCCTCGAAAAGATCACCCTCCTGGTAGCTGAAGTATGTTCAAGGTATATTCCTATAAGACAAAAGAAAAGAAGAAGTAAACTGGAGAGAGAGAGACGCTCCCTCTACAGGAGAAGACGAAGAATCATTGAGCTCCTCAAGAATGCCAGAGTATCTGATACAGGGAAGGTAGTGCTAACCAGGGAAGTGGAAAATATTGAGCTGAAGTTAAAGGACACATACAGGATCCAGGAGAGACAAGAGGAGCTAAAAGAGATTAATGAAATTGAAAGAAATTCGAAATATTTCTTTTCATATGCCAAACACAAGTCAAAAACCACTTCTAGTATAGGGCTCCTGCTCAGACAAGATGGATCCTACACAGACGACAACAAAGAAATGAGCGAGATACTGAAATTGCAGTATGACTCAGTGTTCAGTGAGCCACTAACCAGTTTAAAGATAGATGATCCAAACAATTTTTTCATGTATTAGCCTCAAAACCCTGCCAATGTAGGCCAGATTTATGACATAACTCTAACTCCACTAGACTTTGAGAAAGCCATCGACGACATGCCCATGCACTCAGCCCCAGGCCCAGACTCGTGGAACTCGGTGTTCATTAAAAACTGCAAGAAACCCCTCTCACGGGCCCTAAGTATGCTATGGAGGAGGAGCTTAGACACAGGCGAGATTCCACAGTCACTAAAAACAACAGATATAGCCCCACTCCATAAAGGTGGCAGCAAAGCAGTAGCTAAGAACTATAGACCATAGCTTTAACGTCCACATCATAAAAATCTTTGAAAGAGTTCAAGAAGCAGGATAGCAACCACCTGGACTCCCAAAAATGCACAAACCCAGGGCAACATGGTTTCAGAGCAGGTCGCTCCTGCCTTTCGCAACTGCTTGACCACTATGATATGGTCCTAGATGCACTGGAAAAACAAACAAAATGCAGATGTAGTATAGCACAGACTTTGCAAAAGCCTTTGACAAGTGCGACCATGGTGTAATAGCACACAAAATGCGTGCCAAAGGGATAACCGGCAAAGTAGGCAGATGGATCTTCAACTTTTCTAACCAATCGCACACAAAGAGTAGTGGTAAACAGAGTTAAATCAGATGCTGCCATAGTGAAGAGCTCTGTCCCACAAGGCACAGTACTCGCACCTATCCTGTTCCTTATTCTCATATCAGACATAGACAGAGATGTAAACCACAGCGCTGTATCATCTTTTGCAGACGATACTAGGATCTGCACGAGAGTGTCATCCATTGAGGAAACGGCAAACCTCCAAGAAAATATAAAACCAAGTTTTCCAATGGGCAACGGAGAACAATATGATGTTCAATGAAGACAAATTCCAACTACTACTCCGTTATGGAAAACTGGAGGAAATAATAACTAGAACTGAGTATACTACAAACTCAAATCACACAATAGAGAGGAAAAGTAATGTGAGAGACATGGGAGTGGTAATGTCAGAGGATCTCACCTTCAAGGATCACAACGATGCCACTATCACATCTGCTAGGAAACTGATAGGATGGATAATGAGAACATTCAAGACAAGAGATGCTAAGCCAATGATGATCCTTTTTAAATCACTTATTCTTTCTAGGCTGGAATACTGCTGTACATTAACATCCCCATTCAAGGCAGGTGAAATTGCAGAGCTAGAGAATGTACAGAGAACCTTTACTACACGTATAAGTTCAATCAAACACCTTAAACTACTGGGAGCGCCTGGAAGCACTTGACTTGTACTCACTAGAGCGCAGGCGAGAGAGATATATCATAATCTACACCTGGAAGATTCTGGAGGGACTGGTCCTTAATATGCACACAAAAAATCACTCCATACAAAGCAAAAGACTTGGCAGGCGATGCAACATACCCCCAGTGAAAAGTAGGGGCGTCACTGGTACACTAAGAGAAAACACAGTAAGTGTCCGGGGCTCAAGACTGTTCAACAGCCTCCCACCAGCAATAAGGGGCATTACGGGAAGACCCCTGGTTGTCTTCAAGAGGGAGCTGGACAGATACTAAAGACGGTGCCGGATCAGCCGGGCTGTGGTTCGTACGTTGGATTACGTGCGGCCAGCAGTAACAGCCTCGTTGATCAGGCCCTGATCCACCGGGAGGCCTGGTCGTGGACTGGGCCGCGGGGACGTTGATCCCCGGAATTCCCTCCAGGTAGACTCCAGGTACCTATCTACCTACTGCCCTCTGGCGAGTGTTACAGTACTAGCAGAGTTGTGGGTGCCATAGGTCAGATTGCAGCTCCTGGACCCCGTTTTCAGCTTGCAACACTACTGGCACTCCTCCAGTGTTGCTTGCTGGTGATGTTAGTTGCTAGTTCCTAGGGTCTTCGTGCAGGTTGGATACTAGTTCCTGGGGTCTTCATGCAGGTTGGTTGCTAGTTCCTGGAGTCTTCCTGCAGGTTGGTTGCTAGTTCCTGGGGTCTTCCTCCCAGGTTGGTTGCTAGTTTCTGGGGTCTTCCTGCAGGTTGGTTGCTAATTCCTGGGGTCTTCCTGCAGGTTGGTTGCTAGTTTCTGGGGTCTTCCTGTAGGTTTGTTGCTAGTTCCTGGGGTCTTCCTGCAGGTTGGTTGCTAGTTCCTGGGGTCTTCCTGCAGGTTGGTTGCTAGTTCCTGGGGTCTTCCTGCAGGTTGGTTGCTAGTTCCTGGGGTCTTCCTGCAGGTTGGTTGCTAGTTTCAGGGGACTTCCTGTAGGTTGGTTGCTAGTTCCTGGGGTCTTCCTGCAGGTTGGTTGCTAGTTCATGGGGTCTTCCCGCAGGTTGGTTGTTTAGTTCCTGGTTTTCCTGCAGGTTGGTTGCTAGTTTCTGGGGTCTTCCTACAGGTTGGTTGCTAGTTCCTGGGGTCTTCCTGCAGGTTGGTTGCTAGTTTATAGGGTCTTCCTGCAGGTTGGTTGCTAGTTTCTGGGGTCTTCCTGCAAGTTGGTTGCTAGTTCCTGGGGTTTTCCTGCAGGTTGGTTGCTAGTTTCTGGGGTCTTCCTGCAGGTTGATTGCTAGTTCCTGGAGTCTTCCTGCAGGTTGGTTGCTAGTTCCTGGGATATTCCTGCAGGTTGATTGCTAGTTCCTGGGGTCTTCCTGCAGGTTGGTTGCTAGTTTCTGGGGTCTTCCTGCAGGTTGGTTGCTAGTTCCTGGGATCTTCATGCAGGTTGGTTGCTAATTCTTGGGGTCTTCCTGAAGGTTGGTTGCTAGTTTCTGGGGTCTTCCTGCAGGTTGGTTGCTAGTTCCTGGAGTCTTCCTGCAGGTTGGTTGCTAGTTCCTGGGATATTCCTGCAGGTTGATTGCTAGTTCCTGTGGTCTTCCTTCAGGTTGGTTGCTAGTTCCTGGGGTCTTCCTGCAGGTTGGTTGCTAGTTCCTGGGGTCTTCCTGCAGGTTGGTTGCTAGTTCCTGGGGTCTTCCTGCAGGTTGGTTGCTAGTTCCTGGGGTCTTCCTGAAGGTTGGTTGCTAGTTCCTCGGGTCTTCCTGCAGGTTGGTTGCTAGTTTCTGGGGTCTTCCTGCAGGTTGGTTGCTAGTTCCTGGGGTCTTCCTGCAGGTTGGTTGCTAGTTCCTGGGGTCTTCCTGAAGGTTGGTTGCTAGTGTTCCTGGGTCTTCCTGCAGGTTGGTTGCTAGTTCCTGGGTCTTCCTGCAGGTTGGTTGCTAGTTCCTGGGGTCTTCCTGAAGGTTGGTTGCTAGTTCCTGGGGTCTTCCTGCAGGTTGGTTGTTAGTTCCTGGGGTCTTCCTGCAGGTTGGTTGCTAGTTCCTGGGGTCTTCCTGCAGGTTGGTTGCTAGTTCCTGGGGTCTTCCTGAAGGTTGGTTGCTAGTTCCTGGGGTCTTCCTGCAGGTTGGTTGCTAGTTCCTAGGGTCTTCCTGCAGGTTGGTTGCTAGTTCCTGGGGTCTTCCTGCAGGTTGGTTGCTAGTTCCTGGGGTCTTCCTGAAGGTTGGTTGCTAGTTCCTGGGGTCTTCCTGCAGGTTGGTTGCTAGTTCCTGGGGTCTTCCTGCAGGTTGGTTGCTAGTTCCTGGGGTCTTCCTGCAGGTTGGTTGCTAGTTCCTAGGGTCTTCCTGCAGGTTGGTTGCTAGTTCCTGGGGTCTTCCTGAGGTTGGTTGCTAGTTCCTGGGGTCTTCCTGAAGGTTGGTTGCTAGTTCCTGGGGTCTTCCTGCAGGTTGGTTGCTACAAGAAGCACGCATATTTAGTAGACACAGTGTTGGACTCAGTGTTGAGTTGACGGAGTGTAGAACACTGTTGTGTCTATGATATCCAACATCCACTGTGTTGTATACAACACTGCCTGGCTCCCTCACTCACTCACTCACTCTCTCATTCACTCTCTCACTCGCTCACTCACTGGGAATGTACTCTCTGGTTCGGAGAGGATATAGGTCATTGTTTATATTTTGCAAATTCTTGAAGGTCACTGCAATAATAACCTCAAGTGTGTGTGTGTGTGTATGTGTGTGTCCTCACCTGTATGTTGTTGCAGTGGTCGAACCACAGCTCCCGTCAGTGCAACTGTCATAATTGTATACAGGCCCCCGACTAGACAACTTGATCAGGGAGGCTGTTGGTGCTCGCTGCAGTGCACTTCGATGTGCACGCATGCAGTGACACGGAAAATTCC
The DNA here is from genome assembly GCF_026875155.1 of Cherax quadricarinatus. Taxonomy (NCBI): domain Eukaryota; kingdom Metazoa; phylum Arthropoda; class Malacostraca; order Decapoda; family Parastacidae; genus Cherax; species Cherax quadricarinatus. The sequence goes on along the minus strand of NC_069456.1, from coordinate 17,515,657 downwards.
TTCGTGAGGACATTTAGTGATCTCCAGTAAGACAGTAATAATGTCACACACACACACACACACACACACACACACACACAGTTATGATAAAGCTCACGGTTCAGGGAGAGTGACCTAGTATCGACCAGAGAAGAGGCGGTGCCAGGAGCTTGGACTCGACCCCTGCAACCTCAACTAGGTGAGTACACACACACACACATTATCCTGACCGGGAAGGACCAAACCGACGGAACACATCCTATAGAAAGGGTTAATAATAATAATAATAATAATAATAATAATATATAAAAATAATAATAATAATAATAATAATATAATAATAATAATAATAATAATAATAATAATAATAAAATAATAATAATAATAATAATTTTTATTATTATTATTATTATTATTATTATTATTATTTTATTATTATTATTATTATTTATTATTATTAAGGCAGGGTTAGAACAAGCCTGGTAGTCGCTAATATCGAAATTCTGGCTCTAACAATGCATTCGATTTGGGATAAAAAGTGTGGTCCAGTAGTTTGGCGTTTCACAGCGTGTATTTTCTTTTGTTAACTGGTGGATTTACGGTCTGATGCACACGTACATGTACACTTAACATTAGGTCTGATGCACACGTACATGTACATGATCACTAGGTCTGATACACACGTACATGTGCACATAGCACATGGTCCAATACACACGTACATGTGCACACAGCACAAGGTCTGATATACACGTACATGTACACACTTGACATTATGTTTACGCTAGTCTGTGGTCGACGATGTCCAGATGATTGTTTGTTTGTGTGTGTGTGTGTGTGTGTGTGTGTGTGTGTGTGTGTGTGTGTGTGTGTGTGTGTGTGTGTGTGTGTGTGTGTGTGTGTGTGTGTGCGTGTGTGTGTGTTTACTCACCTAACTGAGCTCACCTTATTGTATCTGCAGGTTTCGAGGCAGAGCTCCGGGCTCCGCTTCTCAATCCTGTCTGACGTGTTCCTCCTAGATGCTAACAGTATCACGTTAGGTAATATTCGTCAGGAAACACTTGGTCATCTGACCGAGGCCTTCCACTGGCTTACCCCTAAACCCCTTTGAAAACTATGGCTCTGATTATAACCAGTTTTTAAAGCAGTGTTATTTATCATTTCAGATGTGCTGGAGAGGGAGTGTGAGTGTTGCAGTGACGCCGCCCGCCCCACCGTCCTCATCAGAAACAATTTCCGAGGCTTCTGCAGTGAAATGCTGGGGTCGACGCGCCCTCACCTGCCCCCGGCTCGCCCACCCCCTCCTCGGGAGTGCAGTAGTCGTTCTCCTTCCCCGGAAAACCCAAGACGACCCACGCAGCTGGAGGAGGAGCTGCGCGCTGCTGGAGTCTACTTCAGGAGGCCAGGATCACCTCCCAGAGTTCCCATCAGGACCTACGCTGCAACGCGAAGTCACACACCTCCCAGAAATCCCCGCCTCAGCTAGAAACCACACTCAGACGAGGGCCTACACGCCCGTGAGGACCGCCCATGCGTCCAGTAGGAGCGAGGCGGAGGCAGTAGCGGCGGCTCTGGATGTTCTGGACTCGTCACTGGTAGGACTCAGCAGTTCCTCCAGTGAAAGTTCTCCAGCTCGCTCCCACGCCTCCAGTGTCGTGGAGCGACGCCTGTCTGGGCCAGACCCCACGCCTGCACACACGCCCACCTCTCTTCACACCCACGAGCACGCCCACGACGCGGCAGGGGCTCCTCAAGACTCCACTATCATCGGCAGAGGACACGACCATTTTACCAATTCTAATCATTACCGAGTCAGTCAGTGTCTCGCCCACGGTGCTGGAGTGGGCGGGCGGAGTCAGGAGAATGGGCGGCCGCTGGATAAGGAAGGTGGGCGGTCCCAGGAGGGGTGCCAGGATCTGCAACCCAAGGACGCCGTCATGGAGAGTCTTAATCTCATCGAGGAGGTGTACGTGGACGCACGCACCGTGCCCCACTCGTCCGTGTCCATGCACGCCTACTACCCTGGCGTGCAGTACTCACCCACCACGCCCTCACCGACGACCCCAATGAAACTGGGCAGGCACTCCTCTCTCAGCCCCACCCGCAGGGCCATAGGGCCTCCTACAGTGCCAGGGGATAGTGACAGTGGACACGAAAGTGGTGCCACTAGCCCCTGTGGCACTGGTGAAGATACCCAGTCACCACCCCCCTCCCCCCACACCTCCCACAGTGCCACCAACACCCCCTCCTCCTTCATCCACTCCCGCACCTCCAGTTTAATTTCCTGTCGCGGGTCGGGGGTTTTGGAGGGAGAGGTGGGCGTGGCGGTGGTGGGAGAGCCAGCCACCCACATGGGCAGCGGCGTGGGCGGCGTGTTGGAGCCCCGGCCGCCCACGCACTTCGTTGTAGTGGCTATAGACTTCGGTACCACCTACAGCGGATACGCTTTCAGTTTCACCCGCGACCCCGACAGTGTCCACATGATGAAGAAGTGGGAAGGTAAGTACACACGACAGTGCCAGTCTGTTGTGACACTCAAGACAGTGCCAGTCTGTTGTGACACTCACCACAGTGCCAGTCTGTTGTGATACCACAGTGCCAGTAACTAACCATCTATTATACAAGCCTCGATTATACAAGTTCCTATTATACAGCATGCCTCTATTATGCAGCATGCCTCTATTATACAGCATGCCTCTATTATACAGCATGCCTCTATTATACAGCATGCCTCTATTATACAGCATGCCTCTATTATACAGCATGCCTCTATTATACAGCATGCCTCTATTATACAGCATGCCTCTAATATACAGCATGCCTCTATTATACAGCATGCCTCTATTATAGAGCATGCCTCTATTATACAGCATGCCTCTATTATACAGCATGCATCTATTATACAGCATGCCTCTATTATACAGCATGCCTCTATTATACAGCATGCCTCTATTATACAGCATGCCTCTATTATACAGCATGCCTCTAATTTTACAGCATGCCTCTATTATACAGCATGCCTCTATTATACAGCATGCCTCTATTATACAGCATGCCTCTATTATACAGCATGCCTCTATTATACAGCATGCCTCTATTATACAGCATGCCTCTATTATACAGCATGCCTCCATTATACAGCATGCCTCCATTATACAGCATGCCTCCATTATACAGCATGCCTCTATTATACAGCATGCCTCTATTATACAGCATGCCTCTATTATACAGCATGCCTCTATTATACAGCATGCCTCTTTTTATACAGCATGCCTCTATTATACAGCATGCCTCTATTATACAGCATGCCTCTATTATACAGCATGCCTCTATTATACAGCATGCCTCTATTATACAGCATGCCTCTATTATACAGCATGCCTCTATTATACAGCATGCCTCTATTATACAGCATGCCTCTATTATACAGCATGCCTCCATTATACAGCATGCCTCTATTATTTCAGCATGCCTCTATTATACAGCATGCCTCATTATACAGCATGCCTCTATTATACAGCATGCCTCTATTATACAGCATGCCTCTATTATACAGCATGCCTCTATTATACAGCATGCCTCTATTATACAGCATGCCTCTATTATACAGCATGCCTCTATTATACAGCATGCCTCTATTATACAGCATGCCTCTATTATACAGCATGCCTCTATTATACAAGATGATCACTAATACATGATAATCATAGCGCACAACGAACACCTGTCGCTTTATAAAGACAAACAATATATTGGCTATAAACAGAGTTTGATTAAGATTTTGTAGGGACCCTGGGTACGGGTACTGTGAGTACCCTGGGTACGGGTACTGTGAGTACCCTGGGTACGGTTACTGTGAGTACCCTGGGTACGGGTACTGTGAGGGCCCTGGGCTACGGTTACTGTGAGTACCCTGGGCTACGGTTACTGTGAGTACCCTGGGCTACGGTTACTGTGAGTACCCTGGGCTACGGTTACTGTGAGTACCCTGGGCTACGGGTACTGTGAGTACCCTGGGCTACGGTTACTGTGAGTACCCTGAGCTACGGTTACTGTGAGTACCCTGGGCTACGGTTACTGTGAGGGCCCTGGGCTACGGTTACTGTGAGTACCCTGGGCTACGGTTACTGTGAGTACCCTGGGCTACGGTTACTGTGAGTACCCTGGGCTACGGTTACTGTGAGTACCCTGGGCTATGGTTACTGTGAGTTACCCTGGGCTAAAGGGTACTGTGAGTACCCTGGCTACGGTTACTATGAGTACCCTGGGCTACGGTTACTATGAGTACCCTGGGCTACGGTTACTATGAGTACCCTGGGCTACGGGTACTGTGAGTACCCTGGGCTACGGTTACTGTACCCTGGGCTACGGTTACTATGAGTACCCTGGGCTACGGTTACTATGAGTACCCTGGGCTACGGTTACTATGAGCACCCTGGGCTACGGGTACTGTGAGTACCCTGGGCTACGGTTACTGTACCCTGGGCTACGGTTACTGTGAGTACCCTGGGCAACGGTTACTGTGAGTACCCTGGGCAACGGTTACTGTGAGTACCCTGGGCTACGGTTACTGTGAGTACCCTGGGCTACGGTTACTGTGAGTACCCTGGGCTACGGTTACTGTGAGTATCCTGGGCTACGGTTACTGTGAGTACCCTGGGCTACGGGTACTGTGAGTACCCTGGGCTACGGTTACTGTGAGTACCCTGGGCTACGGTTACTGTGAGTACCCTGGGCTACGGTTACTGTGAGTACCCTGGGCTACGGTTACTGTGAGTACCCTGGGCTACGGTTTTCTGTGAGTACCCTGGGCTACGGGTCTGTGAGTACCCTGGGGCTACGGTTACTGTGAGTACCCTGGGCATACGGTTACTGTGAGTACCCTGGGCTACGGTTACTGTGAGTACCCTGGGCTACGGTTACTGTGAGTACCCCGGGCTATGGTTATGTGAGTACCCTGGGCTACGGGTACTGTGAGTACCCTGGGCTACGGTTACTATGAGTACCCTGGGCTACGGTTACTATGAGTACCCTGGGCTACGGTTACTATGAGTACCCTGGGCTACGGGTACTGTGAGTACCCTGGGCTACGGTTACTGTACCCTGGGCTACGGTTACTATGAGTACCCTGGGCTACGGTTACTATGAGTACCCTGGGCTAAAGGTTACTATGAGCACCCTGGGCTACGGGTACTGTGAGTACCCTGGGCTACGGTTACTGTACCCTGGGCTACGGTTACTGTGAGTACCCTGGGCAACGGTTACTGTGAGTACCCTGGGCAACGGTTACTGTGAGTACCCTGGGCTACGGTTACTGTGAGTACCCTGGCTACGGTTACTGTGAGTACCCTGGGCTACGGTTACTGTGAGTACCCTGGGCTACGGTTACTGTGAGTACCCTGGGCTACGGTTACTGTGAGTACCCTGGGCTACGGTTACTGTGAGTACCCTGGGCTACGGGTACTGTGAGTACCCTGGGCTACGGTTACTGTGAGTACCCTGGGCTACGGTTACTGTGAGTACCCTGGGCTACGGTTACTGTGAGTACCCTGGGCTACGGTTACTGTGAGTACCCTGGGCTATGGTTACTGTGAGTACCCTGGGCTACGGGTACTGTGAGTACCCTGGGCTACGGTTACTATGAGTACCCTGGGCTACGGTTACTATGAGTACCCTGGGCTACGGTTACTATGAGTACCCTGGGCTACGGGTACTGTGAGTACCCTGGGCTACGGTTACTGTACCCTGGGCTACGGTTACTATGAGTACCCTAGGCTACGGTTACTATGAGTACCCTGGGCTACGGTTACTATGAGCACCCTGGGCTACGGGTACTGTGAGTACCCTGGGCTACGGTTACTGTACCCTGGGCTACGGTTACTGTGAGTACCCTGGGCAACGGTTACTGTGAGTACCCTGGGCAAACGGTTACTGTGAGTCCCTGGGCTTACGGTTACTGTGAGTACCCTGGGCTACGGTTACTGTGAGTACCCTGGGCTACGGTTACTGTGAGTACCCTGGGCTACGGTTACTGTGAGTACCCTGGGCTACGGGTACTGTGAGTACCCTGGGCTACGGTTACTGTGAGTACCCTGGGCTACGGTTACTGTGAGTACCCTGGGCTACGGTTACTGTGAGTACCCTGGGCTACGGTTACTGTGAGTACCCTGGGCTACGGTTACTGTGAGTACCCTGGGCTACGGGTACTGTGAGTACCCTTGGCTACGGTTACTGTGAGTACCCTGGGCTACGGTTACTGTGAGTACCCTGGGCTACGGTTTACTGTGAGTACCCTGGGCTACGGTTACTGTGAGTACCCTGGGCTATGGTTACTGTGAGTACCCTGGGCTACGGGTACTGTGAGTACCCTGGGCTACGGTTACTATGAGTACCCTGGGCTACGGTTACTATGAGTACCCTGGGCTACGGTTACTATGAGTACCCTGGGCTACGGGTACTGTGAGTACCCTGGGCTACGGTTACTGTACCCTGGGCTACGGTTACTATGAGTAAACCCTGGGCTACGGTTACTATGAGTACCCTGGGCTACGGTTACTATGAGTACCCTGGGCTACGGGTACTGTGAGTACCCTGGGCTACGGTTACTGTACCCTGGGCTACGGTTACTGTGAGTACCCTGGGCAACGGTTACTGTGAGTAACCTGGGCAACGGTTACTGTGAGTACCCTGGGCTACGGTTACTGTGAGTACCCTGGGCTACGGTTACTGTGAGTACCCTGGGCTACGGTTACCGTGAGTACCCTGGGCTACGGTTACTGTGAGTACCCTGGGCTACGGGTACTGTGAGTACCCTGGGCTACGGTTACTGTGAGTACCCTGGGCTACGGTTACTGTGAGTACCCTGGGCTACGGTTACTGTGAGTACCCTGGGCTACGGTTACTGTACCCTGGGCTACGGTTACTGTGAGTACCCTGGGCTACGGTTACTGTGAGTACCCTGGGCTACGGTTTTCTGTGAGTACCCTGGGCTACGGTTACTGTGAGTACCCTGGGCTACGGTTACTGTGAGTACCCTGGGCTACGGTTACTGTAAGTACCCTGGGCTACGGTTACTGTGAGTACCCTGGGCTACGGTTACTGTGAGTACCCTGGGCTACGGTTACTGTGAGTACCCTGGGCTACGGTTACTGTGAGTACCCTGGGCTACGGTTACTGTGAGTACCCTGGGCTACGGTTACTGTGAGTACCCTGGGCTACGGTTACTGTGAGTACCCTGGGCTACGGTTACTGTGAGTACCCAGGGCTACGGTTACTGTGAGTACCCTGGGCAACGGTTACTGTGAGTACCCTGGGCTACGGTTACTGTGAGTACCCTGGGCTACGGTTACTGTGAGTACCCTGGGCTACGGTTACTGTGAGTACCCTGGGCTACGGTTACTGTGAGTACCCTGGGCTACGGTTACTGTGAGTACCCTGGGCTACGGGTACTGTGAGTACCCTGGGCTACGGTTACTGTAAGTACCCTGGGCTACGGTTACTGTAAGTACCCTGGGCTACGGTTACTGTGAGTACCCTGGGCTACGGTTACTGTAAGTACCCTGGGCTACGGTTACTGTGAGTACCCTGAGCTACGGTTACTGTGAGTACCCTGGGCTACGGTTACTGTAAGTACCCTGGGCTACGGTTACTGTGAGTACCCTGGGCTACGGTTATTGTAAGTACCCTGGGCTACGGTTACTGTAAGTACCCTGGGCTACGGTTACTGTGAGTACCCTGGGCTACGGTTACTGTGAGTACCCTGGGCTACGGGTACTGTGAGTACCCTGGGCGACGGTTACTGTGAGTACCCTGGGATACGGTTACTGTGAGTACCCTGGGCTACGGTTACTGTGAGTACCCTGGGCTCCGGTTACTGTAAGTACCCTGGGCTACGGTTACTGTAAGTACCCTGGGCTACGGTTACTGTAAGTACCCTGGGCTACGGTTACTGTGAGTACCCTGGGCTACGGTTACTGCGAGTACCCTGGGCTACGGGTACTGTGAGTACCCTGGGCTACTGTTACTGTGAGTACCCTGGGCTACGGGTACTGTGAGTACCCTGGGCTACGGTTACTGTGAGTACCCTGGGCTACTGTTACTGTGAGTACCCTGGGCTACGGTTACTGTGAGTACCCTGGGCTACGGGTACTGTGAGTACCCTGGGCTACGGTTACTGTGAGTACCCTGGGCTACAGGTACTGTGAGTACCTTGGGCTACGGTACTGTGAGTACCCTGGGCTACAGGTACTGTGAGTACCCTGGGCTACAGGTAATGTGAGTACCCTGGGCTACGGTTGCTGTGAGTATCCTGGGCTACAGGTACTGTGAGTACCCTGGGCTACGGGTACTGTGAGTACCCTGGGCTACGGGTACTGTGAGTACCCTGGGCTACGGGTACTGTGAGTACCCTGGGCTACAGGTACTGTGAGTACCCTGGGCTATAGGTACTGTGAGTACCCTGGGCTACGGTTACTGTGAGTACCCTGGGCTACGGTTACTGTGAGTACCCTGGGCTACGGGTACTGTGAGTACCCTGGGCTACAGGTACTGTGAGTACCCTGGGCTACGGGTACTGTGAGTACAATGGGCTACGGGTACTGTGAGTACCCTGGGCTACTGGTAGTGTGAGTACCCTGGGCTACGGGTACTGTGAGTACCCTGGGCTACAGGTACTGTAAGTACCCTGGGCTACGGGTATTGTGAGTACCCTGGGCTACAGGTACTGTGAGTACCCAGGGCTACAGGTACTGTGAGTACCCTGGGCTACAGGTACTGTGAGTACCCTGGGCTACAGGTACTGTAAGTATCCTGGGCTACAGGTACTGTGAGGACCCTGGGCTACCGGTACTGTGAGTACCTTGGGCTACGGGTACTGTGAGTACCCTGGGCTACGGGTACTGTGAGTACCCTGGGCTACAGGTACTGTGAGTACCCTGGGCTACGAGTACTGTGAGTACCCTGGGCTACGGGTACTGTGAGTACCCTGGGCTACGGGTACTGTGAGTACTCTGGGCTACGGGTACTGTGAGTACCCTGGGCTACGTGTACTGTGAGTTCCCTGGGCTTCAGGTACTGTGAGTACCCTGGGCTACGAGTACTGTGAGTACCCTGGGCTACAGGTACTGTGAGTACCCTGGGCTACAGGTACTGTGATGACCCTGGGCTACAAGTACTTTGAGTACGCTGGGCTACAGGTACTGTGAGGACCTTGGGCTACAGGTACTGTGAGTACCCTGGGCTACAGGTACTGTGAGTACCCTGGGCTACGAGTACTGTGAGTACCCTGGGCTACGGGTACTGTGAGTACCCTGGGCTACGGGTACTGTGAGTACTCTGGGCTACGGGTACTGTGAGTACCCTGGGCTACGTGTACTGTGAGTTCCCTGGGCTACAGGTACTGTGAGTACCCTGGGCTACGAGTACTGTGAGTACCCTGGGCTACAGGTACTGTGAGTACCCTGGGCTACAGGTACTGTGATGACCCTGGGCTACAAGTACTTTGAGTACGCTGGGCTACAGGTACTGTGAGGACCTTGGGGCTTCAGGTTACTGTGAGGCCCTGAGCTAAGGTACTTTTGAGTAACCCTGGGCTACATTACTGTGGGCCCCTGGGCTACGGTACTTTTGAGGCCCCGGGGCTAAAGGGTTTCTTTTGAGGACCCGGGGCCCTAAAGGTACTGTGAGGCCCCTGGGTCAGGTATGTGAGGCCCCGGGGCTACAGGTATTGTGAGGCCCCCCTGGGTTTCAGGTACGGGTTGGGGCCCGGGGCCTACAGGTACTGTGAGGCCCTTGACCCCGCCTGGTTATATAAAAAACCCCCACACCAACGTCCTGCATATTCCCCCCCTTTCACTCTGCTGAAGAGTGTGATTTACCGGTATACACGGGTTTATCGGGACGATTTGGATTTTTGCTTTTCCCTAAAATTGAATAGCTATCCCCTTTGCCGGGGCCCAAACGGGGGGTATAGTTGGGGGGGGCCACTTCTCAGGTGGTTACCCAGAAAAAAAAACGATAAAATTTTGTGTTTCCACCCGTAACGGAAAAAAGGGGAAAACCCAATGTCGGATTTTTCCTTTTACGGGGCCAGGATTATTAAGTCTCCATGGACCCTTAGAGTAAAAATTAATCAGTTTCCCCATATCATTAGAAAATTTTTTATGAAGCCCTTTACATATCTTGGCTTTTTATTTTGTTTACACTCTCGGGTGTAAGCAGAGTCATGTTTATTTCCCAAACATCTTTAAATTTTTTACACGATGGATATTTCCGTAAATTATGTTATGATTTGGGGCCTTCGTAATGTTTTCCGACGGGGCACCCCCGGGGGCATTTTGCAACGGTTCCCGTTTTTTTTTACACAGGTGAACCGGGGACATTCTAATCCTTTTTCCCTTTTCTCACGCTTTCCAAAACTGTTCGCTTTTGTCCCCTTTGGGACTCACCCGGGGTTTTACTCTCCCGGTTGGTTTCTCAACCCGGGGTTTCAAAACCCAATTGTGTTTTTTAGGATCGGGTATAGCTTTGGCCTGGAGTTTAATGGAGTTTACCCGGCTTTATTTAAATCAATTTCCAGGCTGTTCTTTGTAAGTAAGTTTAAATAAATTTTTTCAGGTTTTCAAAAAATAGTTACATTTGAATTTCCCTACATAGCAGCAAAGTGTAGGGGAACCTAGGGTAACCCAAAAAATAAAAGAGTTTAACTTATTTATTGGGGGCCTTTTACCCTTTTTATTAAAAATATAAAGGTTTTATTTTTTTTTTTCTTTTTTTCTAAATGAAAATAAATCTTATTTCAAAACTAACAAAAACTATCTACTAACCCCGGGGGCATTAAGGGCTATTTTACAATACGAGGGTCCTTTCTAAGGGAAAAAGGTAAAAATTTACACGTATTTTAGCTAAAAAATAGAAAATCATTCCCCTCCCTTTCTGTAGCTTCATTCATCAGACACTTTTTGGCATCTTCTTGAATGGTTCATGCTATGACTGGCTTTGGCATGTGCGGGTAGTCTGTTCCATTCCTTTATTGCTGTACAATAAAAGGTGTTTGACGCCTGGCCACTGACAGTGGGTACTACAAAGTTGTGCTCTTCCCCCTAGTACTATGATTGCTTTGGTTCCCAACCTTGACAAAATTGACAGCAAGATATTCTGGACATTGTTTGTGAGCAATTTATAAACATGATTTAGCTTCAGTTGTTTTACTCTGTCTTCACATTCAGCATATCCAACTGCTGTAAATTCATCCTGGCCTACATGTTCTCTTGTCCCCAGCCCCAGGATGAATCAACGATTTTGTTCTGGGTGATTTGCAGTCTATCTTTCAGTTTTTTTTTGTCAAGGCAGAGTACCTTTGAAGAGAAAGCGTAATCCATATGGCATTGTATAAGGGCTAGAAATAGGGTCCTGCGAGCCTCATTTAGGTAGACACTGTGCTTTTTCTATACAGGAACTTCAGTCGGCATTCGCTTTCTTTATCTACCACTGTTCCCTATCAATTCTCCTGACATGCTTGGGTCAAAGGGGATTCCCAGTATTTTACTGATGAAACCAAAGTGATGGACTCCCCATTTCACTGAACATTAAAAAAAATTTACCCTTCTCAGTTTTTGTTTCGTTCCAAAGAGAATGCTTCAGTTTTCCCCAGGTGTAATGATAGTTTGTTGTCTACTAACCATTTGCTGCAGGACTCCAGTTCCAGTGTTTAAAACATTAGCAATTGTTGTGGGGCTTTACCTGTCACTAACAGAGCACTGTCATCTGCATACAGTACGAGTTTGCACTTGACACTGATAGGCATATCATTGACATAACATAAGAAAGTAAGGACCAGAATACTACCTTGGAGAACTCCACATGTTATCGGCAGGGGTTCTGATTCCGTTTTGTTTATTTTGACTATTTGTCTCCTGTTGCTAAGGTAGGACTTTAAACCAGTCTACAGAACCTATACTGATAGCTTGAAGTTTTCTTACATAATATATTGTGGTTGACAGTATCGAAGGCCTTTTGCAGGTCTAAGGTTACCATTTCCTATGAGGTTCCCTTTTGACATTTCAGTTCTCAGGTAATCCATCAGATTAATAAGGGAGGTATCGGTTGAGTAGGATCTTCTAAAGCCCCATTGATAGCTATGGAGAATGCGTTGTCATTAAGGTAAATTAACTACTTGAGAATAAAACCGCCCTCTCCAGAATTTTAGATATTATACTGAGTATACTAACAGGTCTATAGTTGCTTACATCAGACCTATTATTTTTCTTGAAGATAGGAGTAACCTCTGGCCTCCTTGAACCCTCCGGTACGGTATTAGTGGTGATTGATAGATTTATTATGTGAGCAATAGGGATTGACAGTTCAGAAGCACCATCTTTTAGGAACTTAGACGGGATGTTATCAGGGCCTGTGCTCTTAGTTGGGTTTAACCTGCTTAGTTCTTTTTGAATGAAGTCATGAGAAACACTTACTAGTTGACAACTGTTTGGGGTTACCCCTTTATTGGTATAGTATGTTTGAAACTTATCAGAGTCTGTGTTAAAGGTATTTGATGCAGCTGTAGTTTACTTACTAGTGTTGATGCAACAGATGTGTAGTAGGAATTAAAGCATTTTGCCACCTTAGATGTTTCGTGGCATACCTCATTATCGATAGTGAGTACTATGTTAGACCTATCTACTGGCTTATGGCTTATACCCCAACTGTTTTAGTTGTTGCCAGAGCTTTCTGGGGTTATGCTTATACCTTCAATTTTTGAGCAATAGTGCTTTGCCTTTGCTCCTTTTATAAGCCTCTGTACTCTGTTCCTCACCCTTTGGAATTCATTTAGTGCTGCAATATCCTGTCTGTTTGCTTTAAATCTTTTTAGCAGCTGGTCTCTGAATTTCATATATCTAATATCTCAGTAGTCATCCAGGGTTCAGTTCTTCGTTTAATCCTAACCTCTTTAACTGGTGCAATATTATTAAGAATGGTAGTGAACATTGTTTTGAATTTTTCCCAGGCATCGTTTACGTCCGTGCAACTTGTAATCTCTGTCCAGTCACAATTGTGTAGCCTATTTACCAGTGTTTCTTTACTGTAGTTTCTAGTTGACCTCATTTTTATTGTCCTGTGTAGGCCTATCCTATCCCTAGTGATTTTCCTGGTGCAGTAAATGATGAAATGATCACTAACACCTGTGGTAATGACGCCTTATACAGTGTGTGCTTGAGAAAGTTGAGTTCCAGTGCCTGACTCTGGCTCTTACTTTCCATGCAAGGGTGTAGATTTTTATTTTTGAAGTATCTGCTATCGAAAATTATGCAGAGTTTGCTACTACTGCTATTATTATTATTACTACTTACTACTACTACTACTACTACTACTACTACTACTACTACTATACTACTACGACTACTACTATAATACTAAAATAAAAATTTTACTACTAAACTAC
>NC_069456.1:17479192-17501740 GCF_026875155.1 Cherax quadricarinatus | reverse complement strand
CAAAACCCCTCCCCATGTAGGCCCCAGATTTATGACAAACTCTAACTCCACTAGACTTTGAGAAAGCCATCGACGACATGCCCATGCACTCAGCCCCAGGCCCAGACTCGTGAAACTCGGTGTTCATTAAAAACTGCAAGAAACCCCTCTCACGGGCCCTAAGTATGCTATGGAGGAGGAGCTTAGACACAGGCGAGATTCCACAGTCACTAAAAACAACAGATATAGCCCCACTCCATAAAGGTGGCAGCAAAGCAGTAGCTAAGAACTATAGACCATTAGCTTTAACGTCCCACATCATAAAAATCTTTGAAAGAGTTCTAAGAAGCAGGATAGCAAACCACCTGGACTCCCAAAAATTGCACAACCCAGGGCAACATGGTTTCAGAGCAGGTCGCTCCTGCCTTTCGCAACTGCTTGACCACTATGATATGGTCCTAGATGCACTGGAAAACAAACAAAATGCAGATGTAGTATGCACAGACTTTGCAAAAGCCTTTGACAAGTGCGACCATGGTGTAATAGCACACAAAATGCGTGCAAAGGGATAACCGCAAAGTAGGCAGATGGATCTTCAACTTTCTAACCAATCGCACACAAAGAGTAGTGGTAAACAGAGTTAAATCAGATGCTGCCATAGTGAAGAGCTCTGTCCCACAAGGCACAGTACTCGCACCTATCCTGTTCCTTATTCTCATATCAGACATAGACAGAGATGTAAACCACAGCGCTGTATCATCTTTTGCAGACGATACTAGGATCTGCACGAGAGTGTCATCCATTGAGGAAACGGCAAACCTCCAAGAAAATATAAACCAAGTTTTCCAATGGGCAACGGAGAACAATATGATGTTCAATGAAGACAAATTCCAACTACTCCGTTATGGAAAACTGGAGGAAATAATAACTAGAACTGAGTATACTACAAACTCAAATCACACAATAGAGAGGAAAAGTAATGTGAGAGACATGGGAGTGGTAATGTCAGAGGATCTCACCTTCAAGGATCACAACGATGCCACTATCACATCTGCTAGGAAACTGATAGGATGGATAATGAGAACATTCAAGACAAGAGATGCTAAGCCAATGATGATCCTTTTTAAATCACTTATTCTTTCTAGGCTGGAATACTGCTGTACATTAACATCCCCATTCAAGGCAGGTGAAATTGCAGAGCTAGAGAATGTACAGAGAACCTTTACTACACGTATAAGTTCAATCAAACACCTTAACTACTGGGAGCGCCTGGAAGCACTTGACTTGTACTCACTAGAGCGCAGGCGAGAGAGATATATCATAATCTACACCTGGAAGATTCTGGAGGGACTGGTCCTTAATATGCACACAAAAATCACTCCATACAAAGCAAAAGACTTGGCAGGCGATGCAACATACCCCCAGTGAAAAGTAGGGGCGTCACTGGTACACTAAGAGAAAACACAGTAAGTGTCCGGGGCTCAAGACTGTTCAACAGCCTCCCACCAGCAATAAGGGGCATTACGGGAAGACCCCTGGTTGTCTTCAAGAGGGAGCTGGACAGATACCTAAAGACGGTGCCGGATCAGCCGGGCTGTGGTTCGTACGTTGGATTACGTGCGGCCAGCAGTAACAGCCTCGTTGATCAGGCCCTGATCCACCGGGAGGCCTGGTCGTGGATGGGCCGCGGGGACGTTGATTCCCCGGAATTCCCTCCAGGTACTGATGAGTACCCTGGGCTACGAGAACTGTGAGTACCCTGGGCAACAGGTACGGTGAGTACCCCAGGTCTACATGTACTGTGATGACCCTGGCTACAGGTGTACTTTGAGTACGCTGGGCCTACAAGGTACTGTGAAGGACCTTGGAGGGCTACCAGGTACTGTGAGTACCTGGCTACAGGTACTGTGAGTCTACCCATGGGGCTCGAGTACTATGTGAGACCCTGGGCTACGGGTACTGTGAGTACGCCAGGCTACGGTACTGATAGTACTCTGGGCTACGGGTATGTGAGTACCCTGGCTACCGTGTACTGGGTGTGAGTTCCCTGGCTTACAGGTACTGTGAGTACCCGGGCTACGAGTACTGTGAGTACCCTGGGCTACACAGGTAACTGTGAGTAACCCCTGGGCTACAGGTACTGTGATGACCCTGGGCTACAAGTACTTTGAGTACGCTGGGCTACAGGTACTGTGAGGACCTTGGGCTTCAGGTACTGTGAGGACCCTGAGCTACAGGTACTGTGAGTACCCTGGGCTACAAGTACTGTGAGGACCCTGGGCTACAGGTACTGTGAGGACCCTGGGCTACAGGTACTGTGAGGACCCTGGGCTACAGGTACTGTGAGGACCCTGGGTTACAGGTACTGTGAGGACCCTGGGCTACAGGTATTGTGAGGACCCTGGGCTACAGGTACTGTGAGGGCCCTGGGCTACAGGTACTGTGAGGACCCTTGATCCCGCCCTGGTTATATAACACACACACACACAACGTCCTGCATATTCCCACCTACACTCTGCTGAAGAGTGTGATATACCTGATATACCACAGGTATATCAGACGATTTGGATATTTGCGTTTCCTACTACCGTTGAATAGCTATACCCTTGCCTGGGCTAACAGGCGGGTATAGCTGGAGGGGCCACTTCTCAGGTGGATATCCCAGAAAAAAACGATAAAACATGTGTTTCCATCTGTAACGGAAGAAAGAAAACAATGTCGGGATATTTTCCACCATTACTGGCCAGGATTATTAAGGCCTCTCCATGGACCCTTAGAGTAATAATCAGCTCTCCATATCACTAGCAAATATTATGAAGTTCCTTTACATATCTGTGACTGTCTAGTTTGTTTACACTCTCGGGTGTAAGCAGAGTCATGTTTACTCAAACATCTAAAATGTTTACACGATCGATATTTCCGTTAATACTGTTATGCGATAGCGCTTCGTTAATGTTTACCGACGTGCACCTCTGGGCATTTTGCAACGGCTTCTTATAAACACAGGTGATCACGGGTACATTCTCAATACCTGTGTGCTTCTCTCACGCCATTTCCCAAGCTGTTCGCATCGTCTACATGTACCACCTGGTATGTACTCTTCTGGTTGCATTCACTTAATTGTGTTTTTTTAGGACGAGTTCATAGCTCTTGGCCTGGCTACTAATTCATATTTCCTGCTGTTCTTATTACAGTGTGTGCTTGAGAAAGTTGAGTTCCAGTTTACCTGACTCTGGCTCTTACTTTCTATGAAGGTGTAGATTATTTATTTGAAGTAACTGCTATCGAAAATATGCGAAGTATTGTTCAACAACTGTCTTTAAAATTATTATTATTATTACATTACTACCTACTACTACTACTACTAACTACTACTACTACTATACTACTACTACATATACTAACTACTACTACTTACACTACACAACTTCTACTACTATTACTACTACTCACTACTATCTACTACTAACTACTACTACACACTGAGGGAAGTAAGACACAGTGTGCGCAACATCTGGGTATCTTATTGTAGACGTTTTCGCCATCCTGTGGCCTTTAATCAATACAAATTCTAGAACATACCTTGAAGACAGTAGAACTATGTACAGAGATGAGGTAATCCAGTCCCCAACCAAGGAGTAGGTGCGAACAGCACCATAGTCCGTGGAGATTCTGAAGCAGAAGAAAGAATTCCTGGCGCTTATATAGTAACGTCAGGTGTAGCAGACAGGCAATACCACTGGTAGGCGGGATTCCCGTGGAAGTAGGTCCTTCCCAAAGAGATGGTGTAGTTGTAGAAGGTAGTTGTCGTAGTCGTGAAGTTATGTACATGTCCTCAAATTAGATTCATGATGTTGCAGTGTCTGACAAGTTCTGTGTTTACGAAATGGTATATAATACCGACAATGGTATCTAATGTCGGTATTATATACCATTTCGTACACAACTACGTACTACTACTACTACTACTACTACTACTACTACTACTACTACTACTACACTACACTACTACTACTACTAACAATACTACTACTACTACTACAACTACTAATTACAACTACTGTACTACTACAACTAATACTAATACTACTACAAACTAATACTACTACTACTACTAATACTACACTACTAATATACTACTACTACTTACTACTACGTACTAATACTACTGACAGACTACTACTACTACTACTACTACTACGTACTAATACTACTACTAATACACTACTAACTACCACTACTAATAATACTACTCACTCTCTCATTCACCTCTCTCCGCTCACTACCAACTGGGAATGTGTACTCTCTGAGTTTTCCGGAGAGGAATATAGGTCATTGGTTTATATTTTTGCAAATTCTTGAAGGTGCATCTGCAATAATAACCTCAATGTGGTGTGCTGTGTGATGTGTGTGTCCTCACCTGTATGTTGTATGTCAGTTGTTACGAACCACAAGCTCCGTCAGTGCAACTGTCCATAATTGTATACAGGCCCCCGACTAGAGCTACTTGATCAGAGGCTGTTGGTGCTCCGCTGAGCACGTTCACTGTCGATGTGCACGTCATGCAGTGACACGGAAAATTCCTTCGGTGAGGAGACATTAGTGATCTCCATAACGGACCGTAATAATGTCACAACACACACAACACACACAACACCACACACACACACACAGTTATGATAAAGCTCACGGTTCAGGGAGAGTGGACCTAGTATCACCAAGAAGAGGCGGGCCAGGAGCTTGGACACGACCCTGCACACCGTCAACTAGGTGAGTACAACACCACACACATTATCCTGACCGAGGGAAGGACCAAAACCGACGGACACATCCTAAGAAAGTTATAATAATAATAATAAAATAATAATAATAATAAGTAATCAAATAATAATAATAATAATAAGTAATGATAAATAATAATAATAATAATAATAATAATAATAAAAATAATAATAATAATTATTTATTATTATTTATTATTATTATATTATATATATTATTATTATTATTATTATTATTATTATTATTATTATTATATTATTAAGGCAGGGTAGAACAAGCCTGGTAGTCCGCTAATATCTAAATTCTGCTCTAACAATGCATTCGATTTGGGATAAAAAGTGTGGTCCAGTAGCTAGCGTTCAACCAGCGTAAATTTCTTTAGTAAAACTGGTGGGATTTACGGTCTGATGCACACGTACATGTACACTTAACATTAGGTCCTGATGCACACGTACATGTACATGATCAATAAGGTCTGATACACACGTACATGTGCACATAGCACATGGTCCAATACACACGTACATGTGCACACAGCACAAGGTCTGATATACAAAGTACATGTAGCACACTTGACAAATTATGTTTACGCTAGTCCATGTGGTCGACGATGTCCTGATGATTGTGCTTTGTCTTGTGTGTGTGTGTCTGTTGTTGTGTGTGTGGTGTGTGGTGTGTGTGTTGTTTGTTGTTGTCGGTGTGTGTATGTGTGTGATGTGTGTGTTGCGTGTGTGTGTGTTACTCACCTAACTGAGGCTTCACCTTATTGTATCTGCTGGTTTCGAGTGCAGAGCTCCGGGCTCCGCTTGCTCAATCCGTGTCTGACGTGTCTTCCTCCTAGATGTCTAACAGTATCACGTTTAGGTAATATTCGTCAGGAAACACTTGGTCATCTGTCCTAGGCCCTTCCACTGCTTACCCCTAAAACCCCTTTGAAACTATGGCTCTGATTAATAACCAGTTTTTAAGCAGTGTTTATTTATCATTTCAGATGTGCTGGCGAGAAGGGAGTGTGAGTGTTGAGCAGTGACGCCGCCCGCCCCACCGTCCTCATCAGAAACACATTTCCAGGCTTCGTGCATGGAACACACTAGCTGGGAGTCGACGCGCCCTCACCTGCCCCCGAGCTCGCCACCACCCCTCCTCGGAGCCTGGCAGTCAGTCGCTCTCTCCCTTTCCCCGGAATTAACCCAAGACGACCCACTGCAGCTGGAGGAGGAGCTGCGCGCCTGCTGGAGTCTACTTCAGGAGGTGCCAGGATCCACCCTTCCAGAGTTCCCATCAGGACCTCACCGCAACGCAAGTCACGACACCTCCCATGCAAATCCCGCCTCAGCTCTATAGAAACCACACACAGACAGCCTACTACGCTCCGTGAGGACCGCCCATGCGTTCCAGTAGGAGCGAGGCGGAGGTTAGTAAGCGGCGCTCTGGATTTCTGGACTCGCGTCCATTGGTAGGACTCAGCAAGTTCCCTCCAGTGGAAAGTTCTCCAGCTCGCTCCCAACGCCTCCAGTGAGTCGTGGAGCGACGCCTGTCTGGGCCAACCCCACGCCTGCACACACCCCACCTCTCTTCACACCCACGACACGCACCCACGACGCGGAGGGCCTCCTCAAGACTCCACTATCATCCGAGGCAGAGACACACCATTTTTACCATTCTAATCATTACCGAGTCAGTCAGTGTTCTCAGCCCACGGTGCTGGAGTGGGCTGGCGGAGTCAGGAGATTGGCGGCCGACTGGATAAGGAAGGTGGGCGGTCCCAAGGAGGGGTGCCAGGATCTGCAACCCAAGGACGCGTCATGGAGAGTCTAATCTCATCGATGAGGTTATCGTAGGAACCCCCACACCGTGCCCCACTCTCCGAGTCCAGCCACGCCTACTACCCCTGGCGGCAGTACTCACCCACCACGCCCTCACCGACGACCCCAATGAAATCTGGGCAGGCACTCCTCATCTCAGCCCCACCCGCAGGGCCATAGGGCCCTCCTACAGTGCCAGGGATAGGTGACAGTGGAACACGAAGTGTTCCGACTATCCCCTGAGCACTGGTGAAGATACCCAGTCCCACTCCCCCTCCCCCCACACCTCCCACAGTGCACGCGAAACCAACCCCTTCCTCCTTCATCCACTCCCGCACCTCCAGTTTAATTTCCTAGTCGCGGTGTCGGGGTGTTTTGGAGGGAGATTGGCGTGGCGGTGGTGGGATGAGCCAGCCACCCACATGGGCAGCGGCGTGGGCGGCGTGTTGGAGCCCCGGCCGCCCACGCACATCGTTGTAGTGGCTATAGACTTCGGTAACCCCTACAGCGGATACTCTTTCAGTCTTCACCCTTCCATCCCGAGGACACATCCCCCGGGCCGCCGCGACCCCGACAGTGTCCACATGATGAAGAAGTGGGAAGGTAAGTACACACACAGTGCCAGTCTGTTGTGACCACTCAAGACAGTGCCAGTCTGTTGTGACACACACCACAGTGCCATCTGTTGTGGATACCACAGTGCCAGTAACTAACCATCTATTATACAGCCTCGATTATACAAAGTTCCTATTATACATCATGCCTCTATTATGCAGGCATGCCTCTATTATACAGCATGCCTCCTATTTATACAGCATGCCTCTATTATAACAGCATGCCTCTATTTATACAGCATGCCTCTATTAATACAGCATGCCTCTATTATACAGTCATGCCTCTATATACAGCATGCCTCTAATTATACAGCATGCCTCTATTATACAGTCATGCCTCTATTATATAGGCATGCCTCTATTATACAGCATGCCTCTATATAACAGCATGCATCTATTATATCAGCATGCCTCTATTTATACAGCATGCCTCTATTATACAGGCATGCCTCTATTATACAGGAAAAAAAAAAAAAATAAAAAAAAATGCCTCTATTATACAGCATGCATCTAATATACAGCATGCCTCTATATACAGCATGCCTCTATTATAAGCATGCTCTATTATACAGCAGCCTCTATTTATACAGCATGCCTCTATTATACAGCAATGCCCTATTATACATCCCATGCCTCTATATACAGCATGCTCCATTATACAGCATGCCTCCATTATACAGCATGCCTCCATTAACATCATGCCTCTATATACAGCATGCCTCCACTATTACAGCATCCTCTAATAAACAGCATGCCTCTATTATACAGCATGCCTCTATTATACAGCATGCCTCTATTATACAGCAATGCTCTATTATTACAGCATGGCCCTCTATTATACAGCATGCCTCTATTATCAGCATGCCTCTATTATCCAGCATGCCTCTATTATATCAGCATGCTCTATTATACAGCAATGCCTCTATTAAACAGGCATGCCCCTATTTATACAGCATGCCCCATTATACAGCAGCCTCTAATTATACAGCATGCCTCTATTATACAGCATGCCTCCATTATACAGCATGCCCTATTAAACAGCATGCCTCTATTATACAGCATGCCTCTATTATAACAGCATCCTCTATTATACAGCATGCCTCTATTATACAGCATGCCTCTATTATACAGCATGCCTTTATTTATACAGCATGCTCTATTAACAGGCATGCCTCTATTATACAGCATGCCTCTATTATACAAGATGATCACTAATACTGATAATCATAGCCGCACAACGAACACCTGTCCGCTTTTTATAAAGACAACAAATATATTGGCTATAAACAAGTTTGATTAAGATTTTGTAGGGACCCTGGGTACGGTACTGTGAGTACCCTGGTACGGGTACTGTGATACCCTGGGTACGGTTACTGTAGTTACCCTGGGTACGGGTACTGTGAGGGCCCTGGGCTACTGGGGGGTTACTGTGAGTACCCCCTTGGCCTATCGGTACTGTGATGTTACCCTGGGCTACGTAACCGTGAAACCCTGGGCTACGGTTACTGTGAGTAACCCTGGGCTACGGGTACTGTGAGTACCCTTGGGCTACGGTTTACTGTGAGTACCCTGATCTCCGGTTACTGTGAGTACCCGGGCTACGGTTACTGTGGGCCCTGGGCTACGGTTATATTTTCTGTGAGTACCCTGGGCTACGGTTTACTGTGAGTACCCGGGCTACGGTTACTGTGTGTACCCTGGCTTACGGTTTACTGTGAGTACCCTGGGCTATTGTTACTGTGAGTACCCTGGGCTACGGTACTGTGAGTACCCTGGGCTATCGGTTAGGCTATGAGTACCCTGGGCTACGGTTAATATGAGTACCCTGGCTACGGTTACTATAGTACCCTGGGGCTACGGGACTTTGCGAGTGAGTAGCCCTGGGCTACGGTTACTGTACCCTGGGCTACAGGTTACTATGAGTACCCTGGGCTACGGTTACTATGAGTACCCTGGGTACGGTTACTATGAGCACCCTGGGCTACGGGTACTGTGAGTCCCTGGGCTACGTGTACTACCTGGGCTACGGTTACTGTGAGTTAACCCTGGGCAACGGTTTTCTGTGAGTACCCTGGGCAACGGTTACTGTGGAGTACCCTGGGCACGGTTACTGTAGTACCCTGGGCTACGGTTACTGTGAGTACCCTTGGGCTACGGTTACTGTGAGTATCCCTGGGCTACGGTTACTGTGATACCCTGGGCTACCGGGTACTGGAGTACCCAGGCTACGGTTACGTGAGTACCCTGGGCTACGTTACTGTGAGTACCCTGGGCTACGGTTACTGTGAGTACACTGGGCTACGGTTACTGTGAGTACCCTGGGCTACGGTTAACTGGTGAGTACCTCCTGGGCTACGGGTACTGTGAGTACCCTGGGCTACGGTTACAGTAGTACCCTGGATAACCGGTTTACTGTGAGTACCCTGGGCTACGGTTTACTGTGATTACCCTGGGCTACGGTTACTGATGAGTACCTGGGCTATGGTTACTGTGAGACCCTGGGCTACGGGTACTGTGAGTACCCTGGCTACGGTTACTATGATACCCTGGGCTTACGGTTACTATGCAGTACCCTGGGCTACGTTAACTATGAGTAACCTGGTCACGGGTACTGTGAGTACCCTGGGCCTACGGTTACTGTACCCTGGGCTACGGTTACTATGAGTACCCTGGGCTACGGTTACTATGAGTACCCTGGTCCCTACGGTTAATATGACACCCTGGCTACGGGTCTGTGAGTACCCTGGGCTCTTAAACTGGTGTGTTTACCCTGGGCTACGGTTACTGTGAGTACCCTGGGCGAACGCGTTACTGTGAGTACCCTGGCAACGGTTACCGTGAGTACCCTGGTCTACGGTTACTGGAGTACCCTGGGCTACGGTTTACTGTGAAGTACCCTGGCTACGGTTTACTGTGAGTACCCTGGGCTACGAGTTCTGTCAGTACCCTGGCTACGGTTACTGTGAGTCCCTGGGCTACGGATTTTACAGTGAGTACCCTGGGCTAACGGTACTGTGAGTACCCAGGGCTACGGTTACTGTGAGTACCCTGGCTACGGTTATGTGATTACCCTGGCTACGGTTGACTGGTGAGTACCCTGGGCTACGGTTACTGTGAGTACCCTGGCTATGCGTTACTGTGAGTACCCTGGGCTACGGGTACTGTGAGTACCCTGGGCTACGGTTACTAAATGTAGTACCCTGGGCTACGGTTACTATATAACCCTGGGCTACGGTTCCTATGAGTACCCTGGTCTTACGGGTATCTTGTGAGTTACCCTGGGCTACGGTTACTGAACCCTGGCTAACGGTTACCAATGAGTACCCTAGGCTACGGTCTATGAGTACCCTGTGTGCTACGGTTACTATGTACACCCTGGGCTACGGGTACTGTTAGTACCCTGGCTTAACGGTTACTGTACCCTGGCACGGTTACTGTGACTACCCTGGACAACGGGTTACAGAGTGAAGTACCCCGGGCACACGTTTACTGTGCGTACCCTGGGCTAACGTACTGTGATACGCCTGGGCTACGGTTCTGTGAGTACCCCTGGCTACGGTTTACTGTGAGTACCCTGGCTACGGTTACTGTGAGTACCCTGGGCTACGGGTACATGTGAGTACCCTGGCTACGGTTACTGTTAGTACCCATGGGCTACGTTACGTGAGGTACCCTGGGCTACGGTTTTACTGTGAGTACCCTGGGCTACGGTTTACTGTGAGTACCCTGGCTACGGTTACTTGAGTACCCTGGGCTACGGGTACTGTGGAGACCCTTGGCTACGGTTACTGTGAGTACCCTGGGCTACGTTACTGTGAGTACACCTGGGCTACGGTTACTTGAGTACCTGGGCTACGGTTACTGTGAGTACCCTGGGCTATGGTTACTGTGAGTACGCCTGGGCTACGGGTACTGTGTACCCTGGGCTATGGGCGGTTACTATGAGTACCCTGGGCACGGTTACTATGTGAGTACCCTGGGCTACGGTTACTATGAGTACCCTGGGCTACGGTACTGTGATTACCCTGTCTACGGTTACTGTACCCTGGGCTACGGTTACTATGAGTACCCTGGCTTACGGTTACTATGAGTACCCTGGGCTACTGTTACTATGAGTACCCTGGGCTACGGGTACTGTGAGTACCCTGGCATACGGTTACTGAACCCTGGCTACGGTTACTGTGAGTACCCTGGGCAACGGTTACTGTGTAGTAACCTGGGCAACGTTTATTACTGTGATTACCCTGGGCTACGGTTCTGTGAGTACCCTGGCTACGGTTTACTGTGAGTACCCTGGGCTAACGGTTACCGTGAGTACCCTGGGCTACGTTCTGTGAGTACCTGGCTACGGGAACTGTGAGTACCCTGGGCTACGGATACTGTGGTGGGGGGGGGGTTACACCTGGGCTAAAACGAAACTGTGAGTACCCTGGGCACGTTTACTTTGAGTACCTGGGCTACGGTAACTGTACCCTGGCTACGGTTTACTGTGGGAGTACCCTGGCTACGTTACTTGTGAGTACCCTGGGCTACGGTACTGTGAGTACCCTGGGCTACGGTTCTGTGAGTACCCTGGGCTACGGTTACTGTGAGTACCCTGGGCTAGCGGTTACTGCGTAAGTACCCTGGGCTACGGTTACTGTGATCCCTGGGCTAACGGTACTTGTGAGTACCTGAGGCTACGTTTACTGTGAGTACCCTTGGGCTACGGTTACGTGCAGTACCCATGGGCTACGGTTCACTGTTAGTAACCCTGGGCTACGGTATATCTGTTGAGTACCCTGGGCTACGGTTACTGTGAGTACCCTGGGCTACGGTTACTGAGAGTACCCAGGTCTACTGTTACTGTGAGTACCCTGTGGCAACGTTTTACTGTGAGTACCCTGGGCTACAGGTTACTGTGAGTACCCTGGGCTACGGTTTTACTGTGAGTTCCCTGGGCTTACGGTTACTGTGAGTACCCTGGGCACGGTTACTGTGAGTACCCTGGCTACGTTACTGTGAGTACCTGGGCTAACGGTACTGTGATTACCCTGGGCTCGGTTACTGTATGTAACCCTGGGCCTACGGTTACTGATAAGTACCCTTGGCTACGGTTACTGTGAGTACCCTGGGCTAGCGGTTACTGTAAGTACCCTGGGCTACGGTTACTGCGTGAGTACCCTGACGCTACGGTTACTGATGAGTACCCTGGGCTACGGTTTACTGTAAGTACCCTTGGCTACGGTTACTGGATACCCTGGCTACGGTTATTGTAAGTACCCGTGGGCACGGTTACTGGTAAGTACCCTGGGCTACGGTTACTGTGAGTACCCTGGGCTACGGTTACTGTGAGTACCCTGGGCTATCGGGTACTGTGAGTACGCCAGGGTCGACGGTTAGTGTAGAGTACCCTGGACGGTTACCTGTGCATACCCTGGGGCTTACGGTTTCTCTGTGGAGTACCCTGGGCTCCGCGGTTACTGTAAGTACCCTGGGCTACGGTTTTACTGTAAAAGTACCCTGGCTACGCGTACTGAAGTACCCTGGGCAACGTATACCTAGCGGAGTTACCCTGGCTACGGTTACGCGAGTACCCTTGAGGCTAAGGTTACTGTGAGTACCCTGCGGGCTACTGTTACTGTGATAATCCCTGGGCTACCGGGTACTGTGATACCCTTGGTCATGGAGGGAGCCGGTAGGCGGAGTTTACTGTGAGTACCCTGGGCTACTGTTACTGTGAGAACCCTGGGCTAGCGTTTACGTGCATACCCCTGGGCTACGGAGTACTGTGAAGTACCCTGGGCTACGGTTACTGTCGAGTACCACTGGGCTACAGGTACTGTGGAAGTACCTGGGAGCTACGGGTAACTGTGAGTACCCTGGGCTACCTGCGAGTGACTGTGCATACCCTGGTCTACGGTAATGTGAGTACCCTGGGCTAATGGGGGGGGGGGGGGGGGGGGGGGGCGGGGGAGGCGAGAGGGTTACTAGTGAGTACCCTGGGCTCTAACTAACAGGTACTGTGAGTACCCTGGCTACGAGGTACTGTGAGGTACCTTGGACTAACAGTACTGTGAGAACCCTGGGCTACGTGTACTGTTAGAGTACCCTTTGCTACTGTTATTGCGGTATCCCCTGGGCCAACCCAGTAGCCTGTGAGTCTACCCTCGGCTACGGTTACCCAGTGAGTACCCCTGGCTACGGTACTGTGAGTACCCCCTGGAGCTTACCAGGTACTATTGAGTACCCTGGGCTACGCGGTACTGTGAGTACCCTGCTACTGTTACATGTGAGGTACCCTGGGCTACAGTACTGTGCGTACCCTCCGCTACGTTACTGTGAGTACCCTGGGGCAACGGTTTACCTGTGAGTACCCTGGGCTACAGGTACTGTGCAGTACCTTGGGCTACGGTACTGTGTGTACCCTGTTGCTACGGTACTGTGAGTACCCTGTGCTACGGGTAATCGTGATTAACCTGGGCTACGTTACTGTGAGTACCCTGCTACAGGTACTGTGAGTACCCATGGGCTACGGGTACTGTGAAAAAGGGGTAACCCTGTGGGCTACAGGTACTGTGAGTACCTGGGCTACTGGTACTGTAGTAAACCCTGGGCTACTGTACTGTGAGTCCACTGGTCTACAGTGTACTGGTGAGTACCACTCGGCTACGGGTTACTGTGAGTACCCTGGGCTACGGTTACTGTGAGTACCCATGGTGCACCATGTACAGTGGAGTACCTTGGGCTACGGTTACTGTGATACCCTTGGGCTACGGTGACTGTTATACCCTGGGCTCGTGGTACTGTGAGTACCCTGGGCTAAACGGGATAACTAGTGTGAGTACCCTTGGCCTACAGGTACTTTACGTACCTCTGGGCTACACACACACACACACTTTGTGAGTACCCTGGGACCTACAGGTACTGTGAGTACCCTCTTGCTACGTTACTGTGAGTACCTGGGCTACCAGTAATGTGAGTACCCTGGGCTACGGTTTTGCTGTGAGTATCCTGGCTAACAGGTACTGTGAGTACCCTGGGCAACGGGTACTGTGAGTACCCCGGGCTACGGGTTCGTGATTACCCTGGGCTACGGGTACTGTGAGTACCCTGGGCCTACAGGAGTTTTTTCTGTGAGTACCCTGGGCTATAGTACTGTGAGTACCCCTGGGCTACGGTTAACTGGCGTGAGTACCCGGGCTACGGTTACTGTGATACCCTGCGCTTACGGTATGTGGAGTAACCTGGCTACAGATACTGTGAGTACCTGGGCACGGTGACTGTAGTACCCTGTGCCTACGGGGACTGTGAGTACCCTGGCCTCTACGGGTAGTGTGAGCGTACCCTGGGCTACGGGTCACTCAGAGTGAGTACCCTGGGCTTACAGGTACTGTAAGTACCCTGGGCTACGGTATTGTAGTACCCTGGCTACAGGTACTGTGGATGTACCCAGGGCTACAAGGTACTGTGAGTACCCTGGGCTACAAGTACTGTGAGTACCCTGGGCTACAGGAACTGTAAGTATCCTTGGGCTACAGGTACTGGAGGACCCTGGGCTACAACCGGTACTGTTGAGTACCTTGGGCTACGTGGTACTGTGAGTACCCCCGGGGGGGCTACGGGTACGTGAGTACCCATGGCTACGGTACGTGAGTACCCTGGGCTACGAGTACTGTGAGTACCCTGGGCTACGGCTACTGTGATACCCTGGGCTACTGGTTCTGTGAGTACTCCTGGGCTACTGGTACTGTGAGTACCCTGGCAAACGTATGTACTGTGAGTTCCCTGGGGCAACAGGTACTGAGAGTACCCTTGGCTACGAGTACTGTGAGTACCTTGGCTACATTATACTGTGAGTACCCTGGGCTCACAGTACTGTGATGACCCCTTGGCTACAAGTACAATTGATCACGCTGGGCTCAGGTACTGTGAGGACTCATTGGGCTTCAGATACGTGAGGACCCTGGTCTACAGGTACTGTGAGTACCCTTGCTACGATACTGGAGTACCCTTTGCTATAGGTACTGTGAGTACCCTTGGCTACAGGTACTGTGAGGTCCCTGTTCTACGTGTACTGTGAGTACCCTGAGCTACAGGTACTGTGAGTACCCTGGGCTACAGGTACTGTGAGGACCCTGGCTACGTGTACTGTGAGTACCTGAGCTACAGTACTGGTGAGGACCCTGGCTACAGGTACTGTGAGGACCTGGTGCTACAGTTACTGTGAGGGCCCTGGGCTACAGGTACTGTAAGTACCCTGGGCTACGGTGTATTGTGAGTACTCTGGGCTACAGGTACTGTGAGTACCCTCGGCTACGGTTACTGTGAGTACCCTGGGCTACAGGTAATGTGGAGTACCCTGGGCCTCGGTTGGCTGTGAGTATTCCCTGGGCTAACAGGTACAGTGATAGATTACCCGGCTACGGGTACTGTGAGTACCCTGGGCTACGGGTAAGTGAGTACCCTGGCTACGGAACTGTGAGTACCCTGGGACGTCATGTACGGAGTGAGTACCCTGGGCAATAGGTACTGTGAGTACCCTGGGCTACGCGGTTACTGTGAGTACCCTGGGCTACGGTTACTGTGAGTACCCGGGCCAACGGTACTGTGATTACCCTGTGGCTTCAGGTACTGTGAGAAACCTGGGCATACGGGTACATGCGTGGAGTACCCTGGCTACGGTACGTGAGTACCCTGGTGCTACGAGTAGTGGAGTACGCCTGGGCTACGGTACTGTGAGTACACTGGCTATCAGTAACTGGTAAAGTACCCTCTGGGCTAGAGCCGGTCTATTGTTGAGTACCCTAGGGCGTACTGGGTTACTGTGACGTACCCATGAATACAGGTTTCTGTGAGTACCCTGGCTACAGGTACTGTCGAGTACCCTGGGCTTTAACAGGAATGTAAAGTATCTGGGCCTACAGGTACTGTAGGACCTGGGCTACCGGTACTGTGAGTACCTTGGCTACTGTGTACTGTGTGTACCCTGGGCTACAGGGAGTACTGTGAGTACCCTGGGCTACAGGTAAGGAGGAGTACCCTGGCTGACGGTTGCTGTGGGAGTATCCTGGGCTACAGTGGTTAACGTGAGAACCCTGGCTAGCGGGTACTGTGAGCGAGTACCCTGGGCTACGGGTACAGTGAGTACCCTGGGCTACGGGTACTGAGAGTACCCTGGCTACAGTATGTGTGATTATACCCTGGGCTATAGGTAATCTGTGATATCCCTGGGCTACGGTTATGTGAGTACCCTGGGCTAACGGTTATCTGTGAGTAGCCCATGGGCTACGGGTAACTGTGAGTACCCTGGGCTACAGGCTACTGTGAGTACCCAGGGGCTAGGTGTTACTGTGATACCCTGGGCTAGCGGGTAACTGTGATACCCTGGGAACGGGTATTGTGGAGTACCCTGGGCTACGGGGACTGTGAGTACCCTGGGCTACAGGTTACTGTAAGTACCCTGGGATACGGGTATTGTGATACCCTGCTACAGGTAGCCTGTGAGTACCCAGGGCTACAGGTACTGTGAGTACCCTGGGCTACAGGTACTGTGAGTACCCTGGGCTACAGGTACGTAAGTATCCCTGGGCTACAGGTACTGTAGGACCCTGGCTACCGGTACTGCGTGAGTACTTGGTGCTACGGGTACTGATGAGTACCCTGGTCTACAGTACAGTGAGTACCCCTGGCTACAGATCTGTGAGTACCCAGGGCTACGGTACGTGAGTACCTGTGGGCTACGGGTACTGTGAGAACTCTGGCTACGGTACTATGTGAGTACCCTGGGCTACGTGTACTGTGAAAGTTCCCTGTCTACAGGTACTTTGAGTACCTGGGCTACGGAGTACTGTGAGTACCCTGGGCTACAGTACGTGAGTACCCTGGGCTAACAGGTACTGTGATGACCCAGGGCTACAAGTACTTGATACGCTGGGCTACAGGGTAGCTGTTGAGGACCTGGAGGCTACAGGGTACTGTGAGTACCCTGGGCTACAGGTACTGTGAGTACCTTGGTCTTACGGGTACTGTGAGTACCCTGGGCTACAGGTAATGTGAGTACCCTGTGCTAGACAGGTAATGGTGAGTAGCCCTGGGCTACGGTTGCTGAGTGAGATCCCTGGCTACGTACTGTGAGTACCCTGGGCCTACGGTACTGTGAGTACCCTGGGCACTAAACGGTACTGTGAGTACCGAGCTGGGCTACGTACTGTGAGTACCCTGGGGCTACAGGTCCTGTGAGTACCCTGGGCTATAGGGTACTGTGAGTCCCCTGGGCTACGGTTCTGTGAGTACACCTGGGCTACGTACTGTGGTACCCTGGGCTACGGTACTGTGATAGCGGGGACCCTGGGCTACAGGTACTGTGAGTACCCTGGGCAACGGGACTGTGAGAACAATGGCTACGTAATGTGAGTACCCTGGGCTACAGAGGTAGTGTGAGTACCCAGGGCTAACGGGTATCTGTGTGCGTACCCAGGCTACAGGTACTTAAGTACCCTGGGCTACGGGTATTGTGAGTACCCCTGGGCTACAGGTTACTGTGAGTACCCAGGGCTACAGGTACTGTGAGACCCTGGCGCTACCAGTACTGTGGAGAACCCTGGGCTAGCAGTACTGTAAGTATCCTGGGCTTACAGGTATTGTGGAGGACCCTGGCTAAACCGGTACGTGAGTCCTGGCTACTGGTACTATGTGAGTACCCTGGGCTACGGTACTGTGAGTACCACCTGGGCTACAGGTACTGTGAGTACCTCTGTCTAACGAGATACTGTGAAGTTACCTTTGGGGCTACCGGGTACTGTGAGTACCTGGGCTACGGGTACTGTGAGTACATTTGGGCTACGGGTACTGTGAGTACCCTGGGCCTACGTGTACGTGTGAGTTCCCTGGCTTCAGGTACTGATGAGTACCCTGGGCTACGAGAACTGTGAGTACCCTGGGCAACAGGTACGGTGAGTACCCCAGGTCTACATGTACTGTGATGACCCTGGCTACAGGTGTACTTTGAGTACGCTGGGCCTACAAGGTACTGTGAAGGACCTTGGAGGGCTACCAGGTACTGTGAGTACCTGGCTACAGGTACTGTGAGTCTACCCATGGGGCTCGAGTACTATGTGAGACCCTGGGCTACGGGTACTGTGAGTACGCCAGGCTACGGTACTGATAGTACTCTGGGCTACGGGTATGTGAGTACCCTGGCTACCGTGTACTGGGTGTGAGTTCCCTGGCTTACAGGTACTGTGAGTACCCGGGCTACGAGTACTGTGAGTACCCTGGGCTACACAGGTAACTGTGAGTAACCCCTGGGCTACAGGTACTGTGATGACCCTGTGGCTAGCAAGTACATTTGAGTACGCTGGTCTACAGGTACTGTGAGGACCTTGGCTTCCAGGTACTGTGAGGACACTGGCTACAGGTACTGTGAGTACCCTGGGCTACAAGTACTGTGAGGACCCTGGGCTACAGGTACTGTGAGGACCCTGGGCTACAGGTACTGTGAGGACCCTGGGCTACAGGTACTGTGAGGACCCTGGGTTACAGGTACTGTGAGGACCCTGGGCTACAGGTATTGTGAACCCTGGGCTACAGGTACTTGAGGGCCCTGGGCTACAGGTACTGTGAGGACCCTTGATCCCGCCCTGGTTATATAACACACACACACACACGTCCTGCATATTCCCACCTACACTCTGCTGAAGAGTGTGATATACCTGATATACCACAGGTATATCAGACGATTTGGATATTTGCGTTTCCTACTACCGTTGAATAGCTATACCCTTGCCTGGGCTAACAGCCGGGTATAGCTGGAGGGGCCACTTCTCAGGTGGATATCCCAGAAAAAAACGATAAACATGTTTATTTCCATTCTGTAACGGAAGAAAAGAGAAACAATGTCGGGATATTTTCCACCATTACTGGCCAGGATTATTAAGGCCTCTCCATGACCCTTAGAGAGTAATAATCAGCTCTCTCCATATCACTAGCAAATACTATGGAAGTTCCTTTACATATCTGTGACTGTTAGTTTGTTACACTCTCGGTTGTAAGCAGAGGTCATGTTTACTCAAACATCAAAAATGTTTACACGATCGATATTTCCGTTAATACTGTTATGCGATAGCGCTTCGTTAATGTTTACCGACGTGCACCTCTGGGCATTTTGCAACGGCTTCTTATAAACACAGGTGATCACGGGTACATTCTCAATACCTGTGTGCTTCTCTCACGCCATTTCCCAAGCTGTTCGCATCGTCTACATGTACCACCTGGTATGTACTCTTCTGGTTGCATTCACTTAATTGTGTTTTTTTAGGACGAGTTCATAGCTCTTGGCCTGGCTACTAATTCATATTTCCTGCTGTTCTTATTACAGTGTGTGCTTGAGAAAGTTGAGTTCCAGTTTACCTGACTCTGGCTCTTACTTTCTATGAAGGTGTAGATTATTTATTTGAAGTAACTGCTATCGAAAATATGCGAAGTATTGTTCAACAACTGTCTTTAAAATTATTATTATTATTACATTACTACCTACTACTACTACTACTAACTACTACTACTACTATACTACTACTACATATACTAACTACTACTACTTACACTACACAACTTCTACTACTATTACTACTACTCACTACTATCTACTACTAACTACTACTACACACTGAGGGAAGTAAGACACAGTGTGCGCAACATCTGGGTATCTTATTGTAGACGTTTTCGCCATCCTGTGGCCTTTAATCAATACAAATTCTAGAACATACCTTGAAGACAGTAGAACTATGTACAGAGATGAGGTAATCCAGTCCCCAACCAAGGAGTAGGTGCGAACAGCACCATAGTCCGTGGAGATTCTGAAGCAGAAGAAAGAATTCCTGGCGCTTATATAGTAACGTCAGGTGTAGCAGACAGGCAATACCACTGGTAGGCGGGATTCCCGTGGAAGTAGGTCCTTCCCAAAGAGATGGTGTAGTTGTAGAAGGTAGTTGTCGTAGTCGTGAAGTTATGTACATGTCCTCAAATTAGATTCATGATGTTGCAGTGTCTGACAAGTTCTGTGTTTACGAAATGGTATATAATACCGACAATGGTATCTAATGTCGGTATTATATACCATTTCGTACACAACTACGTACTACTACTACTACTACTACTACTACTACTACTACTACTACTACTACACTACACTACTACTACTACTAACAAAACACTACTACTACTAAACTACTAATACACTACTACTACTACACTAATACTAATACACTACACTATACTACTACTACACAATACTACACTACTTAAAAACTACTACTACCTACTACTACTAATACTACTACACTACTACACTATACACAAAAACTAATACTACTACTAATAACTACAAATACACTACTAATAATACTACTACTACTACTACTACTACACTACTACTACTCAATACACTACTTACTACTACTACACACAAACTACACAAAAACTCTACTACTACTACTACTACATACTACTACTACTACTACACTACTAATACTAAAACTACTCCTACAATACTACTACTACTACTATAATACTACTACACACTAATACTATACTACTACTACTACTATACTAAACTACTACTACTACAAAACAAATAATACTACTCCCTACTACTACTACAAATACTATACTACTACAAAACTATACTAATACAACTACAAACTCTTACTACTACTACTACAAATACTACTACAAACTACTACTACTACTACTAATACTACACTACTACAATAACAAAACACTACTACACCTACTATATACTCTACTACTAATACTACTACTACTACTATACAAACAATATTTACTAACTACTACAAAACACTATTTAAATCCCTAATACTACAAACTACACTACTATAAATACACTAAACCCCTACAAAACTACTACTACTACTACTACTACTAATACTCTACTACTATACAACAAAACTACATACTACTCCCTAATACTACAAAATATACTACTAACTACTATATAATACTACTACCTACTACACTACACTACTATACTACAAACAAACTACTATTTAAAAAACTACAACTACTACAATAAACTACACTACTACTACTACTACTAAACTACACTACTACTACTACTATTACTTACTACTATACTACTACAAAATACACTACACTACTATTAAACTACAAAACTACTACCTAAATACTACTTTACTACACTACAAACTACTAATAACTACTACATACTACACTAAAAAATACTACTCTCTAAACAACTACTACTATCTACAAAAATACTAAACTACATAACTCTACTACTACCTAATAAAATACTACAAAACTACTACTCCCTTACTAACAAATACTATACAACTACTAAAAAACTACTACTACTAATACTACACACAAATACTACAAACTATACAAATACTACTATACTACTAAACTACACACTACTACTATAACAATACAACTACTACTACTACTACTAATACTACTACTACAACTAATAAAAAACTACTACCCTACTATACTATACTACAATACTACAAATCTACTACTACAACTAAATACTACTACACTAAAAAACACTACTATACTCTACAACTATAACTACTATTTACTACTACTACACTACTACTAATACTAAACTACAAAAACTACAAATACAATACACTACAACACTACTATCAACTACATAAAACACTACTACTACAAATACTACTACTACAAAACTACTAAAACACAACTACTACTCCAACTCAATACATTTATTTTCCCCTACAAAAACTACTACTAAACTACAAAACTACTACTACTACTATTTTAAAAAACCCTACTACTACAATACTACTACTACAACTACAAAAACTTACTAAACACTACAATATTTCCTACTACTACAAATACTACTACTACACACTACAAAAACTACTACAAACTAATCACTACACAACTATAATACTACAACTACTACTACTACTACTACAAAACCCTACTACAACTACTACTACTACTACTACTAAATACTACTACACTAAACTACACAACTACTACACTACTACACTACTACTACACAATACTACTCAACTAAATACTACTACTACAAAACACAACTACTACTACACACTACCTACTACAAAACTACTACTAAAAATCAAACTACTATAATACTACTACTACTACAACAACTACTACTTACTAAACTACTACTACAATACAAACACTACTACTTATTTACTACTACAAATACTACACTAAAAACAAAACTACTACTATAATACTACTAAACAACTACAAACTACAAATACACTACTACAATACACTTACTAATAACTACAAACTACTACCAAAAAACTACACTACTATATACTACAATACTTCTCCCT
>NC_069456.1:17419192-17474192 GCF_026875155.1 Cherax quadricarinatus | reverse complement strand
CCGTACGTTGGTTTCGTGCACCCCAGCAGCAAGCCGGGTTATCGGCGCGATCCACAGGGGCCCCTGGTCACAGCCCGGGGCCGCGGGGGGGTTAAACCCCAAAATTCCCCAGGTAAACTCCAGTTTTAATTATATATTACATATTATATATAATTATAATATATATATAATATTATAATAATAATATATAATATATAATATACATAATATATATAATAGTGTGTGGGGTTGTGTATAAGTGGACTTCGACTTAGAAGGCCTCCCCTAATGATAAAACGACTTACGGGGGTTTTTCAGCGAAAAAAATTTTCCCCCCATCCTCGAAAAAATTAAACTTTAAAATTTGCCAAAACACTCCACACATCCCCTCTGGCCTGAGCAGCCCAACGCCCGCCTTCAGTTAGTGTGCCATGTTTAAAACCAGTGCGGTCACTTCCCCATACATTGGGTACATTTTGTATTATTCCAGTGTTTTTACCTTGTAACGAAATAACCCACCATGGGCCCAAGAAAGCTTCTAGTCCAAACCCTGTGGTAAAGAGGGTGAAAATTAAATCGAAATTAAGAAGGAATAATAACAAAGTGGATAAAAAAAAAAACAGATACAGGAGAAGAGCATCTCTCAAGCAATCATAGTGAAAAGGCAAGGCAGTTGATGAAGTTTTAATTAAAAAATGCCTGAAAATTAGTACTGATTTGAGTGAATTTAACCCGAAAATTGGTTTGAAGTTTTAAGAATCGTAGGGCAACCAGGGGATAGGGCGGGGAAGGCTGCCAGTTCAGACGAAAAAGAGGCAAAAATATGTGCATAATTCCGGGGGGTACATAGGGCTGAAGGAGAAAAAGCCAGTTTTTTCCCAAAAAAATAAAAAACCTCCACGCCCTCCCCCCCCCACACTCATCACATATCTTAAAAAAAGGTGCATTTATTCTTCTTTAGTAAAGTAAGCCAATAATATGTGTAGTATCCTTCTTTTTGTGTTAGGAAAAAGTATATTTCATGGGTAAATATTTTTTTTTTCATCTTTTAGGTGTCTGGGAAAGGATTTAAATTTGTTTTCCTTATTTCTTATAGGGAAAAATTAATTCAAGTAACTACAATTTGTCTAAACGATGAGACTCTGGAAGGATTAATATCGTAAATCGAGGGTCCACTATATCCCGCAAATTTTGTTTTTATTTGTTTTTAGTTGTTGTTTTTAGTTGTTGTATTAAAAATTTGACTTAAAATTGTGTTTTCAGGGAGTCATCTCAAAACCGTACCGGGGTGTGGAGACTGTGGGAGACTGGGTGAGTGAAGGGACTCATTACCATCACCACTCCCCCCATCATTGTAGAAAGACTAACGCAGCAGTATTTACTCCTAAAAAGTATGGACTGACTACTTTCTGCTATTTTCCTCTAGTGGAAGAAGTTAAGGGGATGGTCCTTTAAGTGGGTTGATAGTGCTTATAGGGCTTGATTGTGCTTAAAAGGGGTATATACACTGAAGATATACATCTCTCGGCTTTTACAAACTTTTAATGTGTAAAAAAGTCAATTTTTTTTCGGGCATATTTTTTTTTAGTTCACTGACGCTGTTGGGAAATTCTGGTAGTTGAGGCACCGTTTCTTCCTTGCATGGTTGTGTGGTCTCTCTCTACATAGACTCTTCTAGTTTGGTTATGTAGAATTTATCAGCATTTATAATTTATGTTACATATATATATATATATATATATATATATATATATATATATATTATATATATATATATATAATATATATATATATATATATATATATATATATATATATATATATATATATATTATATATATATATATATATATATATATATATATATATATATATTATAATTTATATATATATATATATATATATATATATATATATATTATATATATATATTATATATATATATATATATATATATATATATATGTATATATATATTACTTTAATTCCTACTTTAGGGATTAAAATATTTTTGTCAAGTGATGAGAAGATTTTTAGATGTAACATTAATGAGCATAGTGCAGTCGATATGCTTGAAACCCCATTAACTGACCATAATCACTATGATGCTATTAACGACGTACTGACCTCACAGATACGGTGTACGGTGTGGTTGACTGTGGTGGTGGTACTGTGGACATCACCGTGCACCAGATGACCGATCGCACGACAGGTCACCTTAAGGAGCTTCATAAGGCTACTGGAGGTCCTCATGGCTCCATAGGTGAGTAGTAGCACCAGTTCCTCACGGCTCCCTAGGTGAGCACAGATGCCTGATCCTCATGGCTCCATAGGTGAGCACAGGCACCAGGTCCTCGTGGCTCCATAGGTGAGTACTAGTACCAGGTCCTCATGGCTCCATAGGTGAGTATAAGCACCAGGTCCTCATGGCTCCATAGGTGAATACTGGCACCAGGTTCTTGCAGCTCCATTTCAATTCAATTCAATTCAAGTTTATTCTCTATAAGGGTTACAATGTGGGGTTTACAGGTTTTGGGTATTTTGGGGTTTACATGTTATAAAATACTAATTACAGAGGGAGCCACTAGGACACCTAGCATGGCTAGGCATTTCCAGCAGACTTAGATTAATTCTTAACATTAAATCCTTACAGATTATGGTATTAAGGCTAAGTGACTACATCATAATTTGTGAGTTGAGCAATGTGAATGCTTTTGTTTTGGCACAATACAAGGTGTCTATATTTGAGTATCATAGGCAAACTTATGACTAGTTAGGATTTATTATTTTAAGATTAAGATTAGTATTTCTGGGTTTATAGTCAGTGAGTGAGTGAGTGTAATTTTGAACCACCAGGTGGTTATCATGTAGTTAGTTGTCGGGGTGGATCAGGGTGATAAGATGTTTTCTAACTGTAGTTTTGAAAGTAGTGAATG
The DNA here is from genome assembly GCF_026875155.1 of Cherax quadricarinatus. Classification (NCBI taxonomy): domain Eukaryota; kingdom Metazoa; phylum Arthropoda; class Malacostraca; order Decapoda; family Parastacidae; genus Cherax; species Cherax quadricarinatus. The sequence continues at coordinate 17,471,277 of NC_069456.1, read as the reverse complement.
TGTCTGCAGTTCTAGAGTTTTCAGGTAGGATGTTCCAGATTTTAGGTCCTTTGAAATACATTGAATTTTTGCAAAGGTTTAGTCGAACACGGGGAATGTCATAGAGATGTTTGTGTCTGATGTTGTGCCTGTGGATCCTGTCACAACTATAAAGAAAGCGTTTTAGGTCAAGGTTAATATTGGAATTTAAGGTCCTGTAGATATAGATTGCACAGTAGTAAGTGTGGATGTTCTGAACAGGGAGTAAGTTTAGATCTATGAAGAGTGGGGGGGGGTGTTGCCAGGGACGGGATTTAGTGATTATTCTTACTGCGGCTTTTTGTTGGGTTATTATTGGTTTTAGGTGTGTTGCTGCAGTTGAACCCCAAGCACAGATAGCATAGGTGAGGTATGGATATATAAGTGAATGGTATAGTGTGAGAAGGGCAGTTTGCGGTACGTAGTATCGTATCTTGGAGAGGATCCCCACCATTTTGGATACTTTTTTTGTTGTGTTGGATATGGGTGCTGAAACTTAGGTTGTTGTCGAGGTATAGGCCAAGGAATTTGCCCTCATTATGTCTGAAAATTAGAGTGTTGTCGATCTTAATGTTAAGTTGCGCAACACCTACTTTGCTACCAAACATAATATAGTAGGTTTTGCCAGTGTTAAGTGTAAGTTTATTGGCTGTCATCCAAGTCGATATTTTGAGCAGCTCTTCGTTAACAATGGTGAAAGTTAAGACACATGTGCAACATCTGGATATCTTTATTGTAGTAGACGTTTCGCCATCCAGTGGCTTTATCAATACAGATTCTAGGACATAATAGGAAGACAGTAGAACTATATACAAAAGATGAGGTAATCAGTCCCTCGGCCTTGGAGTTAGTGTTCACAGCATCGTGGTGGAGGAGAGTCTGGAGCAAAGGCAAGAAGACTGGCGCTTTTTATAGGCGTCAGTGAATGGGACGGGCAGCAGACGAGGTCAGTCACTGGTAGGCGGGATTCCCCAGTGGAAGTAGGTCCTTCCCAAAGAGATGGGTTAGTTGCAGCAGCCGTGAAGAAGGTCTTGTAGATGTCCTCTGAACCAAGATTCCATGATGTTGCAGTGTCTGACAAGTTGTGCAAAGAAAGGTATAAAATACCGACAATATGAAAGTTAAGACACATGTGCAACATCTGGATATCCAGATGTTGCACATGTGTCTTAACTTTCATATTGTCGGTATTTTATACCTTTCTTTGCACGTTAACAATGGTGTTGAGGGTGGCAAGATTAGGGTGGGAGATGACATAAGCCGTGTCGTCAGCAAAGAGAATGGGTTTCAGGTGTTTGGATATGTTTGGAAGATCATTGATGTAAATGAGGAAGAGCAGGGGTCCAAGGACACTTCCCTGCAGAACTCTAGTATCAAGTGGCCGTATTGATGAGGCTGTGTCTTTAATGGTGACATACTGATATCTATTAGAAAGGTAGGATTTAAAATATGCAAGTGCATGGCCTCTTATACCATAGTGGTCAAGTTTGTGGAGTAGGATGCCGTGGTCTACTGTGTCAAACGCTTTTCTTAGGTCAACAAAAAATCCTAGCGGATATTCCTTATTTTCCAATGCTGTGTAAAGCAGGTCTAGCATTTTTATAATTGCATCATTAGTGCTTTTATTTTTCCTGAATCCAAATTGGCAGGGGTTGAGTATGTTTTGTGACGTTATAAATGAATGTAGTTTCCTGTGCACGAGTTTCTCGAAGATTTTGGATAGCAATGGTAAGTTTGACATTGGCCTATAGTTGTTTACGTCTGTAGGGTCACCACCTTTATGTATTGGTGTAACCCTTGCTGTCTTAAGTAGTGTCGGGAAAGTGCTAGTTTCTAGTGACTTGTTAAAAAGTAATAGATGAGTATTGGTACCAGGTATCTCAATACTAACCTGACGGGGAAGAAATTTGTGAGCAAACTGAACGCATCCTAGAGAAGAGCTTATAGGAATGAAGAGTCTTAGAACACTTTATGGGAACATAAGACTGGAGGAACACTGCAGCAGTCCTGCTGCTCCATACTTGGCAAGTCTCACTCACAAATTAGAATTAATAAAAAAAAGACCCAGTGGGCGAAACGTCTAATAAAGTGTTCTAGTGCATCATACGTGGTTTTAGTCTCATCGGTAAATGTTTGAGAACTCCCTGGCACTAATGTTTGTCAAAAACCGAAACTGGTTCCTTTTTACTTGTTTTTAAGACCTTTCGAAAACCCGTGGAGGTAAACAATAAACCAGGAAGATTTAGTTTGATTAACCTGGAAGTTTTGTAACCCAATCCAGTTCAAAGAACCCACTCTCACCAGTCTGGCTTAGTTCCATTAAGGATCTTCAATCTTCTCCCCCAGGATGCCACACTCACAACAGTCGACTAACACCCAGGTACTTACTTACTGATAGGTGAAGAGGGACAGCAGGTGTAATGTAACTAACACCCAGGTACCTACTTACAACTAGATGAACAGGGAGAACAGGTGTAAGGTAACTAACACTCAGGTATTTACTTACTGCTAGGTGAAGAGGGACAGCAGGTATAAGGTGACATAACCAACGTTTACCCCCCTCATGTCGAGGACTAAACTTCGGTCTCTCAGTGAACTGTTGTAGCTACTATTTGAGCTACAATCACCTGTAGTAGTAGCAGTAGTAGTAGTAGTAGTAGTAGTAGTAGTAGTAGTAATATTCTTCTTCTTCTTCTTCTTCTTCTTCTTCTTCTTCTTCTTCTTATTATTATTATTATTATTATTATTATTATTATTATTATTATTATTAGTAGTAGTAGTAGTAGTAGTAGTAGTAGTAGTAGTAATAGTACTAGTAGTAATAGTAGTAGTTGTTGTAGTAGTATAATTTTCATTATTTTCAATCTTTCTGCCATAGGTGTTGATGCAGAGTTCGAAAGGTTCCTGGAGACCATCTTCGGCACAGACTTCTTGGCTACGTTTCGCCAGCAGCGACCAGCGGCCTACGTCGATCTCATGATCGCCTTCGAGTCCCGTAAGAGGAACGCCTCGCCTTACAGGAGCACCCCATTAAATATCGCTCTTCCGTTTTCTTTCATCGACTTGTACCGCAAATATAAGGGCAAAGATGTGAGTCTAATTAAGTTGTGAATCTTGAGTAAATTTGGGGGGAGCAAAAAGAAAATTATTTAAATATTTTAACGCTAGTTAGATTTTTTGAATATATATTAATTTTTCGGATTTTTTAGTTTAGTCATGGGTGTGGAGAAATTTTTTCTCAAACCCCCAGGGGGATGAAGACAAGGGACAGTGACGCCCCCTGGGGCATGTAGACAGGTCGGGAAGGAGGGGAGAGAATAGTAGTAGTAGTAGCGGTGGTAGTCTAGTAGTAGTAGTAGTAGTAGCAGTAGTAGTAGTAGTAGTAGTACAGTAGTAGCTTCTCCTAAGTGTAGATTACCTGTAAGTTGATACAGTCATTCAACTGTCATTTATTCTTCACTAAAATCGATGTGGTTAAAATAAAAATCACTGAGAATAATAAGTGTCTAAAGTTCTATATTTTAATATTTTTTTTATATAGGTGGAGTGGGCCATTAAGAAGCAGCAGCATCTTGGAGTGAGATGGTCATCTCAAGGGATGCTGAGGGTGGAACAGGAGACTATGAGGCAGCTCTTCCTTCCAACACTTTCCAGCATCACCCAGGTAAGAGAGAGGGAGAAAGAGAAAGAGAGTGGGAGAGAAAGTGAGTGGGAGAGAAAGAGAGTGGGAGAGAAAGAGATTCCATCCCACAATCGCCAACGTCACCCAGATGAGCATTTGTGATAAATTCTTGAGGGACGATCCCTGACACGGTTTTTTGCTAAATTATGACCTGGTCAGTGGTATACATGATGACCTGGTCAGTGGTATACATGGTGACCTGGTCAGTGGCATACATGATGACCTGGCCAGTGGTATACATGATGACCTGGTCAGTGGTATACATGATGACCTGGTCAGTGGTATACATGATGACCTGGCCAGTGGTATACATGATGACCTGGTCAGTGGTATACATGATGACCTGGTCAGTGGTATATATGAATGATGACCTGGTCAGTGGTATGCAATGGTTTTAAGTTGGAAAAATTCAGATTCAGGAAGGATATAGGAAAGTACTGGTTTGGTAATAGAGTTGTGGATGAGTGGAACAAACTCCCGAGTACAGTTATAGAGGCCAGAACGTTGTGTAGCTTTAAAAATAGGTTGGATAAATACATGAGTGGATGTGGGTGGGTGTGAATTGGACCTGATAGCTTGAGCTACCAGGTTGGTTGCCGTGTTCCTCCCTTAAGTCAGTGTGACCTGACCTGACTAGGTTGGGTGCATTGGCTTAAGCCGGTAGGAACTTGGACCTGCCTCGCATGGGCCAGTAGGCCTTCTGCAGTGTTCCTTCGTTCTTATGTTCTTATACATGATGACCTGGCCAGTGGTATACATGATGACCTGGTCAGTGGTATACATGATGACCTGGTCAGTGGTATATATGATGACCTGGCCAGTGGTATACATGATGACCTGGTCAGTGGTATACGTGATGACCTGGTCAGTGGTATACATGATGACCTGGTCAGTGGTATACATGATGACCTAGTCAGAGGTATACGTGATGACCTGGTCAGTGGTATACATGATGACCTGGTCAGTGGTATACATGATGACCTGGTCAGTGGCATACATGATGACCTGGTCAGTGGTATACATGATGACCTGGCCAGTGGTATACATGATAACCTGGTCAGTGGTATACTTGACCTGGTCAGTGGTATACATGATGACCTGGTCAGTGGTATACATGATGACCTGGTCAGTGGTATACATGATGACCTGGTCAGTGGCATACATGATGACCTGGTCAGTGGTATACATGATGACCTGGCCAGTGGTATACATGATGACCTGGTCAGGGGTATACATAATGACCTGGTCAGTGGCATACATGATGACCTGGTCAGTGGTATACATGATGACCTGGTCAGGGGTATACGTGATGACCTGGTCAGTGGTATACATGATGACCTGGTCAGTGGTATACATGATGACCTGGTCAGTGGTATACATGATGACCTGGTCAGTGGTATACATGATGACCTGGTCAGGGGTATACGTGATGACCTGGTCAGTGGTCTACGTGATGACCTGGTCAGTGGTATACATGATGACCTGGTCAGTGGTATACATGATGACCTGGCCAGTGGTATACATGATGACCTGGTCAGGGGTATACATAATGACCTGGTCAGTGGCATACATGATGACCTGGTCAGTGGTATACATGATGACCTGGTCAGGGGTATACGTGATGACCTGGTCAGTGGTATACATGATGACCTGGTCAGTGGTATACATGATGACCTGGTCAGTGGTATACATGATGACCTGGTCAGTGGTATGCATGATGACCTGGTCAGGTGTATACGTGATGACCTGGTCAGTGGTCTACGTGATGACCTGGTCAGTGGTCTACGTGATGACCTGGTCAGTGGTATACATGACCTGGTCAGTGGTATACATGATGACCTGGTCAGGGGTATACATGATGACCTGGCCAGAAATATACAGCTGCCTCTATCCCAGCAGACTGAAAGTCACCAGATCCTGGTTGTATTTAGTCGTAAAATTCCCAGATCTCAAAAATAAGAGCTGGACAACGTTTTCTGTTCTTCCTAAGAGTCAAGTTTATTTGGGTACTGTTTACACAAGATCGATCTTATGTAAACTGTACCGATAACAAACATTCTGGAAAGAAAATATTAGGCCATATTTCTGTCGTTCAAAATAGGCTATTTGTGAATTTTTCGAGCCGCTGTGCTTTTTTTTTTATTCCTCATTTCCAGTTTGTGTTGTAAGCCTTGTAATGAAGTCTTCCAGTGTAAATAGACCAAGGACCCCAATGTAAATAAATCAGTCTGTCTGACTTTTTTGGGTTGTTATAATAGGTAAATTGCACAGTGTATAATAACTGTACTTACGATTGCTTGTGCCTACATAAATTTACTAGCCTGACCATGATTCGTCTCCTACAGGCTATCGAGTCAGTGTTGTCGGCGCCGGAGGTGGGTCAGCTGCAGTACATGTTCCTAGTGGGAGGCTTTGCAGAGTCTGAGCTTCTGCAGAAGCACATCAGAGACGCTTTCGGCCACCGAGTCAATGTCATCATTCCTCAGGTTTGCTGTTGATCAATAATCCTGTTTGTATTGGCTAAGAATCCCACTTGTGTTGGTCAGGAAACAAGTTTGTTGTCGATTGAGAAACCTGTTGGTGTTGGTGGGGAAACACATTTGTTTTTGAGTCTGCTTACGCCATGTCTTCAATATGTGTTTGTGTGGTCTCCAGGGCATGGGTCTGGCTATCCTGCGGGGAGCTGTGCAGTTCGGTCTGGATCCCGGGGTAGTAACGGTCAGACGGTCTCGTCTAACCTACGGCGTCGGGGTGCTCAACCGCTACCAGAAGGGAGTCCACCCGGCGGAGAAGCGGGTGGTAGCGGCTGGAGCGGAGTGGTGCGCCGATGTCCTGGACCGATTCGTGGTTGTGGATGAAAGTGTAGCTGTCGGAGACGTAGTGGTGCGATCCTACACACCAGCCACTCCTGCACAGTCTACAGTGATTTTGCACCTGTATGCCACGCAGAGGCACGATGCTAAGGTAAGCATAGCATCCCAAGGCATGTTGCTAAGATAAGCACAGCATCCCAGTCTTACTGAGCAGAGAATAAATACGAGACACAGACTTAGCCTTTTATTTAAATGAGTCTTGCCGGCTCTGGAACTTTTTCACGAGTCCCACAGCAGATGAAACGTAATTAAACACAACCCTTAATCTGTTCATGTGTCTTTAATTCACCATTTGTGTTGAGGTAGAAAAGGCAAGGAGTTAACATCCTGGGGACAAAATTTACCTGATTTGCCCGAAATGCTCTGCATAACCAGGAGCGTTCCATATAGTATGTCACTGATGTCAGCTATGGTCTGTATAAGTTGTATAATGTACTTACAGAAATAAAGATTTATTATTATTATTATTATTATTATTATTATTATTATTATTATTATTATTATTATTATTATTAACAAGTAGATAACAAAGACATGAAGTAGCGTATCCTTCATTATATCAACGTTTCACTCAAGGAGAACTCGTGTTATCTTGATGAAGTTATTGAGCAAAACGTTGCCTACAATAAGGGCTTATGATGCAATACCTGGCTTTGTCATTTATTAATCGCTATTGCAGTGCCTGATGCACTGCATAACACGTGTGTGTGTGTGTGTGTGTGTGTGTGTGTGTGTGTGTGTGTGTGTGTGTGTGTGTGTGTGTGTGACTCGTATGACCTTCCTCGGGGACGAATATCCTACCTGTTTAACCTTACTAACTATTCTCTCCCTTGTTTCCACTTGTCCAGTTTGTGACTGAGGACGGAGTGGAGAGAGTAGGCACCTTGCACCTGGACCTGGGCTCTGCCCCGCGGCGTCACCACCACGCTCCTGAAGGAGGAGGAAGAGGCAGTCCCCGTCGGGAGATCACCGTTAACATGAAGTTCGGAGACACGGAAGTCAAGGCGTCAGCGGTGGACCACCTCACTGGGCAGTGTGTTAAAGCGAATATAGATTTCCTCACTTTATAAGGGCTTCGACTGAGAGTAAACACACGCAGAGATCAAACACACAAAGAGCAAACACCCCCAGAGAGCAGACTCACTATTAGAGAGCAGATTCGCTATTAGAGAGCAGACTCACTACTAGAGAGCAGACTCACTATTAGACAGCAGACTCACTATTAGACAGCAGACTCACTATTAGACAGCAGACTCACTATTAGACAGCAGACTCACTATTAGAGAGCAGACTCACTATTAGAGAGCAGACTCACTATTGGAGAGCAGACTCACTATTAGAGAGCAGACTCTATTAGAGAGCAGACTCACTATTAGAGAGCAGACTCACTATTAGAGAGCAGTCACTATTAGAGAGCAGACTCACTATTAGAGAGCAGACTCACTATTAGAGAGCAGACTCACTATTAGAGAGCAGACTCACTATTAGAGAGCAGACTCACTATTAGACAGCAGACTCACTATTAGAGAGCAGATTCGCTATTATAGAGCAGACTCACTATTAGAGAGCAGAGTCACTATTAGAGAGCAGACTCACTATTAGAGAGCAGACTCATTATTAGAGAGCAGACTCACTATTAGAGAGCAGACTCACTATTAGAGAGCAGACTCACTATTAGAGAGCAGACTCACTATTAGAGAGCAGACTCACTATTAGAGAGCAGACTCACTATTAGAGAGCAGACTCACTATTAGAGAGCAGACTCACTATTAGAGAGCAGATTCACTATTAGAGAGCAGACTCACTATTAGAGAGCAGACTCACTATTAGAGAGCAGACTCACTATTAGAGAGCAGACTCACTATTAGAGAGCAGACTCACTATTAGAGAGCAGACTTACTATTAGAGAGCAGACTTACTATTAGAGAGCAGACTCACTATTAGAGAGCAGACTCACTATTAGAGAGCAGACTCACTATTAGAGAGCAGACTCACTATTAGAGAGCAGACTCACTATTAGAGAGCAGATACATCGAAGGTATATAAAACTATATTTCTGTTTCATCAATATAAGAGTAAAAACCGGGTAAAACCTGAAATAAACCAAAACATTGTTTCGGGTTTACTGTGCACTCTGGCAGGTCCGGGACCAGTGGTGGTCCCGGACCTGCCTGGTGCTCCCTGGTGGTGCTCTCTGCATGCCCTCTGATACACGCACCACAGCCTGACTGATCAGGGGAAGGAAAACAGATCAGTTTAGACCAGTGATCAGTGTTTTAATCCCTACACACTGTGTTCCACTGATCGAGCGTCACGTCGACTGGGAAACTCTGAGTCCACATCTTAAAGACAGGAGAGGCATTGTATTTTAAGGTCTGCAGAATTTGGTTAAGCACCTAAAGTCGGTTCCTGACCAGCCGGGCTGTGACTCGTACGTTGGTTTGCGTGCAGCCAGCAGGAACAACCTGGTTGATCAGGCTCTGATCCACCAGGAGGCCTGGTCACAGACCGGGCTGCGGGGGCGTTGACCCCCGGAACTCTCTCCAGGTAAACTCCAGGTATTTGTGGTTGCAGGAGTCGATTCATAGCTCCTGGCCCCGCGTAATGGTCCATGTACTTCTGTCATTGCCAGTCATAATGCTTCACGTGTTGCCTAGAGACCAAATGTTTTCTTAGGCCAGCCTATGTAGGCCTACCTGCCTCAGGAGGGGCACCCAGGGGTAGAGGAACCCTCGGCACTGCTCACAGGTATATCACAGGTAAAAGACAGAACTGAACTAGGAGTCTTCCACATGATTTCCAAATAACTCTTGCAAATAAGACCCTTGACGGTTTAGCGCTTTCTTTGATTATAATAATAATAATAATTTGTATATATTTGTGTATTAAATTTATACACAAAGTCATTGTAAATATTGATGGAATAGTCATTATATCGGGCTCTTTATGGGTGCTGGTGGTGGTTAAGGGCTCTTGATATGAGGAACTGAAGATACCCCCTCCTCTTCCTCGGATTAAATCTGGTTGTCTCCCGTTGGCACGGTGCTGTATGGCCCATACGGGCGTAGCGTTTCCCGCGAAAACAAGTTAATTATATTGTTATTTCTGTTCGATAATTGAGGTTGATAATAATGAGAGGTAATTAAGCTGATCCGAGGGAGTGAAGGTCACCTCCCCTTCCCTGGATCAAGAGCCCTCCACCAGCTCAATTCACCTCTTTTGCACGTAAGCAGAAAGCAGTGAATTGGTCAGGTGAGGAGAATCAGGTACGTGAAGACAGGTGCTGCGGCAGGTGTGGTCACCTGGTGCTCGATAAACAAGGGCAGATGATGCGAGGTTTCGCTTCGTGCTTCCTGTGGGCGAAACCTCGTTATGGTGAAAAGTTTTCTTTTGCTGTGCATTCGTTGACCTGCAGCAATACTCCGTTTCTTCACCTAGAGTTTGCAGGTGGTGAGTCATAGCTCCTGGCCCTGCCTCTTGCAGGGGTATTTGTTGTGACAGGTATTGTGGCAGATGTTGTGACAAATGTTATATCAGGTGTTGTGACAGGTGTTATGACAGATGTTGTGACAGATGTTGTGACAAGTTTTATGACAGGTGTTAAAACAGGTGTTGTGGCAGGTGTTAGGACAGGTATTGTGACAGGTATAAAGACAGGTGTTAGGACAGACATAAGGACAGTTACACAAGAATAAGTAACGTCTGTCACATAACATCCCAGCAATTACAAGTTGATGCCAAAGGACTGTATATATATTATTAATCACGTTTGTTATATATAGACTCTAAACAAAGACCAATTATTGTATGTGAGAATATTACAATACATCGAAATTATAAATGGTTTTTCACTCTTCCTGTACACTAAAATTATAGTTGGCCCCAGGAATACACCCCCAGGTACTCCAGGGAAAACAACGGTGATTCCTGATGAAGATTTTGGGTGATGTATTTGGTGACATGTTAGGTGGTTGAGCAACCATGCCGACCAGAGCCAAGCTTGACACACCATTCAGAATGAAGAGTCTTTGCAGTGTTAGATTCCCAAGATGGCTGCAGAGTCCCAAGATGGCTGTAGAGTCCCAAGATGGCTGCAGAGTCCCAAGATGGCTGTAGAGTCCCAAGATGGCTGTAGAGTCCCAAGATGGTTGCAGAGTCCCAAGATGGTTGCAGAGTCCCAAGATGGCTGCAGAGTCCCAAGATGGCTGTAGAGTCCCAAGATGGTTGCAGAGTCCCAAGATGGTTGCAGAGTCCCAAGATGGCTGCAGAGTCCCAAGATGGCTGCAGAGTCCCAAGATGGCTGCAGAGTCCCAAGATGGTTGCAGAGTCCCAAGATGGCTGTAGAGTCCCAAGATGGTTGCAGAGTCCCAAGATGGCTGTAGAGTCCCAAGATGGCTGTAGAGTCCCAAGATGGCTGTAGAGTCCCAAGATGGCTGTAGAGTCCCAAGATGGCTGCAGAGTCCCAAGATGGCTGTAGAGTCCCAAGATGGCTGTAGAGTCCCAAGATGGCTGTAGAGTCCCAAGATGGCTGTAGAGTCCCAAGATGGCTGTAGAGTCCCAAGATGGCTGTAGAGTCCCAAGATGGCTGTAGAGTCCCAAGATGGCTGTAGAGTCCCAAGATGGTTGCAGAGTCCCAAGATGGCTGTAGAGTCCCAAGATGGCTGTAGAGTCCCAAGATGGCTGTAGAGTCCCAAGATGGCTGTAGAGTCCCAAGATGGCTGTAGAGTCCCAAGATGGCTGCAGAGTCCCAAGATGGCTGCAGAGTCCCAAGATGGCTGCAGAGTCCCAAGATAGCTTCAGAGTCCCAAAATGGCTGCAGAGTCCCAAGATGGCTGCAGAGTCCCAAGATAGCTTCAGAGTCCCAAGATGGCTGCAGAGTCCCAAGGTGGCTACAGAGTCCCAAGATGGCTGCAGAGTCCCAAGATGGCTTCAGAGTCCCAAGATGGCTGCAGAGTCCCAAGATGGCTACAGAGTCCCAAGATGGCTGCAGAGTCCCAAGATGGCTGCAGAGTCCCAAGATGGCTGCAGAGTCCCAAGATGGCTGCAGAGCCCCAAGATGGCTACAGAGTCCCAAGATGGCTGCAGAGTCCCAAGATGGCTTCAGAGTCCCAAGATGGCTGCAGAGTCCCAAGATGGCTACAGAGTCCCAAGATGGCTGCAGAGTCCCAAGATGGCTGCAGAGTCCCAAGATGGCTGCAGAGTCCCAAGATGGCTGCAGAGCCCCAAGATGGCTACAGAGTCCCAAGATGGCTGCAGAGTCCCAAGATGGCTGCAGAGTCCCAAGATGGCTGCAGAGTCCCAAGATGGCTGCAGAGTCCCAAGATGGCTGCAGAGTCCAAGATGGCTGCAGAGTCCCAAGATGGCTGCAGAGCCCCAAGATGGCTACAGAGTCCCAAGATGGCTGCAGAGTCCCAAGATGGCTGCAGAGTCCCAAGATGGCTGCAGAGTCCGGAGCAAAATAACATTACAATGTCCTACAACAAAAGTGTCACATCTGAAGATAAAATGGTTATTCTTAATGAACCAAAATCTATTAGGTACCCTGATGCTCAATAAAGTGCTCTTGATTCAAGGAATTCGAGCTAATCTCCTCTTCTTTGGATTAAATCCGATTATCTCCCATTTTCCCAAGACCTGTATAACTCAAATTTTAATTCTTCTCCACGAACTTAGGGCATCAAAAAATTCCCCGAAAACTGGCTTTATTTCGACGTTAATTTTTTTTTAACAATTATTATTCATTGTCTATGAGCTTAAATATTTTCAAATTAAGATGACACATATTCTCCCGAAAATTTTATGCATATTTTATAGTTATCAACAAAAAGCCAGACCATCGGTGGCCCTCACGGTCAAAATTTAACCTAACCGGACGGCCCCGCCAATATAGGTGCCTTGATTCTGGCGACCTGGCGATGGGCTTTTGATTCAAGAACTTGGAGTTATCTGCCTTCTGGATCAAATCTAACCACCTTCCATTTCCCAGAGTGCTGTATGGCCCATACGGGCTTAGCGCTACCCAGTGAGTATGCTACATAATTCTGTGATGGTAATGTTTCAACACGTTCAAATGTATTTTGTGTTGAATTGAGCCCAAATTTATTATCTTCGATGTAACCTGGAATTAAAAGTGGTACAGTGAAAGTGGCACAGTGAAAGTGGCACAGTGAAAGTGGCACAGTGAAAGTGGCACAGTGAAAGTGGCACAGTGAAAGTGGCACAGTGAAAGTGGCACAGTGAAAGTGGCACAGTTGAAGTAGTAAATGGCACAGTGAAAGTGGCACAATTAAAGCGGCACAGTGAAAGTGGCACAGTGAAAGTGGCACAGTGAAAGTGGCACATTGAAAGTGGCACAATGAAAGCTGGCACAGTGAAAGTGGCACAGTGAAAGTGGCACAGTGAAAGTGGCACAGTGAAAGTGGCACAATGAAAGTGGCACAGTGAAAGTGGCACAATTAAAGCGGCACAGTGAAAGTGGCACAGTGAAAGTGGCACAGTGAAAGTGGCACAATGAAAAGTGGCACAGTGAAAGTGGCCACAGTGAAAGTGGCACAATGAAAGTGGCACAGTTGCACAGTAAAGTGGTCACAGTGAAAGTGGCACAGTGAATCACATCAAGGCAAGTGATCCAAAAATGGCACAGTGAAAGGGGCACATTGAAAGGGCACAGTGAAAGTGGCACAGTGAAGTGCACAGTGAAAGTGGCACATAAAGTGGCACAGTAAAGTGGCACAATGAAGTGGCACGTGAAGTGTGACAATAAAGTGGCACATAAAGTGGCACAGAAAGCGGCACAGTAGTAAGTGGCACATAAAGTGGCACAGTAGAAAATGGACAATGAAAGTGGCACTAAAGGTGGCCAGTCTGTGCTGGTAAGGAAAGGGCATAGAGTGCACATCCAAGTGTGAGTGAGTGCCACTGGGAGTGACTATCTAGTGGTAGTGCCCAGGTGGTGAGAGTGTCCATCAGTGGTGATGATAGTGGTGAGTGTAGTAGTGGCCATCTAGTGGTAGTAGTGGTGGTGTAGAGTGCATCTAGTGGTGTAGTGGTGGTGTAGTAGTGCCATCTAGTGGTGGTAGTGGTGGTGTAGTAGTGCTATCTAGTGGTGGTAGTGGTGGTGTAGTAGTGCCATCTAGTGGTAGTAGTGGTGGTGTAGTAGTGCCATCTAGTGGAATGTAGTGTGGTGTAGTAGTGCCATCTAGTGGTAGTAGTGGTGGTGTAAGTAGTGCCATCTAGTGGTGGTAGTGGTGGTGTAGTAGTGCTATCTAGTGGTAGTAGTGGTGGTGTAGTAGTGCCATCTAGGGTGGTAGTGGTGGTGTAGTAGTGCCATCTAGTGGTGTAGTGGTGGTGTAGTAGTGCTATCTAGTGGTAGTAGTGGTGGTGTAGTAGTGCCATCTAGTGGTAGTAGTGGTGGTGTAGTAGTGCCATCTAGTGGTGGTAGTGGTGGTGTAGTAGTGCTATCTAGTGGTAGTAGTGGTGGTGTAGTAGTGCCATCTAGTGGTGGTAGTGGTGGTGTAGTAGTGCTATCTAGTGGTGGTAGTGGTGGTGTAGTAGTGCTATCTAGTGGTAGTAGTGGTGGTGTAGTAGTGCTATCTAGTGTGGTAGTGGTGGTGTAGTAGTGCTATCTAGTGGTGTAGTGGTGGTTGTAGTAGTGCCATCTAGTGGTGGTAGTGGTGGTGTAGTAGTGCCATGTAGTGGTGGTAGTGGTGGTGTAGTAGTGCCATCTAGTGGTGGTAGTGGTGGTGTAGTAGTGCTATCTAGTGGTGGTAGTGGTGGTGTAGTAGTGCTATCTAGTGGTAGTAGTGGTGGTGTAGTAGTGCCATCTAGTGGTGGTAGTGGTGGTGTAGTAGTGCCATGTAGTGGTGGTAGTGGTGGTGTAGTAGTGCCATCTAGTGGTGGTAGTGGTGGTGTAGTAGTGCCATCTAGTGGTGGTGTAGTAGTGCCATCTAGTGGTGGTAGTGGTGGTGTAGTAGTGCCATCTAGTGGTGGTAGTGGTGGTGTAGTAGTGCCATCTAGTGGTGGTAGTGGTGGTGTAGTAGTGCCATCTAGTGGTGGTAGTGGTGGTGTAGTAGTGCCATCTAGTGGTGGTGTAGTAGTGCCATCTAGTGGTGGTGTAGTAGTGCCATCTAGTGGTGGTAGTGGTGGTGTAGTAGTGCCATCTAGTGGTGGTAGTGGTGGTGTAGTAGTGCCATCTAGTGGTGGTAGTGGTGGTGTAGTAGTGCCATCTAGTGGTGGTATAGTAGTGCCATCTAGTGGTGGTGTAGTAGTGCCATCTAGTGACGGTAGTCAGAGTTAGTCAGGTTATCAGTGATGTTATTATAGTGAAGGTCAGGACAGTGACCAACCTCAAGGTCACTAAAGGTCACTTGAACTTCAGTGATCGTACGGAAGAGACATGTTGCTCCTCCTCCTGCCACCCCGCCGGCTTTACCGCTTCCTCTGCCTCTTAATACACATAAATAACGTAAGTATTGTCTGGTGACGCATTTGTCAGTACAACAGCAGAGTTGAGCTGCAGCTCCTGGTCACCACCACTAGTTTGGTCACCAAATTATTAATATTTTAATAGTCTTAATTTATTTGGGGTTTAATGCCTTGGAGGGGGGGGTGATTAACCTTAGTGGAGGGGTTTCGATGCGAGGAACTGGAGCTACTCCCCTTCCTCTGATCAAACAATAACTCTCACACTAGGCCTTACATAACCCATAATAGTGTATCCAGTTCTGGGCTATTTTTTTTTACTGTTAGAAAAATAAGTGAAGGTCTCTTGATCCAAGGAACTTGCGCCTTGTGATCTAGATAGACTTCCATGTAAATAAATTATCAGATTTATGTGGAAGAAATATTTATTAAAGAAAGAACTTTACCATGTAAAATATTAATGTGTGTGAGTGTCAGGCAGTAATGTTACTAGTTTATATTACATAGTAATGTTTATTTATAAATGTGTGTGTAATGTTTATGGTTATAATGTGAATGTGTGTTGTTCCAGGTGTGGTAACTGAGGAGTGCTGTGCCTGGCTGTGTCTGCTGCAACATTGATCAACACAGCAACCTTGACCAGTCTGAGGAGTGGAGGTAACCACACTAGTAAATGGTCTTACCCATAATGCTTAGTGTTATGTGGAGCTGCAGCAGCAGGAGACGTCGTCAGAGGTGGGCGGGGCCCACTTGTAAGGCATTTCCAGGTTATATGTCCACTAAAGTTTTTTTATTAAAGCACATAATTATATTGGGGGGAAAAGGGGTGGGTAGTTTTAAAAAAAATTGTAAAAAATTGATCCAAAGTAGGTGTGGGGAAGTTTTCCCTTTACCCCCCTGACCGGTGAAATCTGGGTCGGAAAAATGAGGTGATTAAGGTTCTTGTTTGGGGGTTTGGGGTTTCCCTTGCGGGGGTTTCGGGGGGGCAACTTCCCGGGGGCCCGGTCGAAAGGCTCGGGCCAGGGTGACCCCCCTCAAGGAAAGGTTTCCCTTGAGTTGGTGAGGGGCTTTTGTTTGGGAATTGGATTTTTGTCCAGTTCCCGAATTAACCTAATGCCTTCCACACCCCCCCCAGGCGCTGTATAAGCCCCCGGGTTTCGCTTCCCCCTTGATTTAATAAAAAACATGGTGGTCAGGGTCTGATAACCAGGCTGTACTGTGGCCGGCCAAAGCTAAAGACGAACCCAATCCCGGCGGTCAGGTACGATTTTAGGTCCCGCCCAGTCCCTTTCTTAAGCAGCCAGGGGTTTTTGGTAATCCCCCTTATTTAGTGGGAGGAAACCCAAAACAGTCTTGGGGCCCCTGGACACTTATTGTGTTGTCGTGTACTCGTGGCCCCCCCTGTTTTATCGGGGGGAAATGTGATCTTCCCCGAGCTTTTGCTTTAAAAAGGGAGTGATTTTCGTGTGCAGGTTTGGTCCCAATCCCCCGGGCCTTCCAATGTATATTATTAAAATAGGAAAAGGGTTTTTGTAAAGTTAGAATTAAAAAGATGACTAGTTTTTAGAAAAGTTTAGGAAAATATTTATTATGCAGTGGAACCCTCCTGAAAAGACTTAGGGAGAGAAAAAAAAGAGATCACATAAAGGAAGAACTTGCAACAGGCCCTGAGCAGGCCAAATGGTAGGAGTCTCATCCGGGGGAGTATAAATACCCGAAAAAAATATAAGAAGTAAGAACATAAAACAAAGGGAAAACTGCAGAAGGCCTACTCCCCCATGGGGCGGAAAAGTCTCCTCCCGGTTAACCAATGCACCCAACCTATTCAGGCAGGTCACTTTGACTTAAGGGGGGGAAAACGGAAAACCGACCGGGTAGCTCAAGCTATCAGGTCCAATTACACCCCCCACATTACCATGTTTTATCCCAACCTATTTTTAAAGTACACAAAGTTTTGGCCTTATAACTTACTGGGAGTTTTGTTCACTATCCAAACTCATTACCAAACGTTTTCCTATATCCTTTTGAATCTGAATTTTTTTAACTTTTTAAAAACCCTTTCCCGCGAGCCCCGTCAGGGTAGTATTTTGTGTAATTCGTATTTAAATTTTCGGTTAATAATATATGAGATAGTTTAGGTGTTGAGGGGAATGGTAACGCTTGAGCGGCTGTAAGGAAACCCATTAAATCAGGGATATCCTTATTTTAAAAATAAAGGGCAAGAAATAGGTCTATTGGCCCTGCTAGGCAATTCCCAAATCTCAACCATCATTTGTCTACCTTATTTAAAACTTCACAACCAAAATTTTAGCTTAAAGGGGATAAAATTTTCCATAGGCGAAAAATTTTTAAAACCGGAAAAAAACTTGAGTTGTAGAGGACCTGGACAAGTAATTTTGTTTTGAAGACTTGTGGGTTTAGCGCTTACGACTCCAGAGTCTGTATTAGAGTCGGGGGCGGAGCATTTGTTTTAAAATTGGTTTATACCGAATATATTTAGAGATTTTGTAGACTGATCTTACCTAGACCCCCCTTGATCTTACCTAGACCCTCTTGATCTTACCTAGACCCTCTTGATCTTACCTAGACCCTCTTGATCTTACCTAGACCTCTTGATCTTACCTAGACCCTCTTGATCTTACCTAGACCCTCTTGATCTTACCTAGACCCCCTTGATCTTACCTAGACCCACCTTGATCTTACCTAGACCCTCTTGATCTTACCTAGACCCCCTTGATCTTACCTAGACCCCCTTGATCTTACCTAGACCCCCTTGATCTTACCTAGACCCACCTTGATCTTACCTAGACCCCCTTGATCTTACCTAGACCCACCTTGATCTTACTAGACCCACCTTGTTTCTTACCTAGACCCACCTTGATCTTACCTAGACCCACCTTGATCTTACCTAGACCCCCTTTGATCTTACCTAGACCCACATTGATCTTACCTAGACCCCTTGATCTTACCTAGACCCCCTTGATCTTACCTAGACCCTCTTGATCTTACCTAGACCCCTTGATCTTACCTAGACCCCTTGATCTTACCTAGACCCCTTGATCTTACCTAGACCCCTTGATCTTACCTAGACCCACCTTGATCTTACCTAGACCCACTTGATCTTACCTAGACCCACCTTGATCTTACCTAGACCCCCTTGATCTTCCCTAACTCACATTAAATCTTCCCTAGACCCCCTTGATCTTACCTAGACCCCCTTGATCTTACCTAGACCCCTTGATTTTACCTAGACCCCTTGATCTTACCTAGACCCCTTGATCTTACCTAGACCCCCTTGATCTTACCTAGACCCCTTGATCTTACCTAGACCCCCTTGATCTTACCTAGACCCCCTTGATCTTACCTAACCCCCTTGATCTTACCTAGACCCCCTTGATCTTACCTAGACCCACCTTGTTTCTTACCTAGACCCCCTTGATCTTACCTAGACCCCCTTGATCTTACCTAGACCCCCTTGATCTTCCCTAGACCCCCCTTGATCTTGCCTAGACCCCCTTGATCTTGCCTAAACCCCCTTGATCTTGCCTAGACCCACCTTGATCTTCCCTAGATCCCCCTTGATCTTGCCTAGACCCCCTTGATCTTACCTGAACCCACCTTGATCTTCCCTAGATCCCCCTTGATCTTGCCTAGACCCACCTTGATCTTACCTAGATCCCCCTTGATCTTACCTGGGCCCCCCCTTGTCTTACCTAGACCCCCTTGATCTTCCCTAGACCCCTTGATCTTACCTGAACCCCCCCTTGATCTTACCTAGACCCCCCTTGATCTTACCTAGACCCCCCTTGATCTTACCTACACCCACTTGATCTTACCTACACCCCCTTGATCTTACCTAGACCCCCTTGATCTTACCTAGACCCCCTTGATCTTACCTAGACCCCCTTGATCTTACCTTGACCCCCTTGATCTTGCCTAGACCCACCTTGATCTTACCTAGATCCCCCTTGATCTTACTAGACCCCCTTGATTTTGCCTAGACCCCCTTGATCTTACCTAGACCCCCCTTGATCTTGCCTAAGCCCCCCTTGATCTTACTAAGCCCCCTTGATCTTACCTAGACCCCCTTGATCTTACTAGACCCCTTGATTTTGCCTAGACCCACCTTGATCTTACCTAGATCCCCCTTGATCTTACCTAGACCCCCTTGATTTTGCCTAGACCCACCTTGATTTTACCTAGATCCCCCTTGATTTACCAAGACCCCTTGATCTTACCCAGACTACCTTGATCTTACCTAGGCCCCCCTTGATCTTGCCTAGACCCACCTTGATCTTGCCTAGACCCACCTTGATCTTACCTAGACCCCCCTTGATCTTACCCAGACTACCTTGATCTTACCTAGGCCCCCTTGATCTTACCTAGACCCCCCCTTGATCTTACCTAGACCCCCCTTGATCTTACATAGACCCCCTTGACCCTTACCTAGACCCCCTTGATCTTACCTAGACCCCCTTGATCTTACCTAGACCCTCTTGACCTTACCTAAACCCCCTTGACCTTACCTGGGCCCCCCTTGATCTAACCTAGACCCCCTTGTTTCTTACATAGACCCCCCTTGATCTTACCTAGACCCCCTTGGATCTTACCTAGACCCCCCTTGATCTTACCTAGACCCCCTTGACTTACCTAGACCCCCATGATCTTACATAGACCCCCTTGATCTTACATAGACCCCCTTGATCTTACCTAGAACCCCCCTTGATCTTACCTAGACCCCCTTGATCTTACCTAGACCCCCTTGATCTTACCTGACCCCCTTGATCTTACCTAACCCCTCTTGACCTTACCTATACCCCCCCTTGACCTTACCTAGGCCCCTTGATCAAACCCTTTGACCCCCCTTGAATCTTACCTAGACCCCCCTTGATCTTACCTTTACCTCCCTTCCTTCCACCTTGCGCCACCGCTGCTTTGCAAATTACTAAGGCCTATACCTGGAGTATGCTGCATAGTTGTGTATATATGTAACACTTTGTAGGTCTATAATTATTTAGTTTTTATCAAATAACTTGTAGAATTAGTGGTATTAAGTAGGCTATTTAATAGGTAAGGTATAGAGCTGGAGAATCTGCTATATGCATTGTGAATGCATATAGCAAGGGAGAGTAATCTCCCCTGAAGGCATAGATTACGTAGAACTGTGGACCTGGGAACCCACCAACCACCTTCAGAAGCTGTGTGGAATCTGTTATTGCACATGGTTTCCGTGGGGATGTTGGTGGGTTTCGGGCTTTGGGTAGTGGTTGTGGTGGGTGTTTACGTGTTTCATGCCTTTGGCAAGTCTAATGTTGCTTTGTTTACTAGGTTCACGAAACTGACACTTGGGGAGGAAACTTTAGACGTTTCGGTGTAACCTGGGTTGTTTTAAGACTACTATCGACTGCACCTGGCCTTAGTTTTGATAAGATTTCGTTCGGATTTTTAACCCCGTAGGGTAAGCCGCCCGGGATAACCCAAGAAAGTCAGTGCGTCATCGAGGACTGTCTAACTTATTTCCATTGTGGTCCTTAATCTTATCAACCCAGGATGCGACCCACACCAGTCGACTAACACCCAGGTACCTATTTGCTGCTAGGTGAACAGAACAACAGGTGTAAGGAAACGTATCGAAATGTTCCCACCCGTCGGGAATCGAACTCGGGCCCTCCGTGTGTGAAGCGGGAGCTTTAGCCACCAGACCACCGAGCCAGGCTTCTCTATCGTATATTATGTTTTCACATTATGAAAGGTGTACAATAACAAGTTGGTAAGAGACATTGTGACAGGTTTCATTTTTCATGAATTGTTGCGCTTGGGGAGTAGACTTTATTTGTCGACTACAGAGGTGACAACAGTCTTGGAGACTAAATTGGAGAGTTAATTTTGAGATCTTCCCTCCAACCCTGATAGATGGCCAGTCTCTTAGCCAGACTTATTATTTACTTCTAATTTCTTACCTAACATTGGTCAACAGGAATATTGGGGTTGCTTTTCATGTCTATTGTAAACCCCTGTTGAACTTTATTATTAAAGGTTAACATGTCTCAATTTCCCCACTGTTTTTTGTACTGACACTATTTCTGCTACGAATATTGTTACTATTACTATTAATGTTACTACTACCTCCACTATTACCAGGACTTACTGCTAGACTGACTACAAACACTTCTATTATTGCCAGTACTAATGCTACCACCATTAGCATTATCACTATCACCATTGGTATTGCCGCAAATCTTACCTTTACTACCTACACTACTATTGTTATTATTACTACTACTATTACTGCTACTGTCTATACCACTACTGTTTTTTGAAACTTGGTCGCCTGACGTCCTTTGTAATTTCACCCCCTCCCCCCTCCACTGTTTTTGCGACCTGTCTTGTGGTCTATTATTCTTTTTGACCCATGGTCTGACTTGATGCTCGTCCAAGAGAAACCAAAAGATCGTCTCGAATTGCTTCCCCATTGTTGGTTTCCATAAGTGTATTGTAAATAGTTTTATATATGTAGGTAGTCAGGTTAAGAATAGAACTGGAGCATCTGCTATATGCATTATGAATGCATATAGCAGGGGAGACTAATCTCCCCCGAAGGCATAGATTACGTAGAACTATGGGCCTTAGAACCCACCAACGACCTTCAGTAGCTGTCTGCAATCTGTTATTGCTCGTGGTTTCTCTGGGGATGTTGGTGGGTTTCGGGCTTTGGGTAGTGGTTGTGGTGGGTGTTCTACGTTTTTTATGCCTTTGGCCAAACTGTGCAAAGTTAAATATTGATTTATTGAGTTTACACAATTTCATCATTTTGGAAAATTTAAGCGGCTTCCAGGTTCCTATGAATATAAAAGTATTAGCGTTCAGAATTGCAGTTGGTTTGATGGTTTGTAAGTAGTGAAGCGTAACACTTCTGGCAGCAGACGTTAATGATGACATCGGAAACTTCTGTGATCTGATCTGATCTGAAGTGAAGTGAAGTGTTAGTCGGCTGAAAGGATTCACTAACATCTGATGCTGATGAGTATAGTTAGGGAGGTGATTTAGACTGGTAGTAGTGAAAATAGGATTATTAACCCTGCTAGGTTAGAAAAACAAAGGTAGAGAGAGTTGGGGGCTTGAATGTAGTGGTCCTCAGGTTGTGCCTAGGATGCCAGCCATAAGTGGCAGGTAATGTAGGTTATGAATTCAGGCTAGCATAGTAGTGTGTGTTAGGAAACTAGTATACGGCAGGCCTCTTAACTGGTTAGATAATCCATAGTGTTGATTGTTAGCCTAGTGTGCTATGAGGGACGTGGAAGTGTAGGGGAAATACAGTGCTGTCTTAATGATCCTAACTACCTTCATGTTAAATTTGGATGCCCTTCAAGGGGTGTATTTCAATAGTACAAAAGTATCTTGATACAAACAGTTGCAAGTACCCTTCCCTTCCTTGGATCAAACCCGATTGTCTAACATTCCCCAAGCTGTCTAACCCCTATGGATAATATATCCATAAGAAGTTTTATTTGGGTAGATGTGCACGTATGTAAAGTAGTTTAAATGGGGGGGGGGGGGAGCGGTAAACTCTCATCGACCTGTTCCTCGAAAGTCAATCGTGTTTGATTCAGAGGAGAGTATAAAAATATTTTTCCAGTTAACTTGCACTAAAGTCAAAAAAATCTGAGTAAGGGATATCAGGAGTAGGTTATAATGTATGTTACCGAGTTTACCCTCCAACTTGGTTTAATTGCTGCAGAATCCTGACAAACCATGATCACCTCTTGTCTCCAGGATTCTGATAGACTTGTACACGAGGAAGTGGTTTGCCATAAAGCGTCATGTACAACACTGGTCATGAAACAAGCTCATGAAATTTAAAAATGTGTCATACCTCAAACTACTAATAATGGCAGTAATGAGGCTGTCCGCCTCATTACTACTGTTAGTAGGCTTGAGGTAGGTACAATATTTTTTTTTTCCCGAGCTTAAATTATTATTATTATTATAATCAAAAAGAAGCGCTAAGCCACAAGGTCCCGAGCTCAAAGCTCCCGAATTGTGTGAATGTTGTCGTCCTGCTGACAAATACAGCAGTTAAGGCTCGTCTCAATTTTCTTTTTCTATTATGTTCCTTGAACATTTTTTGCTGTGATAAAGAAAGAGTATTATTTATTATTAATTATTTATTTATTACATTTTACTTAATGCTCTTGAGTTTATCGAGAATTGTAGGTCGAAGATATTTTCCGTGTGGCGACGTCCACGTTGTGGGCAGCTGCTGTGTGGCGACGTCCACGTTGTGGGCAGCTGCTGTGTGGCGACGTCCACGTTGTGGGCAGCTGCTGTGTGGCGACGTCCACGTTGTGGGCAGCTGCTGTGTGGCGACGTCCACGTTGTGGGCAGCTGTGCTGTGTGGCGACGTCCACGTTGTGGGCAGCTGCTGTGTGGCGACGTTCCACGTTGTGGGCAGCTGCTGTGTGGCGACGTCCACGTTGTGGGCAGCTGCTGTGTGGCGACCGTCCACGTTGTGGGCAGCTGCTGTTGTGGCGACGTCCACGTTGTGGACAGCTGCTGTGTGGCGACGTCCACGTTGTGGGCAGCTGCTGTGTGGCGACGTCCACGTTGTGGGCAGCTGCTGTGTGGCGACGTCCACGTTGTGGGCAGCTGTGTGGCGACGTCCACGTTGTGGGCAGCTGCTGTGTGGCGACGTCCACGTTGTGGACAGCTGCTGTGTGGCGATGTCCACGTTGTGGGCAGCTGCTGTGTGGCGACGTCCACGTTGTGGGCAGCTGCTGTGTGGCGACGTCCACGTTGTGGGCAGCTGTGTGGCGACGTCCACGTTGTGGGCAGCTGCTGTGTGGCGACGTCCACGTTGTGGGCAGCTGCTGTGTGGCGACGTCCACGTTGTGGGCAGCTGCTGTGTGGCGACGTGTCATCACCAGCAGCAACACGCCAAAACAATGTTTGCAAACATAAAAGTATGAACATTACTAGATTCTTCATGAACTGCAGTAAGCAATAATTTGAAGTCTATGTATTTAGAATGTTTCCTTAAACATTTTATAGAAAGACACACTGCTAAAATATTTTCGGAGTTGATCTATCAAAAATTACCATGACATTGGAGTAATCCAAGTTTTTTTTTAAATTACCACAGGTTGATGGAACTGGAGGAGCTGGAGGTGTTGATGGTGTGGTGGATGGTAGAGGAGTGACTAGTGGCGCCACTATTCTTGACCTCCTTGGATAAATGGCGCCATTGACCTGGAGAAGGATGGGGGTGATGATGTCAATGGTTGTTTGTGGGGAGGGGAAGGATCGGGGGTTGGCTGGTGGTGGAGGGGTTTGGGGGGTGAGTAGTTAGTTGTTATTGGTGGGAGGGTGATGGGGAGGGGGGGTAGGGGGATGTTGTCACTTAGTAATTACTAAGGAACTAACAGTCTTATTACTGTGTTAACGCGGCTTGAACCTTGATATTTGAATCGCCCTGGACACTAGCCCAAAGACACTAGTTTGCCACATACTCGTAATTCTAATGAAGTGTCCATGGACTTGTGTTGAAAACCGTCTCCTTGATGTTGGGATTACGTATTTGTCATCCCTTGTGTGTTTAGTGCATAGTTTTGATAGTAGCAGCAAGCCACAGCACCGTGTCTTCCTTTGCAGATGATACCCGAATGTGCATGACAATGTCCTCCATTAAGGACACTGCAAGACTCCAAGCGGACATCAACCTTACCATGAAAACTTGGTTGATATGCCTTCTCTACTTAAGAATTTTAATATCAAAGTTGTATTTAAAAATCTTGATACAGTAAATAAAAAAAAAAAAAAAAAAAAAAAAATATAAAAAATTCCCCCCCCCCAAAAAAAAAAAAAAAAAAAATTGAAGGATGTGTGTACAAGATTCCTTGTCAAAAATATCAGTTTAATACGGTCAAACTGGTAAAACTCTTGAACTTAGGTTAAAGCAACATAAATATAGCATTAGAACTGGACAAGATTCCAATGCTCTGTTTATTCATGTGAGAGATTTTAACCATCCAATTGATTTTAAAAAGGTTGAGAAAGATATTTCAAGCAAGTCCATGGTCGACGGGAATATAATAGAATCATGTTTCATAAAAAGCAGTTTTGAAAATATTCAAATTTCTTTTGGTTTATATAAATTGGGTTCATTTACAGCTAATAAAATTTGGGAAGAATTTAAAGTACACAAGACAAATTCTTGGGCAGAATATAAGCTGTTTCACATATCACCGACTACCTACCTACATCATCACTCATTCGCTGCCTGACCACGGTAGAGTGCGGTTGTGCTCTGCACCCCTCTGCTGTTTTCAGGCGAGCTACCTTGTACCAACATGGCGCTGAGTGTGAGGAGGCGTGTAAATGCCATCGGTATTGAGCTGCTTCGTGGGGCGATTTCACCCTCTTCACCTCTTCAAGGGGGGCTCCTTGGCGTGGTGAAGAAGCTCTTGGTCTGAGGAATTAGACCTGTCGGTCTTCTTCCTCAGACCGAACCTAATTACCCCCCATTCTCCACTCCCCTATCCCATCCTCCCCTTTTTCCATTCCTCCTCCTCCCCACCCCTCCCTTTTGCCCTTCCTCTTTTTGGCCTTTCGGATTTCTCCCACAGGTGCGCTAGTTCCTAGGTAGGGGAAAGGACACCTGGGTCCATCCCATTCCGTTGAGGTTCTTGGCAGTGGCGTAGTTTGCCGTGGAATCTGGATCGCCTGGGGATGTCCCGATCCCTCTCCGGTATCCCAGAGTAGCTTTGGGTGTCTTTTGGGTGACAGGTGTATCTCTGGAAGCCACCTTTCAGATTCCGGGGGTGGTGGCCGAAGGAGGTATGCTTTGTGGTGGATATCTGGCTGCCCTCTCTTTTGTCCACCGAGGTAGCTCTGCAGATGTGAGGTTGCTATCCCGGATTGCTGGTTTACTGGCATGAAGGGTAGGGTATGGCATGGGTTCCATGCTGCATCTGCGCTACTAGCAGTGCTGAGGTCCTCTTGGGCGTGGAGGGAGATTTCCGGCCCTTTCATTCCTCCTGGGAACTATTCCTCCCCGCTCCCCCCCCTTTTTTTTTTTTTTTTTTCTTTTTTCTTTCTTTCTTTTTTTCTTAAAAACAAAAAGCAAAGGAGTAACCTAACCATGGAGAACCCAATCAATGAACCCACTACCCCCAGGCCCCTTCTTGATACCGCACCCCATTCTGACCCTGCCTTGTGTTTAGACCACTCTTCGGACACTCCTGATGCCCCTGTACCTCTTGCTGGTGCTGTTTCCTCACCCGCTTCAGGTACCGGGGCTTCGACTGACTCCTTCGATTTGTCTGAACTCCGCTCTCCTTTGACTATGCTTCCGGCTTCTCCCTCTACGGTATGGCAATTTTCGAATCGCCCGCCCATTTCACGCCGGACCAACTCCAGTCCTACTCCTAAACGCCAACGTCAATCTCCTGATGATGCTCCTTCGTTACCTTCCCATTCTACTCGGAAAAGACCGACACGTCAAGCACTCCCTCTCCACGCTCAGTTTCGGACCACACAATGGACTAAATTCTTTACTTTAAGACCAACTTCTTCTTCTGCCTACCTTTCTGACCATAGTATTGGCAAAGCGCTCCTGCGTCATGTTGGTAGAGATATTTCATTTCATGCTCTCAAGAGCAGTATGCGCATCATCACTGTCCAGAATGCTACCCAAGCTCATGATCTTTCTCTCCTTTCGAATATCGATACTACTCCTATCACTATTGAAAAACATCTTTCTCTCAATTC
Source organism: Cherax quadricarinatus (assembly GCF_026875155.1). Taxonomy (NCBI): domain Eukaryota; kingdom Metazoa; phylum Arthropoda; class Malacostraca; order Decapoda; family Parastacidae; genus Cherax; species Cherax quadricarinatus. The sequence continues at coordinate 17,444,517 of NC_069456.1, read as the reverse complement.
TTGTAGTGGTACTGTCATTCTGCCCCATACCATAGTCCAACAGAATTTCCAGTCATGTGGCAATGACATTCTTGAACAGCTGGAACTCCAGGATCTCCCAATCCTCAAAGTAGACACTTATGTCCTTCCTGCCCGGGGGCGGAGACGTTACCCTTGCAATGTGGCTCGTTTAACTTTTGACAGCCAAGAACTCCATCCTCTGTATATGTCGCAGGGACATCGGTTACAAGTTCGAAAGGTGATACCTACACCACAACAATGTAGAAATTGCTGGCGTTTTGGTTACCCAGCGAAATATTGCAGATCTATGGCCGAATGTCCAGTCTGTGGTGCCGACGACCATTCTAATACATCTTGCAGTCAACCTCCATCTTGCCTTAATTGTAATGAAGCTCACCCTTCGTACTCCCGCCGTTGCCAGGTCTACTTAAATGAACGTGAAATCCGTTGCCTCAAAGAGGCAGAAGGTCTCCCTTATGCTATGGCAGTTACTCATCTCCGCCTCCAAGGGAGACTACCCCGTGTTTCTTATTCTCGTGTTTCCAAACATCCCCCTACTTCTGGGGTCCCATCTTCTGCAGCCTCCTCTGTTGTTACCCCTCCCATAGCCACTCCGGCATCTAATCCTTTTGCTGTCCTTGGCTATGATGTCCCGACTACAACTCAGTCTGTTCTCACATCTTTGCATCCTTCCTCACAAGCCCCAGTATCGACAAGACCTCGTACGACACCTAATACCAATTGCCCCTCTACTTCTCAGAAGTCCAAAAAATCCACATTGCTCAAATCTTCTTTGCCCTTTCCTTCCCTTCCACACTTTACCTTTCCAGTCTCTGTACCTAGTTCTTCCCCTCTCTCTGACTCTATTACAAGTGTGGAGATTCACCCTCCTCCTCGTACTATGTCTTCCACTCCCGTCCCCTCCCAAGTTTCTCCCTCTTCTGCCACCTCCCAGGTTTCTACCTCTTCTGTCCCCCCCCCACACTTCATCTCCAGTCCCTTACACTCTTCCCTCCCCCTCTACTTGGTACAGTCCATTACTGTCCCAGTCTTTACTTGCCCTCTCCTTCTATCTCCAATATGGTCTCCCTTTACATCTTTGAATTCAGAAACACTTGAAGCCATTTCAGAATATATTGCAGAGACTAAACCTTCAATGGACACTGATTCACTTCCTGTTCCTTCTCTTCCCTCTCCTCCATCTTCACAATCCCATTCTTCGCAACGCTCCATTCCTTCGCTGCTTGAATGTCTTCCAATGCCACCACACGTTGACTTTTCTAACCCCTCTAGTCCGTAGGTGCCTTTACCTACAGATTCCTGGTATTTTCTTCATCGCCAATCATGGCCTATTTACAGTGGAATATCCGCGGCCTCAGGGGTAATCGGGGTGAGCTTCAGATGTTGCTTTCCAGGTTTTCCCCTGTTGGTGCTTGCTTACAAGAACCAAAATTACACTCGGCTGTTTTCCAACCTATCTCAGGCTATAATTTATTGTATTCTTCGGATCCTTTCTTAGATGGGACCTTTAATGAAAGTGCCCTTCTTCTACGCAATGATATTTCGTACTGTCAACTATTTGTCCATACCTCGCTGCATTACACTGCAGCCCGTATCCACTTGAATAAGTGGTTTACAATATGTTCTTTATATATCTCTCCTTCTCGAGCATTTTCTATCCCAGACTTTGCCTTTCTTGTCTCATCCTTACCACCACCACTTCTGTTACTTGGTGATTTTAATGCCCACCATTTCCTCTTGGGGGGGTCTCATTGTGACTCACGTGGCATCCAGTTGGAGGCTTTTCTCGCCTCTCACCCCCTCCATGTTTTAAATATGGGTACTCCACCCATTTTGATCCTCGTACTCATACTCTCTCTTGCATCGATCTATCAGTCTGCTCTTCCTCCACTGCACTAGACTTCACCTGGTCTGTTCTACCGGACTTACATGACAGCAATCATTTTCCAATCATTCTTACTTCTCCTTCCTATTCACCAACTTTTCCGTAGCCCTCGCTGGCAATTTGATCTTGCAAATTGGGATCTTTACTCACACCTCACTGCTTTTAGCGAGGCTCCTTCTTCATCCTCCATTGTTGAGCTCCTACACATCTTCTCGATGTCAGTTTATACCGCAGCTTCTCATTCTATACCCCAAACCTCAGGCAGGCATTCTCAGAAGTGCATGCCTTGGTGGTCTCCTGCTTGTGCTCGTGCAGTACTTTTGAAACGCGCTGCATGGAGCAGGTACCAGTACAATAGAACCGCTGAGAGACTTCTTGATTTTAACCAGAAGCGTGCGATCGCTCGCCGTGTCATCCGTGAAGCTAAACTCACTTGTTGGCGAGACTGTTTCCACCATCACCTCTGCTTCTTCTATGAGTGGAAAAAAGTGAGGAAATTGAGTGGTAAATACTCTCCTGACCCGGCTCCTATTCTGCGGGTCGCTGGTGTTGATGTAGCAAACCCTTTCGACGTTGCCATTGAACTTGGCACACATCTGGTCCGTATTTCCCGAGGGCTCCATCTATGCCCCTCGTTTCTTTCCTCAAAGTCTACCAGAGAGTTAGTACCCTTGGACTTTTCTTCTCTCGGAGAAGAACAGTATAATGTGCCTTTTACACTTCAAGAACTGGAGGCAACGCTCTCAGCTTGCCGATCATCGGCAGCTGGGCCTGACGACATTCATATTCGTATGTTACAAAATTTACATCGGTCAGCCCTTGTAGTCCTCTTACACCACTTCAATCTTATTTGGGCACAAGGAGTTCTTCCCCAGCTGTGGAAATCTGCCATTGTTCTCCCTTTCCGCAAACCTGGTACTACAGGACATGATGCCTCCCACTATCGTCCCATCGCTCTTACTAGTGCAGTTTGCAAAGTGATGGAACGTCTCGTAAATCGACGTTTAATGTGGTATTTAGAGACACACAACAGTGTCTCCGCTAGTCAATATGGCTTTTGTAAGGGTCGTTCTACCATAGACCCCTTACTACGCTTGGATACGTATGTTCGTAATGCCTTTGCGAATAACCCACTCAGTTTATTGCCATATTTTTTGACCTTGAGAAGGCATATGACACAACTTGGAGGTATAATATTTTGGCCCAGGCCCATTCCTTAGGCCTCCGAGGCAATCTACCATCCTTCCTTAAGAACTTTTTAACTGACAGACATTTCCGTGTTCGAGTCAATAATGTTCTTTCCCCGGACTTCGTCCAAGCTGAAGGTGTCCCTCAGGGATGTGTTCTAATCACAACACTTTTTCTCCTTGCTATAAATGATTTGGCCTCTGTTCTTCCACCCAATATTTGGTCATCACTCTATGTTGATGACTTCGCTATTGCTTGTGCAGGCGCTGACTGTCATCTTATTGCAGTTTCTCTCCAGCATGCGGTCGACCGTGTTTCCACTTGGGCCACCACGCATGGGTTTAAATTTTCAAGTACCAAAACTCGCCAAATTACTTTCACTAGATGCTCTGTTATCTCCGATCATCCTTTGTATCTCTATGGCTCCCGTATCCCCGAATGTGATACAGTCAGGTTTCTAGGCCTTCTCTTTGACTGTAGGTTATCCTGGAAACCTCACATTACCTCTCTGAAGGCAACTTGTCACAGCCGGCTATAAAACCCTTTTTAAAACCCTTGCTCATCTTTCCTGCGGAGCTGATCGTCGAACTCTGCTTCGCCTACATTCAGCCCTCGTTTTATCGAAACTCGATTATGGTGACCAGATTTATTCCGCAGCCTCTCCTGCTACACTCTCTAGCCTTAACTCTATCCATCACCAAGGATTACGTTTGTGCCTTGGTGCTTTTCGCTCTTCCCCTGTTGAGAGCCTCTATACAGAAGCACATGTTCCATCCTTGTCTGATCGCCGTGATGCCCATTGCCTTCACTACTATGTACGCTCTCACGATCTACACAATCCTTCCATTTATAGAATGGTCACCGATATTAGTAGACATTCTTTATTCGTTCGCCGCCCCTGTTTGCTCCGTCCCTTTTCTCTTCACCTACATTCACTCTTGTCTTCCCTTCAGTTACCACCTTTATATGTTCATGTAGCATCTCGCTTTTCCCTACCCCCCTGGGAAGTTCCAGCTGTTCGGGTCTGTTCTTTCTCACTCCCTTGCTCGAAAGCTCAACTGCCTACAGTGGCTTCCTGCTCTCTTTTTCTTGATCACTTCCACTCCCATTTTCATGCCACCACTGTGTACACAGATGGCTCTAAGTCTTCAGACGGCGTCGGATTCGCAGCAGTGTTTCCGGACAGCGTCGTGCGGGGGCATTTACTATCTTCGGCTAGCATTTTTACTGCTGAACTGTATGCCATTCTTGCAGCACTTATTCATATCGCATCTATGCCCGTGTCATCATTTGTGGTAGTCTCAGACTCCCTTAGTGCTCTACAGGCTATTCGAAAATTTGATACATCTCACCCTCTAGTTCTCCGTATCCAACTTTGGCTACGCCGTATCTCTACGAAGCATAAAGATATTATTTTTTGTTGGGTCCCTGGTCATGTTGACGTACAGGGCAATGAACAGGCAGACACTGCTGTGCGGTCAGCAGTACATGACCTACCCAAATTTTCCCATAGAGGTGTTCCATTTCTGGACTATTTTGCTACAATAGCTGCCCACCTTCGCGCCCGTTGGCAACAACATTGGTCAACTCTGCTTGGTAACAAACTTCATTCTATTAAACCGAGCATAGGTTACTGGCTGTCTTCTTGTCATCAGTGCCGTGGTTGGGAGACCACTCTCTCCCGTCTTCGCATTGGCCACACTCGTCTTACTCACGGGTATCTCATGGAGAGGCACCCTGTACCTCTCTGTGAGCAGTGTCAAGTTCCAGTATCGATTAGCCACATTCTGTTAGACTGCCCTCTCTATCAACGAGCACGTAGAATTTACCTCCAACGCCGTCTTCATTCTACTACTCTCTCTCTACCTTCCCTTCTTGCTGATGGACCCTCCTTTAATCCTGACTCTCATTGACTTCTTGACAACGACTGATTTACTCCACAAACTCTGATGATGATACCTTATGCACTCCCCTCAGCCCTTTCTAGCTCAGTCTCTTGCTGCCCTTTACCCTTTCACCATCCACTGCTCCGCTGTTATCCGTAACCTATTACTCATCCACCTCCCTTTTGCCAAACCTGATGCCCTTGCTTTTCCTGCCCTGCAGCGCTGTATAGCCCTTGTGGCTTAGCGCTTCTTTTTGATTATCATAATAATAATAATCCGCTGTTATCCGTAACCTATTACTCATCCACCTCCCTTTTGCCACCTGATGCCCTCGCTTCCTTCCTGCCCTGCAGCGCTGTATAGCCCTTGTGGCTTAGCGCTTCTTTTTGATTATAATAATTCACCCTCTTCAGCACAGGTATTACTCCCAACAATCATTAGGGAGACCTATGGTATCCAGGACGATGAGGTGTATGGTGTTGCCCTGAATGGGGCTTACAGAATCTTCGTCAAACTGAATTCCACGTCCGTGTACGATTTTTTTGGGTGACGAGTTTTCAAGATGTGAGTCTGGACGCTACTCCAGCTGTGAAGGTGCGTTTGATCGACGTATCTCGCCACTTTACGTGGGTTAAGTTTCGTAATGCCCCATTTGAGGCAGATGAGGCGGGAACATCGGGAGTGTTTTTGAGGCATATGGGACCGTACATCTGGCACGACAGGGCAAGTGGCGGCTGGTGCTTACATGGGCCGTCTGGAGGGAACCTTTTCCTGAAGATGACTCTGAGACATCCCATACTGTCTTACGTCTTTGTTGGAGGACTTCAGGACGAAAGTTATGGTACGTACGCCGGACAGAGATGTACGTGAAAGAATATGTGGGGCGTACGACCTTTATGGTGGCAGTGTGTGTGAAGCTGAGGAGGGCGCCTGCAAAAACTGGTGAAGCACCAGTTACCAGCGTGGTAGCTGTTGTTAAGAGCCCCACGCGAAAGCAAGGGCTTGGGCGCTTGTGGAGTGAAGAGGTGGAGGAGTCCAAAGAGGAGATTGGCGTGTGTGAGGTAAGCTGTGACATAAAAGGATCTGTTACTAGGCAAGGGAAAAGTACAGAAGTGCAAGTGCAGGAGGAGGTGCAGGCTCTCGAGGAAGAGCTTCAGGAAGTGTTGAGGACATTGACGCCGCCTACAGAGGATGTTGTTCCTGAGCTGGTGAGAGGCACGGCATTGCCTGTAGAGGAATGTAGTAATAAAAACCATAGCAGGGTTGACGGGCCAACTAGTAAGCGTGAGTTGTCGCCATGTGCTGTGGAACGAGGCGTGGTGGAGGTTAAGGTACATCGTGAGGGAACCTCAGAAGATAACATGGATGTGGAGGGCATCACGAGGAAGAGAGCAGCGGTGTCAGACTCAGATGATGTCCTGACGCCGGCGCAGAGGTCTGGGAGGAAGGAAGAGCACTGTCGAGGTAGTCAAGATAAGGGCATCGCAAAAAAGGGGGGGGGTTGATGGTGTGAAGCCTTGTGCTGGCTCTGGGGCGGGAAAGGCCCCTGGGATGAATGAAGAGAGAGGAAAGGGTTTGGAAACTATAAAGAGGCCTTAGGTGTATGACTGTGAACGTAATGGACTGTGTAAAAGTGTGAAGAGGGAATGGTTTCGAATGTTTCTGTGTAAATATAGGGTGCATGTAGTATTCTGCAAGAAACAATTTCAAGGGGGGAAGAGAGCTTGAGGTGGAGGGGTTTCAGGTCATGACTGCCATCGGGCAGTCTGAAAAGGTGGTGTGGGTATATTGATCAGGAGGCGGCCCGTTTGTGTTGCTAAGAAGTGAGGGGGAGGGGGGAGAATATTGTGCGTGGATGGGTGGTGGATGGGGCAGAGGGTATCCTTTGTAAGTGTGTATGCACCAGCAGAAAATGTTTGTGAGAGTAAAAAGGGATTTTGTATGTGAAGAACTAGTTTTCTTCTTACGTGGTTTACCTGCAGTGGCCATCGTTGGTGGGGACTAGAACTGCATTATTAGGAGGGCTGACGTAGAACCAAAAGGGGTGGGGCACGTGTCGGCGGCCTTGCGAGATCTTTTGAGGGATATTCAGTTGAGGGATGCGGTTGGAGGAGGGGCATGGGAGGTAGAGCACACTTTTGTAAGAAGGGGTTATGCGGCTAGGTTGGATAGGCTGTATATATCTCAAGGGGTTTGGGTTGACATTTTTCCGTACAATAGAAGTAGCTTTTCGGATCATCGGGCGGTAGTAGCGAGGTGGGGTGGGAATCACTAGCAGGTATATACTAGGGATATTGGAAGTTAAATAAAGTGTTTTTAGGCGATGAGGAGGGTTTAGAGGGATTTGCAAACGCTGTGGGAGGGGTTACGTGCAGAGGTAAATTGGGGAAAGAGGATGTGGTGGGATGGTGTGTGCTAAAGAACGGATTAAGCAATATTACTTTAAGGGAAGGGAAAACGTATCAATTTTTTAAATATGGGCTTGCCAACTATTTGGAGGATAGGTTACGGGGTTGTTATTTCGAGGGGGGCGGTGGTGGGCACTTATCCAATGGATGATATTATGGCAATTAAAGGGAGGCTGCATGAGGTACAGGATGAGAGGTTCCAAGCGGTGCAGGTACAGATGGGGTGGGAGATGTGTTATGGGGCGATAGACCTTCATTGTGCATATTGCGTAGGCAGAAACAAAGACAGCAGGCAATGACTATTCCATGGTTGGAGGTTCATGAGTCGATAGTGGGGTACAGGGAGGGGCAGGTCATACAAGCTATGGAAGGAATGGGGGCATTTGCGGATAAGTGGTATGAGAAGTACTGGCAACGAGAAGGGGTAGGGGATGGGGTTTTAGAACAGGTGTGTGGTATGTCAGTTGCGTAACAGTGATAGGGAAGCACTGGGTGGGGAAATAACTGAGGGGGAAATATGGAGGGATTTAAGTGGAATGCGAAAGGGCAAAGCATTGGGAATTGATGGACTCCTGGCAGAGTTTTATCAGCAGCATTGGGAACTAATGAGGCATTTTTTGGTTAGGTTATTAAATTGCATGAAGTAGAGAGGTGAGCTTGGAGAGAAGCAGGCAACGGCTGTCGTTGTCTTTGTACTGAAGGGTAAGGGGCAGCATACACTTCGGGATTACCGGGCAATCTCGTTGTTATGCGTGGATTACAAGTTGTTTGCTAAGGTTTTGGGGAATCTGTTTGTGTGTGGTGGGGCGGGTAGTATCGAAAACTCAGTTTGGTTTGCCAGGGAGGTCTATGGTGGAGGGGCATGGGTTGATTAGGGATTTTGTGGAGGCAAAAGGGGGGGGGGGGGGGGGGAGGTTTGGTTTGCACTCGATTGGCAAGGGGCATACGATAGAGTGGATTGGAAAGCATTGAGAGCCATCCTCAGGGGACAGGGGTTTGGGGAAGAAATAGTGGGTTGGGTCGAGGCGTTGTATCGAGGTGCAATTGGCGAGGGTACAGGTTAATGGGCGATTGGGGGGGGAAGATTGTAATGGGTAGGGGACTTAGGCAGGGGTGTCCTATGTCACAATTATTGTTTGCATGCATACAGGACACCTTTTATAGATTGGTGGAGCAGCGTATGTGTAGCATAGTGGGTCCAGGGAATGGGGCTGTGAGGGTTTGGCCAGTTTTAATAGGGTATGTGGATGACACAACTGTTCTGATCAGGGAGGGGATATCATTGGACACATTAGATGGGGTGGTACAAATGTTCGCAGGGGCAACCGGTATGAGGGTGAATTCAGACAAATCCATGGTCATGGGGTTAGGAGCTTGGGCGGGAAAAGGGTTTAGTGGGGATAGTGCAGTCGTGAGGAGGCAGGTGAATTCGTTGAAAATTTGCGGGCTTATTTATGCAGATGATCTAACTGTGGCACGCATGGAAAACTCGAATAGGACGGTAGACAGGGTTCAGGGACGCTTGGGTGTATTGCGACCTTATCATTTGACCCTTGTGCAGCATGCCATTGTTATTAACATCTTACTGTATAGCAAAGTATGGCACGTGGCAGCTGTGTTCCCATTAACTGGGCCGGCAATAACAAACATACTTAGGAGGGTTTTTAAATTCTTGTGGGGTTCGGGCTGTGATTGGATTCAAAGGGACGTGGTAATGTTACCTGTAAGTCAGGAGGGGGGGATTGCTGGACTTAAAGCGGAGGGTCAAATGTGTCTTCATTAAAAGGGAGGTGATGAGGGAAGGTGTGGGTGGGTGGGGGGTTTGGCCAGAATCCACAACAGATTTCACCGGATGTATACAGGAGTTGAGTTGCATGAGTGTGAAACTGTTTTGAGGGCTATGGCGTGGGATCGAGAGCCGGCAAAGGTTAAAATAGGTAGGTTGTGTAGAATGTTAGCCGGGAGGGTCGTAGCGCCTGTAGAGGGAATTTTCCCATGTATGCATGGGGGAAATTTTATGGGAATGGGGTTGCGTAGGATTGGGGGTTGCAACCTCGTGTTGGGATGTAATGTATCGTTTTCTTCACGGTATTTTACCGTCAGGTGTGGTTCTACGGGATAGACGAGTGGTTGATGGGGGTGTGTGAGAGATATGTGGTGGGGAAGAGTCGGCGTTTCATGTAGTATATTTTTGTGACGGACTGAGAAGTTTTCAAGGGGTGGTTAAATAGGGTGTATTAATAGGATAGGTGGTCAAGGAAAATTTTTGTTTGAGGGCATTAAGGCTCGACGTGGGAGGTTGGGATGAAAGTGTCATCAGAGCTGTGGGGTACATTATGGTAGATTATATATATACAGTGTGGGGAATGCGGGGAAAACAGGTTAGTGAGGTGAAGAGGAGGGTGTTAGCAGTAACGTTCTATAAAACGGTATGTAGAAATAAGGAAATTTATGGGAGGAGGTGGGAGAGGGATTTTTCAGAGGGATATAGGCAATATGGAAAATTTTATAGGGTGATTACCTTTATGTACCTCAACATTACATGCTTACAAGTAAACTCATTGGGAGACAACCATACTGTTTACCATAGTCACCCCGTGTAGACATGTGAGAAAACTTAACCACCCCTGGTCACGGCAAGTGGTTCCTTCGACCTCACAATCTTATCCATATCTATCCGAGACCAGTATGGATTGGATAGCACCCACAAGTACGGTGCTACTAATTAATTGTGGACTGTATAAATTATATTAGTTTAACTGAATGAAGGGGGGTGGGGTAGGTTACACATGGATATATCCATCAAGGAAAACACTTGTACATAATCTCACCACTTACCAGATATTCTCTGGTGGTCACTTGATGTAGCTGGATCACCCATAACCTATCCAATTACAACATACCTTACTGGCCAGTATCAGTCTGCTATAACTAGAAGGGTTACTTAACTGTGGGTGATTGATACTCCTTATTCCCTCCATTCACCATCTCATTTCGATGTCCTGCTACACCGACACGGTTCTTATTCCAGCAGGACGAGGTATCCGTCGGTTTGTCCCGGTTTAGAAGTCGTGATTCCATAAAGCTTCACTATCCTCGGTACGAGAATCACTCGTTCACTCGGAGCAGGGTGATCTATTGCACATCCCGCATTCTCTTAACTCAATGTTATTATCACTGATTACATTACCATTCACAAGACGATTTAACGTCTCATAATTATTATACACATTAGAGGTCACTCCATTAAGATCTGAGGCCGATGAGTGAGGATTAACACACGGGTATTTCCCCTGGACACACACCATGGCCGCGCACCAGTCACACCCGGTCGAACCATTATTCACTAATTTTACCACCTTTTTACGGTGGTCCCGTAAATCACGTTCCCTCTTCACCAGGAACAGTTACGACACTTCCTATTATGAAGTGAGGCCCATATTAATCCTTAGGCCGCCGTGAACGCCAATTTCCTGATCCCAGGTTTTCACAGCCTCCTCACTACATTCAAAACACTCCCGCCACCTCGTGCCCCAGCTCGACCTATACCCGCGCACATCTGCGCAGGCACAGCGGGAACCCAGTTGGTTCCATTCAAAATACAAATACATTTTGACCCAAGTCAACACATTAAACACTTATTAGGCACTATAGCTTCGGAAATTAAATAATTTCCACAGGCAACTTACGTTACAGGTTTTATTAGACTTGTAATACACGAGGGAGGGGAGGGTACGACTGGAAAGTGTTGCTGGGGCAGGGAAGTCATGGGTGTAAACAGGGTCGCCTCCCTGGTTATGGATGACAACAAATGTTTGCGTGTGTGTTGGATGAGTGATGCGTGAGTGTATAATGCAACCTTATTAGAAAATTAATCCTTTGAAGTGTATTTCTTTCACCAGGTTGAGGTGTTATTAGATGTGTATCTTAACCTGGTTGAAGTGTCAATGTGTAAGACTTGGTCATGTTTCCTTTATGTTAAGTTTGCTATTAAATGTAATGTGTCTTTGGTGTTACTGTTTCACAAATACTTATATAATTGTCACTTAGGTTTATTCATATGTTAAGTTAGGATGTAAGTCAACAAGCTGGTGATAAGTCATATTATTTCGTGGTGAGGGGGGGTAATTAATGTAATAAGTTAGTCATTAACGGTAATACCAATTTTAGTTAGTAGTTGTATACATGTATTTTGATATGTAATGTTTAAATTGTGTCGTCTTATTTAAGGTATTGTGATTTTGGTAGTCCTGTACCATCCATGTTGTAAATTCTCTTTCCTCAAGTGACATGTGTCAAGATATTCCTAAATTGAGGATAATTAATGTCATGATTATTCAGATTGGTGATGGGGTTTTCAATGTGTGAGTGAGTGGGGGAGGGATGATGGGTCACCTGTGTCGTGTGAGTGGGGGGAGGGATGATGGGTCACCTGTGTTGTGTGAGTGGGGGAGGGATGATGGGTCACCTGTGTTGTGTGAGTGGAGGGAGGGATGATGGGTCACCTGTGTTGTGTGAGTGGAGGGAGGGATGATGGGTCACCTGTGTTGTGTGAGTGGGGGAGGGATGATGGGTCACCTGTGTTGTGTGAGTGGAGGGAGAGATGATGGGTCACCTGTGTTGTGTGAGTGGGAGGAGGATGATGGGTCACCTGTGTTGTGTGAGTGGGGGAGGGATGATGGGTCACCTGTGTTGTGTGAGTGGGGGAGGGATGATGGGTCACCTGTGTTTGTGTGAGTGGGGGGGAGGGATGATGGTCACCTGTGTTGTGGTGAGTGGAGGGAGGGATGATGGGTCACCTGTGTTGTGTGAGGGGGGGGAGGGATGAGGGTCACCTGTGTTGTGTGAGTGGGGGAGGGATGATGGGTCACCTGTGTTGTGTGAGTGGGAGGAGGGATGATGGGTCACCTGTGTTGTGTGAGTGGGGGGAGGGATGATGGGTCACCTGTGTTGTGTGAGTGGGGGAGGGATGATGGGTCACCTGTGTTGTGTGAGTGGGGGAGGGATGATGGGTCACCTGTGTTGTGTGAGTGGAGGGAGGGATGATGGGTCACCTGTGTTGTGTGAGTGGAGGGAGTTACCTGGAGGTTACCTGGAGGTTATTCCGGGGATCAACGCCCCCGCGGACCGGTCCATGACCAGGCCTCCCGATGGATCAGGGCCTGATCAACTAGAGCTTTACTGCTGGCCGCACGCAGTCCAACGTACGAGCCACAGCCCGGCTGATCCGGCACTGACTTTAGGTATCTGTCCAGCTCTCTCTTGAAGGCAGCCAGGGGTTTATTGGCAATTCCCCTAATGCTTGATGGGAGGCTGTTGAACAGTTTTGGGCCCCGGACACTTATGGTGTTTTCTCTTAGTGTACCAATGGCGCCCCTACTTTTTATTGGGGGCATTTTGCATCGCCTGCCCAGTCTTTTACTTTCGTAGGGAGTGATTTCTGTGTGCAGATTTGGGACCATTCCTTCCAAGATTTTCCAAGTGTAGATTATGATATATCTCTCCCTCCTGCGTTCCAACGAGTACAAGTCAAGTGCTTCCAAGCGTTCCCAGTAGTTAAGGTGCTTGACAGAACTTATACGTGCAGTAAAGGATCTCTGTACACTCTCTAGATCTGCGATTTCACCTGCTTTGAATGGAGATGTTAATGTACAGCGGAGTGGAGGAAGGCCAAGCCCATGATGACACTCTTCAGGTCACTTGTTCTATCTAGGCTGGAATATTGCTGCACACTAACAGCACCTTTCAAGGCAGGTGAAATTGCCGACCTAGAAAATGTACAGAGAACTTTCACGGCGCGCATAACGGAGATAAAACACCTCAATTATTGGGAGCGCTTGAGGTTCCTAAACCTGTATTCCCTGGAACGCAGGAGGGAGAGATACATGATTATATACACCTGGAAAATCCTAGAGGGACTAGTACCGAACTTGCACACGAAAATCACTCACTACGAAAGCAAAAGACTTGGCAGACGATGCACCATCCCCCCAATGAAAAGCAGGGGTGTCACTAGCACGTTAAGAGACCATACAATAAGTGTCAGGGGCCCGAGACTGTTCAACTGCTTCCCAGCACACATAAGGGGGATTACCAACAGACCCCTGGCAGTCTTCAAGCTGGCACTGGACAAGCACCTAAAGTCAGTTCCTGATCAGCCGGGCTGTGGCTCGTACGTTGGTTTGCGTGCAGCCAGCAGCAACAGCCTGGTTGATCAGGCTCTGATCCACCAGGAGGCCTGGTCACAGACCGGGCCGCGGGGGCGTTGACCCCCGGAACTCTCTCCAGGTAAACTCCAGGAGGGATGATGGGTCACCTGTGTTGTGTGAGTGGAGGGAGGGATGATGGGTCACCTGTGTTGTGTGAGTGGAGGGAGGGATGATGGGTCACCTGTGTTGTGTGAGTGGAGGGAGGGATGATGGGTCACCTGTGTTGTGTGAGTGGAGGGAGGGATGATGGGTCACCTGTGTTGTGTGAGTGGGAGGAGGGATGATGGGTCACCTGTGTTGTGTGAGTGGAGGGAGGGATGATGGGTCACCTGTGTTGTGTGAGTGGGGGGGGGATGATGGGTCACCTATGTTGTGTGAGTGGGGGAGGGATGATGGGTCACCTGTGTTGTGTGAAATGGGGGAGGGATGATGGGTCACCTGTTTGTGTGAATGGGGGAGGGATGATGGGTCACCTGTGTTGTGTGAGCGGGGGGAGGGATGATGGGTCACCTGTGTTGTGTGAGCGGGGGAGGGATGATGGGTCACCTGTGTTGTGTGAGTGGGGGAGGATGATGGGTCAACCTGTGTTGTGTGAGTGGAGGGAGGGATGATGGGTCACCTGTGTTGTGTGAGTGGGGGGAGGGATGATGGGTCACCTGTGTTGTGTGAGTGGAGGGAGGGATGATTGGTCACCTGTGTTGTGTGAGTGGGAGGAGGGTGATGGGTCACCTGTGTTGTGTGAGTGGAGGGAGGGATGATGGGTCACCTGTGTTGTGTGAGTGGGGGGAGGGATGATGGGTCACCTATGTTGTGTGAGTGGGGGAGGGATGATGGGTACCTGTGTTGTGTGAGTGGGGGGAGGGATGATGGGTCACCTGTGTTGTGTGAATGGGGGAGGGATGATGGGTCACCTGTGTTGTGTGAGCGGGGGGAGGGATGATGGGTCACCTGTGTTGTGTGAGTGGGGGGAGGGATGATGGGTCACCTGTGTTGTGTGAGTGGAGGGAGAGATGATGGGTCACCTGTGTTGTGTGAGTGGGGGAGGGATGATGGGTCACCTGTGTTGTGTGAGTGGGGGGAGGGATGATGGGTCACCTGTGTTGCAACACAGGTTTCTTAATAATACATTTGTAGGTCTGGTGTAATTTGTTGCGAGTTGTATTACGGGTGACTGTTATTAAGGTTGGTGTATTATTATTGTCTTGAGGTTGTAATTTAGGAGTTATATTTATAGCCAATTTGTGGCTTTTATTATTATCCCTTTATTCTTTCTTGAATTGTGATATGTTTCAGAAACTTGTAAATAGCATGTCAGGTGTTGCCTGGATTGTTATGTGTTGATATATTGTGTTGTTGATGTTATCCTTGTTCAAGTTATTTTTTAATTTTAAGTAGCAGGAGAATGTACAATGTATTCATTGGTGGTGGTGGTGGTGGTGGGGGAGGGGAGTGTAAGCAATACTGAGTAAATACCACTTTATGAACCTTGTGTACTTGTGTACTTGTGAAACAACGTACGTAGAAGCAGTCTATAGGTTGTGTTCATTTTATTTTAATGTCTTTATGTATATGCTTATTCAGTAGATTGTGTAGTGAATGTTTATTGTTTATCACCAGTGTCAATGTTACATATTGTTATATGTACCTATATATATTTGTACATGAAGTTTTAAATAAAATAAAAAAAAACTACATCATCATATAATAAAAAAGAAGCGCTAAAGCATAAGGGCTATACAGCTACATCATAAAAAGTCAGGTGTTGGTGGTGGCAGCGAGGTGTAGTCTCGTCCTTATATGGCTTCCTGTTAACCTTTTGTTTTTATAGTTCCTTGATAATGTAAGAAGTCGCGAAAGCGCTTGGAATTTCACTTTTTTTTCACAGTGGTTGTTCTGTATATTGATATCCCCTGTTCACTGTGATCTTGTGTGTGTGTGTGTGTGTGTGTGTGTGTGTGTGTGTGTGTGTGTGTGTGTGTGTGTGTGTTTCGTCATTAACCACATTGTCATTAAATGTCAAAAAAAATTTGAATATTTTTTTTTTCGGGAGACCCAGTATGCCACGGAAAATTCAGTGGTCAGGAGCTCAGAAAATATTTTTTTTTTCGCTTGATTCAAGCGAGAGAAATGTTGCGATCTTGACAAAGATAAAACGCCTTACAAAATTATTCTTAACTTCCGTAGTAGAAAACACACAAACTACTAATGAAGAACCAGTCCCACTACCAGATATTTCTTCTGAGGACCCACACCCGCATACCCAGGTACATCTGCAAAAAAATAATAAGAACACACCCCGTGATTCAGACCCAGACATGTGGTGTCCTGTGGTGTCCTGTGGTGTCCTGTGGTGTTCTGTGGTGTCCTGTGGTGTCCTTTGGTGTCCTGTGGTGTCCTTTTGGTCAGCTGCCACCGTATATATAAATAAATATACATGGGTAATTTGAATGAAGATAGAATATACTACAAACTGAAAATTATAGTCAATGTTGTTATTAGTCAATAAAATTGAGAAAAATAAAATCAGACGTCTTCGAAACCTAACATTTTTTTTTCAAAAAAAAAAAAAAAAAAAAAAGAATGCTGTTTATTATTTATTTTAGTTCATTTCTTATTTGTAATTCAATTTAATTTCCATGCTGAGGGCTCCCCAAGGTCTAAAACCGGCTCTGCCTGTGAATTTAGGTGAATAAATCACCTGCTATCCCTGTTCACCTAGCAGTAAGTAGGTATCTAGGTGTTCAGTCTACTGATACCTGCTGTCCCTGTTCACCTATCAGTAAATACCTGGGTGCTAGTCGACCTTAATTAAAGGTGGCATTCTGAGGAAGAAGATAAAAGAATCACAATGGAAGAATAACAGCCAGTTCCCGATGACACACTGACTTCAGTGGGTTATGCTAGATGGTCCCCTCAAGGAAGGTTCCTTGATGTTGGTGAGGGGCTCTTGATTTAGGGAATTGGATCTGTGCTCCAGTTCCCCGAATTAAGCCTGAATGCCTTCCACATCCCCCCCCCAGGCGCTGTATAATCCTCCGGGTTTAGCGCTTCCCCTTGATTATAATAATAATAATATGCTAGATGGTTAACCCCCATCCCCTGGAGTTTACCTGGAGAGAGTTCCGGGGGTCAACGACCCCGCGGCCCAGTCTGTGACCAGGCCTCATGGTGGATCAGAGCCTGATCGATCAGTCTCGGGTGAAAAATCTCAATAAAATCTTAAATAACCAAGCAATTAGCTTGTACCAGGCGGGTTTCGGGTACACGAGGGCACTAGTGGAAGCTAAAATCACAGCTGGATCACAGGGATATCGGGGAATAATTTTTAGCCTTAGAGAGGTCAGGAAATGGAATGACCCAGACAGCGTAGTAGCAGAGGCAGCATCCATACATAGTTTTAAGAATAGGTATGATAGGGCTCACGCAGCCAGGAGAGAGAACCCAGTAGCGGCCAGCAGAGTAGATGGCCCAGAAGCTGGGATTCGTTCCTAGCAACCATAACTAGATGAATGGTTTCTGTAAGACTCGGGGCCATCACAGCCCTTAATACCCAACAATAGCAATAAAAACTGAGGTACGGCAAGCTGTACGGTGTAAGCTGTCAATGGCCCAATAAAACCCCAAGAAGATGAAAGAAAAAGAGGAAATAGAATAAGAACATGAAGAAAAAAAAAATAATAATAGATCTGTGCTCCAGTTCCCCGAATTAAGCCTGAATGCCTTCCACATCCTCCCCCCCCCCAGTCGCTGTATAATCCTCTGGGTTTAGCGCTTCCTCCTTGATTATAATAATAATAATAATAATTAATAATAATAATAATAATAACAATATTCTGGCACTTCCAGTTAACCCCTGATTCCACTTGAATAAACTTAATTATTTCATTTCTCTTTCTGGGGAACCTTTTAAATGTCTCCCAGCAAAAGGCAAATCTCCAAGGAGAATATCATGAACCTTTAATCAATGTTCCTTAAATAATTTAAATTCTACCGTTGTAACTGAACTCTTTCTTGTCCCTTAATAAACCTGGTTCAACTTTTAATTTCCCCAAAGAACATAATAAATATTTTGCCCAGGATGCGAACCTCCGGTACTCCCTTTCCAGTACAAGACAAATTCCCCCCCCCGTTTTCTAACCTTCTTTTTATATTCCCCCACAATTCGTGGAATGTCTGATTTTTTAGTCATTCAGGATTCCCACGGAATATTAAAGGTTTTAATGGCCCTTTGTCTTTTTTCATTTAAAAAACCTTGTTTTTTCACGGTTTTGGAAAAAATTACCTTAAAAGGAAATAAAAAGAACCCAAGGGCCCAAACAATTTTTACTTTTTTTTGAATTCCAGAAATCACAATTCACTGCAAAGTAATACATATAAACATATTTAATGGTACCAATTAAATAAAACTTACTTTGTGCTCAGAAAAGTCCCAAATATTAAACCTTTCCTTTAATTTAACATTAAAAAAAGCATAAAATTCCTCTTTTAACAAGTAAATTGTTTTAATGAAACTTTTTATTTTGCCAAATTTTTGTATTTACATCTGGAATTTTGCGAGCGACCCCACCCAGCCCATAAACCGTAACTATTTTACTATGGGTACATAGACAACAGGCGTACACGTAATGCCCCCTTTTAATAAGACACTCCAGTGAAGGAGTGTTTTAACAACAATCCAAATTCTCAAAGGTATATGCATTTTTGTTTAAAACCTTTATAAATGTAAATCAATTTAACTAGAAAATAAATAAAAATTTATCAGAATCACTCCCCCCCTTTCCCCTATTGAGAGTGTCACCCCAATTTAACCTCTAGAGCACGAAAATCCTTCCCTTTACACTAACGTTGTATCCAATTCAAATTAACAATGGCACTCTCCTGTCTCCCAAAGGCGCGGTCCATTTTCCCATTTTCCAAAATAAAATTTCTTTTAAATACAGTAACCACTATTTACATAAAACTACTGTTTTTCGGAAAATATATACAGTATTTCCACAATGTATTGTACATGGGGAAGTCGGTTCGATACAGCATTATACTAGTACTACTATGCTATTACAAATAACACTGCCAAAGTATAAAACTAATAGTACCTAGTAGTAGTGCTTTTTACTAGTATTGCACTATCTGATTTTTTGTACCTCTGATGAAAGCTCAAATTGTAATAATACATAAATAAAAACCAAGTAATACTGCTAGAGTAATACTAACAAACAGAGTAGTGCTATTACTAGTAACACTAGTAATATCTAGTAATACAGAAAGTATGCTATTACAGTACACTAGTGCAATTACTAGTAATACTAGTGCTATTACAAACCACTACTAGTACGCTAGTAATACTATAGTCTTTTACAGTACTACTATAGTACTGTAGTAAATACTTATTATTACAACTACTAATGACTACTACTAGTAAATACTACTACTATAACAAAACTACTATAACTACCACTTTTCCCACCCTGATACAACATCACAGGGAAGCCTCAGTGCCTGAAAACCAACAACAGACAATAAGTTTATTCAGGTACACATAACTACAGTTACATAAATTTATCATACACAGCACCATAAATGTAGATACCCGGGATAACACCACAAAGGAACACAAATACAGTTACATACACGTAATGTAATTACTTACTATTACACCAAACATAAAGGTGTGACCCTACAGACTTAACGACTATAGCCAAATTATCAAACTTACCATTGCTCCAAAATCTTCGAGAAACCTGCACAGAAACTATATTCATATATAACGCCAAAACATACTCAAACCCCTGCCAATTTAGAGCAATCTAAAAATGCAGCCCCTCTTTTACTTCACGCATTGGAAATAAAGAATATCCACTAGGATTTTTTGACCTAAGAAAACTTTTGACACATGAATCACACATCCTACCCCAACAAACTTGACCATTATGGTATAGCCATGCACTTGCTTATTTCAATCTTACCCCTAATAGGTATCAGTATGTCACCATTAAAGACACAGCATCAACAACATAGCCACTTGATACTGGATTTCCGCAGGAAGTGTCCTTGTCCCCTGCCTTCCTCATATACTTCAATGACTTCCAAACGTACAACCCCTTAACCCCTTTCCTTTGCGACGACACGACTTATGTCATCTCCACCCTAATCTTCACCCTAAACACCATTGTTAACGAGAGCTGACAAAATATCGACTTGGATGACGCCAATAAACTTACGTTTAAAACCTGACAAAACCTACATATTTTGGTAGCAGAGCAGATTTGCGAAAATTTAACTTTAAGATCGACAAACACTCTAATTCCCCACATAATAGGCAAATTCCTAGCCTATCCTTGACAACAACCTGAATTCAGCACCCATATCCAACACGTAACCAAAAAAAGTATCCAAACGTGGGAATCCTTCTCAAGATACGATTCTACGTAACCAAACGCCCTTCTCACACTAACCTTTCACTTATAATCCATACCTCACATGCTATTTGTGCTTGGGGATCAACTAACAACACACCTAAACCAATAAACCCAACAAAAAGCTGCAGTAAGAATAATCACTAAACCCATCCCGTAAACCCACACCCCCCACTCTAAATCTAACTTCCCCTGTTCATACACCACACTTACTACTGTGCATCTAATTCACAGGCCTTAAACTCAATATCAACCCTTTGACCTAAAACACTTTCTGTAGTGTGACAGAACCCCAGCACAACACCAAGCAAACACCCTCTACGACATTCCCCGGTCCCGAACTAAACCTACAAAATCAATGTATGCCAAAGCCCTTAAAACTGGAACACCCTACCTGAAATTTTAAACGCAGACACATCATCAATTTCAAACTCCATCAGAAAACATCTATCCCTGAACACCCCGTCAACAACTAAAACAATCCCCCGTGGTTCACACTTAACTCACTCACCCATTTGACCATAAAAAAGAATATTAATCTCAATCTTAAATAATGAATCCGGATACTCCAATACTGAAACTATGTATGTCCCAAACAAAAGCATTCACATTGCTAAACTCACAACTAGATTTAGTCACTTAGCATTACCAATTTACCTCATAATTTGAAATATTTTAAACTAAGTTTTAATTTAAGTCTGCCCAAATCCTACCAGCAGTGTTCTTGTGTAACCTGTAATCATTATTTTACAACATGTAAACCATACAACCACCAAATTCTGTAAACTCAGCATTGTAATCCTTATAGAGAACAAACTTTGAATTTGAATACGATAACACCAAAAGAAAAGGTCAAAGGGTCGTCATGAGGAAATAAAAGAGATGAATTTTCTTGGATTTTTAAACCCGGGGAGGTTAGCCACGCCCTGTCTTTATTTCCATTTGGTCCTTAATCTTGTCCCCCAGGATGCGACCCACACCAGTCTACTAAGACCTAAGTACCTACTTGCTAGGTGAACTGGACAATGGGTGTAAGGAAACTCATCCATTGTTTTCACCCATGCCGGGTATCGAACCATGGACACACTGTGTGTGAGGCGAATGTGTTGCTTACCAGGCAACGGGAAGTATATGAGAGTAAATGGGAAAGAGAGATAACAGAGAACTTGAAAGGCTACACCAAGGCTACTTGCTGAGGAGAACTATGCATAAATAACCCGCATATATGAGACGAGCTATGATGACGTTTTGGTTCAATTTGGACCATTTACAAAGTCACACTGTGACTTTGTAAGTGGTCCAGGTTGGACTGAAATGTAGTCGTAACTCCTCTCTCCTATATGCGGGTTACTTGCGTATTGTTTCAGTCATGGTAGTGTACCTTTTTTGTTATTTAAGGAGAACTACCCATAGATGCTCCTCGCTTTATGATGGTTCGATTTACAGTGTTTCAAATTTACAATGGTCCAATAAAACTGCAAAAGAAAATATTTTGTACTGTACAGTACTGTACATTTATTGATAAAATAAACTTGTATTCATTTATTACTTTTCAGTTTACTGGTATTTACAGTTATTTCTTTATTTACTTATTCAGTTACAGTAGTTATTTATCTACTTATTTATTTATCATATATTCATGTTCAACTTATGGTATTTTCAACTTTCAATTGGTTCGTCAGAATGTAATTCCATCATAAGTCTTATATTATCAATGCATGTAAATCGAAGTTAAAAAAAAAACAGAAGGCTTTTGTTGGGACAGTGTTTGGATCTCTTTGGCTCCACCAAGTCACGGAAGATCAAAACAGCTTGATATGTTATCTCATAAAACCTTGTTCTGCAACGTTTCTCTCTCTCTGTCTCTGTCTGTCTCTCTGCCTCTGTCTCTCTCTGTCTCTGTCTGTCTCTCTGCCTCTGTCTCTCTCTGTCTCTGTCTCATTCTGTCTCATTCTGTCTCATTCTGTCTCATTCTGTCTCTGTCTCTGTTTGCTTTTTTTTTTTTTTTTTTTTTTTTTTTTTTTTTTTTTTTTTTTTTTTTTTTTTTTTTACACGGGGTTTGAAAAGGGTTAAGGATCCCTAGCTTTATTGACAGCTATTTACGGGTTAAGGATTCCTAACTTTATTTTCCAAGCTAAGAGCTGTTACCTACATCAGCTCATTGAAAGCATTTTTATTGTAAGAGACATACAAGTAGGAACAGGATGAAGTTGGAGCCATCTGTGGGCCACATTTTCATTTGATCAACTGACTTTATCTCGTTGACATCATTATGCTGTACGAATGTGTTTTCCATACTTGATCATCCTGGGTATGTATGATCTCAGATGGATGATGTTCTGGAGAAGGGTACAGCCAGGTGAAGTTGCTGCTTTCTGCCCGTCTTGTGGCATAAAAGCTTGTTTCACGCTTTTCCTCGAAGTGGATCCAAGTGTGGTATTTTAAACAATTTTGGGTCTTGTACATAACAGTAAGGCCACCCACATCCCTCCTATGTTAAGGCTCTGCTGAAATGACAGATCTATCCAGGATGGTCCGGGCGAGAGATGAGACGTCTTGCTCGTTCTCTACTCTGTCAAGCAGTCGCAGATGAGAGGGGGCGGGAAAACCCGAGAAAGTGAGCATACCAAGTGTGAGCGTACTTGCGCCTCGTACGGGACTTGCAACCCCTACTGTCAAGCAGATGCGAGATACTGCGAAGGTTTGTAAGCTTCCTGGCTGCCTTGTTTGCAAGATTTACAACAATATTTTCATGGTTAGTTTGGAGTCAAATTTCACCCCAAGGATATCAACTTCTTCTCCAGGTGCCAACACCCTCCCATTCATCCTTTACTACTGCACCAGCATTACCATCATGGTGCCTAAGACATCAAACATTTGCGTTTTCTCAGGTGCAAATGTTACTTACCATCTATTTCCCCAAGCTGATATAGCTCTCAGCTGGTGATTGATGTAGCTTAGAGCAGCTGGCATTTCTCTCTTGATAAGTGAATGTCAGTGTACAGTCTCTGCATATGCATGTGATTCCCGGGAGAGATGAAGGAGGTCGTTGAAGTAGACATTCCATAACAATGGACCCAAACACGCTTCCTTTTGGAAAAACTTGCCCAATAGATGTTTTTTCTGATTCCGTTCCATTGAGAACTTCATTAGAGATCTACCATGAAGGTAATCACTGAGGAGACATAGCGTAGAGCCTGCAATTCCCAGGCTTGAAGTTTTGCTAAGAGGCCCTGGTGCCAAAAACCCGGTCGAAAGCGCCAGCAATGTCCAGTGCTACCACACAGCTGACTTTGGATTCATCCAGTGACTGGGGCCACTTAGTGGAGAGGTTTAACAACAGATCAGCAGCAGAGTACCATTCCCCGAACCATATTTACGATCACAAAGTAGTGAGTGGTAGTCAAAAAACTCTGTCATTTTTCTTGAGATTATTGTCCCCAAGGATCTTACCAGTGATTGACAGGAGTGACACTGGTCTGTAGTTTTCTGATTTCTGCTCTGCTCTTATTTTTGTGAACAGGGACTACATTTGCCTCTTTCCATAGAGAGGGCCTTTACACTGTACTAGCATGCTGAAAAATGCGAGTTAGAGGTGCGCTAGCTGTCTGCACATCTTCTCAACATTCTTGGGCTCAACTTGTCTGGGCCCACAGCCTTTTCTTGGTCCAAACAATTTGAGAAGGAAATGCACCTCCTCCTGCCTTATTGTCACCACTGACAGTTTTGACACAGTTCTTGCAGCTAGCCAAGGAGGATCCCTTGCTGGATCAGGAACTTGCATTTTTGGGAGCAAAATGTTCAGCAAAGAGGTCTGCCTTCTCTTGACTACTAGTAAGGTGGTCCCATCCCTGTCGATTTAGAGGTGGAATGAGCTCATAAGGCAGATAACCTTGTCTGTCCTTGACCAGGGACCACCAGGTTTTAGTGTCCACCTCCCATTTAGCAATGGCCCACTTTTGAACGTCACCCATATGCCTACAGGCTTGCGTGTGCAAGTTCCGTATAATGTGGTAGGATGTCTCTTATGCCTTCGCCATGCTTTGTACTTAGCAGTAGCAGCCTCTCTACACCGAAAGCCAAACCAAGGCTGATCTGTAGGCTTTGTCACATATTGCCGGTGAGGAATGTGTTCTTGTTGTAGATTAAGGATGTGTCCAGTGAAGGCTTTCACTTGGTTGTCAACATTCCCTTGGAGAAGAGCATTCCAGTCGGTGGTGGCGAGCTCAGAGCGAAGGCTGGCCAATTACCCCCTTTCCCATACCAGGGTTTGCGTGTGGACTCCTCACCCTTCGTTCTGTTGGGATCTTTAAATGTGGTAAAAAACAGCTTTTGGTTCAGACGATCCAAAGTAGCCGAGGGGTTGACAAGTGACTATGCCTTCTGCCAGATCACTCACTACTGGGTCAAGGGGGGACCAGAGATATATTTGGGAAATCAACAAAGTTTTTTTCATTCAAACACTGCAAGAAGGTCATCAAAGTCCCTCTGTATAAGTGCTGGTTGAGGTCACCAACAATTATAATAGTTGACAGTTGTGTTGTAAGCAGAAGGGAGTCCTATATTTTTCCCTTTGGAAGTTTGATGGGGTCTGCATGAGCCACTGAGGGCTGTACATTGCACATGCTAAACAGAGGGACTAGTGGTTTTTTGCAGAGCTTGAAGAACATCATTTCCCAAAATGTGTAGGGGTGCAACATCAATGGGGCTGGCATGAACACTTTTAGAGAAGCACACAGCAAAACCTCCTCCTTGCCCTTCCTGTCTCTTCTCATCCATGATGTAGCCAGCAATTTTTGCAAAATTTCCTGGGGTCCTGTCATCCAAAAATGTTTCAACAACAGCTATCATGTCGGGACGCGAGTGTTCACAAAACTATGTGTGAGCTCTCCAACATTAGTAATGAAACCTCCCAATGTTGGCCGACAGGATCTGATAGACTGGCTCCTCATATGAAGTGGTCAGCTTGAGGGGGTGTGTGTAGGGGAAAGTAAGGTGCCTGCCCTTGAGAGAGGTAGGTACTGAGGCAGCTGCAGGATGTAGTCTGTGGTCTGGTAAAAAGGGACAAAACCACCTGCTGGGCTGGGGTAGGAGTAGCTAATGGGTGACGAGTGAGTTTGTTCACCAATTCAGAGATCCTGCTGGTTTTTTCTGAGAACAGTTCTAAAAAAGGTGGCCCTGTCTGTCAAGCTCCTTTTTCTTCCCACACTGGTCCTCCTGATGTCCTTTCTTGTAGCAGTAATTACACCTGGTATCTCGCAGGCAGTTGTTTGCAGTGTGCCCCTTCCGGGGACCCGCGAGAGCACAGCCTAGGG
>NC_069456.1:17294192-17416692 GCF_026875155.1 Cherax quadricarinatus | reverse complement strand
TTTGGTATATCATTTTTACTTTACTTTTTAGTTTGTAGTACGTATTTTATCTGTAAGTTTTAGGATAAAAACTGTGTTCTCACAATGTTTTTATTCCCAAAATTTGCATAAAAACACGTTGTTTATGTCGATGGTCCCTAAGTCGAGCAGGTCGTAAGTTGGATGGTAGTGTAAATTTTTAAAAGCATACCAAATTACAAAATGCAACCACAAAGAAATTTTTATTCTTTATACAGTAAAAAAATGTAGTTTAGTACAAGCATAGAAAATAGTATCAAGACAGTGATAATTTTTAAAAGTGCAAGTTGAAACTGCAAAAATAATTTTTAGACTAATACCCGGTATAATGGTAGAATTACCAACAAAATGGGTTTGGTAAAAGGAAAACAGACAACAATGTGACATTTTAAATTTTGCACGTTTTGCTCTCCAGGACCTGGAGAGTGAAACGTTGCCACAGTAATGTCACACTAATTGCGTGTGTCCTTTTCTTAGTATATACATGTATTTGATTTTTTTCAACGAACTGGCTATATCCCACCGAGGCAGAGTGATCTTAAATGAAAAACCAGAGTTTTTCTTTTTAAATTTAGTACAGTAATTCATACATGAGAAGGGGTTACTAGCCCATTGCTCCTAGCATTTTAGTTGCCTCTTATGACACGCATGGCTTACGGAGGAAGAATTCTGTTCCACCTCCCCATGGAGAATATTTAAAATATTAATCAGTAATTTCCCACATACATTATGGCTGACAATTTATATGGTAGAGTACAGAGTAGAGGCTCGTGCTACTGCCATGGGTCCTTGATCTTGGTAAAGGGCTCTTGATCCAAGGAATTTTAGCTATTGTTTTCTTCCTTAAATCAAGCTGGATTACCTGCCATTCCCCTGGCACTGTATGGCCCATACAGGTTTATCACTTCCGTATGAATATATAAATTTTGTACCCATTGGTGTGGGTGGAGGGCAGTAGAGAACTTGTTGCCCTTGTATAATTAAATTTTTTTTTTTCAGAATAAAGATGGGAAATTTAATATGAAGATGGTATCAGATCGCAGAAACTTCATAGATGGCAACAAATTTGACACAGCAAAAATCAGTGGGAATAAATCTAAAAAGATTTGCAATCCCGAAAAAGTAGTGAACAACAAACTTGACAATAAGGGAGCTGATTCTGATATACATGAGGAAGTTCGAGAGGTTGGTCGCCATCTTGTTTAATTAGCATCAGAATTTTTCAAAGCATATATGGAAAAGTATGAAAGAGAATCACAGGGTCTCATGATTAGTTGGTAATCACGACATGAAGTAGAAAAAGTATTTTTATCATATATTTTGCGAGGCTAGCTGGTCTTCAAACATTACTATATATTTCTTGCTTTTACACATATTTATGGGTTTAGCACTCCCCCATGACAATAATAATAATAATTTTACACATTTTCTTTTCAATTACTTGCATTCCCTCACTATCCAAATGCCCCATCTTTCATCTGTTCTTCATGTTACTTGTTATCAAACTTCATCAGTATAAGTAAGTAAGTAAGTTTATTCAGGTATACACAAATACAGTTACATAGAATTATCATACATAGCAGCATATGTGTAGAGAACCTAGAATAACCCAAAAAAGTCAGACACAGTGACTTATTTCCATTGGGGTCCTTTATAGTATATCTATTGCACTAGTTAATAGTTCTTGATTATTTTATTATTTACTATGTATGGGGCTGTTTTTAATTTTACTATTCACCACAAGTACTGTACCATGAATACCCCAGATGAAAAATCATAATTTTAGCAAAATTAATAAAGAGAATAGAAGTCTAATGCATTTGATAGTGTTATTGAATGGGAATTTTGGAGGTTCAAAAGTGCATTGCTTTCATTTCTGCTCTTTTGGAAATTCAATAAGAGAGCAATCAATGTCACATATGATAAGTGAGACACTTGTGCAACATTCAGGTATCTTTATTCTGGAAACTTCTCGCCAGCCAGTGGCTTCTTCAGTCCAATGCAGAGAACGATGGAAGATGAGGAGGAGTTTAAGGTAATCAGTCCCTTAGCGGAGGAACTGATTATCTCAAAATCCCAATGTTGCATATGTTGGTGGGAATCAACTGAGGTGGTATGTTGTGAACTAACAATGTCAAGAATGTGTGTTTAGATTTTCTCATATGATGTATCCAACTTTTATGTTGCCTGTTTTTTTCCCTATGAAAACACAAAATTCATTTTGTTTTATCCTTCAGTAAAATTTATATAGAAAACTTTAAATTGTAAGGGTTTAATTTGTTATTTTGGATATTTACATGTTCTATTTGAGGCTGTTAAGTTATCACAAGAACTGAAAAATAAAATATACTTTAGTAACTAATGTAATGTAACAAGTGGCATTCCACAGGGATCAGTCTTGGGCCCGTTGTTGTTTATAATATATATCAATGATCTTGATGAGGGAATTACTAGTGAAATGAGCAAATTTGCTGATGACACAAAGATAGGTAGGATAATTGATTCAAACGTAGATATCAGGGAACTTCAGGAGGATTTAGACAAACTCAGTACCTGGTCAGAAAAGTGGCAGATGCAGTTCAATGTAGATAAATACAAGGTTCTGAAGCTCGGGAGTGTCCATAACCCTAGCACTTATAAGATAAATAATGTAGAACTTAGCCATACAGATTGCGAAAAGGGCTTGGGGGTTATGATAAGCAGTAACCTTAGACCAAGACAGCAATGCCTAAGTGTACGTAATAAGGCAAACAGATTACTGGGATTTATTTCAAGAAGTGTAAGCAACAGAAGTTCAGTGGTTATATTACAGCTTTATACATCGTTAGTAAGGCCTCGCATAGATTACGCAGCTCAGTTCTGGTCTTCATATTACAGAATGGACATAAATTCATTAGAAAACATTCAGCATAGAATGACTAAATTAATACATAGCATTAGAAATCTTCCTTATGAAGAAAGATTGAAGACCCTTAAATTACATTCACTTGTTAGATGAAGAATGAGGGGAGACATGATCAAAATGTATAAGTGGAAGATGGGTATTAATAAAAGGGATATAAATGAGGTCTCTACAAGAGAGAACCCGCAGTAATGGATTCAAATTAGAGAAGTTAAGATTTAGAAAGGATATAGGAAAGTGTTGGTTTGGAAATAAGGGTAGTTCATGAGTGGAACAGTCTGCCTAGTTGAGTTATTGAGGCTAAAACCTTGGGTGGGTTCAAATTTAGATGGGATAAATACATGAGTGAGAGGGGTTGGATTTGAGTGGGACTTGCATATGAGTGGATAGAGTTATCAGAGCTTATTTCTTGGGTGGCATTCAAAATCGGGTTGAGCAAATATTTTGTTAGTGGGATGGATTGTAAAGGACCTGCCTAGTATGGGCTAACAGGCCTGCTGCAGTGTTCCTCCTTTCCTATGTTCTTAAAAATATTTATTAAAATTTGTCTTTTAATGATTGTTGTAAAGAAGCACTGCACTTTCTAATATTCATAAATCAATTTTAATACACTGTAGAGTGGAACCTCAAAAAATCAAACTGCTCCCAACACGACCAATTATGTAAATGTATTTTTGTAAGTGCTGTTATAAGTGTATTTTTGAGGGTCTGAAATGGACTAATCTAATTTACATTATTCCTGATGGGAATAAATTCATTCGGTAAAGGCACTCGAACAGCCTTCTGGACCGAAGAAAGTTCGATATTTGAGGTTCCACTGTATACATGTCACTGTGCCTCGGTGGGAGATGGCTGGTGTGTCAGAAAAAAAAAAAAATATTATCTTGACAGGGTGTTAGTAGAATAACAAATGAAGTGATCCTCGAGCAGATTGAATTAGAGGCAAAATCGCTGGGTGTCGACGCTTCAGTTGCGGCCAGGAGCTTGGTCCTGGCACAGGTTAAAGTGCTGGCACGCCTTCTTCATGATGAACATGACTATATGTGGTAATACACTACAATAGAACTTTATTTCTTTTCTGCAGTATACAAAACGTAATAAAATATTGTTAAGAACCAAAGAAAGCCACTAGCATGCTGTGTGAAAAAAAAATGGTTATAATAATAGCCATTAATTTTTAAAGGGGTGGAGAGGTAAACCAGCAGAAGGTCTCAGTCAAATGAGCAAATGCTCCAGTACTACATCATCATATAACTAAAACCTGCGTCAAGAAACACTTGTCCTGTTTCCTGACAAACCTTCCCTTAGGTAAGCATACTGTGAATTTTGGGCACATTTGTGAGTTTCTTGGGAGTTTGATTGTAAAGTTACTCATGCATGCTAGTGGCTTTGGCTTTGTCTAGTATATAAATTACAGTTTATGTACTAGACAAAGAAATAAAAATATTGAATTTGAATTTTGAAAAAGGTTAAGTGGGACCATTTGTAATCAGGATACAGTAATAGTAACTCAATGATGTTGATTCCATTTCAGTCAAAGATTTTGTCAATAAATTTGAAACTACTTGAAAAAGTACAGATGACATTTGAAGTTCTTTGTTACTATAGAGATTATTTTGCAATGTCTGCAGATGCAACAAAGCTCTATTTAGGTTAAAAAATAATTTTTTAGTAGAAAGCTTCCTGCTATGTATGTTTTACATTCCTGGAGCATACCTGGAGGGGGTTTCGGGGGTCATTGCCCCCACGGCCCGATCTGAGACCAGGCATCGTGGTGGATCAGGGTTTGATCAACCAGGTTGTAAATATACCAGTAGGCGGCATACTGTATGTTATATTTATACTTTATACCCTTTTTTAATTAGTGACCTAGAGGGACTCGTCACTACTACACGGTTTTTGGTTGCAAGAAAAATATTAACTACAACAGATATAGGAGAACAGTTACTCAATGAAACAGCATTTCTGGGCCTCTCACTTACATCTCTGTGGAGGTTCACTAACATTGGAGTTGTATCACTAGAGCAGATCATTAAATGGTATGTAATTTTTACTAAGCTTTTTGTTGTACATATCTGTTTTGAGTATTTTTAAATAGTTGTTAAAGCTAGACCTGCCAGACAGTCTCCCACAAAGCTTAAAGCTCTTGCCGTAAGCTGCAATTTTAGCACTGACTGTCTCCCACTGAGGCAGGGTGACCCAAAAAAGAAGAAACAAAAGTTTTTCTTTTTACATTTAGTAATTTATACAGGAGAAGGGGTTACTAGCCAGCCCATAGCTCCTGGTATTTTAGTCGCCTCTTACGATACACATGGCCAAGGAGGAAGGATTCTTTTCCACTTCCCAATGGAGAAGCTGAAATCAGATTTCAGAATATTCCTCAACTAAAAGCAATTTAATGATCATAAAAAATACAAAATATATTACCAGAGACTGCAAGAAAGGCATTTTTCCATTTTTTCTTCATAAATTGGCCTAGTCTGTTTCTAACAAGGATTATTTTTTTTCTTAAATTTTCAAATTTTTCTGATTTTCAAAATTTATTGTTGATAGGTCTGTAAATAATAGTCAACAAGAAAAACATTTCCTATTATGGCATCAAATTCAATTATTTTTAGATGTAGATAAAGATATCAACTTTTACATTCTTTTGGTGAGAGGACAAAATTTAAAGCCCTGTTTTTTGAGGAAGAAGGAAAACCAAATAACAATGTTTTTTTTTTTTTTTTTTTTTTCAACAAGTCGGCCGTCTCCCACCGAGGCAGGGTGACCCAAAAAAGAAAGAAAATCCCCAAAAAGAAAATACTTTCGTCATCATTCAACACTTTCACCACACTCGCACATTATCACTCTTTTTGCAGAGGTGCTCAGAATACAACAGTTTAGAAGCATACACATATAAAGATATACAACATATCCCTCCAAACTGCCAATATCCCAAACCCCTCCTGTAAAGTGCAGACATTGTACTTCCCATTTCCAGGACTCAAGTCCGACTATATGAAAATAACCGGTTTCCCTGAATCCCTTCACTAAATATTACCCTGCTCACACTCCAACAGATCGTCAGGTCCCAAGTACCATTCGTCTCCATTCACTCCTATCTAACACGCTCACACAGGCTTGCTGGAAGCCCAAGCCCCTTGCCCACAAAACCTCCTTTACCCCCTCTCTCCAACCCTTTCGAGGACGACCCCTACCTCGCCTTCCTTCCCCTATAGATTTATATGCTTTCCATGTCATTCTACTTTGATCCATTCTCTCTAAATGACCAAACCACCTCAACAACCCCTCTTCTGCCCTCTGACTAATACTTTTATTAACTCCACACCTTTTCCTAATTTCCACACTCTGAATTTTCTGCATAATATTTACACCACACATTGCCCTTAGACAGGACATCTCCACTGCCTCCAACCGTCTCCTCGCTGCTGCATTTACCACCCAAGCTTCACACCCATATAAGAGTGTTGGTACTACTATGCTTTCATACATTCCCTTCTTTGCCTCCATAGATAACGTTTTTTGACTCCACATATACCTCAATGCACCACTCACCTTTTTTCCCTCATCAATTCTATGATTAACCTCATCCTTCATAAATCCATCCGCCGACACGTCAACTCCCAAGTATCTGAAAACATTCACTTCTTCCATACTCCTCCTCCCCAATTTGATATCCAATTTTTCTTTATCTAAATCATCTGACACCCTCATCACCTTACTCTTTTCTATGTTCACTTTCAACTTTCTACCTTTACACACATTCTCAAACTCATCCAATAACCTTTGCAATTTTTTTTTAGAATCTCCCATAAGCACAGTATCATCAGAAAAAAGTAACTGCGTCAATTCCCATTTTGAATTTGATTCCCCAAAATTTAATCCCACCCCTCTCCTGAACACCTTAGCATTTACTTCCTTTACAACTCCATCTATAAATATATTAAACAACCATGGTGACATTACACATCCCTGTCTAAGACCTACTTTTACCGGGAAGTAGTCTCCCTCTCTTCTACACACCCTAACCTGAGCCTCACTATCCTCATAAAAACTCTTTACAGCATTTAATAACTTACCACCTATTCCATATACTTGCAACATCTGCCACATTGCTCCTCTATCCACTCTATCATATGCCTTTTCTAAATCCATAAATGCAATAAAAACTTCCCTACCTTTATCTAAATACTGTTCACATATATACTTCAATGTAAACACTTGATCTACACATCCCCTACCCACTCTGAAACCTCCTTGCTTATCCGCAATCCTACATTCTGTCTTACCTCTAATTCTTTCAATTATAACCCTACCTTACACTTTTCCTGGTATACTCAGTAAACTTATTCCTCTATAATTTTTACAGTCTCTTTTGTCCCCTTTCCCTTTATATAAAGGGACTATACATGCTCTCCGCCAATCCCTAGGTACCTTCCCCTCTTTCATACATTTATTAAACAAAAGTACCAACCACTCCAACACTATATCCCCCCTTGCTTTTAACATTTCTGTCATGATCCCATCAGTTCCAGCTGCTTTACCCCCTTTCATTTTACGTAATGCCTCACGTACCTCCCCCACACTTACATTCTGCTCTTCTTCACTCCTAAAAGATGGTATACCTCCCTGACCAGTGCATGAAATTACTGCCTCTGTTTCTTCCTTAACATTTAAAAGTTCCTTAAAATATTCTCGCCATCTACCTAATACCTCCATCTCCCCATCTACTAACTCCCCTACTCTGTTTTTAACTGACAAATCCATACTTTCCCTAGGCTTTCTTAACTTGTTTAACTCACTCCAAAATTTTTTCTTATTTTCATTAAAATTTCTTGACAGTGCCTCTCCCACTCTATCATCTGCTCTCCTTTTGCACTCTCTCACCACTCTCTTTACCTTTCTTTTACTCTCCATATACTCTGCTCTTCTTATAACACTTCTGCTTTGTAAAAACCTCTCATAAGCTACCTTTTTCTCTTTTATCACACCCTTTACTTCATCATTCCACCAATCACTCCTCTTTCCTCCTGCCCCCACCCTCCTATAACCACAAACTTCTGCCCCACATTCTAATACTGCATTTTTAAAACTATTCCAACCCTCTTCAACCCCCCCACTACTCATCTTTGCACTAGCCACCTTTCTGCCAGTAGTCGCTTATATCTCACCCGAACTTCCTCCTCCCTTAGTTTATACACTTTCACCTCCCTCTTACTTGTTGTTGCCACCTTCCTCTTTTCCCATCTACCTCTTACTCTAACTGTAGCTACAACTAAATAATGATCCGATATATCACGATATATCAGTTGCCCCTCTATAAACATGTGCATTCTGGAGCCTACCCATCAACCTTTTATCCACCAATACATAATCTAATAAACTACTTTCATTACGTGCTACATCATGCCTTGTATATTTATTTATCCTCTTTTTCATAAAATATGTATTACTTACTTCCAAATCTCTTTCTACACATAGCTCAATTAAAGGCTCCCCATTTACATTTACCCCTGGCACCCCAAATTTACCTACTACTCCCTCCATAACATTTTTACCCACTTTAGCATTGAAATCCCCAACCACCATTACTCTCACACTTGATTCAAAACTCCCCACGCATTCACTCAACATTTCCCAAAATCTCTCTCTCTCCTCTACACTTCTCTCTTCTCCAGGTGCATACACGCTTATTATAACCCACTTTTCACATCCAATCTTTATTTTACTCCACATAATCCTTGAATTAATACATTTATAGTCCCTCTTTTCCTGCCAAAGCTTATCCTTCAACATTATTGCTACTCCTTGTTTAGCTCTAACTCTATTTGAAACCCCTGACCTAATCCCATTTATTCCTCTCCACTGAAACTCTCGCACCCCCTTCAGCTTTGTTTCACTTAAAGCCAGGACTTCCAGCTTCTTCTCATTCATAACATCCACAATCATCTCTTTCTTATCATGTGCACAACATCCATGCACATTCAGACTTCCCACTTTGACAATTTTCTTCTTATTCTTTTTAGTAATCTTAACAGGTTACTAGCCCATTGTTCCCGGCATTTTAGTTGACTTTTACAACACGCATGGCTTACGGAGGAAAGATTCTTATTCCACTTCCCCATGGATATAAAAGGGAAAGTAATAAGACCAAGAACTATTAAGATAAAATCAAAGAAAACTCAGATGAGTGTGTATAAATAAATGTGTACATGTATGTGTAGTTTGACCTAAGTGTAAGTAGAAGTAGCAAGACATACCTGTAATCTTGCATATTTATGAGACTGACAAAAGACATCAGCAATCCTACCATCATGTAAAACAATCACAGGCTTTTGTTTTACACTCACTTGGCAGGACGGTAGTACCTCCCTGGGTGGTTGCTGTCTACCAACCTACTAATATCTGTGGCAGATATTAATTTTTTAATAAGTAGTTTCACCAAATGCTGTAAGTCACTAATTGTTCGTATTGTTTTGAAGTAGTAATTTAGCTCTCTTTTTTTTGTTTCAGCATTCATGATAGCGGGAACACCACCCATTCAATTGTGGATGGTCTTTTTGACTTGATACTGCATGGCAGGAAAGATCATGTGGACACCTCAGCTGTTAGTGATATTCTTTCTGTTCTTATATGTATTGCTTATGACTCTGCTGAGGATGATCATGCCTCATTGTGCAAATTTGCTAATCAGGCACTCTGCTCATTAACAACAAGATTACTTAATCACATTCTGAACTGGGAAACGGAGAAGAGAGAATATGCGACTATACTAGGCACTGACAGCACGAGTTTGAAATCAGAGAGCAAGTGCAAAGGGAATGTTACCAAATCCACTAATGAATTATCTGAAGATGGTGTCACTGAGGTGATGAACATATATGAGCTGGTGCTGAACAATCTTAGCATAACATCAGAAGCACTGGAACTTTACTGCTCTGGTCAGTTGATGAAACTTCTCACCCACTGTCCTGAGCTGCAGCTGGGTCGAGTATTGAGGCATCAAGAAAAATGGAGATCAACAAAAGCCAACACTGCACTTTCAGCTTGGATGCAGAAGGTATAGTAACTCTTCCAGCCCCCCCCTCCCAAAAAAAAAGACAAAAATCTTGTATTGTTTACAAAAAAACAATATTTTTTTTATTAACACATCGGCCATTTCCCACCGAGGCAGGGTGACCCAATAAAGAAGAAAGACTTTTGTCATCATTCACTCCATCACTGTCTTGCCAGAGGTGTGCCTACACTACAGTTAAAAACCCTTAGCATATCAGCACCTCAATTTATAGCATATCAATGTTATCTCCAAACACGATATTGATATTGATTCTTAGCCAAGATCACTAAACACTTGAGTTCTTCTTTATAATTCTTAAATAAAACATGATATAAACGTGTACAACATAACTGGGTATACAGCTGTATTCAAATGTATACACAACTATACATGTCATTAATGGTTAGTAGATTTAGTGATTTGATTATGGGCACAGTGTATTGCCTAAAATTTGAGTTCATCATGAGTAATAGTTTCTTTTTGTTATGTGATTACTGCTTTAAGGTGGAGAGTTGAGGTAGAACCCCCAAGCACAAACTCTATAGGCAAAATAGGGGTGAATGAAAGAATGTAATATAATATCTTTGTTTACAAGTACATGTACATGTTTCTACATGTACAAGGTATACAAGCCTAGCTGATTTCAGTGACATACTGCTTTATAGAAAGCCACTTGTTATGCAGAGCATTTTGGGCAAATTAGGTCAGTTTTGTCCCAGGATGTGACCCACACCAATTGACTAACACCCAGGTACCCATTTGACTGATGGGGAATATAGACAACCGGTGTAAGGAAACATGCCCAACGTTTCTACCCTCACCATGTGAAGTGAGACCGTTAGCCACCAGGCCATGGAGTAGTGTTTGTAGTATAGATTGGGGAACATAATAGGGAATTTTGCAGAACATACCTACAGTTTTAGAGACTTGTTAAATGAGCTGGATTTGAGTATTAAATTTGAATTTATTATTTGTGAGCAGATATAGAAACTTTTTTTTTTTTTTCAGCACAGTGGTCGTATCCCACTAAAGTAGGGTGACCTAAAAAGAAAACACGAAGGTTTTTCTTTTTAACTTTAGTAATTTATACAAGAGGAGGGAGTTACTAGCCCCTTGCTCCAGGCATTTTAGTCACCTCTTACAACATGCATTGCTTATGGAAGAAGAATTCTTTTCCACTTCCCCATGGAGAATATAGGGACTTATTCTCATTAGATTCACTGAGTCTGATGTCTAATCATGAACATGGTTTATTCTCAAAAGTCATATTGAATGTTTTTGCAGGAGTGTTTATTTGTTTTCCAGGTGAAAAATATAATGTAGGTTGTTTCACTAGCAAAGAATACAGACTTAAGGTGCTGGTTGGCATTTGGTAAGTTACAGATATAGAGGAAGAGGAAGAGACAAGGGCCCAAGATGCTATTTTGGGGGACACTTAACCCTTTGACTGTCGCGGCCGTATATATACGTCTTACGAGGTACCGTGTTTGACGTATACATACTCATAAATTCTAGCGGCTTCAAATCAAGCAGTAGAAAGCTGGTAGGCCCACATGTGAGAGAATGGGTCTGTGTGGTCAGTGTGCACCATATAAAAAAAATCCTGGAGCACGCAGTGCATAATGAGAAAAAAAAAACTCCGACCGTTTTTTTTAATTAAAATGCCGACTTTGTGGTCTATTTTCGTATAGTATTTATGGTTGTATTCTCGTTTTCTTGGTCTCATTTGATAGAATGGAAAACATATTATAGAAATAGAGGTGATTTTGATTGATTTTACTATAAAAAGAACCTAGAAATGGAGCTCAAAGTAGGGGAAATGTTTAATTTTTGCCAATGTTCAAAAGTAAACAAATGATGCCTTTGTCCAATAAATGTCAAACTAGCCATTCTAATATGCAGTCATGAATGGGTTGATGTTATTTATACAATTATTACAGTATTGCAGTAGTCTGCATAATAGTAAGTCTTCTATTTTTTGTTTGAATAAAAATTCAAAATAGAAAGCAAGAGTAATATCAGAGGGGCCTGGAGACATGACTGATGAGCAAAGAAAATGTTATTTTAGAGCCAGGAATGTCTGCATTGTTCATTCTGGACCTTATTTTGAAATTGTCATATTTTTTAGTTTTCGTGAAATTGGCCAAATTGCAAATTTCTGACCACATTATTAGGTAGTTGAAATCGGTAAATGGGCAGTTTCTTGTGCTCAATCGATAGAAGAAATGGAGTTCTAAAGAAATAGCTATGAGTTTGGGCGACTGGAACAATGGAATTAGCCGAAAATAGGGCTCAAAGTGGGCGAAATCGCCGATTTGTAAACAGCGCCGAGGTCGCTAACTTCGTGAGAGCATAATTCCGTCAGTTTTTCATCAAATTTCGTTTTTTTGGTGTCATTACAATCGGGAAAAGATTCTCTATCATTTCATAAGAAAAAATAATTTTTTTTTTTTTTTAAATTTTGCGACACCAGGAGACACCTCAGGAATGGGGGTTGCGACAGTCAAAGGGTTAATTTAATTAACTGAGTGCTAAAGGAAGTGCCATTTATACTAACGTACTGGTGTCTGTGTAAATAGAATTTGAGGTAGCTATATGCGAGTTCGCCAAGTCTCTGGTGATTAATTTTGGTCATCCTTATCAAAAGCCGTACACACATCAGTAAAAATTCACTTAGATACTTGTTTCTTTCTAGTGCAATGTAGAGGCATAATTGAAATTAGATTTATTTGCTGAAATTTATTTAAACAGTTTGCAGCCAAACAACTCAGACCCTTATTACAATTAGAGCGATAAACAAAATTCCTCAGCCCAATATTTTAAAGTTCCTTGATAATTTTGGAGACCCAAGGAATTGTAGCTACTCTCCATTTCCATGGATCAAACTTGATTACTTTCTGTTCCTCATGTACTGTATAACCCTGAATAATATCTACACATTAGTATATGGCCAGCAGTGACTGTATTAAAAGTCAGGTGGGGGGAGCTGTATAGAGAGTTTTGGTCATAATTTGAAATGTCCATATTAGCGGAATGCCATAAGACAAAATGCTGTAAAGTGGGGCCCTACTGTATATTAATAACTGCTTATTTTTCATTGGTTTTGCTCATTGGTCGCTTTGTTGACTTTCAGTTGCTTGTGGCACTTGGTTATGAAGCAGCTTTAAGTACACTGGAGATGGTGGTTAATAATGAAGAGGTTAACTGGGCGTGTGTCCTCACACTTGTTGCCACAGCACTCAACTGTCATCGGGCAACTGTTGCCATTCTCAAAGGTTAGATGTAATTAGATATTAACTTTTTAATGGGAATTAACTTAAGAGATAAAATATGATATAATACTTTCACTTTAATTTAATATTT
This sequence comes from Cherax quadricarinatus, assembly GCF_026875155.1. Classification (NCBI taxonomy): domain Eukaryota; kingdom Metazoa; phylum Arthropoda; class Malacostraca; order Decapoda; family Parastacidae; genus Cherax; species Cherax quadricarinatus. The sequence continues at coordinate 17,403,349 of NC_069456.1, read as the reverse complement.
TATAAAGAATAATCAAATGACAAATTTATGTTACCGAACCTTAAATATTTTTTTTATTTGGGCAGATAGCTGTTCAATACTAACTTCTTATTACAGAGTTCAGCTCTCTACAGCTGACTAATCATTGACCTTGATATGGTGTGGTACTCACATACAGTATGTTTTCTCTAAATTAATTATTGGGAATATAGACAAATGGTTCAGAAAACTGACAAGTTGATAAATTAGACATATGTAACACTTGAGTATGTTGAGGAAATGTTTCACCACGCAGTGGCTTCATCAACCCTATACAAAGAATAATGATGAAAATCAGAAGGAGTTTGAGGTAATAAGTCCCTCAGCCTGGAATTAATGTAATCAATCCATCAATCTTGAAAAGAATGCAGCATATGCACGAAGAAGTGGCTTATATACTGTAGATGTGTGAGGTGAAGCAGGTGTAGGCAATATCACAGTGGACAGATCCACAGGTGGAAGTAGGTCATGCCTATAGGTTCAGCAGAGGGAAGGGAGACAGCAGGCCTGCTGCCTCCCTTCCTTCTACCTCACTCCAGCAAGGATGTTCCCTGTGACTGTATTTACCTGAACCTCCTCCTCTTTTCTGCATCATTGCAAGCTCCTGATGATGTGTTGATTGCAACATGAAATGCCTAGACCTGTCATTCAACTCCCCCCATAGTTGTTTTGTATCTTGTATCGCCTGTTCATGATATTTTCATATGTTAGTATGTATGTATACCCTTAAAAACTGTGATTTTTTTTTTAATAATGGCCATATCCCACTGAGGTAGGGGGACCTGAAAATAAGAGGAAACACATTCTCCGTCATTCATTTAATTGCTGTCTTGCATTGGGTTTATAGGCAACTAAGGAGTGAATAACTGGGAATGTGTTTTCTGTTTCTGAGTTCCATTGCCTTTGTGAAAAGCAATGTATGTTAGAAAAACTAAATCATGAAAATGTAAGACAGTTTTAATAATCCTAAAATATTTTCCTCTCTGAAATTTAGCGTGTGCTTACTGTCTTTGCCAGGGATGATAGAGCGCAACATTCGTCGTGGGTGTGAGGAGCAGGAGATGGATTCGCTGATCATAGGGTTCCTGTTTGCTAGACATGCTGGCCAGGAGGGACGTCACATCTTCCCATCTTACTCTCAGTGGTTCAACACACTCTTTGCAACAGAGTCGGGAAGTCCTGTACCAAACAAGCAGGCTTTCACTTTCTTGGTCAGTTTGGTACTATTTATTGGATTAATCCTTCTTGGAACATGTGAAATCACTACTTGATAACAGTCCAGGATGGGCCATAACAGTTTAATTTTATATCCAATTTGTGGCTTAGTTGCGAATTGTTTCAGTCACGAGATTGTTCCAGCCATGGTGTTGTGACTTTTATTCTTCATAGGATAAGTCATACCCTCTCTGTTGCATTGTACAGTATTGTTTATTGTTCAGAAAATTTTTTCACTTCAAATTAAGTAAAAGTATTAGTTAATTTGTAAGACTTATTGATTTATTTAGTTTTTCTGAGTAGATCTAAGCAAGCTGTTGAAACAACAGACTAAAATGAATGACCATTAAAAGGCTTCTCCACAAGCTGTTAGTGTTATGGATTAGCAGATAAAACAAAAGGGTGAATCTGTAGGTATGATTATGTAAACTATCTTTCAGATCCACTTCTTGACAGAGCTGGTACCCCATGAGCCAGCTTACTGCCTTCGTGCTCACCTCACAAATCAGATCTTTGTACCGAAGGGATGTCAGGAGGTAATCTTCATTTTTTGTTGCTTTATAAGCTCTGTGTAACTCATTCGAGTTTAGCTTCTTTTTTAATATAATAATAATAGAACAAGGGACCAGTAACCCCTTCTTCTGTATAAATTACTAAAATTTAAAAGAAAAACTTTGGATTTTCATTTTAGGTCACCCTACCTTGGTGGGAGACAGCTGGTTTGTTGAAAAGAATAATAATAATAATAATAATGTTGTTTTATAACAACCTTCAGTATTTTGTTACAATTTTAATTAGGAAATCTATACGGTGTTTCTTTCTTTCAGCGAACTTAAGTGTTCTTCATATTTCTGAGTAATATTCATTATCTAATAATGGCAGATGAACAATGAAAGATGTGAAATAACCACAGAGGGAGTTAAATGATAGCCCTAGGCCTTTTGTGTTGCAATCAACACATCATCAGAAGCTTGCAATGTTGCAGAAATGAGTAAGAAGTCCAGGTAGATTCTATCTGGACTTCCTACTCATTTTTGTGCCCGATGATGTGTTGATTGCAACAAGAAAGGCCTAGAGCTATCATTCAACTACCCCTGTGGATTTTGTATTTATTATCTATTTCCACATTTTGTGGTCTCTTTAGCATTACCATACATTCATGCTTTTGAAAGCAGCTTTGCTGGGCAGTTTTACACAATCTTTGTGTAATTTATGGTAATTCTGTAGTATGAAAATAAATGGTATAAAATACTGACACAATGGAAACATAAACACATATGCAGTTTAATGTGATCCTTTATTGCAGTGGTTCCCAAACTTTTTCAGCTTGTTACCCAATTTAACATGCCACATAAAGCATGTAACCCCTTTCACAAAATGTTGTTATTATTGATATATATGGCTAAACGTGAACGTATACAGCCTCGCATACTCTGCTAATCCTAGCAAAACCATTGAAAACGTAAGAACCACACATACATTATATATAAAATTAATAATAGCTACAAATTCACAGTATCAGTGGGTAAATACTAACTATATACTGCACAGGGCAGTACACATACATACCAGCTTATGTCTACCTCGCCTGATGCTCACAGATAAACTGACAGTGTGAAATAGAGGCAGCCTCAGGAAGTGAGTGACGTGTACTGGACAGGTCGATCTGGGCTACTGAGTGACTTTTGTCCTGAAGCATACTTGTCAAAATACTTTTGGGTTTCCACACACTTAGCTATATATTTCTTCTTTTCTAATACTGTATATTAGTTTTTGATGTTTATTGTTATTTGGTTTAACTTTATTACTTACTTATAATAGGTTTACTTTACAACTTTATATACTAAGACAAAGTTAACAATAATCCTCATACCGGGTACCGCATTGTTTTCTTGATTTTCAGAATTCATAACTTTTTTTCTGTCACCCCTCCATTACCCCCCAAAAATGGTTAAATTACCCCCAGGGGGTAATTTACCCCCAGTTTGGGAACCACTGCTTTATTGACAACGTTTCACCCACACAGTGGGCTTTTTCAAGTCACACACAGATCTGTGTGTGATCACATTAAACTGCATGTGTTTATGTTTCCAATTCTGTAGTATCTTATAATTATCATTTAATTCTCTCTTAGGTTTTGAGAGAGTATTGTTACTTAGCCAGAGCAAGACTTCAAGAACTGAAGGACACACAGCACATAGACTCAAGTCATCTGTCAACTCATGCCTTAAGTACAGTGAGTCTTTACTTCTCACAAATAACCCAGACTCAAGTAAAGAAGTTTATAATGATATTTCAGTCCATCTTGGGTCATTGTCAAGTCACAACTGAGAGAGAAAAAGCAGAGATCAGAAGATAGGTTGGGGTCCATTCTCTTGACCTGCCTTCTGTTATTTTCAGCTTTTTTTTTTTCTCTCTCAGTTATGACTCAACACAAGCTTCCTCTCCTAAGTGCAGATTATTTGAAAATTTTTCCAGTTATGGCATTGCTTTTATTATTCTTTGTATTTATATGTGTTCTAGGTAGTAGGTTGGTAGACAGCAACCGCCCAGGGAGGTACTACCGTCCTGCCAAGTGAGTGTAAAACGAAAGCCTGTAATTGTTTTACATGATGGTAGGATTGCTGGTGTCTATTTTTCTGTCTCATAAACATGCAAGGTTTCAGGTACGTCTTGCTACTTCTACTTACACTTAGGTCACACTACATATACATGTACAAGCATATATATACACACACCCCTCTGGGTTTTCTTCTATTTTCTTACTAGTTCTTGTTCTTGTTTATTTCCTCTTACCTCCATGGGGAAGTGGAACAGAATTCTTCCTCCGTAAGCCATGTGTGTTGTAAGAGGCGACTAAAATGCCAGGAGCAAGGGGCTAGTAACCCCTTCTCCTGTATATATTACTAAATGTAAAAGGAGAAACTTTCATTTTTCCTTTTGAGCCACCCCGCCTCAGTGGGATACGGCCGGTGTGTTGAAAGAAAGAAAGATTTGTGTGTGTTTGCACCTCTGTTGAAATGATCACAGCTTTCTAATTTAAAACCTGTATGTGAAAGTTCTATAGCAGCAGGTACATTTTTCTGGGGTCATTTGAAAGGTTGGAAGACTTGCAGCTGTTATCTTTAATGTGTCATAAGTTTAACAAATGTTATTACTTTCATCTCACTGAGAATATAAAATAAAATTAAAACTATTAGAGTAGGTCTTTGCCAGAAGGCAGAATGCCATGAGCATATGTCTGTTGCTGTAGCTATGAGAACTGAAGATAAAACACCACAAGTATAGCTCCGTTCTTTTAGATTCAAGTAGATAATCACATTTTTTTTATGTTTATGTTGCAGGTGGCTGATGAGGTAGAGGCTGCAGTGAATCACTTCAGTCAAACTGGTAAAATACCAAATTTCGTCACAGAAGCATCAATATTCCGTAACCCGTACTTTCGCTCGTCCTTCCTGCCTGCTTTACTAGCACCCAGGTACATGTGAATTATTTAATTCTTTTGAATTAATAGTTTAGAAAACTGACACGTTGATAAATGAAGAACTTGTGCAACATTTGCGTATCTTTATTCTGGAAACGTTTTGCCAGCCAGTAGCTTCTTCAGTCCAGTGAAGAAAAGGTGGAAGAAGAGGAGGCATTTTAGGCAATCAGTCCCTCAGCCTGGAGTTAAAGTGTTCAGTCCATCAGTCCTGCCCTCCAATCTGATATCCAGTTTTTCCTTATCTGAATCGTTTGATGCCCTCATCACCTTACTCCAGTGTAATTTACTAAATGTAAAAAGAAAACCTTTAGTTTTTCTATTTAGGTCACCCTATATTGGTGGAAGATGGCTGGTATGCTAAAGAAATAATAATAATAATAATAATAGTGATAATCCTTCGCAGGCCTTTACCAGATGTTCCAGATTCTCGAGCAAAGCTGATTTCTGCCCTCCATTCCACAGGAAAAATTCCATCTAACATGTTCAATTATTATGTTGAAGCTTGTCAGAAGGAAGCCTCAGACTTGTTAACAGGTAAGAAGAAGTTATTACAATTGAAAATAATTTTATAATTTGGCTGTTTAGGACACTCCAGTACGTTAAGTGTTTGCACTCTAGCAGCAGTCAGAATCTTTCCCAAGGTAACTGCCTGCTCTCTTGTCTTCTTGTTCAAGTGATGACTGTTGCTCCTTTCTTTTCATCTTATAAACCTGCAAGATGACAGGTAAGTATTGTGAACATCTGTTTTCAATTGCTTTTACACTTAGCTGTACAGTGAACTCTCGATATTATGGGCAAAATTCACTAGCTAGATTGCATTATTAAATCCTTCATTTTTCCAGCAGTAATGTTAAATGATCAGTTATGGAAGGAGAAAAGAGAATATGAATGTGTAAATTCAAGAATTATGTGGATTAAAGTAAAGGTTGGATGCGAGAAGTGGGTCATAATAAGCGTGTATGCACCTGGAGAAGAGAGGAATGCAGAGGAGAGAGAGAGATTTTGGGAGATGTTAAGTGAATGTATAGGAGCCTTTGAACCAAGTGAGAGAGTAATTGTGGTAGGGGACTTGAATGCTAAAGTAGGAGAAACTTTTAGAGAGGGTGTGGTAGGTAAGTTTGGGGTGCCAGGTGTAAATGATAATGGGAGCCCTTTGATTGAACTTTGTATAGAAAGGGGTTTAGTTATAGGTAATACATATTTTAAGAAAAAGAGGATAAATAAGTATACACGATATGATGTAGGGCGAAATGACAGTAGTTTGTTGGATTATGTATTGATAGATAAAAGACTGTTGAGTAGACTTCAGGATGTACATGTTTATAGAGGGGCCACAGATATATCAGATCACTTTCTAGTTGTAGCTACACTGAGAGTAAAAGGTAGATGGGATACAAGGAGAATAGAAGCATCAGGGAAGAGAGAGGTGAAGGTTTATAAACTAAAAGAGGAGGCAGTTAGGGTAAGATATAAACAGCTATTGGAGGATAGATGGGCTAATGAGAGCATAGGCAATGGGGTCGAAGAGGTATGGGGTAGGTTTAAAAATGTAGTGTTAGAGTGTTCAGCAGAAGTTTGTGGTTACAGGAAAGTGGGTGCAGGAGGGAAGAGGAGCGATTGGTGGAATGATGATGTAAAGAGAGTAGTAAGGGAGAAAAAGTTAGCATATGAGAAGTTTTTACAAAGTAGAAGTGATGCAAGGAGGGAAGAGTATATGGAGAAAAAGAGAGAAGTTAAGAGAGTGGTGAAGCAATGTAAAAAGAGAGCAAATGAGAGAGTGGGTGAGATGTTATCAACAAATTTCGTTGAAAATAAGAAAAAGTTTTGGAGTGAGATTAACAAGTTAAGAAAGCCTAGAGAACAAATGGATTTGTCAGTTAAAAATAGGAGAGGAGAGTTATTAAATGGAGAGTTAGAGGTATTGGGAAGATGGAAGGAATATTTTGAGGAATTGTTAAATGTTGATGAAGATAGGGAAGCTGTGATTTCGTGTATAGGGCAAGGAGGAATAACATCTTGTAGGAGTGAGGAAGAGCCAGTTGTGAGTGTGGGGGAAGTTCGTGAGGCAGTAGGTAAAATGAAAGGGGGTAAGGCAGCCGGGATTGATGGGATAAAGATAGAAATGTTAAAAGCAGGTGGGGATATAGTTTTGGAGTGGTTGGTGCAATTATTTAATAAATGTATGGAAGAGGGTAAGGTACCTAGGGATTGGCAGAGAGCATGCATAGTTCCTTTGTATAAAGGCAAAGGGGATAAAAGAGAGTGCAAAAATTATAGGGGGATAAGTCTGTTGAGTGTACCTGGTAAAGTGTATGGTAGAGTTATAATTGAAAGAATTAAGAGTAAGACGGAGAATAGGATAGCAGATGAACAAGGAGGCTTTAGGAAAGGTAGGGGGTGTGTGGACCAGGTGTTTACAGTGAAACATATAAGTGAACAGTATTTAGATAAGGCTAAAGAGGTCTTTGTGGCATTTATGGATTTGGAAAAGGCGTATGACAGGGTGGATAGGGGGGCAATGTGGCAGATGTTGCAAGTGTATGGTGTAGGAGGTAGGTTACTGAAAGCAGTGAAGAGTTTTTACGAGGATAGTGAGGCTCAAGTTAGAGTATGTAGGAAAGAGGGAAATTTTTTCCCAGTAAAAGTAGGCCTTAGACAAGGATGTGTGATGTCACCGTGGTTGTTTAATATATTTATAGATGGGGTTGTAAGAGAAGTAAATGCGAGGGTCTTGGCAAGAGGCGTGGAGTTAAAAGATAAAGAATCACACACAAAGTGGGAGTTGTCACAGCTGCTCTTTGCTGATGACACTGTGCTCTTGGGAGATTCTGAAGAGAAGTTGCAGAGATTGGTGGATGAATTTGGTAGGGGTGTGCAAAAGAAGAAAATTAAAGGTGAATACAGGAAAGAGTAAGGTTATGAGGATAACAAAAAGATTAGGTGATGAAAGATTGAATATCAGATTGGAGGGAGAGAGTATGGAGGAGGTGAACGTATTCAGATATTTGGGAGTGGACGTGTCAGCGGATGGGTCTATGAAAGATGAGGTGAATCATAGAATTGATGAGGGAAAAAGAGTGAGTGGTGCACTTAGGAGTCTGTGGAGACAAAGAACTTTGTCCTTGGAGGCAAAGAGGGGAATGTATGAGAGTATAGTTTTACCAACGCTCTTATATGGGTGTGAAGCGTGGGTGATGAATGTTGCAGCGAGGAGAAGGCTGGAGGCAGTGGAGATGTCATGTCTGAGGGCAATGTGTGGTGTGAATATAATGCAGAGAATTCGTAGTTTGGAAGTTAGGAGGAGGTGTGGGATTACCAAAACTGTTGTCCAGAGGGCTGAGGAAGGGTTGTTGAGGTGGTTCGGACATGTAGAGAGAATGGAGCGAAACAGAATGACTTCAAGAGTGTATCAGTCTGTAGTGGAAGGAAGGCGGGGTAGGGGTCGGCCTAGGAAGGGTTGGAGGGAGGGGGTAAAGGAGGTTTTGTGTGCGAGGGGCTTGGACTTCCAGCAGGCATGCGTGAGCGTGTTTGATAGGAGTGAATGGAGACAAATGGTTTTTAATACTTGGCGTGCTGTTGGAGTGTGAGCAAAGTAACATTTATGAAGGGATTCAGGGAAACCGGCAGGCCGGACTTGAGTCCTGGAGATGGGAAGTACAGTGCCTGCACTCTGAAGGAGGGGTGTTAATGTTGCAGTTTAAAAACTGTAGTGTAAAGCACCCTTCTGGCAAGACAGTGATGGAGTGAATGATGGTGAAAGTTTTTCTTTTTCGGGCCACCCTGCCTTGGTGGGAATCGGCCGGTGTGATAATAAAAAAAAAAAATAAATTTTTCCATGTTTATTGCAATGTATCTGTCAGTTGTGTGTACAGTACATTGATACGCATAGAGTACGTTAGTATATTTTTTTGCTATTTTTATGCATTATTCTGATTTAATGGGCACTTAGACAGTCTCCCCTATTTGTTCATTATAGCAAAGATATGCTGTAGATCACTGATTATATGGAAACTGGCATTAAACATTTTCAGATGGTTTTGTTTAATATGGCCATCTGAGCTATGATGTCGGCACACTTCTGGCAGTACAACGTGTGTTTCGTGCATTTTTTTGTTTCATGTGCATTTCATACGTGTTTTGTATGTGTTTCATGGGTGTTTTGTATGTGTTTCATGGGTGTTTTGTATGTGTTTCATGTGTGTTTAGTGTGTGTTTCATCTTTTGTTTGGTCTTTCTACCTCAGCAAAAGATGGCTGGTGCATTAAAAAAAAATTTCCATCTGGCCATTGCTTTGCAGAATTCAATCCAGTTTTTAAGTTCATCTTACATAATATTAAAAAATATAACTAAAGATAGAGGTATTTGGTAAGTTCTGAGATATTTGTCTAAATAGTAGAAAGTAGGTGTAAGATATGATTTAGATGTCATTACATTTCAATGAACTCATAGCAGGTTAATATTTTTAATGTTAAATATTGTCAAGATGTATTTTTAATCCTTATTACATTCTTCTTGAAGAGGAAGCAATATTAATTATCACATCTGTGTCTGTACATCTTCATATTCACATCATAAAAAAAAGGCATCAGTTAGTTAAGAATCCTAAATGAATTTAGTACAAAGAATTTCTTTTGCCTGAACTAACGCACAGTATATTTTGTAAGTTGAGCCTTTTTTATGAACAATTTTGCCACCTGTTTCAGTGGTGTGTATTCAGCTCTCAACTGAAAAAGCTTTGGTTCAATCCCAGGCAAGTCAAGACACAGTAGGGAAAGGTCTCCTTGTACTTTCTGCCCTTGTTCACCTAGTAAATAAGTATCTGGGTATTACTTATCCTTGTAGGTCACATCCTCAGGAAAGAGGACCAGAGGACTCCAGTGGAAGTAAGCGATTAGATTTGACTTACTTGGGTTATGCTGGATTAATAACCCACTAGGGGTAATAGGAGTCCTGCCAATTGGCCTGGTACATTCGATTTCAACTCTCGTTTGGAGTTCGTCAGTTCGAACATGCAGTATTGAGTTGTAATATTTGTCTTTTTGAGTTAATATGAAGAATTTCTTATACTGAGGGAGGGGTGGGATATTTGCAGTTTTGAACTAGAGTATCAGGACCCCTCTGGCAAGACTTCAACATATGTGTACTCACCTAGTTGTGGTTGCAGGGGTTGATTCACATCTCTTGGACCCACCTCTTCCCTGGCTGCTACTAGGTCACTCTTCTTGCTCCATGAGCTGTATCATACCTCTTCTTAAAGCTATGTATGGTTCCTGCCTTCACTACATCACTTCCCAGACTATTCCAGTTCCTGACAACTCTGTGACTGAAGAAATACTTCCTAACATCCCTGTGATTCATCTGAGTCTTCAACTTCCAATTGTGTCCCATCTCCGGAACATCCTGTCTCTGCCCACCTTGTCAATTCCTCTCAGTATTTTATGTGTTGTTATCATATCCTCCCTATCTCTCCTGTCCTCCAGTGTCACGTGTGTGTGTGTGTGTGTGTGTGTGTGTGTGTGTGTGTGTGTGTGTGTGTGTGTGTGTGTGTGTGTGTGTGTGTGTGTGTGTGTGTGTGTGTGTGTGTGAGCATTGCATGATGATGACAGTGTGGTAAATGAATGTGCATTATATTTCATCTTCCATTCTCTTTCAGGTGTATTTATTGATGTTAAAGAAGACATTATTATTGAAGATCCTGTCACAGAGCTCTCTCATCAGCTCCAGGACTTAATTAAAGAAGCCACAAGCTGCCAGGATAGAGATAAAACCTCGTTATCTGCGATGCTCCCGACTCTCTCTCGAATTTCACACAAGATTGAAGAAATAATGAAGTTATCAGATTCTAAACTAAGACATATTAAATATTTATCCCTAGATGCAAGAAAATTCAATACAAAACTGGTATCTTATCAGGTATGTATAATGATATAGGGTATAATTAATAATACAATAACAATAACAATGTTTTGTAAAGGGATTCAGGGAAATTGGTTAGCTGAACTTAAATCCTGGAGGTGGGGAGTATAATACCTGCACTCTAAAGGACGAGCTTGGGTTATTTACTTTTTAGTGACGTCTAAACTGTCGTATCTGCACGCCTCTGATAAGACTGATAGTGTGAATGATATTAACCTGTAAACGGTCCAAGCAGATCTACGTTCACATGTGTAGTGCTACAAAAGTAGATCTATGTTTTTTTTTACATATTTTCAAATATAACAAAAAAAACCAGTAGATCAAAGTTTTTTACGCATTTTCATAAGTAAAAAAACAAAAAGATCTACTTTTTTACATACTTTCAAATGTTGAAAAAACGTATATATACGTTTGGACAGTTTACGGGTTAATAATAATAATTTTTATTTTAGCATGATACATGTTTATACTAAGGAGTGTAACAGTTGGGTGTACACGCCAAAAGCCCCTTTGTATGCAGAGCATTTTGGGAAAACTTAAGACTAACTTTGAAGATTAATAAGGCAATAACAGTGCAATAATTATACATATGGTCATTAGGTGAGTTACAGTTAATACAAGAAAATTGAATATTCTGTTAGTTCATGCTATATGGCTTTAATAAGTTTGGTAGAGAAGAATTACAGTTTTGATTATTAACCTAAGGTGGACATAATGAAATGATTAAATAACAAAAAGGCACAATACCGTGACTGGAACGATACACAAATAACCCGCACATAAAAGAGAGAAGCTTACGACGACGTTTCGGTCCGACTTGGACCATTGACAAAGTCACACTGTGACTTTGTCAATGGTCCAAGTCGGACCGAAACGTCGTCGTAAGCTTCTCTCTTTTATGTGCGGGTTATTTGTGAACTGATTAAAATTTGAGAGGATTACATATATTGAGAGTAAGTACATGTATTTATTGATTATAATGTTTTACCTATGTTCATGATATTGAGCAAATGCATGTATGGTTTTTATATATTTATTTATGGTGCGCTATGTTAGGTTAAGGAGATAAGGTTTTTTTTAACTGTAGTTTTAAAAATGCAAGCTGAGCCAGTGGTTCTGGAGATTTCTGGCAGAGAGTTCCAGATTTTGGGTCCTTTTGTGTACAGTGAGTTTTTGAAAAGATTTAACCTGATACGGGGAATTTCATAGAGATTTTTGTGTCTAATATTGTGTCCACGGGTGAAAGCGTTTCTTTTTCAGGTCACCCTGCTTTGGTGGGAGATGGCTAGCATGTTTAAAAACTAACAATAATAATAATAATATTAATGTAACCTAGGTAGTAGGTTGGTAGACAGCAACCGCCCAGGGAGGTACTACCGTCTGCCAAGTGAGTGTAAAACGAAAGCCTGTAATTGTTTTACATGATGGTAGGATTGCTGGTGTCCTTTTTTCTGTCTCATGAACATGCAAGATTTCAGGTACGTCTTGCTACTTCTACTTACACTTAGGTCACACTACACATACATGTACAAGCACATATATACACACACCCTCTGGGTTTTCTTCTATTTTCTTTCTAGTTCTTATTCTTGTTTATTTCCTCTTATCTCCATGGGGAAGTGGAACAGAATTCTTCCTCCGTAAGCCATGCGTGTTGTAAGAGGCAACTAAAATGCCGGGAGCAAGGGGCTAGTAACCTCTTCTCCTGTATATATTACTAAATGTAAAAGGAGAAACTTTCGTTTTTCCTTTTGGGCCACCCCGCCTCGGTGGGACACGGCCGGTGTGTTGAAAGAAAGAAAAGATTAATGTAACCTAGGTAGTAGGTTGGTAGACAGCAACCGCCCAGGGAGGCACTACCGTACTGCCAAATGAGTGTAAAACGAAAGCCTGTATTGTTTTACATGATGGTAGGATTGCTGGTGTCTTTTGTCTGTCTCATAAACATGCAAGATTTCAGGTATGCCTTGCTACTTCTACTTACACTTAGGTCACACTACACATACATGTACAAGCATATATATACACACACCCCTCTGGGTTTTCTTCTATTTTCTTTCTAGTTCTTGTTCTTGTTTATTTCCTCTTATCTCCATGGGGAAGTGGAACAGAATTCTTCCTCCGTAAGCCATGCGTGTTGTAAGAGGCAACTAAAATGCCGGGAGCAAGGGGCTAGTAACCCCTTCTCCTGTATAAATTACTAAATTTAAAAAGAGAAACTTTTGTTTTTCTTTTTGGGCCAACCTGCCTCGGTGGGATACGGCCGGTTTGTTGAAAGAAGAAGAAGAAGAATATTAATGTAAATATATGTCCACAGGTGACAGAAAAAATAATTGAAACTGTACAGAAATTGTGCATCACCTCTACCCCTGAGAAGAGTATAAGGAAAACGCGACCTGTATTGTCTCTCTCAGTTTGTGTCACTGGTGTCTTCGAGCATCACCCTGCAGTGTGCATTCTTCACCCACCTATTGCATACACTTAGGATTGGTCAACATGATGAGCTTCCTGATGAGCAAGTGAGTGACATTGGCAATTCTCTGATGATATTAATAAATAATTAAGACGTACAGTACCGCATTTTTTTAAATCTGCATACTTTTTCTCTTTTTTTATTTCACTGGGCTGGTTATTGTAATTTGGTGTAGTAGTATTTGTGTTGTGGGTTTCTTTGTACATAGTTTCAAGAATAGGTATGATAGGGCCCACTTGCCTAGGAGCTAGGCCTCGACCCTAGTAACCACATATAGATGACTAGATTTAGGCAAGCACAATGAAGGTGTTGTGAAAATATCACAGCTACTACTGTGGGCACTTTTATTCCACCAGGCAGTGGATTACAATCCTGTATTCATAAACACTTCACAAAAGGCAACTAAAATGCTAGTAACATCATTTTATGTATCAGTTACTAAAATAGAAAAAAAAAAAAAATAGCAAAGCAGCTGTTGAATGAGTGTCCTCGGACAAGGACCACCTAAATCCTCCCTTCTAGGGAGTACAGGTATTAAGGACAGTATGTATCAGATCCTAGGTAGTAGGTTGGTAGACAGCAACCGCCCAGGGAGGTACTACCGTCCTGCCAAGTGAGTGTAAAACGAAAGCCTGTAATTGTTTTACATGATGGTAGGATTGCTGGTGTCCTTTTTTCTGTCTCATGAACATGCAAAATTTCAGGTACGTCTTGCTACTTCTACTTACACTCAGGTCACACTACACATACATGTACAAGCGTATATATACATACCCCTCTGGGTTTTCTTCTATTTTCTTTCTAGTTCTTGTTCTTGTTTATTTCCTCTTATCTCCATGGGGAAGTGGAACAGAATTCTTCCTCCGTAGGCCATGCGTATTGTAAGAGGCGACTAAAATGCCTGGAGCAAGGGGCTAGTAACCCCTTCTCCTGTATATATTACTAAATTTGAAAGGAGAAACTTTGGTTTTTTTCTTTTGGGCCACCCCGCCTCGGTGGGATATGGCCGGTGTGTTGAAAGAAAGAAAGATGTATCAGATAAGTCAAATACAGTGGACCCCCGGTTAACGACATTTTTTCATTCCAGAAGTATGTTCAGGTGCCAGTACTGACCGAATTTGTTCCCATAAGGAATATTGTGATGTAGATTAGTCCATTTCAGACCCCCAAACATACACGTACAAACGCACTTACATAAATACACTTACATAATTGGTCGCATTGGGAGGTGATCGTTAAGCGGGGGTCCACTGTATATCTAAAGCAACATCTTTATCTTGATTCCACTTAGCACTGGAATCAATATATTATAATCATCCACTTATTGTAACCTCTGTATTTCTACCCTAAATATACATTAATTTTTTTTTAAAACATAGGCTGTTTCCCACAAGGGAAGGTGACCTGAAAATGAAGAAACGCTTTCATCACCACTCACTCCATCACTGTCTTGTCAGAGTTATGCCAGTGTACCAATACTACAATAATTGTCAATATATCTATGAACAGTATTAATATCTCTTTATTTCAGCATTGCTGCTTTAATATACAGAGTTTTGTTACTTAAAATAATAATTATATTTAATAATTTTATCTTCAGACAATTTTATTACAATATACTGAACTTAGCATTCAAATAATCCAACTTCGTCTAGTTTATAATTATATAATATCTGGTGGTCTTTAGTTTTGGTTTTGATTTGCTCAAAATGTTCTTCATAACTAAGGGCATTTCAAAAATGTGTTAAATGTCTCCTAATTGTGTAACAATTAGGCACCTTTTGTAAAATATGATTTGTTTGTCAGGAAAGAGCTTCATTCATGTCCCTTGTACTTGTCCTCTGTCCATGCCCAAAGATAAATTCCTTATTATTTGGGATATCTGATCTTGGAAAATAATACCCATGGTAAAAATGAAACTCCTCTCATAGAAAACAGAACTTTTCTGTAACCTGCAAATAGTCCCTACCTCTTTTCACTGCTTTGATAAATTATTTATTTATTTATTATCATACCGGCCGATTCCCACCAAGGCAGGGTGGCCCGAAAAAGAAAAACTTTCACCATCATTCACTCCATCACTGTCTTGCCAGAAGGGTGCTTTACACTACAGTTTCTAAACTGCAACATTAACACCCCTCCTTCAGAGTGCAGGCACTGTACTTCCCATCTCCAGGACTCAAGTCCGGCCTGCCGGTTTCCCTGAATCCCTTCATAAATGTTACTTTGCTCACACTCCAACAGCACGTCAAGTATTAAAAACCATTTGTCTCCATTCACTCCTATAAAAACACGCTCACGCATGCCTGCTGGAAGTCCAAGCCCCTCGCAAAACAAAACCTCCTTTACCCCCTCCCTCCAACCCTTCCTGGGCCCGACCCTACCGCCTTCCTTCCACTACAGACTGATACACTCTTGAAGTCATTCTGTTTCGCTCCATTCTCTCTACAGGGTCCGAACCACTCAAAAAACCCTTCCTCAGCCCTCTGGACAAAGTTTTGGTAATCCCCACCTCCTCCTAACTTCCAAACTACGAATTCTCTGCATTATATTCACACCACACATTTCCCTCAGACATGACATCTCCCCTGCCTCCAGCCTTCTCCTCGCTGCAACATTCATCACCCACGCTTCACACCATATAAGAGCGTTGGTAAAAACTATACTCTCATACATTCCCCTCTTTGCCTCCAAGGACAAAGTTCTTTGTCTCCACGACTCCTAAGTGCACCATCACTCTTTTTCCCTCATCAAATTTTATGGGTTCACCTCATCTTTCATAGGGCCCATCCGCTGACACGTCCACCCCAAATATCTGAATACGTTCACCTCCTCCTACCCCTCTCCCTCCAATCTGATATTCAATCTTTCATCACCTAATCTTTTTGTTATCCTCATAACCTTACTCTTTCCCGTATTCACCTTTAATTTTCTTCTTTTGCACCCCTACCAAATTCATCCACCAATCTCTGCAACTTCTCTTCAGAATCTCCCAGAGACAGTGTCATCAGCAAAGAGCAGCTGTGACAACTCCCACTTTGTGTGTGATTCTTTATCTTTTAACTCCACGCTCTTGCCAAGACCCTCGGGATTTACTTCTCTTACAACCCCATCTATAAATATATTAAAAAAACCACGGTGACATCACCACATCCTTTTCTAAGGCCTACTTTTACTGGGAAAAAATTTCCCTCTTTCCTACATACTCTAACTTGAGCCCCACTATCCTCGTAAAAAACTCTTCACTGCTTTCAGTAACCTACCCCCTACACCATACACTTGCAACATCTGCCACATTGCCCCCTATCCACCCTGTCATACGCCTTTTCCAAATCCATAAATGCCACAAAGACCTCTTTAGCCTTATCTAAAAAACTGTTCACTTATATGTTTCACTGTAAACACCTGGTCCCCCACACCCCCTACCTTCCTAAAGCCTCCTTGTTCATCTGCTATCCTTTCTCCGTCTACTCTTAATTCTTTCAATTATAACTCTACCATTTCACTTTACAGGTTACACTCAACAGGGCTTATCCCCCTATAATTTTTGCACTCTCTTTTATCCCCTTTGCCTTTATACAAAGGAACTATGCATGCTCTCTGCCAATCCCTAGGTACCTTACCCTCTTCCATACATTTATTAAACAATTGCACCAACCACTTTCCCAAAAAATATATCCCACCCGCTTTTAACATTTCTATCTTTATCCCCTCAATCCCGGGTGCCTTACCCCCTTTCATTTTACCTACTGCCTCACGAACTTCCCCCACACTCACAACTGGCTCTTCTCACTCCTACAAGTGTTTATCCTCCCTTTCCCTATACACGAAATCACAGCTTCCCTATCTTTATCAACATTTAACAATTCCTCAAAAAATTCCTTCCATCTTCCCAATACCTCTAACTCTCCATTTAATAACTCTCCTCTCCTATTTTTAACTGACAAATCCATTTGTTCTCTAGGCTTTCTTAACTTGTTAATCTCACTCCAAAACTTTTTCTTATTTTCAACAAAATTTGTTGATAACATCTCACCCACTCTCTCATTTGCTCTCTTTTTACATTGCTTCACCACTCTCTTAACCTCTCTCTTTTTCTCCATATACTCTTCCCTCCTTGCATCACTTCTACTTTGTAAAAACTTAGTAACTAATCTATTTTATCCATGGGGATAAAATAATCTATTTTATCCATGGGGAAGTAGAAAAAGAATCCCTCCTCCATAAGCCATGCATGTCATAAGAGGTGACTAAGATGCCAGTAGCAAGGGGCTAGTAACCCCTTCTCCTCCTCTATAAATTACTAAATGTAATAAGAAGAAATTTTTTTTATAAAACTGTTTGTTTCTTTTTTGGGTCAACCTGCTTTGGCTGGTGTGTTGAAAAGCAAACTTAGCTGTTCATTAGTAAATTTTTTTCATTTATTTTATTATTTTTTAACGCATAAATCATCTTCCTACCATGAGCAGCACTGTCACCTTCGTTTTTCCTAAAATGTGTCTGACAGGGAATTATTTCTCAAAAATAATTTTTGTTCTAATTGTGTGTATCAACCTAGTGCTAATAATAATTTCCACTTTATAAGATTAGTATAGCAAAGATAACACAGCTGTGTATTACATATTTTGATATCTTGAATTAGTTAAGTAAGGCAAGTAGTGGTAGTGACACAGGAGACAGAAATTGGAGTGAATTGAGGCGGGAGGCGGTGATGGCGGCTCCAGCAGCAGAGAGGATGGAGGAGGAGCAGGTGGCATGTCGTGGTCATTGTTGAAGGACAAGAAAAGGAGCACTGCAGAAGAACTAAGGGGCCCACAATACTCCACTTCTACCACTTCTTCATTGCTACTACTATTATTGCCTTGCTTGAATTAGGTCATGTCATCAGCTGTGCATATATTAAGTTTTGTGAATTAAGATAAATAAACTACTAAGAAATTAAGAAATTTTAGTCTCGCATATTTTGCAAAAATTCATTTTAAATTAAAATAGCTTCTTATTATATTTCATTAATGAATATTTTTTAGTACTTAACTAACGTCATTTTCCAATATTTCAGAGTGAGTGTCATGGAATAATTATGTCTGAGCTGTGGAAGATTGAAGGTCTTTTTCTTCCTGTCATCGATGCTTCTGTACCAGAACAGAAGCCTCAGTCTTTCATCACATTCTACTTGCACAAGTTACAGTTTAACTCCTATCAGGCTTGTATCTTTGCCTGTAGGTTAGTTTCACTGTTTTTGTTTTTCAACACACTGGCTGTCTCCCACATATCTTACAGCAGAAAGATTCTCTTCCACTTCTCCATGGAGAACTAAAAGTAATATGTTTTTGAAACTGGCAAGACAGTGATGGAGTGAATGATGGTGAAAGTTTTTCTTTTTTGGGCCACCCTGCCTTGGTGGGAATCGGCCAGTGTGTTAATAAAAAAAAAAATAAAAATATAAGGAGCACTGTGGGCTAAATTTGTAGCCCTGTATTTGCAGTTATGCATATATACCAATGGTATCCAAATGTGTGTATAAAGTCAGTACAATCCTGGATTTACAAATGTGCTTCAAAAGTTGGTACAATCCTGGACTTGCAAATGCAAAGACTTGGGCTCTGTCTCCAGTTCTTACACATCATATCTTCATAATATAGTGACAGTCATATTTCATTAAGAATGTAAATAGTGCACACAATGCAGGTTATGGCATTTTATTATTAAGACATTTCATCCTCCGCAGATGACTGCATAGTCTCCGGTTGATAAACTGTCTTCGCAATAAATTACCATAACCTGTATTGCGCATCATATTTCCATACTATCTGTATTCTCTACCATTGTATTATCATATTCCAATATAATTTTGGTTGTTGTATATCTTCACTGTGCTTAATTTGACTAAAATACTCTGTATATCACTAGTGAATCACTACATATATATAAAATTTTATCTGTACTGCTACCACTACTTTACAGTTCTCTCAGCCTTTAGCAAGTGTAGAGGCATAACAGTGAAATGACTTGATATACTGTAATGATATGAGTGTAAATAAGTCACCACACAGAGGTCTGGAATCCATGGCATGCTAGTACAAATACAAATCAAATTTTTATGTCTTAGCATTGGTTACAATGTGTGATTTTCATTTTATAAAGTGTTGTTAAGTTGTCACAGACTACTGATTGTTAAAACTCATTCAGTTATCTGTTTATAATAGAAATAAATAATTATTATGGAATCTAATACTAATAATAATGTATCTAATTTTAAAAAGATAGGTAAAATATGATTATGGATTCTTCAACATAGGTTATAGAGTGGTTAATTCAACATAGTTTATAGACAGGTTATAGAGTGGTTAATTCAACATAGTTTATAGACAGGTTATAGAGTGGTAAATTCAACATAGTTTATAGTCAGGTTATAGAGTGGTAAATTTTAATTATTCATTATTTTACCTTATTACTAAAATGAGGTAGGAATGTTGTGCCATTGGTTTGAACCCTTTGTGTGGTGAATAGGGAAACAGTTTATATACAGACAAAATAGTCTGTATTAACTTTTGACAGATCACTCACAACATAAGAACAGAACTGGCTCTAGAAGCTTATTGAAAAATGTGCTAACTGGATTTACTAGATCCTTAAGCTATTCTTCAGCATACAGGTGCTTCTCAACTTATGATGGTTTGACTTATGATATTTTGACTTTGCGATGGTGCAGTAGCAATTACTTTGGAGATGAAATTAAGATAGTTACCTAGCATGAAGGCAGCAAGTCCGTAACTTGTATTCATTTAGTTACTTTTTATTACTGGTACGTATTTAGTTTTTTGCATTAATTATTTGTTGATTTACTTATTCAGTGACAGTAGTTATTTAATAACTTATTTATTATATCATATTCAACTTACAATATTTTCGACTAACGATGGATTTATCTGAATGTAATCCCATCGTAAGTCAAGGAGCACCTTTACTTGTCTTATCAACTTCAGTATTAATGTCAGTAAAAAGCCAACCTTAAGCTTGATTGTATAAATATTAGTACAATTTTTTTTTTTTAGCACAATAACTGTCTCCCACCAAGGCAGGATGACCAGAAGAAGAAAGCAAAGTTTTTCTTTGTTTTACAATTAGTAACTTACACATGAGAAAGGGTTAATACTAGTACTGTCTGTATTAAAAAATGTCAGTATTTTAAATCCTTAAGTGACATAGTAATCGATGTACATTTCTACACTTGTTCTTGCAGTATTCTGAATACTTGGCTGCAGTGGTCCATAGTGACTGAAGATCAAGCATATAATATAGAACCTCCGTTGCCCTCTCTTCCAGCCGAACTTCTCAATTTGTATTGTTGCATTGCCCCAAGGCTGGCACTTATAAGCAGCCACCAAGGTGATACACATTGAAACCTTTCGTGCTTTTTTTTTTTTTTCCATGTTGAAGGTTCTTTATAAGCCCATGGAGGCTTTACCACAAAGAGATGACTGAGAATTTTCTCCTTGTTGTTGTTGTACTCCAGCAGTTAGCACCATAGTTAAGTGTTATAGCACCCTATATATATATATATTTTTATTAACATATCGGCCATACCTGTAACTGTTTTGCATGATGGTAGGATTGCTGGTTTCTTTTTCTGTCTCATAAACACGCTAAGATAACAGGGATATCTTGCTACTCCTACTTACACTTTGGTCACACTTCACAGACACGCACATGCATATATATATATACATACATCTAGGTTTTTCTCCTTTTTCTAAATAGCTCTTGTTCTTTTTTATTTCTTCTATTGTCCATGGGGAAGTGGAAAAGAATCTTTCCTCCGTAAGCCATGCGTGTCGTATGAGGCGACTAAAATGCCGGGAGCAATGGGCTAGTAACCCCTTCTCCTGTATACAATTACTAAAAAAGAGAAGAAGAAAAACTTTATAAAACTGGGTTGCTTAAATGTGCGTGGATGTAGTGCGGATGACAAGAAACAGATGATTGCTGATGTTATGAATGAAAAGAAGTTGGATGTCCTGGCCCTAAGCGAAACAAAGCTGAAGGGGTAGGAGAGTTTCAGTGGGGGGAAATAAATGGGATTAAATCTGGAGTATCTGAGAGAGTTAGAGCAAAGGAAGGGGTAGCAGTAATGTTAAATGATCAGTTATGGAAGGAGAAAAGAGAATATGAATGTGTAAATTCAAGAATTATGTGGATTAAAGTAAAGGTTGGATGCGAGAAGTGGGTCATAATAAGTGTGTATGCACCTGGAGAAGAGAGGAATGCAGAGGAGAGAGAGAGATTTTGGGAGATGTTAAGTGAATGTATAGGAGCCTTTGAACCAAGTGAGAGAGTAATTGTGGTAGGGGACTTGAATGCTAAAGTAGGAGAAACTTTTAGAGAGGGTGTGGTAGGTAAGTTTGGGGTGCCAGGTGTAAATGATAATGGGAGCCCTTTGATTGAACTTTGTATAGAAAGGGGTTTAGTTATAGGTAATACATATTTTAAGAAAAAGAGGATAAATAAGTATACACGATATGATGTAGGGCGAAATGACAGTAGTTTGTTGGGTTATGTATTGGTAGATAAAAGACTGTTGAGTAGACTTCAGGATGTACATGTTTATAGAGGGGCCACAGATATATCAGATCACTTTCTAGTTGTAGCTACACTGAGAGTAAAAGGTAGATGGGATACAAGGAGAATAGAAGCATCAGGGAAGAGAGAGGTGAAGGTTTATAAACTAAAAGAGGAGGCAGTTAGGGTAAGATATAAACAGCTATTGGAGGATAGATGGGCTAATGAGAGCATAGGCAATGGGGTCGAAGAGGTATGGGGTAGGTTTAAAAATGTAGTGTTAGAGTGTTCAGCAGAAGTTTGTGGTTACAGGAAAGTGGGTGCAGGAGGGAAGAGGAGCGATTGGTGGAATGATGATGTAAAGAGAGTAGTAAGGGAGAAAAAGTTAGCATATGAGAAGTTTTTACAAAGTAGAAGTGATGCAAGGAGGGAAGAGTATATGGAGAAAAAGAGAGAAGTTAAGAGAGTGGTGAAGCAATGTAAAAAGAGAGCAAATGAGAGAGTGGGTGAGATGTTATCAACAAATTTTGTTGAAAATAAGAAAAAGTTTTGGAGTGAGATTAACAAGTTAAGAAAGCCTAGAGAACAAATGGATTTGTCAGTTAAAAATAGGAGAGGAGAGTTATTAAATGGAGAGTTAGAGGTATTGGGAAGATGGAAGGAATATTTTGAGGAATTGTTAAATGTTGATGAAGATAGGGAAGCTGTGATTTCGTGTATAGGGCAAGGAGGAATAACATCTTGTAGGAGTGAGGAAGAGCCAGTTGTGAGTGTGGGGGAAGTTCGTGAGGCAGTAGGTAAAATGAAAGGGGGTAAGGCAGCCGGGATTGATGGGATAAAGATAGAAATGTTAAAAGCAGGTGGGGATATAGTTTTGGAGTGGTTGGTGCAATTATTTAATAAATGTATGGAAGAGGGTAAGGTACCTAGGGATTGGCAGAGAGCATGCATAGTTCCTTTGTATAAAGGCAAAGGGGATAAAAGAGAGTGCAAAAATTATAGGGGGATAAGTCTGTTGAGTGTACCTGGTAAAGTGTATGGTAGAGTTATAATTGAAAGAATTAAGAGTAAGACGGAGAATAGGATAGCAGATGAACAAGGAGGCTTTAGGAAAGGTAGGGGGTGTGTGGACCAGGTGTTTACAGTGAAACATATAAGTGAACAGTATTTAGATAAGGCTAAAGAGGTCTTTGTGGCATTTATGGATTTGGAAAAGGCGTATGACAGGGTGGATAGGGGGGCAATGTGGCAGATGTTGCAAGTGTATGGTGTAGGAGGTAGGTTACTGAAAGCAGTGAAGAGTTTTTACGAGGATAGTGAGGCTCAAGTTAGAGTATGTAGGAAAGAGGGAAATTTTTTCCCAGTAAAAGTAGGCCTTAGACAAGGATGTGTGATGTCACCGTGGTTGTTTAATATATTTATAGATGGGGTTGTAAGAGAAGTAAATGCGAGGGTCTTGGCAAGAGGCGTGGAGTTAAAGATAAAGAATCACACACAAAGTGGGAGTTGTCACAGCTGCTCTTTGCTGATGACACTGTGCTCTTGGGAGATTCTGAAGAGAAGTTGCAGAGATTGGTGGATGAATTTGGTAGGGTGTGCAAAAGAAGAAAATTAAAGGTGAATACAGGAAAGAGTAAGGTTATGAGGATAACAAAAAGATTAGGTGATGAAAGATTGAATATCAGATTGGAGGGAGAGAGTATGGAGGAGGTGAACGTATTCAGATATTTGGGAGTGGACGTGTCAGCGGATGGGTCTATGAAAGATGAGGTGAATCATAGAATTGATGAGGGAAAAAGAGTGAGTGGTGCACTTAGGAGTCTGTGGAGACAAAGAACTTTGTCCTTGGAGGCAAAGAGGGGAATGTATGAGAGTATAGTTTTACCAACGCTCTTATATGGGTGTGAAGCGTGGGTGATGAATGTTGCAGCGAGGAGAAGGCTGGAGGCAGTGGAGATGTCATGTCTGAGGGCAATGTGTGGTGTGAATATAATGCAGAGAATTCGTAGTTTGGAAGTTAGGAGGAGGTGCGGGATTACCAAAACTGTTGTCCAGAGGGCTGAGGAAGGGTTGTTGAGGTGGTTCGACATGTAGAGAGAATGGAGCGAAACAGAATGACTTCAAGAGTGTATCAGTCTGTAGTGGAAGGAAGGCGGGGTAGGGGTCGGCCTAGGAAGGGTTGGAGGGAGGGGGTAAAGGAGGTTTTGTGTGCGAGGGGCTTGGACTTCCAGCAGGCATGCGTGAGCGTGTTTGATAGGAGTGAATGGAGACAAATGGTTTTTAATACTTGACGTGCTGTTGGAGTGTGAGCAAAGTAACATTTATGAAGGGATTCAGGGAAACCGGCAGGCCGGAGTTGAGTCCTGGAGATGGGAAGTACAGTGCCTGCACTCTGAAGGAGGGGTGTTAATGTTGCAGTTTAAAAACTGTAGTGTAAAGCACCCTTCTGGCAAGACAGTGATGGAGTGAATGATGGTGAAAGTTTTTCTTTTTCGGGCCACCCTGCCTTGGTGGGAATCGGCCGGTGTGATAATAAAAAAAAAAAAAAATAAATAATCGGCCATTTCCCACCAAGGCAGGGGTGGCCTGAAAAAGAAAAACTTTCATCGTAATTCACTTCATTACTACCTTGCCAGAGGCATGCTTACACTACAATTATAAAACTGCAGCATTAACACCCCTCCTTCAGAGTGCAAGCACTGTACTTCCCATCTCCAGGAATCAAGTCCAGCCTGCCAGTTTTCCTGAATCCCTTCATAAATGTTACCTTGCTTAAACTCCAACAGCATGTCAAGTTCTAAAAACCATTTGTGTCCATTCTCTCCTATCTAATACACTCACGCATAGTTGCTGGAAGTTCAAGCTCCTCCCTAGAACAAAGCTTTCCTAGGCCAACCCCTACCCTGCCTTCCCTCCACTACAGATTTATACACTCTCAAAGTCATTCTATTTTGTTCCAACCTCTCTGCATGTCCGAACCACCTCAACAACCCCTCCTCGGCCCTCTGGATAATAGTTTTGGTAATCCCGTACCTCCTCCTAATTTCCAAACTATGAATTCTCTGCATTATATTCACACCACACATTGCCCTCAGACATGACATCTTCACTGCTTCCAGTCTTCTTCTTGTTGCAACATTCACCACCCATGTTTCACACCATATAAGAGTGTTGGTATAACTATACTCTCATACATTACCCTCTTTGCTTCCACAGACAAAGTTCTTTGTCTCCAAAGACTCCTAAGTGCACCACTCACCTTTTACCCCTCTTCAGTTCTGTGATTCACCTCATCTTTTATAGACCCATCTGCTGACACGTCCACTCCTAAATATCTGAATACATTAAAAAAAAAAAAAAAAAACATTCACCTCCTCCATGCTCTCTCCCTCCAACCTGATATCCAATCTTTTGTCACCTAATTTTTTTTTGTTATCCCCATCACCTTACACTCTCTTATATTCTTCATTTACATACCCTACCAAACTCATCCATCAGTCTCTGCAGCAACTGTTATAACTCCCACTTTGTGTTAGTCTTTTTCTTTTAACCCCAAGCCTCTTGCCAACACCTGAGCATTCACTTCTTTTACAACCCCATCTATAAATATATTGAACAACCATGGTGACATCACAAATCCATGTCTAAGGCCTACATTTACTGAGAAATAATCTCCCTCTCTCCTATATACTCTAACCTGAACCTCACTATCCTCATAAAAACTCTTCACTGCTTTCAGTAACCTACCTCCTATTCCATACATTTGCAACATCTGCCACATTGCCCCCTTATCCACCCTGTCATATTCCTTTTCCAAATCCATAAATGCCACAAAAACCTCTTTACCTTTATCTGAATACTGTGTGTTTCACTGTAAACACTTGGTCTACACACTCCCTACCTTTCCTAAAGCCTCCTTGTTCATCTGCTATCCTACTCTCCATCTTACTCTTAACTCTTTCAATAATAACTCTACCATATGCTTTACCAGGTATACTCAACAGACTTTACTTTTTTTTTTTTTTTAACAAGTCGGCCATCTCCCACCGAGGCAGGGCGACCCAAAAAGAAAGAAAATCCCCAAAAAGAAAATACTTTCATCATCATTCAACACTTTCACCTCACTCACACATAATCACTGTTTTTGCAGAGGTGCTCAGAATACAACAGTTTAGAAGTATGTATGTATAAAGATACACAACATATCCCTCCAAACTGCCAGTATCCTAAACCCCTCCTTTAAAGTGCAGGCATTGTACTTCCCATTTCCAGGACTCAAGTCTGGCTACATAAAATAACTGCTTTCCCTGAATCCCTTCACTAAATATTACCCTGCTCACACTCCAACAGCTCGTCAGGTCTCAAATACCATTCGTCTCCATTTGCTCCTATCTAACAGGCTCACGCACGCTTGGTGGAGGTCCAAGCCCTTTGCCCACAAAACCTCCTTTACCCCCTCCCTCCAACCTTTTCGAGGACAACCCCTACCCCGCCTTATTCCCCTATAATTTTTGCACTCTCTTTTGTTCCCTTTGCCTTTATACAAAGGAACTATGCATATCCTCTGCCAATCCCTAGGTACATTATCCTCTTCCATACATTTATTAAATAAAAGTGCCAACCACTCCAAAACTATATCCCCTACCTTCTTTTAACATTTCTGTCTTTATCCCATCAATCCCAGCTGCCTTACCCACTTTCATTCTACCCACTGCCTCCCGAACTTTCCCTACACTCACAACTGGCTCTTCCTCACTCCTACAAGACGTTATTCCTTCTTGCCCTGTACATGACTTCACAGCTTCCCTATCTTCATCAACATTTAACAATTCCTCAAAATATTCCCTCCATCTTCCTGGTACCCCTAACTCTCCATTTAGTAACTCTTCTCTCCTATTTTAAGCTATCAAATCCATTCATTCCCTTGGCTTCCTCAACTTATTAATCTCACTTCAAAACTTTTTCTTATTTTCAACAATATTTGTTGATAACATCTCACTCACTCTCTCATTTGCTCTCTTCTTGCATTGCTTAACCACTCTCTTAACTTCTCTTTTTCTCTTCATATATTCCTCCTTTCTTGCATCACTACTACTATGTAAAAACCTCTCACATGCTAACTTTTTCTCATTTTCTACTTTCTTTACATCATCATTCCACCAATCGTTCTTCTTCCCTCCCGCACCCACTTTCCTGTAACCACAAACTTTTGCTGAAAACTCTAGCACTACATTCTTAAACCTACCCCATACATCTTTGACCCCATTGCCTATACTCTCACTAGCCCATTTAGCCTTCAATAGTTGTTTATATCTTAACCTAACTGCCTCCTCCTCCAGTTTATAACCCTTACCTCTCTCTCTTACTTGCTGCTTCTATTTTCCTTGTATCCTATCTACCTTTTACTCTCACTGTAGCTACAACTAAAAAGTAATCTGATATATCTGTGGCCTCTCTATAAACATGTACATCCTGAAGTCTACTCAAAAGTCTTTTATCTTCCAATACATAATCCAGCAAAGTACTGCCATTATGCCCTATGTCACATTATGTATACTTATTTATCCTCTCTTTCTTCACATATGTATTACCTGTAACGAAACCCCTTTCTATACAGAATTCAATGAAAGGGCCCCCATTATCATTTACACCTGTTATTGTTTATTAATGTAGTTTTATGCTCTTTACTTATGTGAATTTCACCGTGTGGAATAAATGTTTGTATTTTTATTTGCTAAACATGTAAATTATTTGGCTAGCCAGACTCGAGTCCTGGAGGTGGGAAGTACAGTGCCTGCACTCTGAAGGAGGGATGGGGATATTTGCAGTTTTGAACTGTAGTGTTGGCACTTCTCTGGCAAGAAAGTCATGGAGTGAATGATGGCTAAAGTGTTTCTTCTTTTTGGGTCACCCTACATCAGTGGGAGATGGCCAGTTTGTTAAAAAAAAAAAACAATTATTTTGACAAAGTTCTCAAGTTTTAAAACACTCGCATACATGAGAAAAATTTGGGGAATACTTGACACGAGCCACTACTCCAAGTCAATCTTCAGGGGCAACAAGTTATCAGACATAGACTAAATCAATATAAAATGTAATAAGATAAAAATTGATCATATCTCAGGGTTGTTTACTTTATTATTTAATGTCGTAGGTAAAAGACTCGTTTGAACAGTTCTAGACATTTACCATGGAAAATATTTCCCTAATAATTGTCTTGATCAGTGCATGTGTGTCAATTACCTACCCTTATTTTTTTATACAAAATCCTTGTAATTATTACCAGATTATAATCACTGATTTTATTTAATAATTTTTATATCCTATTTAGACGAGAGAGAAAAAACAGTGGCCGATGTGTATTTGTGTCTTGAAGGCTGTGATGTACCTAGGTGTTCTGAACTTTACTTCCAGCAGACAGCTGCTTGCATACAACAACACAAGGTATGTCCAGAAGATTGCTGTTAGATATGGTTTTAAGTGGTATTGATTGTTAGATATTGGTGTTTCATCCTGAGTATATTTAAGATTGCTCTTCTTTGGGTAAACTCTTAGCAGACAGAGATGATCCACCACCAGTTCTTGTGCACAATGACAACCCTTGTGTTTACCATTTCATATAAGTTTGGAATAAATCACGACTGGTAGTGCACTCAGTTCACATGCTGAGGTCTGGGGGTCGATCTCCGGTTGGGGTGGAAACATTAGGACATGTTTCCTTAAGACACCTGCTGTCCCTGTTCACCTAGCAGTAAAAGAGGTACCTGAGTGTTATTGACTGGTCTGGGTTATGTCTTGGGGACAAAATTGATTTCATTTGCCTGAAATCCTCTGCATAACACCTGCTTTCTATGTAGTAGTATGTCATTAGTGTCAGCTGTAGTCTGCATAAGTTGCATCATGTACTTGTAGAAATAAAGATTATTTATTTATGATTGCAAATATATAAAAATAACAGTGAAAATAAGAACACCTGAGATCTTTCATGTTCTTACACACACATCTGGAGATGTATGTAAGCACACGAAAGCACTCAGGTGTTTTCCCTATTTTTACTGAGGCATTTTTATATTCAGATTGTCATCATTATGTTTATGGTGCTTTGACTGCCACATTAATTAACAATGAAAAATGCTCTCTGTACACTAGATCATCATCTTATTGATATATTGTATAGAAGATTTAGTTTTATATTATATTATTGAAAGACTGAATAATGTGGGTGAACAATATTGATGGCTATTAATAGTGATATTTAAACACTCGCTGAACAATGAACTGTACAGCCAGTGCAAGGGTAGAAAGATTAGGCATGTTTCCTTACACCGGTTGTCTGTGTTCACCCATCAGTAAATGGGTACCTGGGTGTTAGTCGACTGGTGTGGGTCACATCTTGGGACAAAATTGACCTAATTTGCCTGAAATGCTCTGCATAACAAAGGGCTTTCTATGTAGTAGTATGTCATTCATGTCAGCTAGGCCTTTATTCCTTGTACATGTACTTGTAGAATTTAATATATTATTATACTATTATCAAATCCGCACAGTTCAAATTATATATAGTTTTTGCACGTGATTTGAAGAGTTTTGGGGCAAAAAACTAGCATTAACCCTTAAACTGTCCAAACGTAGATCTATGGTTTCACGCATAGCACTCCAACCTTGATTTTTCTCCATAAGAAAGCATGTAAAGAAAAATGTAGATCTACGTTCGGAGTGCTATGCGAGCGAATGTAGATCTACGTTTGGACAGTTTAAGGGTAAATTAATTTTGCACTAAAGCAAAGCTCGCACTCTTTGAACTCACACTAATCGAGACCTGGATGTTTTGACACCGACTGTATTCCACCAAGGCAGGGTGACCTAAAAAGAAAAATGAAATATTTTTTTTTTTTTTTTAAAAAAGGGGCTAGTAACCCCTCCAGTATAAATTACTAAATTAAAAAAAAAAGAAACTTGTTTTTATACTGGAGAAGGGGTTGTTAGCCCCTTAATCCCAGTATTTTAGTCACCTCTTATGACACACATGGCTTATGGAGGAAGAATTCTTATCCACTTCCTCATGAAATATTTTCTGTATGTGTTCAGATAAATTCTAGGTAGTAGGTTGGAAGACAGCAACCGCCCAGGGAGATACTACCGTCCTGCCAAGTGAGTGTAAAACGGAAGCCTGTAATTGTTTTACACGATGGTAGGATTGCTGATGTCTTCTTTTTCTGTCTCATATACATGCAAGATTTCAGGCACGTCTTGCTACTTCTACTTACACTTAGGTCACACTACACATACATGTACAAGCATATATATACACACACTCCTCTGGGTTTTCTTCTATTTTCTTACTAGTTCTTGTTTATTTCTTCTTACCTCCATGGGAAAGTGGAACAGAATTCTTCTTCCGTAAGCCATGCGTGTTGTAAGAGGCGACTAAAATGCCGGGAGCAAGGGGCTAGTAACCCCTTCTCCTGTATATATTACTAAATGTAAAAGGAGAAACTTTCATTTTTCCTTTTGGGCCACCCCGCCTCGGTGGGATACGGCCGGTTTGTTGAAAGAAAGAAGTTTAGATAAATATTTGTAGGCAAGACAGCTATTAAATAAATAATGGTGAAGGTGTTTCTTTCTTTGGGTCACGTTACTGTGGTAGGCAGTAGCCACTGCAGTAGAATTTTTTGTTTTTCCTGCGAATAGATTTGGGTGGGATGTTGCACTTAGAGTATTTAAATTAATATATCCGT
This sequence comes from Cherax quadricarinatus, assembly GCF_026875155.1. Classification (NCBI taxonomy): domain Eukaryota; kingdom Metazoa; phylum Arthropoda; class Malacostraca; order Decapoda; family Parastacidae; genus Cherax; species Cherax quadricarinatus. The sequence goes on along the minus strand of NC_069456.1, from coordinate 17,372,946 downwards.
GCACATCTAAAAGACAGCTAGGGGTTGATTGACGGTGAGCACATTTTCTTCTTTGAGTCATCTTACCTATGTGAGAAGCGGCCTTTGTGTTGAAGAAAAATGTTTGCAAAAGGCATTGTTTTGTATCCTTTTTCCACGAAGTGTATAGACATCACAGTTTGAATAACCCTCTAAATTGCGATACTTCATCCATATTTGGTAAAATGTATTCTAATTATTGTATATTTTACCAGATTCCTCTTGAGAAATGGATTGCTTTTGAGCTGCAAGCCACTTGGGCAGAAACTTCTATAGATGTGCAACAGGCTTACCTCAAGTGCAGGGTGCTCAAGGATTTTGTGTCTGCAGACGAAGACGTTGGTGCAGACAACACAGTCGAGATGATCACCACAAGTGATGACATTTCTCTCTCTCTCACTCAGATAATAATAGAAATGGTCTTTACTTTTCTAAAAGTTGGTCTGAAGAAGGTAACTGTATTTTTCATTCAGTGTTTATGGAGGTAAAATGATACAAAAATTGTTTTGGGTAATATCACTAGCTTAGTATTACCTATAACATCTCTTCTAATATATTTACAGCTCCTTTTTAATATTGGAAAATGGGGCTGTTTTTTTAATGTTGGAAAATGAGGAGGTTCCTTTTTCAGTATTGAAAAATGGAGCCATTTCAGAAATATTTATACAGGAAATATAATATAATCACTTCTTAATTTCTCAGTTTAAAATTATATCAGTGCACCATGCAGAAACAAGTGAAGGTATATACAGTGAAAGACTGCAGTCAGCAGGATTCAAACCCACGTTTGGAAGGTGGCATAATTCTTTACAAGACACCTTTGACCACTAAGCCACATGCTGAGTGGTCAAATGCTGACATCAAAGTTCATATGACCCTCCAGGTTGTAACATCCTCACTCCTCCTTTAGAATTCAGGCACTAATAGTTTATTTAAAAACTGCTCTTATTTTCACAAATTACAATGAAAATCATAATTGTTGTTTGTAGAATATTAATTTACAAGATGCTAATTTACAAGGTACTAACTTACAAAATACTAATTTATGAGATACATATTTCTAAAAGTCTCTAGCTGATATTTATGTTTAATTCTAGGAAAACTCCAGCGAAATATTGCTGCTCATACAATCACTTGCGCAGCATAATCTCAACCCCAGTATCTGTCTTCTTGAGGAATGGTATAAACGTCACACAGAAAGAACCATCAGTGATATTTCGGTTTTGTCTTTCATGAGGTGAGTATAGCAAGAAAGGCATGCTCTTCTGCTTCACTCTGTTTCAATGATTTTTTTTTTTTACATGGTTGATTTAGCAAATAGAGGGTAAGAGAGGGTTTATGTGAGAGTAGGTAAGAGTGGGTGTGAGGGTGATTGTTGTCATTGTGTAGTGTTCTGTATTAGTCCAACTGTTTATCAAACATGTAAATAACACAGCTAGCTGTGCTGATTGGGGGCCTCCCCCACCAGGCCAACAACCAACCCATCCCACCTTAATAATACACCAACCTCCACCAGATCTGTCAACCAATGATGTACCAATGCAACATAAATATTAAATCTTAAGTTTTTGAACAATCTTTACTAAACAAATATGAGTTTTCCGTACATGCTTTATGCATGAACCTAAACAGAGTTTAAATGCATTTTGTAAAAACTGAGAAAAATATATTATTTACACCTAAGAATATAATAATTGGTTCCAAATTCCCATTGTCATAAGTGCTAAGCCTCATAAGTAGGAACTCTGCTGTACTGTGCATATGCCAGTACTAGTTACCTTGTGTGTCTCATGAGTGATAATTTATTCCTATACGAGTGTATATTTATAAATGGCCTGCCTTGGTGGGATACAGCCGGTTTGTTGAAAAAAAAGAATTATAAATGTTGTAACATATCATGTTTAATTTACTACATGTGAAAAGAAAAACTCATTTTCCATTTTAGGTCACACTGTCTTGGTGGGAGATGGACTGTGCGTTGAAAAAAATATATTTAATGTTTAATTTATAATTTTTTATTTGACACAGCATGTGTAGATAAAGTGAAACTTAGGTAATTATGAAAACGAGGACTTACTGTTCCCGCATACAGGTGTCCCTTGCTTTATGTGATAGGCACATTCCAGGCCCATGGTGCATGTGGTAGGGAAAGACAAAATAGATTTCATTGCAGCAACATTTTTCTCACTGTAGAGCAGAAATTGTCAGCCTTTTGTAGTTCAGGATCCACCATGTATGTCTCAGGATGAGAACTCACCATGTGTTTTATGACATATTTTGAGTGTATGTTAGTTTATGAACACTCATAGATGCCGAAACACTAGATTACAATCACTACGCATCAGATTAATTATGTCTTTACGTAAATAAGAATTAATTGGTAATTACTGGGTAACAATACTTGCATGTAGAGCAACCCCCTCCAATTAGAGCCACAGAGTGAAAATGAGTTAAGCTCATAGTGAGAAATTCTTCACATGACCTGTTCTCTGTGGAAAACATGATGTGTTCTGTGGAGAACATGACCTGTTCTCTGTGGAAAACATGATGTGTTCTGTGGAGAACATGACCTGTTCTCTGTGGAAAACATGATGTGTTCTGTGGAGAACATGACCTGTTCTCTGTGGAAAACATGATGTGTTCTGTGGAGAACATGCCCTGTTGTTCAAAGGATGAAACAGTGTGCCAATAAAAACTTGTTCTACAGCCTGTCTCTTCTCTGTTGGTAGCAGTTGGAATGCTTCACCTTGTTCCATGTAGCCTTCACTCGTGCTTTGCAAAATGCACTGAAATTGTACACAAGTTAATTTATGTTGCACATAGGGAATTACTGTTAACAATAGGGACATTACAGTTCAGCAAATTCACACAGCGAACATTACATACAGCAAACAAACACATACACGCACCCGCACCCACACACGCACACGCACGAACACACACACACACACCAGTAAGACTGGACTTAGTATTCACCTTGAGTAGTGCAGATATTGAGGACATCACATATGAAAGACCCCTTGGGGCCAGCGATCATGTGGTTTTAAGCTTCGAATACACAGTAGAGCTACAAGTGGAGGGAGAAGCAGGAAGGCCAGGACGAATGAAGCCAAACTACAAGAAAGGGGACTACACGGGAATGGGGTTCAGTGGGACAGAGAACTGGCAGGGAAGCCAGTTAATGAGATGATGGAATATGTAGCAACAATGTGCAAGGAGGCTGAGGAGAGGTTTGTACCCAAGGGTAACAGGAATAATGAAAAAGCCAGGATGAGCCCATGGTTCACCCAAAGGTGCAGGTAGGCAAAAACCAAGTGTGCTAGGGAATGGAAGAAATATAGAAGTCAAAGGACCCAGGAGAATAAGGAGAGCAGTCATAGAGCCAGAAATGAATATGCACAGATAAGAAGGGAGGCCCAATGACAATATGAAAACAACATAGCAGCGAAAGCCAAATCTGACCCAAAACTGTTATACAGCCACATCAGGAGGAAAACAACAGTCAAGGACCAGGTAATCAGGTTAAGGAAGGAAGGAGGAGAGACAACAAGAAATAACCTTGAAGTATGTGAGGAACTCAACAAGAGATTCAAAGAAGTGTTCACAGAGGAGACAGAAGGGGCTCCAGAAAGACGGAGAGGTGGGGCACACCACCAAGTGCTGGACACAGTACACACAACCGAGGAAGAAGTGAAGAGGCTTATGAGTGAGCTAGATACCTCAAAGGCAATGGGGCCGGATAACATCTCCCCATGAGTCCTGAGAGAGGGAGCAGAGGCACTATATGTACCCCTAACAACAATATTCAATACATCTATCGAAAAAGGGAGATTGCCTGAGGCATGGAAGACAGCATATGTAGTCCCAATCTTTAAAAAAGGAGACAGACATGAAGCACTAAACTACAGACCAGTGTCACTGACATGTATAGTATGCAAAGTCATGGAGAAGATTATCAGAAGAGTGGTGGAACACCTAGAAAGGAATGATCTCATCAACAGCAGCCAACATGCTTTCAGGGTCGGGAAATCCTGTGTCACAAACCTACTGGAGTTCTATGACATGGTAACAGCAGTAAGACAAGAGAGAGAGGGGTGGGTGGATTGCATTTTCTTGGACTGCAAGAAGGCGTTTGACACAGTTCCACACAAGAGATTAGTGCAAAAACTGGAGGACCAAGCAGGGATAACAGGGAAGACACTACAATGAATCAGGGAATACTTGTCAGGAAGACAGCAGCGAGTCATGGTACGTGGCGAGGTGTCAGAGTGGGCACCTGTGACCAGCGGGGTCAGTCCTAGGACCAGTGCTGTTTCTGGTATTTGTGAACGACATGAGGGAAGGAATAGACTCCGAAGTGTCCCTGTTTGCAGATGACGTGAAGTTGATGAGAAGAATTCATTCGATCGAAGACCAGGCAGAACTACAAAGGGATCTGGACAGGCTGCAGACCTGGTCCAGCAATGAAGATTGGGGAAGAGCAAAGAAGACTGCAGATGGAGTACAGTCTAGGGGGCCAGAGACTACAAACCTCACTCAAGGAAAAAGATCTTGGGGTGAGTATAACACCAGGCACGTCTCCTGAAGCGCACATCAACCAAATAACTGCTGCAGCATATGGGCGCCTAGCAAACCTCAGAACAGCATTCCGACATCTTAATAAGGAATCATTCAGGACCCTGTACACCGTGTACGTTAGGCCCATATTGGAGTATGCGGCACCAGTCTGGAACCCACACCTAGTCAAGCACGTAAAGAAACTAGAGAAAATGCAAAGGTTTGCAACAAGACTAGTCCCAGAGCTAAGAGGTATGTCCTACGAGGAGAGGTTATGGGAAATCAACCTGACAACACTGGAGGACAGGAGAGATAGGGGGGACATGATAACAACATACAAAATACTGAGAGGAATTGACAAGGTGGACAAAGACAGGATGTTCCAGAGATTGGACACAGTAACAAGGGGACACAGTTGGAAATTGAAGACACAGATGTATCACAGGGATGTTAGGAAGTATTTCTTCAGCCACAGAGTAGTCAGAAAGTGGAATAGTTTGGGAAGCGATGTAGTGGAGGCAGGATCCATACATAGCTTTAAGCAGAGGTATGATAAAGCTCACGGCTCAGGGAGAGTGACCTAGTAGCGACCAGTGAAGAGGCGGGGCCAGGAGCTTGGACTCGACCCCTGCAACATCAACTAGGTAAGTACAACTAGGTGAGTGTACACGCATGCACACACACACACACACACACACACACACACACACACACAGAGGTATGATAAAGCACACGGCTCAGGGAGAGTGACCTAGTAGCGATCAGTGAAGAGGCGGGGCCAGGAGCTCGGACTCGACCCCCGCAACCTCAACTAGGTGATACGTACACACACAACACACACACACACACACACCACAACACACACACACACACACACACACACACACACACACACACACACACACAACACACACACACACACACACTCAACACACTCACTCACTCACTCACTCACTCTCTATAGGCTAAGTGGACAAAGACTACAGACCTCACTCAGGGAGAAAGACCTTGGGGTAACCATAACACCGAGCACGTCACCGGAGGCACACATCAACCAAATAACTGCTGCAGCATACGGGTGCCTGGCAAACCTGAGAATAGTGTTCCGATGCCTTAATAAGGAATCGTTCAAGACACTGTACACTGTGTATGTTAGGCCCATACTGGAGTATGCAGCACCAGTCTGGAACCCACACCTGGTCAAGCATGTCAAGAAGGTAGAGAAAGTACAAAGGTTTGCAACAAGGCTAGTCCCAGAGCTCAGGGGAATGTCGTATGAGGAAAGGTTGAGGGAAATCGGACTGACGACACTGGAGGACAGAAGGGTCAGGGGAGACATGATAACGACATACAAGATACTGCGGGGAATAGACAAGGTGGACAGAGATAGGATGTTCCAGATAGGGGACACAGAAACAAGGGGTCACAACTGGAAGCTGAAGACTCAGACGAGTCACAAGGACGTTAGGAAGTATTTCTTCAGTCATAGAGTCGTCAGGAAGTGGAATAGCCTAGCAAGTGAAGTAGTGGAGGCAGGAAGCATACATAGTTTTAAGAAGAGGTATGACAAAGCTCAGGAAGCAGAGAGGAAGAGGAAGAGGACCTATTAGCGATCAGTGAAGAGGCGGGGCCAGGAGCTGAGTCTCGACCCCTGCAACCACAATTAGGTAAGTACAATTAGGTGAGTATACACACACACACACACACACACACACACACACACACACACACACACACACACACACACACACACACACACACACACACACACACACACACACACACACAGCATGTATAGAATGTTCAAGTGTTGATTCATTCGAGTACTGAACAAATTTTGCCCAACCAATTTTCTTTTTGGGTTGCTATTATCACAAATTTTTGTAGGCTCCATGGTGACTTATTTATACAAATAATATAAAAAAAATGCGAAGAAACATGAAATAGTTTACAGTGAAATTCTGGCAGGTCATGTTTGTTTGGTCGACTGCCGAGCAAATGGTTGACTACCAATCGATTTTTTTAACCGAACAAAGTGTTTGAATACCAAATTGTTCAAGTAGGGAGCTGGTTGAGTACCAAGGTTCCACTGTATTATTGTCTTTTCACTACATGAAATAGGGAAATAAGGCACAGTGTAAATTTTTTTTTTTCAACAGGTCAGCCATCTCCCACCTAGGCAAGGTGGCCCAAAAAGAAAGAAAATCCCCATAACGAAAATACTTTCATCATCATTCAACACTTTCACCTCACTCATACATAATCATTGTTTTTGCAGAGGTGCCCAGATACAACAGTTTAGAAGTATATATATAAAGATACAGTATAAAAAGTGACCTGAAATAATTACAATATCAGGGCCCCAATTACGTATATATATACCATCCTATTATACATCCCACCAAACTGCCAATATCCCAAACCCCTCCTTTAAAGTGCAGGCATTGTACTTCCCATTTCCAGAACTCAAGTCTGGCTATATGAAAATAACTGGTTTCCCTGAATCCCTTTACTAAATATTACCCTGCTCACACTCTAACAGCTCGTCAGGTCCCAAAAATCATTCGTCTCCATTCACTCCTATCTAGCACACTTATGCATGCTTGCTGGAAGTCCAAGCCCCTCACCCACAAAACCTCCTTTACCCCCTCCCTCCAACTTTTTCGAGGACGACCCCTACCCCGCCTTCCTTCCCCTACAGATTTATACGTTCTCCATATCATTCTACTTTGATCCATTCTCTCTGAATGACCAAACCACCTCAACAACCCCTCTTCAGCCCTCTGACTAATACTTTTATTAACTCCACATCTTCTCCTAATTTCCACACGTCAAATTCTCTGCATAATATTTAAACCATGCATTGCCCTTAGACAGGACATCTCCACTGCCTCCAACTGCCTCCTCGCTGCAGCATTTGCAACCCAAGCTTCACACCCATATAAGAGTGTTGGTACCACAATACTTTCATACATTCCCTTCTTTGCCTCAATAGATAACATGTTTTGTCTCCACATATACCTCAATGCACCACTCACCTTTTTTTCCTTCATCAATTCTATGGTTAACCCCATCCTTCATAAACCCATCTACTGACACATCAACTCCCAAATACTATCTGAAAACATTCACTTCTTCCATACTCCTTCTCTCCAATGTGATATCCAATTTTTCTTTATCTAAATCATTTGATACCATCATCACCTTACTCTTATCTGTGTTCACTTTCAACTTAAAATATATATATATATATATTTATATATATATATTTATATAGGTATTGAGTTCGTGGAAATGGGAGTACAACGTCCTGCACTTTAAGGAGTTTGGGATATTGCAGTTTGATGAGGATTGTTGTGTATCTTTTTTGTTTGAATGCGTTTCAGTACGTTTGTATTCTATCACTTGGCCCAAACACAGTGAATAATATGTGGGTTTTGTTGAATTTTCTTATAGTATTTTCTTTTTATTTTCTTTCTTTTTGGGGTCACCCTGAAGCCTCGTGTGGAGGAACTAACCCGGACACGACCTTCTTGAAAATACTAAAAAAAAAAAAAATTTACCGTTATATTGGCTGTGGGTACTCCTACAAAAATGGCCAGGGTTGGACCTCTCAAAAGAAAAATAAAATTATTTCTTTTTACGCATTTAAGTTAATTTTATGTTTTCAGTGAGAAGGGGTAAAATATATAAATCTTTTCCAATATTTAATTTCAAATGAAAGCCAGTAATCAAGTAATGTGTCATAGAACATGACATACTCTTCTTAATCTGTCAGTATTTGCCGCTGCCTGCCACCAGCACTCTTCTTGAGAGGGGAACAGCTTCTTCATCTCTCAGTAGTCCTGAAAAGCCTTGTGGATCAGCTTCAGGCAAGTGATCATTGTATTTTATCATTTTGACTTAATTAACAAAATGGGATTAATGTGTAGTTATGGAGAAAGGCATCACATCTGAGCAGGTGGGCGCCAGCAATGAGGAGAGCCGGTGCTCTACCATAGTGGAAAAGAGACTCAGATGTAGTGTTTTGCAGTCTTTTAATAATGACGTTTTACCCACGCACTGGTCTGTTTCATCTAGTCACATCTGTTTGTAACTTGATAAAGTTCACTGTGTTGGGAAACATCATCAGTAATGGATTACATTATACTACAACTATGTCTATTTTTTTTTTCTGGTGTCGGTAATTTATACCATTTACTCTGCCACAGATAATCTATGACCTTGAATCAGCGACAACTTTTTTAAGTAGTGGCATAGCTTTAAGGATGTGGTGACCCTATTAATGCCTTATTAAGACTCGCATTAGGAGATTTTTTTGTATATATATATAAACTGACAATGGTGGAGGAATTAAAGGAGACTGATTTCTCTTGGTTAGTTATCTATCTTTCAGACACACCCAATGAAGTACTCTTTATCAAGCCATAATATTACCTTCAAGATGGTGCATAAAGAATGAAAAGGCAAAATACCATTACTGGAACAGTACACAAATAACCTGCATATAGGTGAAAGAAACTTATGACAATGTTTCCATACAATTTGGTTCATTAGCTAGACACACTGGTATTTAACGGTGTGTCTAGTTAATGGTCCGAGTCAGACCGAAACGTCGTTGTAAGTTTCTTTCTCTTATGTGCAGGTTATATGTGGATTCAAGATGGTGCCTTGGTGCTGGTGAAGGACTCTTTAGCCTTGTAATTAGAGTTATTCTTCATTTCCTTGAATTAAACCTAATCATCTCTCATTCTCTAGATGCTATGTGATGCCTTAAATTCAGTTCTTAGTAGTGAATCCACTTATTATTTAAAGCACTAGCCACTCTGTACTTCCTATCTAACCCCTTTATTCCCATCGTCTCTCTTCCCCCTCTAATTCCTCCCCATCCTTATCACCTTCTCTCTTCTCCTTTACATCATTGTGTATCTGAGAAATGTGATTTTTTTTTTAAAATGCCATACAATCTACTAATATATGGGACACAGCCATGACATAGAATGTTTATGGTAATAATAATTAGTTTTAATTGACAGGTCATTTATTTGGTTCTTTTGTGCATGTTGTTTATGGTGATACTTACTCTTTGTCAAAGCCATAATTGTAGAAATTACAATCCCTACTTAGCAAGATTGTGTTGTGTGTTTCTGTGTAGGACTTTGTTAAAACTTTCACTCTAGTGAGAGGTTATCTGATAAATATTTGTTTGGTTAATTATATCGACTTTACCCCTGGGATTTATTAATCAGTATTCTTTGGCGTTGCAACTTATCATTGTCAGGTTATTACACTCGTGTCTTCCGTCTGGGAGATCGAGGGATAGGTAAGTCTCAGGAGATTTGAGCCTTTGTTGTTACTACTTACGTACTTGCATCCAGAAGTAACAGCCTGTTTGATCAGGCCCTGATCCACCAGGAGGTCTGATCAAGGACTGGGCTGCTGGGGCATTGACCCCTGAAACACGCTCCAGGTAGACTTCAGTCTAAAATTATTTCATTCATAGTATTTACCCTCATTTTCCTCCAGATTTTGCAGTTAGTATTTTGTCTTGGCATGAGATATGTCTTAAACATCATTTGAGTTGCAAAAGCTACTCTGTGTGAGTTTCTGTGCTCTTTGTTTTCAGGCTGCCAGCCAAGACTTACAATTAAATTTGTGTGATACTGTATTCCTGTGCTCATCATTGCTGAGTGCTGCTGCAAGTCCTGTGGCGAAGAACCTTCAAGTGCAGCAGTGTCTTATGCCTCTCAGGACAGCTATTGTGGTAAGTGATTTAGTTTCATTTTACTCTTCTTCATTAATTCTTAAACTGTTTCCCATGCAGATATGTGACTTGTTACAAAAAATCACACAACAAATTATACAAGAACACTGAACACAGATTAAGCTGGAGTATTCCTTTAGATAATAGTTTAGTGGTTCAAGCATAACATTATTTATTCAAGTTTTACATCTACCACAGGAATAGCCTATCATGGATAATAAGCCTTTAATTGGCATGAGTTAACTAGCCAAGAGAAAGTTCGTGTTCAATTGGTCATTGTTCCAAGTAATGGTCAGCCCAAGTGGTGATTAACCTGACAGAGCAGTGTGCACACTATCCATAGCATACACTATTAATTTTTTCCTCTGGTATTTTTCTTAGGAAATAAATCAGTATGAAGGATACTATGCTATAGCTAATGTTTATTAACAATTACCTAATTTCATATTGTTTTCTCAGTTCCATTGGGAATCACTCAGCAGTTTCTTCAAGAATCACAGTACCATCATCAACAAGCACAGTTGTTTAGAGATTTTGTGGAATACATTGAAAACACTAAGCTTGAAAACTATCACTTCTCTCAGTCCAGAAGAAGCTGGCATCAGACTCTTAGCACTGACTTTACGAACTTCAGTCAGCGAGCCAGAAATAAAAGCCATGGTGTCCATTGCTGGGGGTCCTGTGTATGTTAAATGGCTCTTGGCTCATATAGGCTTGCAGCAAATGAGAGGCAGCTTTCCATTTTTTCCAGACAATAAAAAAACATTTCTTGACATGCCAATTCAAAGTAAGAGAATAATTTCCTTCTGCCAGGAAGAACTTCATAAAATTTTAGCTGTATCAGAGCCAGCAAAACTCGTCAGTGAAATTTTTCCACAAATAACAGACACACATCTAGCATTAAAATCTATCCCCACTGCTTGTGTCCTAGTTCTTCTTTGCAGCAGCAGTAATATGCCAAATTATGGAGAGACTGATATCAAAGATAGCAAAAAGGTATTGAAACAATTTGACCTTCTCTTACATTGTCATTTTTTTCTCAGTCGCTTGTTTGATTATAAGGGAGGTTTGAATGACAACTCTGAGTTGGTGAACACATCATTAGCTAGAAGACAGGTAGAGTCACAGAATCTAGAATATTTGGCAACTCTAAACTGCAAAATATTTTCACAATTATCAAAAATACCTCCTAAAATATTAATTAAATTATCGAAGAATACATTTTTTAAATGTGACAGTGAACTACAAGCCGCAATAAAATTTAAATTGCAAGTGTAAATAATCATGAAAATTTCAAATTATATGTGCAAAAATGAATAAATTTTTCTTTCATATGCGTACTGTAGTTTAAATGTATTGTATCAATTTAGGCTGACATATTGTACTCACTGCCTTGTTCTAAATAATTTAGATGAATAGTATTGTTATATAATATTTTATATGTTCAATATTGATAGGAATGATTAAAGCAAACAATATTAGTTTAATTAGAGGTTTCTTGTATTAATGCATGTAGTGGAAAATCACAAATGCGCAGAGAAGAGTGCATCTCTGTGTATATACACTGAAGGATACAGATCTCTGTGTATGCTCATTTTTTTTTTTTTTCAACAAGTCAGCCGTCTCCCACCGAGGCAGGTGACCCAAAAAAGAAAGAAAATCCCTTGTATGCTCATATGTACTGTATTTTTCTGTCTTATGAGGCAGCCCTTTTTTTCTCCTCACAAAAAGTCTTTGATAATCAGCCTGTGCCTTATATCCTCAAGGTCAGGCTTTGGGTTACACTTGAGTTTTTTTTTTACAGTACAAATTTTGTTACAACTGCTTGGAAACACTGTCTTATATGTCTCGCATGATCATGCACTTTTGCCAGAAAATACAGTATATGTCGAGTATTTTGACACTTATAGAAGTTAAAGTATTCTTGACTTGTATACAGGAGAAAGAACTCAAATGACTCTCGTGTAGTCAGTAGGCTTGAAACCTGACAAATTGACTGTGTAGTAGATACTTGTGGCAGAATCATAAGCTGAACTTCCCTTCAATGGTGGTGAATGGCTCTTGATCCAAGAAAGTGAACCCCTCTCCTTCCTTGGATTGAACCTATTACCTCCTATTTCCAAAATGCTGCACAACTCCAGTGGGTGCTGTACATTTCCAAGAATAATTGTGAATTCGATGTTACAGTATTGTTAATGATAGTGAAATACCAGATATAACATAGTAAATTTATTTTATCAGGCAAATATAGATTTAAATAAGAAATATGTACAAATTTAATTATGAAAACTTTTAGGTACTTTCCAGGGAGGGGGAAATACCTTGATACTGAAAGACTCACAAGTCAAAGAATTTCAGCTTCCTTCCCCTACCTCAGATCAAAACTGGTTACCTCCCATTCCCCAGGTGCTGCATGACACCCCATGGATTTAATACTTCTCTATGTTTGTAAACTGGTAATTTTGTGCACCTACCTGTGAGGGTATTTTCCCCTGTGTGTAATGTGCAGAGTTAAGTAGATATATCATCCTGAAAGGGCAAAAACTTGGATTCATGGCTTTATTTATTGGTAAATATTAATATCCAAGATATCATTTTTCAGAATAACACAAGCACAAGTCTTTGGTGGCTTTATTTACAACACGTTTCTCCTTTGGGCAAGTAGTCTTCAGTCGAGTAGAAGTGATTAAAATACTTGAAGAAGATATAGAGGCGTTCAGTCCCTCATTCTTCATAGAGGCTATTGCATTGATCTTTCTGAGGTAGAAGCACGTTGATGGAACAACACACACACTGGACCAGAAGTGAAATGCAGCAGTGGGAGGTGGTGTTACAGAGAGGCAGTGCCAACTACCAGACCTACAGGCCCATGCTAGGCAGATACAGTACTTCTGAAGTTCAGTGCTTCTCTCACATAACATGTTAATAACTTGTAGAGTGATATGGTTGTATTAATTTAACACTGAAGTATCTTGCTGTATAGGACATTTTCCACAACTATATTATTCTACAACTTATTGGCGTGTTCTTGTGTGTAAAAAGGGGTTGTATTTGAGAAGGCCCTATTGGCCACCTAGCAGTGGCCAATAGGCCTGCTGGTGGATCCTGTCGTCTTTGACACCATCACTAGCTGCTTTATCTTACTTCTGGTCCAGTATGTGTTGCTCGGCCATTATGCTGCTACTTCACAGAGATCAAGAATATGGAACTGATCTCCTGAAAAGTACTTATTCATTTTTAATCAAGGCTGAGGGACTGAACACCTCAGTTTGTCTCCCATATTTTAGTCATCTGTTTTACTGAAAATATTTTACACAGGGAAAAATGTTTTGGAAATAAAGGAACTTAAATGTTTCACATGGATCATATCCATTTTTTTTTTTTTTTTGTAAATTAACAAAAAAAAAAAAATTAATTTTTTTAAATCCTTCTAGTGTTGCTTCAGGTCTGAAGGGATCTTGATCTAAGGAACAGGAGGTACTTCTTCCCTTAATCAAACCTGATTATCTCCCTTTTCCCAGGCTCTGTGTAGCTTGCACATAACAAAAGTATTTTATAATTATGCTATCAAAAGTTAGCAAAATATAACCTATATTACATGTTAGTGAGTTAATAAAGTTTGAAAAATTTAGATAATTTTTGTTTAGGATATTGGTGCAGTTCAGTTTGTGTGCACTGTATGTTAAACCTCAGAAATGCTGCTATATACACAATAAGTTCAGCTTCCAAAAATTTTTAAAGAATAGAGTTATTCAGCATATTGCTTGCTCATTACATATCTACTGAGCAAGGTGGGCTGTCTTGATGCAGGTGAAGGGCTCTTGATCCAAGGAATTATAGCTATCTTTTCCTTGGATCAAACCTGATTACTTCCTATTCCCAAGGTGCTGTCTGATCCTTGTGGGTTTAGCACATTCCAGTGAATACAATATGTACATGTTATATACATATTTTAACAAAATTATATTACAGCAGATATAGTTTATCAGTACTGTTGGTTGCAGTGGGAGTACCAGAGCAGGAACAATGTAATGCTGATACCGCTCCACTTTTATCTTTAAGTCGGTCACTTTGAGAATACATCTTTTGTCTCTCACAGGAAGCTTGCATACAAGGGACTCCTGCTAATGGCTCACTTATGGAACATGAGCAATTGTCTGCAATCTTATTACCAGATGTTATGTATGATACAGTTGAGAATGATCTCCTCCTAGGAATTGTATTTTTACACTTATCACAGAAGAGAGTGGAAGTCTCACATGCTTGACACTTGTCACTTGACAGGAAGGAAAGTGAAGCGCCTTCAAATTCTGTTGGTGGTGGGATTTTTGCACAGCACGTGTGAGAGTCTGTGTAACACGTGCCTGCCAGAGGGGTAGCGTTTACACACGCCGAGGAAATTAATCTCCGAGGGGAATATTCTCTCTTTTCCACAGCTTTACCTGTCTCGTCCTCAAGATTATTAACAACCATTTTGGGGTCACGGGTTCGTGGGAGCGTGTTATATTTTCTATACATTAGATCGGATTGAATCCCTGTATCATAATTTGCTTCCCCAGTATTCATTTGGAATTCACATGAATTTTCTTTTAATTTGTTGGATGGCGAGGTACACTTTTTGTCATTTCCCCTTGCACTAAACGAGGGTAATGGATTGCCGTAACTATCGGACACTGGGGCAGCGGATTTCTGAGTGCTGCACTGGGCTGCCGAGTGAGAGTCTTGCTGTCCAGTAAGACAGTTCAGTAATTCAGCAACATCTTGAAAACCTCCAAGAAACTGCACTTCCTCAACTTCTTCAACACCTGCAAAATTAATTTGAAAGATGAAGTCAGACAGAAAAGTGAAGATTGATAATAGTCTTGCATTCAAAGTGCTGTACTAAAGTTATACATACAATGGTAATGGCTAATTTAAGTGATTGACTATATCTCATGAGCATAGCTTAGTGTTAATTGCAAAACAAGGTAATGGCTCAACCACTATGATCCCTATGGGGTTAGCATTTCCCTATGAGTACTGCACTTTAAGACCCATATGGGTTTAGCTCTGTTCAAATACGTACAGTATAATAATAATTCCCCATAATTATAAAAACATTATCCGTACATACTGTTTAAGTATTAAAGAAGGTGCTAGGCTTAAGCTTGAAAGGTTATATTACTGAGGTTAAGCCAAGCAATGTGGCTTATTTACATTGGGATACTTCCAGTCCTTTCCCTGAATGCATCCCTCAACCGTTGTACTAATTATCTGGTAACTACTTACTGTTAGGGGGATGAGTTGTAAGGAGACGTGCCACAAGTTTCATCAAACCTGGGTTCTTTTGGTTGTAAACTGAACTACGAGGAATTATTAGGTTACGCTGTTGAAATGCGAGTAAGTTAACATTTATGATGGGAGTCAGTGTATTAGTAGTGACCAGGGACAGATATACTATGAAGCTTAAGTTTCAGGGGCCCCTAATCTCGAAAGTGCCCCAGAAGCGACTTTAGTCCACATTAATTAAAAATTTTGGGTCTACTGTATGCGATGGGGGTCCCCATAACAGTTCAGGCTTCAGGGCTCCAAGAATGTAGATCTGCTGCTTTTAGTGATAATGTAGCACTGTTGCTTAGATCACTCAATGCTTACAACCATTAAAAACAAGGATAAATACTCAACACAAATACTATCATACTAAATTAAAATAAGATAGTATTAGCTGAAAACTCCATTAAATTAGTAATGTCAAAAGGCTTCTGTAAAAGTTGAGGCCTTTACAGGCACCTCAGTAATTGTAAAAATATAAAGGCAGAAAGGCTTAAGCTGGGGGCAAACTGCTAAAATATAATCCACAGTCAATGGCAAATCACAAGGTAAACAGGCAAGTGTGGGTCTACATGTGGTGGTGGGGGGGGAGAGTTCAGGAAACCAGATGTGGGAAATACAATGCCTGCACTCTAAAGGAGATAGGATGTTGCAGTTCAGAGGGCCATCCAAACTGTGATGTCAGCATGCTCATTGGGAGAGTGATTGAATGATTGCAAATGCACTTTTTTCCTTTGGGTCATCCTACCTCAGTGAGAGACTGCCGGTGTGTTAAAAGAAGACCCACCTGAGCAGCAAGATGAGAGAGAGCCAGGAGAACTTCCGTCACCTTCGTAAGCATAGTAGCGAAGGTCATCAAGGGAGGGTAGGTGAGGGCAGCCACAACCTCCATCAGCACCTATAAGCTTCTTCTCGCCTCTCTTGTCCTCCGGCACCACCTCCACACCTGACAACAGAGTTTTCCTTCATAATCACAACTGCATGCAATCTTCTCTGTTATAATCCCCACTTCTTAAAGAAATGGCCCCATGCATAATCTTTTGTAAACATTTCAACTGTTAAACAATGAATAAAGAAATATAAAACACACACTGGCCACTTTATTAGGTACACCTGCTCATTAATGCAAATATCTCATCAGCTTCTTTTTGATTATTATAATCATCAGTTGGCTTAGCACTTCTTTTTGATTATAATAATAATATAATCAATTAATTTAAGAGGCAGCAGCACCTGTGTCTAAAAGCAATTAGACATAGTCAAGAAATTCAGTTATTGCTCAGATTGAACATCAGAATGGGGAAGAAATGTGATTGTTGATGCCAGACAGACAGGATGGTGCGAGTATCTCAGAAACTACTGATCTGAGATTTTCACACACAACAGTCCGAGAGTTTACAGAGTATGGTGTGAAAAAACAAAAATATCCAGTGAGCGGCTGTTCTGTGGGTTAAAATACCTCCTGTTATAACAGGAGGTAGAAGAGCATCTCTGAATACACAATACATTGGACCTGGAAGTGGATTGGCTACAGCAGCATATCACACTAGGTTCTACTCCTGTTAACTAAGAACAGGAGACTGAGGCTACAGTGGCAGAGGCTCACCAAAATTGGACAGCTGAAGATTGGTAAAGCATCACCTGGTCCAACAAATCATGATTTCTACTGTCATGCAGATAGCAGGGCCAGAATTTGGCCTAAACCTTTGGTATGTAGTGAAACAGGAGATTCACAGCATGAATCTGCAGCAACTGCCTGATGCTATCATATCAATATGGACCACAATATTTAAAGAATGTTCCCATCACCATGTCGCATTCAGGCTGTTCTGGGGGCAAATAGGGCCCCTACCCAGTACTAGAGAGTGTACCTAATAAAGTGTGCCACTGAGTGTGTATATTACACGTGTGTGTGTGTGTGTTTAATGTACAAAAATAATCCATGCGGGTT
The DNA here is from genome assembly GCF_026875155.1 of Cherax quadricarinatus. Lineage (NCBI taxonomy): Eukaryota > Metazoa > Arthropoda > Malacostraca > Decapoda > Parastacidae > Cherax > Cherax quadricarinatus. The sequence goes on along the minus strand of NC_069456.1, from coordinate 17,355,346 downwards.
TAGCGGTTGTTTTACAATGGAATGCACGTAATCCAATCTAAGACACACTTGCACTGTAGTCCACCATAATGCTAACTGCCACCATAACCTCCACGCATTCTCTCAGGCACCACCACAGTGCCAATTGGCACCATGCCTTCACCCAGGTGCCACCATAGTGCCAACTGGCGCCAATGCCTCTCGCAGGTGCCCCCGGGCACTACCTCCGTGCCTTGCAATTAGTGAAAAAAAACTGATCCTATAGGGATTAGAGAAAGGATTTGTGAAAGCTCGAATCTCCCTTATTTTAAGTATTAGATACACCGGCTCCAATAAACCATCTAGAACCGGGTTTAAATGCCCCAGATAAACCAAGGTTGAGACACTGGCTGGTTTAAATGTTTTATGCTGGTGTTAGAAAAAGCCAGGCTGTGAGTAGGTTCTGAGCATCAGCACTCCATTACTCGTGCTGATCGACCCACACGAGTTTAGAGCTTCAATTGAACTATGAAAGCTTCCATGGAACAATTCACATTAACCCAGAATACCGTAACAGCTTACAACCCACAAAACTTGAGCTGGAACAATTCACAACCCAAAGTACCCTGACGAACAATTTACAATACCATGCACAATTCACAACTCAAAATACCATGGCTGGAACAATTCACAACTCAATATCATGGCTGGAACAATTCACAACCCTCGACACTACGCCTGGAACAATTCACAACTCAATATCATGGCTGGAACAATTCACAGCCCACAATACTACGTCTGGAACAATTCACAACCCTCAATACTACGCTTAGAGCAATTCACAACCCTCAATACTACGCCTGGAACAATTCACAACCCTCAATACTACGCCTGGAACAATTCACAACCCTCAATACTACGCCTAGAACAATTCACAACCCTCAATACTACGCCTGGAACAATTCACAACCCTCAATACTACGCCTGGAACAATTCACAACCCACAATACTACGCCTGGAACAATTCACAACCCTCAATACTACGCCGCTGTATAGCCCTTGTGGCTTAGCGCTTCTTTTTGATTATAATAATCAATACTACGCCTGGAACAATTCACAACCCACAATATTACGCCTGGAACAATTCACAACCCTCAATACTACGCCTGGAACAATTCACAACCCTCAATACTACGCCTGGAACAATTCACAACCCTCAGTACTACTACTGGAACAATTCGCAACACAATACTACGCCTGGAACAATTCACAACCCTCAATACTACTACTGGAACAATTCACAACACAATACTACGCCTGGAACGATTCACAACACACAGTAACTTGGCTGAAACAGTTCACAACTAATATTATGATCATGAGGGAGCGCTAAACCCATAGGATTATCTGTACTCCAGGGAACTGGAGCACAGATCCAATTCCCTAGATCAAGAGCCCCTCACCAGCATCAAGGAGAGGAATTAACCTACAGTATTTCAGTCCCCACCTAACGTTGCCCTGGCAACGGTTCTGGAACTATTAGGTGTCCCGTAGTTCGATGGGTAGCGCACTCACATCAAACATTAAGGTCCGTGGTTCGATCCCCGGTACGGGTGGAAAACATTAGACTCTCTGACCGCGGGTTCAAATCCCGCCCGTGGTATGGTTTTGCAATCGTGTCATTACGATTTCGTGAGTAACATTAGGACACCTGCTGTATATGTTCACCTAGCAGTAAAATAGGTACCTGGGTGTTAGTGGACTGGTGTGTGTCGCATCCTGAAGGGGCAAAACAGACATAATTTACCCGAAATGCTCTTCATAAAAAGGGCTTTCTATATAGTAATATGTGAGGGATGCCAGCTATGGTCTGTATAAGTTATATCATGTATTGACCGATAGCACTAACATCCCACGTCATAAAATCTTTGAAAGTGTTCCAAGAAGCAAGATCGTCACCCACGTTGATACCCATCTATTGCATAACCAAGGGCAGCATGGGTTTAGAACAGGCCACTCCTGCCTATCAAAGCTACTGGACCACTATGACAATGTCTTGGATGCTCTAGACTCTAGAGGACAAACAAAATGCAGATGTAGTATAGAAGACTTTGCGAAAGCCTTCAACAAGTGCAATTATAGTGTAATAGCACACAAAATGCGTGATAAAGGAATAACAGGAAAATCTGGTAGATGGATCTATAACTTCCTAACAAATAGAACACAAAGAGTAATAGTAAACAATAAAGTCAGAGGCGGCTACAGTGAAAAGCTCTGTTCCACAAGGTACAGTACTCGCTCCCAGCCTGTTCCTCATCCTCATATCTGACAGATGTAAGCCGCAGTACCGTGTCATCCTTTGTAGATGACACCCGAACTTGAATGACAGTGTCATCCATCGAAGACACTGCAAGTTTCCAGGCGGACATCAACCAAATCTTTAAATGGGCCGCAGAAAACAATATGAAGATCAATGAAGAAAAATTTTAATTACTCTGCTATGGAAAATTCGAGGAAATTAAAACTGTATCGAAGTATAAAACAAATTCCAGCCACACAACAGAGCCAAAAACTAATGTGAAGGACCTGGGAGTGATAATGTCAAGAGGATCTCACTTTCAAAGGTCCCAACCACATATCTACCACATTTTTTCTTTAACACATCGGCCAATTCCCACCAAGGCAGGGTGGCCCGAGAAAGATAAACTTTCATTATCATTCACTCCATCACTGTCTTGCCAGAAGGGTGCTTTACACTACAGTTATAAAACTGCAACATCAACACCCCTCCTTCAGAGTGCAGACACTGTACTTCCCATCTCCAGGACTCAAGTCCGGCCTGCCGGTTTCCTTGAATCCCTTCATAAATGTTACTTTGCTCACACTCCTACAGCACGTCAAGTATTAAAAAACCATTTGTCTCCATTCACTCCTATCAAACACGCTCACGCATGCCTGCTGGAAGTCCAAACCCCTCGCACACAAAACCTCCTTTACCCCCTTCCTAGGCCGACCCCTACCCTGCCTTCCCTCCACTACAGATTTATGCACTCTCGAAGTCATTCTGCTTTGTTCCAGTCTCTCTACATGTCCAAACTACCTCAACAACCCCTCCTCAGCCCTCTGGATAATAGTTTTGGTAATCCGACATCTTCTCCTAATTTCCAAACTACGAATTCTCTGCATTATATTCATACCACACATTGCCCTCAGACATGACATCTCCACTGCCTCCAGCCTTCTCCTCGCTGCAACATTCATCACCCATGCTTCACACCCATACAAGAGTGTTGGTACAACTAACCTCTCATACATTCCCCTCTTTGCTTCCACGGACAACGTTCTTTGTCTCCACAGACTCCTAAGTGCACCGCTCACCCTTTTCCCCTCATCAATTCTATGATTCACCTCATCCTTCATAGACCCATCTGCTGACACGTCCACTCCTAAATATCTGAATACATTCACCTCCTCCATACTCTCTCCCTCCAATCTGATATCCAATCTTTCATCACCTAATCTTATTGTTATCCTCATAACCTTACTCTTTCCTGTATTTACTTTCAATTTTCTTCTTTTGCACACCCTACCAAATTCATCCACCAACCTCTGCAACTTCTCTTCAGAATCTCCCAAGAGCACAGTGTCATCAGCAAAGAGCAACTGTGACAACTCCCACTTTATGTGTGATTCTTTATCTTTTAACTCCATGCCTCTTGCGAAGACCCTCGCATTTACTACTCTTACAACCCCATATATAAATGTATTGAACCACGGTAACATCACACATCTACCACATCTGCTAGGAAAATGGTAGAATGGATAATGAGAACCTTCAAAACCAGGGATGTCAAGCCCATAATGATTCTCTTCGAATTGTTTGTTCTCTCTAGGCTAGAATATTGCTGTACACTAAAGGCCCCTTTCAAGTCAGGCGAAATTGTAGACCTGGAGAATATACGGCATTTATAAGTACGAAAAAGCACCTAAATTACTGGGAACAGTTGAAGTCCCTTGATTTGTATTCCCTGGAACGCAAGAGAGAAAGATACAGGACAATATACACTTGGAAAATCCTAGAGGGACTAGTCCCAAATCTGCACACGAAAAGTCACTCCCTACGACAGCAAAGACTTGGCAGGAGATGCAACATCCCCCCAATGAAAAGCAGGGAAGCCACGAGTACACTGACACCAAGTGTCAGGGGCCCCAAGACTGTTTAACTGCCTCCCATCATACATAAGAGGGATAACCAATAAACCTCTGGCTGTCTTCAGGATGGTGCTGGACAGGCACCTAAAGTCAGTACCTGACCAGCTGGGCTCTGGCTCGTACGCCTGTTTACGCGCGGCCAGCAGTAACAGCCTGGTTGATCAGGTCCTGATCCACCACAAGGACTGGTCACGGCCAAGGCAGCGGGGGCGCTGACCCCCGAAACCCTCTCCAGGTATACTTTTAGAAATTAAGATTATTATTAGTCACCTCCCTCAGTCCCCACCTCAACAGGATCGTACATACAATACCAACCAGCTAACTTAGTATCCCCGTCGACTGAAGGCTGCTGGTGACTCCTGAAGGTACAGGTGATCTTGACTTCAGCGCTATCAGCATCCAGTGAGTCGCCAGCCTCACGGTCTTGGGAGATCTTGGCAGACACAAATTCCTCTGCAGCTTCCATAGATTTTCTGATCTTCCTCTGACGACGATGCACCATCACGTAAATTCCCATCACCATGGCTGTGAAAAATGAATTTTTAATCCAAATTGCATATATTAACCATTATTCATTCACATGCATAACAGATAATCAAGCTTGACGAAGCTTGATTGGTAGCGCACTCGCCTCACACACTGACTGTACGTGGTTAGATTCCCGGTACGGGTGGAATCACTGGGGCGTGTTTCCATAAGACACCTGATGTCCATGTTCACCTAGCAGTAAGTAGGTACCTGGGTGTTAGTTATCTGTAGCGAGTGGCATCCTGGGAGGTGCTAGTTCACCTTGGATAAAGTCATTTACAATGAGTTGAGGCAGGATAACAGCTCCGTAAATCTAACTGAAAATAAGATCGTAAATATAATTTAAATAAAAACGCAAGCATTTAACCAACTTTAACATAGATACCTTCGGGGTTTCTTGACGTGGCGAAGACCTTTTGATCCAAGGAGTTGGAGTTAAGCACCCCCTCCTCGAATCATGCCTGACTACCCCCACCCCCCACTTTCCCAGGCGTTGTAAAACCCTTACTTTTGAAGCGCTTCCCCATAAATATAATATACAATAATAACGATGATAATTAAAGATTGGGAGTAGAGAAAGAAAGGTTAACTAACCTGTCCACCTCAAGTGTATTTTTAAACAAGTCTGTTTCCCCCCGTCAGAGTAACGAGAGAGGAACCCAGTAAGCATCGCCCTTTGTATTTCCCTTACTTTCCTTGCAATAATTACCATAACTACGAGAGTGTGCAACTACTGGTCTGCTGCAATGTCCTGCCATATACAGAGTGTACTTACCCAGTATTATTAGGGATAAGACGAGCACGATGACCATGGTAGTGAAGGAGAGAGTGAGAGTGGTGTAACCAGTGGCTGGAACCTCACAGTGCTCACCTGCAAACAATAACACTTGTGTATTACTTCCTCTTGTTATGTTCGGTGAAATTTCATGGCTGAAGAGCTATTGTCCTACACCTCGGCTTATATTACCAACCCAGAGATATTATTGTATAATAGCCCATTCACAAGCCTGGCTAAGATCATTATTGAGAAAAATTAAGTTACCTAAACACATTCCTTGGACCTGCTCCGGGAGACAATAGTCACTGATGCCCAGTCCATGCATTTCCCCACCACATTAACTTGTCTCAGCTCCAGGTGTGCAAGTAAGTTTATTCAGGTATACGCAAATACACTTACATAGATTATCATACATAGCAGCATATGTGTAGAGAACCTGGGATAACTCAAAAAAGAGTCAGAGTGACTCATTTCCATTGGGGTCCTTTACCTTATCATTATAATATAAAGGTGATAATATCTTATTATTATTCTACAATGAAGATAACATCTTATTATCATACTAAAAAGACTATATACAAAACGCAAGTGTTGTGTGTGTGTGTGTATATATATATATATATTATATATATATATATATATATATATATATATATATATATATATATATATATATATATATATATATATACGCAAGTATAGAATAACAGAGACAAACAGGCACACTGCTTTTGTGTGTGTGTTTGCGTGTGTCACACTTACCACTGAAGGACTTGGGACACACACACACGTATCCTGGCTCTTGATTCAAGCAGGTTCCTCCATTGAAACAGGGAGACCAGACACACTCGTTGACGTCTCTGCAGGTACCAGTCTCCCTCATCAGCGCGGCGCCCTCACCACACCTGTTTTTATGAGAATTTGAAGGATTTAATATTCAGTCTTAACCCGGCTGCAACGATGTCCTAAGGTGAACTAAGGAGAGCCACACGGAGTCAGGAAAACAGTGCTGTAAGAGACTGGAGTTTACCTGGAGAGAGTTTCGGGGGTCAACGCCCCCGCGGCCCGGTCTGTGACCAGGCCTCCTGGTGGATCAGCGCCTGATCAACCAGGCTGTTGCTGCTGGCTGCACGCAAACCAACGTACGAGCCACAGCCCGGCTGATCAGGAACTGTCTTTAGGTGCTTGTCCAGTGCCAGCTTGAAGACTGCCAGGGGTCTGTTGGTAATCCCCCTTATGTGTGCTGGGAGGCAGTTGAACAGTCTCGGGCCCCTGACATTTATTGTATGGTCTCTTAACGTGCTAGTGACACCCCTGCTTTTCATTGGGGGATGGTGCATCGTCCCGCCAAGTCTTTTGCTTTCGTAGTGAGTGATTTTCGTGTGCAAGTTTGGTACTAGTCCCCCTAGGAATTTTCCAGGGGTATATAATCATGTATCTCTCCCCTCCTGCGTTCCAGGGGAAAACAGGGTTTAGAAACCTCAAGCGCTCCCCTAAATTGAGGTGTTTTATCTCCGTTATGCGCGCCGTGAAAGTTCTCTGTACATTTTCTAGGTCGGCAATTTCACCTGCCTTGAAAAGGGGCTGTTTGAGTGCAGCAATATTCCAGCCTAGATAGAACAAGTGACCTGAAGAGTGTCATCATGGGCCCTTTTGGGCCCCCCTAGTTTTGAAGGTTCTCATTATCCATCCTGTCATTTTTCTAGCAGATGCGATTGATACAATGTTATGGTCCTTGAAGGTGAGATCCTCCGACATAATCACTCCTAGGCCCTTTGACGTTGGTGTTTCGCTCTATTTTGTGGCCAAAATTTTGGGTTTTGTACTCTGATGAAGATTTAATTTTCCTCATGTTTACCATATCTGAGTAATTGAAATTTCTCATCGTTGAACTTCATATTTTTTTTCTGCAGCCCACTGAAAGATTTGGTTGATGTCCGCCTGGAGCCTTGCAGTGCCCTGCAAGGGAAGACACTGTCATGCAGATTCGGTGTCATCTGCAAAGGAAGACACGGTGCGTGGCTGACATCCTTGTCTATGTCGGATATAGGATGAGGAACAAGATGGGAGCTAGTACCTGTGCCTTGGGGGACAGAGCTTTTCACCGTAGCTGCCTCGGACTTTACTCTGTTGACGACTACTCTCTGTGTTCTGTTAGTGAGGAAATTATAGATCCATCGACCGACTTTTCCTGTTTTCCTTTAGCGCGCATTTTTGCCGCTATTACGCCATGGTCACACTTGTCGAAGGCTTTTGAAAAGTCTGTATATATTACATCGCATTCTTTTTGTCTTCTAGTGCATTTAGGACCTTGTCGTAGTGATCCAGTAGTTGAACAGACGGGAGCGACCTGTTCTAAACCCTGTTGCCCTGGGTTGTGTAACTGATGGGTTTCTAGATGGGTGGTGATCTTGCTTCTTGGGACCCTTTCAAAGATTTTTATGATATGGGTTTGTTAGTGCTTTTGGTCTGTAGTTCTTTGCTGTTGCTTTACTGCCCCCTTTGTGGAGTGGGCTATGTCTGTTGTTTTTAGTAACTGAGGGACGACCCCGGTCCATGCTCCCTCTCCATAGGTGGAAAAGGCTCGTGATGGGGGCTTCTTGGCAGTTCTTGATGAACACAGAGTTCCATGAGTCTGGCCCTGGGGCAAAAGTGCATGGGCATTGTCATTTATCGCCTGTTCGAAGTCATTTGGCGTCAGGATAACATCGGATAGGCTTGTGTTTTGCCAAATTTTGGCTCTCTCATAAAAAATTCATTTTGGTCTTCGACTCTCAGTCTGGTTAGCGGCTTGCTAAAAAAATGATCAATTGGGACTTGAGTAGCTCACTCATTTCCTTCTGCATCTGTGTAGGACCCATCTTGTTTAAGTAGGGGGCCCAATACTGACGTTGTTCTCATTTTTATTTGCAAGGAGAAGAAAAACTTTGGGTTTCTTTTGATTCATTTATGGCTTTTAGTTCTTCCCGCGATTCCCGGCCCTAAAGGGTTCTTTTCTTAAGTTCGAGCTTGTATTTCTCTGACCAGTTCTCCCTGCCATTTCAATAATTTTTACCTCTTTAGCCGCTCTGTTATTCTTTTTTCCCTCGCCTGTAAAGGGGGCGCCTGCTCTTTCTTTTTACATCTACTCCCCCCCTTTTTCTTAGAGGAAAAGCCTTTTGCATACACAGGCCACCGAGTTAATCTGTTAAAGGGATAAGTTTGGGGCTGTGTTTCTAGTATACTTCCCAGCTTATATCGGGTTGGACTTGTTTACTTGGCCCACTTTAGTTTTTGGTTTTTGAAGTTGAATTTGGGGAATGCTCCCTCATGACTATCTCATTTTGTCGTCTGGGCCCATGCAACATGTCTGAACCTAAATTATTTTGTGTCTAGTAATTGTTTTTGATATGGTGCATTTTTTATCAGATCATATGTTAGTAAAGATGAGGTCTAGTTATTCTCCATCTTGTAGCTCTATTATTTGCGGTTTAAATTTGAATTTTGTGCAGGTTTTTAAAAGCTCTGTGAGTGTGATTTTTTCATCAGAGCTCCCTCCTGGGTTTTTTCTGCAACAATATTATTTGCTATATTCCTCCATTTTGGGTCCCTTAAGTTGAAATCCCCCGGGAAAGCAAGATTTTGGGGTGCAGGACGGAAATTTCCAGACAGGGGGCCCAATTTTTTAACACTGTTCCGGGAAATTTTGCGGGATGTTGCATCCGGAGGCTTGAGACTACCACAAAAAAGGGTTTTGGTTCTCGACCTTTACTCTAAAACTTCCAACGTCATTTGAGGCATTAAGCTTTTTGTGAAAACAATGACCGCAATGTACGGGCCAACCCCCCCCCTTTTGCCTTTTCCCACCTGTCACTCTGTATAGTTGTAACCTGGGACCATACTTCGTTTCCAAGTGACCATGTGGTCTCAGGAAAGCCGCAACATTGCCTTTCCTCTGCAAGCACCACGGATGAAAGGTATTTTTGTTGTTGTAGCTGGCTTTAGACCCTGTAATTTCAAAGAAGAAGTTATCGACGGTGGTTTTGGGGAAACTGGGGGGGGATTTTTTTTTTGATTATATTTTTCGTTGGTTTGGAGGGGAGCCATCGACTGGGGTTTCCACTCCGGGAATGACGGGATTTGGGTTAGATTTCTCCCATTTCCTGCCAGTTTTTTTTCCTTCCGGGCCTAAAAAACCTCTCCCTCTTGAGTGGCTGTGGCTACCCGGGTTTTCCCCCCTGGCCTGATGTTTTTACTTTTTGTCCCCTTTAATGGTATGCCTGGAAATTTAAGTTATAGCCCATCCCCCCCCTGTACGAAGGGTACACATTTCAGGTGAAAAATTTACGGGAAGGGAGTTTGCATTTTCCTTTTTTCATATGGGCAGGGCATTTTCAGGGGGGGTCATAGTTGCATGTCCATCTTTTTTTCCAATTTCCCATGCCAGCAGATACCAATCAAATATGTGCCAGTTTTGGTTTCCGCTTCCCCTTGGGGTTTCGTGACTTATTCCCTGTTGGTGCTTTTTTCCCTGCTTACTTCTATCCCCCTACCCCAAACAATGGAGCTCCCCCATGTTTTGGTTTTTTCCTCACTATTGCATTTGGGTCCTCTTGTTTCTATTTCCCGCGGTTTTTCTAGTTTTTCAAATTGGGTTTTTTCTTACTTTTACTAACTTGTTTTCCCTAAAGGCTCCTGTCCCCTATTGAGGGCTTTTAGTATTCCCTTCCTGCGTAAATTCCCACTCCCTGGGAAAAATCCCACTTCACCTTTCTGTCTCCCAGGACAGTACTCCCTTCACCATTTTTTTTCCCCAGGGCAAACCTCCACTTCACCATTACTGTCTCCCAGGGCAGTATCTCCAGCTTCACCATTTTTGTCTCCCAGGACAGCACCCCAGCTTCCCATTTCTGTCTCCCAGGACGATCTCCCAGCTTCACCATTTCTGTCTCCCAGGGCACACCCCCAGCTTTACCATTCTGTCTCCAGGGGCAGCACCTCCAGCTTCACCATTACTGCTCCCCGGGCACACCCCAGCTTCACCATTACTTCTCCCAGGCCAGCACCTCCAGCTTCACCATTTCTGTCCCCGGGGCAGCACACACCCCACAATTTTTTGACTACCAGGGCATCACCTCCACCCTTTCGTTTTTTGACTACTGGGCCGTATCAAGGGGAGTACCATTCAGCCCAACATTTTATGTTCCCATCTTTGAAAAAGCTTCCCGGTTTTCTATGAAAGCACTTTGATGTTTTCCTCTTTTAATACCCCTTTTGATTTTTGTCCACAGTTTTTCCTCATTTTTGGGAAACCCAAAAACACTTTTCTGTTTTAATACTGCTTGTAGCTGTTCTGGGATATCGCACAAGGGGCGTGACACCAATTTCCACAAAAAAGACAAATTTTTCCATGGGAAACCCGTTGTTTGACTACCCCAGACTACACAGGCTTCATAATGATTTGAATGGGTTTATTTTCTGCAATTCTACAGCAACTTACACGTTTCGGGCTCGACTTTAACCATTTACAAAAGCACTCAAAAAAATTTCACGTCCCCACACATAGAAAATTTTCAAAACTCAAATCACCCAACTTAACCCTACACACCAGCAAAAATTGAGTGTGACTTTGTAAATGGTCCAAGTCGGAGCGAAACGTGGTTGTAAGCTTCTATGTGCTGCGGGTTATTTGTGTATTATTCCAGGTCACGGTATTTGGCCTTTTTCTCTTTAAGACTGTACATTTCGACCTATGAGTTTTTCACTGAATAACTCGGATGGAGAGCGAAATATACAGTCTGATGAAAAAATGGGTTTCTGTCTCAGCGAGGGTTTCCTGAGTTCGTCAACAACTGTCCACTACACTCTTACCTTTCACCTTCAAATATGTCCTGTTCTAACACCCTTCAAGCAGGTAGGGAAGCGGTGCCTTGATCTTGCTGAAGGTTCCTTTATCCCATGAACTGGCGGATCCCTCCCTCTTGACGAAATCGTAATGACACGATTGTAAATTGGTGTAGAAATGTAAATAGTTGGATGAATTGTTAGGTAAGACACATATGCAACAGTTAGACAACTTTATTCCGAAACGTTTCGCCTACACAGTAGGCTTCTTCAGTCGAATACAGAAAATAGGCAGGAACAGTAGAGATGTGAAGACGATGTAATCAGTCCATCACGACTACAAGGGTGATGGACTGATTACATCGTCTTCACATCTCTACTGTTCCTGCCTATTTTCTGTATTCGACTGAAGAAGCCTACTGTGTAGGCGAAACGTTTCGGAATAAAGTTGTCTAACTGTTGCATATGTGTCTTACCTAACAACCTGTCGGTATTGTATACCATTTTGATGTTCATTCAGTTGGATGAATCTTATTGAAGCTAGTTGGCCCAGTGGCTAACGCGACGGCCTGGAGTTTTTGAGACTGATCGCGGGTTCAAACCCCACCCGTGGTATGTTTTGTTTGCAATCGTGTCATTACGATTTCGTGAGTCAAACTGGTATGGTTTGTTTCCCTTCCTCTTCTTGGGTCGCACCTGTGAATCTCCAGTTCCACAGGTGCTGCCTTACCGTTATACGTTTGACGTAAACTATTATTACAATCAAAACTAAGCACTAAACCCACAAGAAGTAAACTCTCAGGTATACTCAAGTGTGTATATATTGAGATACAATACACAAATAATCCGCACATAGAAGAGAGAAGCTTACGACGATGTTTCGGTCCGATTTGGACCATTTACAAAGTCACACTAACAGAAAGGAGAGAGGGAGTATATATTGGTCAGCAGACATTGACGGGATCATGAGAGGTGGTGGTAGTAGTAGTAGTAGTCAAATACTAAGAAAGAAGAGCACTGCAAGGGAGTTAGGGGCCCACAGAGGGAGGGGGAGTAAAAAAAAATAATAAGAGAACAAATACCCAAGGCAGAAGAAAGAAAACCCAAAGGAGGAAAGAGGAAGAGGGAGAAGGGGAAAAAAGAATCAGGTTAAGTCACGGGTGTTCTGAAGTTCGGAGCATTTAACAATGTAATGGGAAAGGAAGGCATCTACAGAGACGAAGTCAGGACTAAGATTCATACAAGGAAAGTTGTGTATAAGGGAGGACTTAACCAGACGGCGACTGTGAAAGTCGGACCGAAACGTCGTCGTAAGTTCCTCTCTTCTATGTGCGGGTTATTTGTGTATTGTTCCAGTCACGGTATTGTGCTTTTTTTTTTTTTTTTTTTTTTGAGATACAACAGTGTAGATACCCCATACAGTAGTGAGTCTACAGTACATTTAAACAGATACGACTGACTAATAATGCTTCATTTGTGTCCTCAAAGAGGCACATTCTAAATTGCAGTTCTGATAATTAAAGTTACAGTGTTCACAGGCCTATAAGTCTGGTGAATTTTGTTATTAAATAACGAGGATGAGAGAGAAAAGTCCTTCTGGTGTGGGTCTCGTATGAAGAATATCTGTGATACAGGGAACAACTGCTACACAAAGGTGTTAGAAACTCCAGTCATATCTGGAGGGTGTTTCAGGGGTCAACGCCCCCGTGTGGCCCAGCTCATGACCAGGCTTCGTGGTGGATCAGGACCTGGTTAACCAGGTTGTTACTGCTGGCCGCAAGCAGACCGATGTATGAACCACATCTTGGCTGGTCAGGTACTGACTTCGGGTGCCTGTCTAGCTCCCTCTTGAAGACAGCCAAGATGTCATATCTTGAGCGAAAATGTCATGTATATAAAAAATCAGATTTGCTGCAGGTTTTCAGATTTACGTCAAATATTCAAGCGTTAGAAAAGGTCATTCTCACACTGTCGTGTGACTGATGTTCATTACTAAGTAATTTTTGGTCGTTTGGCTTTGCCTTCTACCTTAGCGAGTCACCCCCATTAAGTTTATTATACTGTATTAAAGTGTAGTGTTAAACCCGTTTGGGTTATCCAGCTCAAGGTGTGGTAAAGGCTTCAGTATTCATTTGGAGAGCGCGTGACCCCGTCCCCCTGTCTTATTGCACTCGGCTACAGTACAAGATTTTATTATTTAACTCGCCAGCCATCTCACCTAGGTAGGATGGCTCCCTTAAACAAGGAGAAAAAAAAAAATCCCATCATTCATTCAATCGCTGTCTTGTCGATAATGTACTGACATAACAGTTCACTTGACTACAACATCCCCCCCCATCCCTCCCTCAGAATGCAGGCACTGTACGTCCCACTTCCAGAACTGCAACATTCCCACCCCTCCTTTAGATTGCAGACACAGTTCGTTCCACCTCCAAGACTCAAGTCAGGCTAACCTGTTCCCCTTGAATTCCTTCATAAGAAAAACCATGTAATAAACGATACACCGACTGACCCACACTCATGTCTCCTCCAGACATCAATGCAGGTAAGAGGTTCCGAGCAACTGACGTTAGTGCAGACAGCTGGAGCGAGGCAAGAGGCCTGAACATTGGTAAACATTGTGGCTTGTGCCCATGACGACGTGTTGACGAGTGGTGGAAGGGGAAGACTTACTCCAGACACCCTCAAGTCATCCAGACAGCCTGAGGAATTAAAGAAAATATTCGGGTACAATTCAGAACTAGTGTGTAAATAAAATCTAAATAAATGACATTTCGGTCCGTTTTAGACCTTTATGAAATCAAGAGGAGATATGAAATGTGAGAAAGCTAGAAAACAGGTCAGGTGAAGAGGAGAAAAAAAACCTATAGAAAGTAAACATAGAGAGAGAGAGAGAGAGAGAGAAGAGAGAGAGAGAGAAAGGCGGAGCGACAAATTTAAGACCACCTACCATCACGATAATCATTGTGGACAGTGTGTAGACTGACCCCCACGTACTCTGGGGACCCACCCACGTGTACTCCCTCGTGACGGTCAACGGACAGAGATCGAGTCCAGCCTTGTAGAGCTGAGGGTGTGGATGTCGTGTTGTACAAGACACCATCACCCTCGTCTACCAGGAGTTCCAGCCACTCTCCGTACCTGCAGGTGAGAAATAACTTACTTGAAGAGCCTCTATACTCAGTACCGAAACGTAATGATCCTGAGTCTTCAACTAAGTCGGGAATAATTATAACCTGGTATTAGCTAATTTTTTCAGTCTTGATTTCAAAAGACACGTATTCGTACAGTTCTTACTCATCCTTCAAAAATCCCCACTCATCCCTCAAAAATCTCCACTCATCCCTCAAAAATCCCCACTCATCCCTCAAAAATCCCCACTCATCCCTCAAAAATCCCCACTCATCCCTCAAAAATCCCCACTCATCCCTCAAAAATCCCCACTCATCCCTCAAAAATCCCCACTCAGGATCCAATTCATCTCGTATACCACCTCACATCAATACATCATTTTCAAGTATAGATAAAAATGACAGAACGTAAAACAAGTCTTTAGTGGAACATCATTTTTATGAGCGAAACGTCGAAAGTATCCTTCAGTATTGTCTTACCTGTTAGCGTGAACATCATGCCACTTTCCATCGTTAAGATGAGCCTGTGAGAGACACAGCTGGGTGTCAGGTGTGTGGTGCAACACCAGCTGCACACACAGTCGACCCTCAACCAGCTGGAGACCTAGTTTCTCCCTCCCGTGGTGAGACATCACTGCCACCAGCTGACCTCGCTCCTCCCACGTGCGGAACCTAACATGAAGGGGCAAGACAGATCTTGAGAATAGACTAGATGTAAGTTTGAGTGTATATAACATTCCAGCAGGTACTGGAGTGTTCTTACACTGGATATAACATTCCAGCAGGTACTGGAGTGTTCTTACACTGGATATAACATTCCAGCAGGTACTGGAGTGTTCTTACACTGGATATAACATTCCAGCAGGTACTGGAGTGTTCTTACACTGGATATAACATTCCAGCAGGTACTGGAGTGTTCTTACACTGGATATAACATTCCAGCAAGTACTGGAGTGTTCTTACTCACAGTACTGAAGCGTACTTACACAGCACTAGAATATTCTTACACAGTATATAAACGTATCAGCAGGTAATGGAGCGTTATTACATATTTTCCCCAGTAGACATGACCCACAACAGTCTGTAAAAACACAAGTGTTATGAATGGTTTGAAAAACCGACAAGTTGAAGATTGAGACACTTAGGCAGCATATGGGAATCTTTATTCAGGAAACGTTTCGCCACACAGTGGCTTCATCAGTCCAATACAAAGAGGAAGGCGTAAGGAGAGGAGGAGTATGAGGTAATCAGTCCCTCAGCCTGGAGTCGATGTGTTCAGTCCATCAATCTTGTAGAATGTACAGCATATATATATATGAGTATATATCATTATGTAATAGAGTATATATCATTATGTAATGCTGCCTACAGAGGCCTGATTACCTCGGCTGAAGGCTGACTAACACTACTTTATTATTACGAACGCGGATGTAGAATAACCTTGACGTAACGGGATAAAGCGTGGAGCAAGCAAAGGACAACTGAAGTTATATGACTTTTCTCACCAAATAAACAAGCTTGTATTTGCAGTAAGTACAGCAATGTAAGAGCAATTGCGCAACACGGTGATCAAAGGAGGTAAAATGCAAGAGCCAGACAGAACACCGTGAAAGACCAACAGTCGAGACAAGGCTGCCAAAACTCGTACTGTTTCGCAGAAGTGTGAATTGCTCATTACTCTAAAATTTGTTCATGATTGCAGCCATGTATAAACGTAAGTAACCATTCTTACAGTATTCATTACCTTTGTAACTTGTGAGTTCATTACCTTTGTAACTTGTGAGTTCATTACCTTGTACCTAGTTCAGCCATCAAAACTTTGGAGCCCGGTCCCTGGACCCATTGTGTACCTCTGTAATCTGTAAATACCTTTGTAACTTGTAATGATTGTGACTAGACCTACCTGGAGTTCATTACCTTTGTAAATTGTGAGTTCATTACCTTTGTAAATTGTGAATTCATTGCCTCTGTAACTTGCTCAGCTATCAAAACTTTGAGGCCCAGTCCCTGGACCCATTATGTACCTCTGTAATCTTTTGACTACCGCCCACAGGATGGGTATGGGGTGCATAATAAACATATTAAACTAACTAACTTTCGCAGCTTTGGCGGGCTTGTCTGTGAGTGGCCGGTGAACCGAGGTATTGAAATAACGACGTGACCCCTATTGATCGTTAAACCCTTAGCATCTGGTTCGCTGGTCAGGAGGCAGCCTATATGCGAGTGTGACATACTCCGAATATAATATACTCGTAGCATGCCACACCTGCAGAGGTCATCTCAGCCGAATACTCACTAGCACTACCCTACAGGGAAGCTCACCTCAGCTGAAGAGTAGTGGTGTTCGGTGGCGGTGAGGCTGTCAGTGCCATTTTAATGTAGCTGTTTGCTGAGAATGACGCTGGTTGAGTCTTGTGGTGACAAGACTCACCAGACCGACCCAACACACACTCACACACAGGTCCTCCTCCATCCCGGCTCTCAACACACCTGTACACGAAGATCACCAATAAATTTAGGCAGGTCACGATAGAGATCAATAATATAAAACACCGTGGAAATAAATGGTATAAAATACCGACACAATGGAAATATAAACACACATGCAGTATAATGTGATCCTTTATTGACAACGTTTCACCCACACAGTCTGTGTGTGACTTGAAAAAGTCCACTGTGTGGGCGAAACGTTGTCAACAAAGGATCGCATTGTGTATATTTTTCCATCGACAGTAGGTCACATTGCCTTTTGATATATTGTAGTTTAAATCTACGTGACGTGTTATGTGGATGAGTCAGTATCATCGTTATATCATCAACATCGTTTAAAAAAAAATATTTCATGGGATACCTAAATAGGAATTTAACGAAGTATAGTATTTATAAGATTATTAGGTATCCCGGAAGGGGATACGCGTGGAGAACCATATATGTATTCTTAGATATACACTGCATACATCTGCACGAGTATATGTGTAATTTTTGAGTGTGTAGAGACATGTGTGTGTGTGTGTGTGTGTGTGTAAGTGAGGGGAGGGAGAGGTCGTACCTGGCGTGGTTGTTGCATGGTCGTCCAGCATGGAGACAAGGGTCGTCCTGAGGGCAGCCTGGGGAGCTGTTTTTGCTCAGAACTTCTCCTCCAAGGTCACGCAGCTGTATGGAAATCACTCTCGTTAGTTTATCGAACGGAGGATCGAGCCTCCTCTCCAATCACTGTGCTCAATGACACACGCATGAGCCGTGACACGACCCCTGCAACCACATATAGGCGAGTAAAAACACACACACACACACACACACACACACACACACACACACACAAAAGAGGTATGATAAAGCTCACGGAGAAGGGAGTGAGTGACCTAGTAGCGATCAGTGAAGAGGCGGGGCCAGGAGCTGTGAATCGACCCCTGCAGCCGCAATTAGGTGAGTACAACACACGAGAGTCTTACCTCACCATTAATCCGGAGGTTTCTCACGCATCCGTGGAAAGCAGAATCCGTGACAGCTGCGGGCCATCCGTGGTCTAAATAGTTGGGTGGTGCGTGGGCCATACCACCCACCTGTAGAGGCGCTGCCACCCTCAAGCCACCCACACCAGGAGGTAAGGAAGCAGCCATCCTGCACTCTCCTCCACCCTTACACGAGTCCACTATTACCTCCACTCTCTGTAAATATTACAGTAAACAGGTGATACAATAATAATAATAATAATAATAATAATAATAATAATAATAATAATAATAATAAAGTGTTTATTGCAATATACTTTCCTTAATATCAGATTCCGTATCTTTATCCTTGTTTTCAAATAAAAAAGGCACAATACCGTGACTGGAACGATACACAAATAACCTGCACATACAAGAGAGGAGCTTATGACCGAAGCGTCGTCGTGAGCTCCTCTCTTCTATGTGCGGGTTATTTGTGTATTCTTTTCATTTATTTTGCATTCATTTGTAGAAATTCTGATTAAAACAATACCTGTTGTCCCCATATAATATCGAGACGATGCCAGCGGCCGTCTGCCAGTGTGGGAGCGTGTGTCTGAGGCGTTGATGAACCATTGTTTGAAGATGCTGGCGACCCCTGGTCTGAAGATGAGGATGTTCTGTGGTCTGAGGAGGAGGATGATCCGTGGTTTGTGGCACCAGGCAACAACCCAGGATGTGTGGACGATAATGACTTAGGATGTGGGGCTACAGACGAAGATCCAGAGTGTTCGGACGACGATGATCCCAAATGCGAGGCTTCGGACGAGAACTCTGAATGCTTAGAAGACGATGGTCTGAAGTTCGAGGCTTCAGACGAGGAGCGAACGTGTTTAGAATATGTTGATGCGAAATATAAGGCTTCAGACGAGGGCCCAGGGTGTTTAGAATACAATGATGTGAAGTTTGAGGTGTCAGGGTATTTAGAAGACGAGGAGCCATAATCTTTATTAGACAATAGCCTGAAGTTTGGTTCTTTGGACGAAAACCCAGTGTGTTTAGAAGACGATGACTCGAGGCTTGAGGCTTCAAACGAAGATCCACTGTGTTGATTAGATAATGGCCTGTAGTTTGATTGCTTAGAAGACGATGGCGCGAAGTTTGAAACGTCAGACGTGAACCCAGAGTGTTCAGACGACGAGGACCCAGGGTTCAACGATACGGATTTCTTTCGACGTACGGAAGTGGGCGCCAGCAGCACTGGACTAGTACCTAAGTCCAGCATCACCCAGGGTCGTCCACCTCTCAGCTCCACACTTAACACGTCTTCCTGAACAAAAACTGTTTTTTACATTTCTTTAGCAACTAAAGCTTGGAAGGTAAGCTGGAATGCAGGTTACAGTAACTGGTTGCAGGCTTGCTCTAATTGCATTAATAATTATATTAATTTTGTGACTGCATTTATTCATGAGGTTAAAATGATATTTCCCGAGTTTTCAGGAAAAATATTCTCTAATCTTAAATAAACTTTAACTGCAACAAAATTGTATGAATCGACCAAGATAAGCACTTCTGTTATAAGCTATTACTGCCAATGATAACAATAATAATGACAATTTACCTGCATAAACTGTGTTGCTGGAGGTGTGAGTGAGGGTCCTGGACCAGCATACAAGAGGCGGCAGTCAGCGTGGGTAGTACGGAACTCCAGGCTGAGGTGTACATGAGGGCAGGTGGGTACTGAAGATACCCAAGCCCAGCCCTGACCTTCAAAATGGCGACTTAGCTGTTTGCAGATTGATCCACTCGTTCCGTGCGGGCACACGCAGCTTAGGTAACAGAAGAAGATTCGTGATGACACGAGAGATGTTTTTTTGTGTGTATTTTATCAGTATTGAAACATGAAATTGTGTTTAATAATCTAGAGAGAGAGAGAGAGAGAGAGAGAGAGAGAGAGAGAGAAATACAAACAGTGAAACAGAAACAAGAATAACGTACTGTGGTTGCTTGCTCGTTCTCAACGCCAAATGAAGTAATCTGCTGAAGAGGACACCAGTTGGAGGTCGGAAATGTGGCAAAAAGCTGTCGCTTTTGTTTCTGTCTCCATGTGGGTTTGGGTCACTTATGTTTCACTTATGTTTCACCGTCAAAAGTTTATTAAAAAAAACACAGTAGTGGAACAATACTGGAACAATACTGGAACAATTTATAACTAACACACAATGCCAGATATTTTATACCTGGCTCCACTACACTACGAAGCTAGATACCTTATACCTGGCTCCACTACACTACGAAGCTAGATACCTTATACCTGGCTCCACTACACTACGAAGCTAGATACCTTATACCTGGCTCCACTACACTACGAAGCTAGATACCTTATACCTGCTCCACTACACTACGAAGACTAGAATACCTTATACCTGGCTCCACTACACTACGAAGCTAGATACCTTATACATGGCCTCCACTACACTACGAAGCTAGATACCTTATACTGCTCCACTACACTACGAAGCTAGATACCTTATAACCTGCTCCACTAACACTACGAAGCTAGATACCTTAATACCTGGCTCCACTACACTACGAAGCTAGATACCTTATACCTGGCTCCACTACACTACGACAGAGCTAGATACCTTATACCTGCTCCACTACACTACGAAGCTAGATACCTTATTACCTGGCTCCACTACACTACGAAGCTTAGATACCTTATACCTGGCTCCACTACACTACGAAGCTAGATACCTTATACCTGGCTCCACTACACTACGAAGCTAGATACCTTATACCTGGCTCCACTACACTACGAAGCTAGATACCTTATACCTGGCTCCACTACACTACGAAGCTAGATACCTTATACCTGGCTCCACTACACTACGAAGCTAGATACCTATACCTGGCTCCACTACACTACGAAGCTAGATACCTTATACCTGGCTCCACTACACTACGAAGCTAGATACCTTATACCTGGCTCCACTACACTACGAAGCTAGATACTTATACCTGGCTCCACTACACTACGAAGCTAGATACCTATACCTGGCTCCACTACACTACGAAGCTAGATACCTTATACCTGGCTCCACTACACTACGAAGCTAGATACCTTATACCTGGCTCCACTACACTACGAAGCTAGATACCTTATACCTGGCTCCACTACACTACGAAGCTAGATACCTTATACCTGGCTCCACTACACTACGAAGCTAGATACCTTATACTTGGCTCCACTACACTACGAAGCTAGATACCTTATACCTGGCTCCACTACACTACGAAGCTAGATACCTTATACCTGGCTCCACTACACTACGAAGCTAGATACCTTATACCTGGCTCCACTACACTACGAAGCTAGATACCTTATACCTGGCTCCACTACACTACGAAGCTAGATACCTTATACCTGGCTCCACTACACTACGAAGCTAGATACCTTATACCTGGCTCCACTACACTACGAAGCTAGATACCTTATACCTGGCTCCACTACACTACGAAGCTAGATACCTTATACCTGGCTTCCACTACACTACGAAGCTAGATACCTTATACTGGCTCCACTACACTACGAAGCTAGATACCTTATACCTGGCTCCACTACACTACGAAGCTAGATACCTTATACCTGGCTCCACTACACAACACTGAGATAATTCCCTAACATTTCTAAAAACTAAGACAACCCGTAACTGTAGTCACCTAGCTGTATTGTTGTAGACAGTCTGTACTGTCTGCACAGACAGCCATGCTGTCTGCCAATTGAGTTCATATTTTGCGCCATGCTGATGCTGCCACCTATAGGCCTATCACTTCAGTATGCCCACCCCTGCATCTACCTCACACACTCAGCGGCCTAGACTCAGACAACAGGTCCCTACTCCTCTCTCCCTGGTGGCCCCTCGGGGAAGGTTCCTTGATGTTGGTGAGGGGCTCTTGATTTAGGGAATTGGATCTGTGCTCCAGTTCCCCGAATTAAGCCTGAATGCCTTCCACATTCCCCCCCCCCCAAGGCGCTGTATAATCCTACGGGTTTAGCGCTTCCCCTTACCTGGAGTTTACCTGGAGAGAGTTCCGGGGGTCAACGCCCCCGCGGCCCGGTCTGTGACCAGGCCTCCTGGTGGATCAGAGCCTGATCAACCAGGCTGTTAATGCTGGCTGCACGCAAACCAACGTACGAGCCACAGCCCGGCTGGTCAGGAACCGACTTTAGGTGCTTGTCCAGTGCCAGCTTGAAGACTGCCAGGGGTCTGTTGGTAATCCCCCTTATGTATGCTGGGAGGCAGTTGAACAGTCTCGGGCCCCTGACACTTATTGTATGGTCTCTTAACGTGCTAGTGACACTCCTGCTTTTCATTGGGGGGATGTTGCATCGTCTGCCAAGTCTTTTGCTTTCGTAGTGAGTGATTTTCGTGTGCAAGTTCGTTACTAGTCCCGCTAGGATTTTCCAGGTGTATATAATCATGTATCTCTCCCGCCTGCTTTCCAGGGAATACAGGTTTAGGAACCTCAAGCGCTCCCAGTAATTGAGGTGTTTTATCTCCGTTATGCGTGCCGTGAAGGTTCTCTGTACATTTTCTAGGTCAGCAATTTCACCTGCCTTGAAAGGTGCTGTTAGTGTGCAGCAATATTCCAGCCTAGATAGAACAAGTGACCTGAAGAGTGTCATCATGGGCTGGCATTCCCTAGTTTTGAAGGTTCTCATTATCCATCCTGTCATTTTTCTAGCAGATGCGATTGATACAATGTTATGGTCCTTGAAGGTGAGATCCTCCGACATGATCACTCCTAGGTCTTTGACGTTGGTGCTTCGCTCTATTTTGTGGCCAGAATTTGTTTTGTACTCTGATGAAGATTTAATTTCCTCGTGTTTACCATATCTGAGTAATAAAATTTCTCATCGTTGAACTTCATATTGTTTTCTGCAACCCACTGAAAGATTTGGTTGATGTCTGCCTGGAGCCTTGCAGTGTCTGCAATGGAAGACACTGTCATGCAGATTCGGGTGTCATCTGCAAAGGAAGACACGGTGCTGTGGCTGACATCCTTGTCTATGTCGGATATGAAGATGAGGAACAAGATGGGAGCGAGTACTGTGCCTTGTGGAACAGAGCTTTTCACCGTAGCTGCCTCGGACTTTACTCTGTTGACGACTACTCTCTGTGTTCTGTTAGTGAGGAAATTATAGATCCATCGACCGACTTTTCCTGTTATTCCTTTAGCAAGCATTTTGTGCGCTATTACGCCATGGTCCCCTCAAGGAAGGTTCCTTGATGTTGGTGAGGGGCTCTTGATTTAGGGAATTGGATCTGTGCTCCAGTTCCCCGAATTAAGCCTGAATGCCTTCCACATCCCCCCCCCCAGGCGCTGTATAATCCTCCGGGTTTAGCGCTTCCCCCTTGATTATAATAATAATAATACGCCATGGTCACACTTGTCGAAGGCTTTTGCAAAGTCTGTATATATTACATCTGCATTCTTTTTGTCTTTTAGTGCATCTATGACCTTGTCGTAGTGATCCAATAGTTGAGACAGACAGGAGCGACCTGTTCTAAACCCATGTTGCCCTGGGTTGTGTAACTGATGGGTTTCTAGATGGGTGGTGATCTTGCTTCTTAGGACCCTTTCAAAGATTTTTATGATATGGGATGTTAGTGCTATCGGTCTGTAGTTCTTTGCTGTTGCTTTACTGCCCCCTTTGTGGAGTGGGGCTATGTCTGTTGTTTTTAGTAACTGTGGGACGACCCCCGTGTCCATGCTCCCTCTCCATAGGATGGAAAAGGCTCGTGATAGGGGCTTCTTGCAGTTCTTGATGAATACGGAGTTCCATGAGTCTGGCCCTGGGGCAGAGTGCATGGGCATGTCATTTATCGCCTGTTCGAAGTCATTTGGCTTCAGGATAACATCGGATAGGCTTGTGTTAACCAAATTCTGTGGCTCTCTCATAAAAAAAAATCATTTTGATCTTCGACTCTCAGTCTGGTTAGAGGCTTGCTAAAAACTGAGTCATATTGGGACTTGAGTAGCTCACTCATTTCCTTGCTGTCATCTGTGTAGGACCCATCTTGTTTAAGTAGGGGCCCAATACTGGACGTTGTTCTCGACTTTGATTTGGCATAGGAGAAGAAATACTTTGGGTTTCTTTCGATTTCATTTATGGCTTTTAGTTCTTCCCGCGATTCCTGACTCCTATAAGATTCCTTTAGCTTAAGTTCGATGCTTGCTATTTCTCTGACCAGTGTCTCCCTACGCATTTCAGATATATTGACCTCTTTTAGCCGCTCTGTTATTCTTTCCCGTCGCCTGTAAAGGGAGCGCCTGTCTCTTTCTATTTTACATCTACTCCTCCTTTTTCTTAGAGGAATAAGCCTTGTGCATACATCGAGTGCCACCAAGTTAATCTGTTCTAGGCATAAGTTGGGGTCTGTGTTGCTTAGTATATCTTCCCAGCTTATATCGGTTAGGACTTGGTTTACTTGGTCGCACTTTATGTTTTTGTTATTGAAGTTGAATTTGGTGAATGCTCCCTCGTGACTAATCTCATTATGTCGGTCTGGGGCTCCGCGCATACATGACTGAACCTCAATTATGTTGTGATCTGAGTATATTGCTTTTGATATGGTGACATTTCTTATCAGATCATCATTGTTAGTGAAGATGAGGTCTAGTGTATTCTCCAGTCTAGTAGGCTCTATTATTTGCTGGTTTAAATTGAATTTTGTGCAGAGATTTAAAAGCTCGTGCGAGTGTGAGTTTTCATCAGAGCTGCCCCCTGGTGTTATTATTGCAACAATATTATTTGCTATATTCCTCCATTTTAGGTGCCTTAAGTTGAAATCCCCCAGGAGCAAGATGTTGAGGGCATGGCCCTCCCGGGCCATGGGCACTTAACACACTGCCTGTGTACCTCACGACATTGCAAATGAAGTAAGAAGCCTCTGAGACCTTTATCATTACTCCCCGCTGCAAGAACCACCCAATAATCTGGTAAACATTGTATCTGCTCCCGTTTACAGATCTTACTAGCACTCACATTATTCCTAGCCTCGTCGTGGGTCCTGTCATACCTACTCTTGAAACCCTGTATGGCTTCTGCTTCCATTATTTCCTTGTATAGGTCGCTGTGCTGAATATGTTAGTCTCAGCCATCTGATAATAGTAGATAGTCCACTATCTACTTCTCTGCTGTCATTCCCTATGCACCCTGAGGCTGAAGAAGTACTTCCTAACATCCTTATGATTACCTTGTCCTGGTCCCCTCGAGTTATTTCGAGGTTTCTGCAGTATCTCGCACGTTGTGAACATGTCTCTCCCTTGGTTCTTACAGGAGTGCCTAGTTAATTATACTAATACACTTGTGTACAAGAAAGTAACAGTATCAACAAAATGAGCGTTGGTATACGCCGGGAATTAAAAGCTTGTTCTCAAGCCCCTCAAAAGTGTATCCTAGAAGATGTTTATCAATTAATGTTGCAAAAGAATAGCCATCAAGGTTAATTAAATTCTTGTTTACTATCACGTTTTCTTTCTTTTTTTTTATCAGACCGAGTTCTGCCCCTTTGATGAACTTTCTTGAAAAGTTTACAAAGTTTTTATGCAAATAGTACTTTTTATCTGCGGGTTATTCATCGCAGATGCCTTTAGTTAAAGAAAATATAAAATATACATTTTTTAATAGACGGTAATAATGATTTACCTTATTACTTACCTGGGTCCTCTGGATTTTGTTATACAGCGGCCACCGTTGAGACAAGGATTGGGAAGGCAAGACGATGGATGGGTAACTGCAGCAACGCTAGGCTGATACACAGCGTTACTGGACGTTTGTTGCTGCTCCCCTTCCTGTTGTTGCTGCTGCTGGTGTTGCTGCTGCTGAAGTATCTGTGGCTGGCGAGTGCGACAGCTACATCCACTGGTCATAGTGCGGAACCGTGGCGTAATAACAGCTGTCTGGTTGGCATCAACAACCCAGGCTCTTGGTCCCTCAGTCTGGTCATGAGGTGGACCAGTAAGACACACTCCCACCCCCACGTCTGATATCTTCACACCACTCTCTCTCGAGACCTTAAAATATATACATGCAAAGGGTAAAATGTTTTAATTGCATCCAGAACTAACCTACAATCCGAAAAAACTGAAAACTAGACGAAGTAGTCACTGACTTTTTTTGGGTTATGCTAGAAAATCTACACATGTTGCTATGAATGATAATGTATATAACTGTATTTATTTGTTGTAAAGCCCATGCGGTTTAGTGCTTCTTTTTGATTATAATAACAATATTTGTTGTAAAGTCTAAGTATTACAAATTCAACAGAAGCCAAAATATGGTAAGATAAAAATATATAGGCAAAGTAAATTTACTATTACACGACGTTTCGCCCGCTGTTCTGCTTTCTCAGGTGACAAAGCTCCCTCCAGAGCGAGAAATCGTTAAACGAAAGGATTACTCTCTCTCTCTCTCTCTCTCTCTCTCTCTCTCTCTCTCTCTCTCTCTCTCTCTCTCTCTCTCTCTCTCTCTCTCTCTCTCTCTCTCTCTCTCTCTCTCCATGCACTTTAGATTCTTCATAAGAACACAAGAATTGAGGAGCACTGCGGCATGCCTACTGGCTCATACTTGGCAAATCTTTCCCACCCACATATCTGTCTAATAAAAGGCGTGACAGTGTGACTTTTATTCTTTTATAATACATAGAATGTTAAGATGAACATCTTACATAAAGGCAACAATAAAAGGACAGTGTATGAAATATATTGAACACATGTCGATTGGAGATATGATCCACATGGATCATAAATACAAAATAGCTTGTTCACGTGATTCGGTTTATTGAAGAGGACAACGTAGGTCTAAATCTACAGAGTGTCTGTCCTGTTATTGTCCCCATGTAGATAATGGTCTCGTGCTACGCACGAAAGTCTCACCTGGTGTCGGTGAAGGAGGAGGAGCTGGTCAAGAGGCTGACGTGGCCGAGCAGTTACCCAGAGCTGTGTCTCAGGTCCTCTGGAGGAGGCCAGACTAAGACCCTCCAGGGACACCACCATTACCTCCACTCCAGCCACCGCCTCCACTGACGCTACCAGCGCCTCCAGCAGCGACTTACCAACGTCCTGAATAGTCAATAAATACCATAGAAATCTAAATCAAGAAATATTGCCGCACCTGACCTTATATAAACAAGGATTAGATGAAATTTTAATTAGGTCATACATCAAAACATGAAATACCGTAGTAATTAAAAACTTTTTTATTAATAAAACTCTGTTGAAAAACTGCTACAGAACTGCTAGAATTATTTCAGTTGTTGTGAGTAGAGGATTTCTTACGATAATATAAAAGAAATCCATATTAACTAATCTTTCAGACGTTCACAACCTATCCATCTCTGTTGGAAAAAAGAGTTAGTTGTACTCCCAGGGTGTCGAGTCTCACCTGGTGGTATGTGATGAGACGTTGTGGTGGATGGATGGCCAGGGTAAGAGGGACGGCCCATGGGATGACTTCTTCACTGAGGCTAGTGACCAGCACACTGACGCTGGCTGCTACATCCAACTGTCCCTGTGTCTCGTCACTCACCCAGAACTGCAGCGAGTACCTGCAGACCAACTGTATTGTCTCTCACAGATTCTACACCACAATACACCTATGTAGTAGAAGCTTTTACAGGGACAGCGTTTCGCTCAGTGAGGAACTTTATAGGAGCATCACTTGATAAAGTTTTATATAGTTCAAAACATTATTGCAATAAAGAAAATCCTGTACTTCTGTGTTTTTCTCTATTTTGTCTATAGTTTGAATTGCTGTCCACAATACACCAAGCATGACATAGCAAACAAGCAAGCACTTAACGTACACACACGTACACACCATATACCTCCACTCATCACACTTAACAAGAGGCAAAATACATCCAGTATACGTTAGTTTTTTTACTGAGTAACTGTTGAACTGCTAAGAGACATAAAAGTGTATATAAGGAAATATATCGATCTCAGTAGATAATAAATCTAATATAAAGTAGTGACAGATGTCGCTTACTGATAGCTGTTTTTCATAAGAGTCAAAGTTTGCAAATGATGTTGCAGTAGCTTGGAAGAGTGTATATAACAATCCCTACGGGATCAAAAGAAAATGAATCCGAGGGACGTAGTTGATGGCTGTACTTTTGTGAATTCAGAAACTGAAGATATTGTCGTAGTTTCGGGGGGTATGCGTTATACATGTATCTTACTCAACAAGGGTTAGTGAGGAGACTTGCCTGCCATCTGTGGCGTGAGCACTCATAGCGAGTTGACCTGTGTTGTGGTCCAGCATGAACAACGGGTGCTGGTGTCCCTCTCTCCAAGACCACCTCTTGTCCCCAGCGTCCCAGTCGTCGGGGTCGTCCACGTACACACGACCTAGTGGCACCACCCCTGCCTGGCCCTGGCACCAGGGGGGCAGAGAGACTTGGTAAGCAAGAGTTAAACATTTACAGAGCACTAAGATCAAGAGAACTGCGACGTATCTCTTGAGTTTGTCTTAAAACTGCAGGGAGGCGGCACCTAGCGGAAAGTGATCTTACACCTGACAACCATGTTCAGCCAGCAATAAATAGGTACATGGGTCTTAGCAAAATGTTGTGGGTTACATCCTGGGTGGTGAAAGTATACCCTGGATATTCCAGGGCTCCGAAAAATGGAAAACTGAAGTGTAGGAAAAGAGGTGGGAACTTACTGCGATGCGTGTTACTGTGATGGTCTTGGTAGCTGGTCTCATTGGGTTGTCATTCCTGTCGGCGACGGTGACGGTAACAGTGACGGTGGCTATCAAACCCCTAGCGTCCCCCACCAGCAGCGGTAGACAGCGCTCAGAGGCCACTTCTCTGTCTAAGGGTCGCAGAGACGTGACCACCGCCACACCTCGACCCTCGTCTCCTCCTGCAGTAAGGTACATAATGCATGGCTAGGAGGCTTGTCCAGGCACTGAGGTACCTTCCTTACCGGTTGTTAAAGTCACTTGTCCATAGACAGTTGGCCTGTTCTTTGGTGTGTGTGTGTGTGTGTGTGTGTGTGTGTGTGTGTGTGTGTGTGTGTGTGTGTGTGTGTGTGTGTGTGTGTGTGTGTGCGCGCGCGCGTGTGTGTTAGAGATGTATCTGATGTGAAAATTTAGATATCCGCTGATGCGGATGCATATGCGGATATCTGTTTACAGTAAAATGCGGATGCGAATGCAAGAAATTGTGCGGATGTTGCGCGGATACGGATGTGGATATCCGATACATCTCTAGTAAGTATTGTTTTGGCTGAGTGTGGAATGAATGTGGATGCCAAGTTACTTTACTGATATCAGCTTTTTTATAGATTTGGCAGCAACAAAGCCACGAGACAAGATTGAATAGCAACACTAGGCCTTTCGCACCGTCCCCAGTACTTCGTCAGGAGCTTGCAATACGAAGAATCTAAAAACAAATAGGAGATGAAGAATTCGGGAGACAACCAGCGAGGTACAGACGAGACAGACATCACTGCCAATGGTCTTTTTAACTTGCCCAAACACACACACACATACACACACACACATATATATATATATAATATATATATATATATATATATATATATATTATATAATATATATATATATATATATATATATATATAATACACACACACACAAACACAACTAAACAAAGAAGACATGAGATGCGATCGTACTTACTAGGATCGAAATCTACAGCAAAATCCTGTTTTAAGTTGTCTGAGACATTGGTGGCCAAAGCGATGGTGAAGGGAGGTCCATGTCCCAGGGTCCAGTCATCAGCGTCGTCCAGGGTGATGTGGGCCACCTGGAGTGGTCCACTGTTCTCTGATACCTGTGGATATGGTCAATAGGTAATGTGTTGTGTTTAGTGGACGAAGGATCGAGCCTCAAAGACGGACATAGCATTCCACGTATTATAAGTGTAATAATGGCATTATATCAACTGGAAGAATTTAAAATCAACCCACAAATTATGGATGAAAACGAGGAGACATTTCGGATTTTCTTGAACCAGGCAGGACCGAAACCTCGTCCTGATTGTGGTTTGATCGTCTCGAAATAAACGGATGGGGTACCTGCAATAGGGCGGGTCCAGATACATGGGGCGCGTTGTCGTTGACATCAGTTACGGTAATCAAGAGCGTAGCGGTAGCGGTGCGTGCCGGGTCACCGCCGTCCACCGCCAATACCAGTACTGCGTGTCCAGCCGCGGCTTCACGGTCCAGCACTCGGCGCAAGCGAACCCGACCCTCCGAGTCCACGGTGAACCGCCTGCCGGGGTCGCTGCTGGGTTCAATATCGTAGTGAATCTCTCCGTCACCACCCTGTGTGTGTGGGTGAGGGAGGAGGGACTGAGGATGGTATGGAGTAATATATATATATATATATATATATATATATATATATATATATATATATATATATTATATATATATATATATAAATATATATATATATATATATACTTCTTTCTTTCAACATACCAGCCGTATCCCACCGAGGCAGGGTGGCCCAAAAGAAAAAACTAAAGTTTCTCTTTTTAAATTTAGTAATACATACAGGAGAAGGGGTTACTAGCCCCTTGCTCCCGGCATTTTAGTCGCCTCTTACAACACGCATGGCTTACGGAGGAAGAATTCTGTTCCACTTCCCCATGGAGGTAAGAGGAAATAAACAAGAACAAGAACTAGAAAGAAAATAGAAGAAAACCCAGAGGGGTGTGTGTGTGTATATATATGCTTGTACATGTATGTGTAGTGTGACCTAAATGCAAGTAGAAGTAGCAAGACATACCGGAAATCTTGCATGTTTATGAGACAGACAAAAGACACCAGCAATCCTACCATCATGTAAAACAATTACAGGCTTTCGTTGTACACTCACTTGGCAGGACGGTAGCACCTCCCTGGTGGTTGCTGTTTACCAACCTACTACCTAATATATATATATATAATATATATATATATATATATATATATATATATATATATATAATATATATATATATATATATATATATAACGTCGTGTTGAATAGGTAAAATTGGTCAATTAGCAAGAACTCATTTAAAATTAAGTCCTTTCTAAAATTTTCTCTTATATGTTTAAATATATATTTTTTTTTCATTTATGTTAATGTAAAAAATTAATAATTTTGTACCAAAAGATCCTTTGAAAACTTACCTGACTTTATTACAACAAGCGCAATTTAATTTAGCCTAATCCAACTAAATATATTTTAGATAAAATTAGTAGTAGGTTGGTAGGCAGCAACCGCCCAGGGAGGTACTACCGTCCTGTGGTAGTAGGTTGGTAGACAGCAACCACCCAGGGAGGTACTACCGTCCTGCCAAGTGAGTGTAAAACGAAAGCCTGTAATTGTTTTACATGATGGTAGGATTGCTGGTGTCTTTTGTCTGTCTCATAAATATGCAAGATTACAGGTACGTCTTGCTACTTCTACTTACACTTAGGTCACACTACACATACATGTACACGTTTATTTATACACACCCATCTGAGTTTTCTTTGATTTTATCTTAATAGTTCTTGGTCTTATTACTTTTCCTTTTATATCAATGGGGAAGTGGAATAAGAATCTTTCCTCCGTAAGCCATGCGTGTTGTAAAAGTCAACTAAAATGCCGGGAACAATGGGCTAGTAACCCCTTTTCCTGTTAAGATTACTAAAAAGAATAAGAAGAAAATTGTCAAAGTGGGAAGTCTGAATGTGCGTGGATGTTGTGCAAATGATAAGAAAGAGATGACTGTGGATGTTATGAATGAGAAGAAGCTGGATGTCCTGGCTTTAAGTGAAACAAAGCTGAAGGGGGTGGGAGAGTTTCAGTGGAGAGGAATAAATGGGATTAGGTCAGGGGTTTCAAATAGAGTTAGAGCTAAAAAAGGAGTAGCAATAAAAGAGCAGGAAAAGAGGGACTACAAATGTATAAATTCAAGGATTATGTGGAGTAAAATAAAGATTGGATGTGAAAAGTGGGTTATAGTAAGCGTGTATGCACCTGGAGAAGAGAGAAGTGTAGAGGAGAGAGAGAGATTCTGGGAAATGTTGAGTGAATGCGTGGGGAGTTTTGAATCAAGTGTGAGAGCAATGGTGGTTGGGGATTTCAATGCTAAAGTGGGTAAAAATGTTATGGAGGGAGTAGTAGGTAAATTTGGGGTGCCAGGGGTAAATGTAAATGGGGAGCCTTTAATTGAGCTATGTGTAGAAAGAAATTTGGTAATAAGTAATACATATTTTATGAAAAAGAGGATAAATAAATATACAAGGTATGATGTAGCACGTAATGAAAGTAGTTTGTTAGATTATGTATTGGTGGATAAAAGGTTGATGGGTAGGCTCCAGGATGTACATGTTTATAGAGGGGCAACTGATATATCGGATCATTATCTAGTTGTAGCTACAGTTAGAGTAAGAGGTAGATGGGAAAAGAGGAAGGTGGCAACAACAAGTAAGAGGGAGGTGAAAGTGTATAAACTAAGGGAGGAGGAAGTTCGGGCGAGATATAAGCGACTATTGGCAGAAAGGTGGGCTAGTGCAAAGATGAGTAGTGGGGGGGGGGTTGAAGAGGGTTGGAATAGTTTTAAAAATGCAGTATTAGAATGTGGGCCAGAAGTTTGTGGTTATAGGAGGGTGGGGGCAGGAGGAAAGAGGAGTGATTGGTAGAATGATGAAGTAAAGGGTGTGATAAAAGAGAAAAAGGTAGCTTACGAGAGGTTTTTACAAAGCAGAAGTGTTATAAGAAGAGCAGAGTATATGGAGAGTAAAAGAAAGGTGAAGAGAGTGGTGAGAGAGTGCAAAAGGAGAGCAGATGAAAGAGTGGGAGAGGCACTGTCAAGAAATTTTAATGAAAATAAGAAAAAATTTTGGAGTGAGTTAAACAAGTTAAGAAAGCCTAGGGAAAGTATGGATTTGTCAGTTAAAAACAGAGTAGGGGAGTTAGTAGATGGGGAGATGGAGGTATTAGGTAGATGGCGAGAATATTTTGAGGAACTTTTAAATGTTAAGGAAGAAAGAGAGGCGGTAATTTCATGCACTGGTCAGGGAGGTATACCATCTTTTAGAAGTGAAGAAGAGCAGAATGCAAGAGTGGGGAGGTACGTGAGGCATTACGTAGAATGAAAGGGGGTAAAGCAGCTGGAACTGATGGGATCATGACAGAAATGTTAAAAGCAGGGGGGGGGGGGGAATATAGTGTTGGAGTGGTTGGTACTTTTGTTTAATAAATGTATGAAAGAGGGGAAGGTACCTAGGGATTGGCGGAGAGCATGTATAGTCCCTTTATATAAAGGGAAAGGGGACAAAAGAGATTGTAAAAATTATAGAGGAATAAGTTTACTGAGTATATCAGGAAAAGTATACGGTAGAGTTATAATTGAAAGAATTAGAGGTAAGACAGAATGTAGGATTGCGGACGAGCAAGGAGGCTTCAGAGTGGGTAGGGGATGTGTAGATCAAGTGTTTACATTGAAACATATATGTGAACAGTATTTAGATAAAGGTAGGGAAGTTTCTATTGCATTTATGGATTTAGAAAAGGCATATGATAGAGTGGATAGAGGAGCAATGTGGCAGATGTTGCAAGTATATGGAATAGGTGGTAAGTTACTAAATGCTGTAAAGAGTTTTTATGAGGATAGTGAGGCTCAGGTTAGGGTGTGTAGAAGAGAGGGAGAATACTTCCCGGTAAAAGTAGGTCTTAGACAGGGATGTGTAATGTTACCATGGTTGTTTAATATATTTATAGATGGGGTTGTAAAAAAAGTAAATGCTAGGGTGTTCGGGAGAGGGGTGGGATTAAATTATGGGGAATCAAATTCAAAATGGGAACTGACACAGTTACTTTTTGCTGATGATACTGTGCTTATGGGAGATTCTAAAGAAAAATTGCAAAGGTTAGTGGATGAGTTTGAGAATGTGTGTAAAGGTAGAAAGTTGAAAGTGAACATAGAAAAGAGTAAGGTGATGAGAGTATCAAATGATTTAGATAAAGAAAAATTGGATATCAAATTGGGGAGGAGGAGTATGGAAGAAGTGAATGTTTTCAGATACTTGGGAGTTGACGTGTCGGCGGATGGGTTTATGAAGGATGAGGTTAATCATAGAATTGATGAGGGAAAAAAGGTGAGTGGTGCTTTGAGGTATATGTGGAGTCAAAAAACGTTATCTATGGAGGCAAAGAAGGGAATGTATGAAAGTATAGTAGTACCAACACTCTTATATGGATGTGAAGCTTGGGTGGTAAATGCAGCAGCGAGGAGACGGTTGGAGGGAGTGGAGATGTCCTGTCTAAGGGCAATGTGTGGTGTAAATATTACGCAGAAAATTCGGAGTGTGGAAATTAGGAAAAGGTGTGGAGTTAATAAAAGCATTAGTCAGAGGGCAGAAGAGGGGTTGTTGAGGTGGTTTGGTCATTTAGAGAGAATGGATCAAAGTAGAATGACATGTAAAGCATATAAATCTATAGGGGAAGGAAGGAGGGGTAGGGGTAGTCCTCGAAAGGGTTGGAAAGAGGGAGTAAAGGAGGTTTTGTGTGCAAGGGGCTTGGACTTCCAGCAAGCGTGCATGAGCGTGTTAGATAGGAGTGTAATAAAGTTGGTAGAATTACCGACAATATGTAAAGTAAAAGGACACAAGTGCAACTAATGTGACATTTATTGTGGCAACGTTTCGCTCTCCAGGAGCTTTATCAAGCCATTACAAACAATACATGGACACAGAGGGTATATAAAGGCTCAGAGTGAGGTGAATACTAGTGAGGTACCATTTCGATGTTCACTAGTGGTAGTAGTAGTAGTAGTAGTGGTAGTGACAAAAGCAAATTCAAATTCAGAGACGCCCAATTAGTGATAAAAGAAACTAATTTCCGCACACGCAAGTGCCTTGAATCAGCACTGATCGCTGTTTCGAATACAATTAAACAAAACAACGGCAGCTTCACCATCTCCGAAGTCTTAGCAAGAATCCTCCTGAAAACAGTAAACCCTGCCATCACATAGTCTCTCCTGTTATACTACACAAAGCACAGAGAGTGAACACTGAAACAACCTGCCTCATTCCAGTTTATATTTGTCCAACCTATTTTTATGTTACCCAAGTAATAGCTTTTATATCCTTTTACATGTACGAATTAATTGCTTTTGTCACTACCACTACTACTACTACTACTACCACTAGTGAACATCGAAATGGTACCTCACTAGTATTCACCTCACTCTGAGCCTTTATATACCCTCTGTGTCCATGTATTGTTTGTAATGGCTTGATAAAGCTCCTGGAGAGCGAAACGTTGCCACAATAAATGTCACATTAGTTGCACTTGTGTCCTTTTACTTTACATAGATAGGAGTGAATGGAGACGAATGATATTTGGGACCTGACGATCTGTTGGAGTGTGAGCAGGGTAATATTTAGTGAAGGGATTCAGGGAAACCGGTTATTTTCATATAGTCGGACTTGAGTCCTGGAAATGGGAAGTACAATGCCTACACTTTAAAGGAGGGGTTTGGAATATTGGCAGTTTGGAGGGATATGTTGTGTGTCTTTATATGTGTATGCTTCTAAACTGTTGTATTCTGAGCACCTCTGCAAAAACAGTGATAATGTGTGAGTGTGGTGAAAGTGTTGAATGATGATGAAAGTATTTTCTTTTTGAGGATTTTCTTTCTTTTTTGGGTCACCCTGCCTCGGTGGGAGACGGCCGACTTGTTGAAAAAAAAAATTACAATAATATAATAATAAACATAATGAAATATATTTTTTCCGTTAGGTTCAGAATGATTTTTTCGAAATTATTGCATACACAAATTTCACTTGCCTTATTCGGCAAGAAGAGCGTTGCTATTTAAGCCAAAATAGCAAGTTTTACCTGTTCGGCACGACTTATCAGAGGTTACTGGACACGGACAAGGAAATCAATCTGTTTTTCTCTCAATATATTACATTTATGTTCCTTTAGCGACTTTTTTCTGACATTTATTCCACAGCAACAATTGTCAAGGCAACACTTTTTGCCTCTTGTCTTTCTAAATCCATTTTTTTATATATCCCCTTCCGTCGAATTATTTATTTCTCGTCCGCATCCATAAGTTATCACTCCACTTCCTCTCCATTTTAACTCTTTGTTTGGAATTTATTTCTTTTATACTGACAGTATCTTCTGTTGTGAACACTGCTGGAACTGTTACACTGCAGTATCTTCTGTTGTGAACACTGCTGGAACTGTTACACTGACAGTATCTTCTGTTGTGAACACTGCTGGAACTGTTACACTGACAGTATCTTCTGTTGTGAACACTGCTGGAACTGTTACACTGACAGTATCTTCTGTTGTGAACACTGCTGGAACTGTTATACTGACAGTGTCTTCTGTTGTGAACACTGCTGGAACTGTTATACTGACAGTATCTTCTGTTGTGAACACTGCTGGAACTGTTACACTGACAGTATCTTCTGTTGTGAACACTGATGGAACTGTTATACTGACAGTATCTCCTGTTGTGAACACTGCTGGAACTGTTATACTGACAGTATCTTCTGTTGTGAACACTGATGGAACTGTTATACTGACAGTATCTCCTGTTGTGAACACTGCTGGAACTGTTATACTGCAGTATCTTCTGTTGTGAACACTGCTGGAACTGTTACACTGACAGTATCTTCTGTTGTGAACACTGCTGGAACTGTTACACTGACAGTATCTTCTGTTGTGAACACTGCTGGAACTGTTACACTGACAGTATCTTGTTGTGAACACTGCTGGAACTGTTATACTGACAGTATCTTCTGTTGTGAACACTGCTGGAACTGTTACACTGACAGTATCTTCTGTTGTGAACACTGATGGAACTGTTACACTGACAGTATCTTCTGTTGTGAACAGTGCTGGAACTGTTACACTGACAGTATCTTCTGTTGTGAACACTGATGGAACTGTTACACTGACAGTATCTTCTGTTGTGAACACTGATGGAACTGTTACACTGACAGTATCTCCTGTAGTGAACAGTGCTGGAACTGTTACACTGACAGTATCTTCTGTTGTGAACACTGATGGAACTGTTACACTGACAGTATCTCCTGTTGTGAACACTGCTGGAACTGTTACACTGACAGTATCTTCTGTTGTGAACACTGCTGGAACTGTTACACTGACAGTATCTTCTGTTGTGAACACTGCTGGAATTGTTACACTGACAGTATCTTCTGTTGTGAACACTGCTGGAACTGTTACACTGACAGTATCTTCTGTTGTGAACACTGCTGGAACTGTTACACTGACAGTATCTTCTGTTGTGAACACTGCTGGAATTGTTACACTGACAGTATCTTCTGTTGTGAACACTGCTGGAACTGTTACACTGACAGTATCTCCTGTTGTGGACAGTGCTGGAACTGTTACACTGACAGTATCTTCTGTTGTGAACACTGCTGGAACTGTTACACTGACAGTATCTTCTGTTGTGAACACTGCTGGAACTGTTACACTGACAGTATCTCCTGTTGTGAACACTGCTGGAACTGTTACACTGACAGTATCTTCTGTTGTGAACACTGCTGGAACTGTTATACTGACAGTATCTTCTGTTGTGAACACTGCTGGAACTGTTACACTGACAGTATCTTCTGTTGTGAACACTGCTGGAACTGTTACACTGACAGTATCTCCTGTTGTGAACACTGCTGGAACTGCTACACTGACAGTATCTCCTGTTGTGAACACTGCTGGAACTGTTACACTGACAGTATCTTCTGTTGTGAACACTGCTGGAATTGTTACACTGACAGTATCTTCTGTTGTGGACAGTGCTGGAACTGTTACACTGACAGTATCTTCTGTTGTGAACACTGCTGGAACTGTTACACTGACAGTATCTTCTGTTGTGAACACTGCTGGAACTGTTACACTGACAGTATCTCCTGTTGTGAACACTGCTGGAACTGTTACACTGACAGTATCTCCTGTTGTGAACACTGCTGGAACTGTTATACTGACAGTATCTTCTGTTGTGAACACTGCTGGAACTGTTACACTGACAGTATCTTCTGTTGTGAACACTGCTGGAACTGTTACACTGACAGTATCTTCTGTTGTGAACACTGCTGGAACTGTTACACTGACAGTATCTTCTGTTGTGAACACTGCTGGAACTGTTACACTGACAGTATCTTCTGTTGTGAACACTGCTGGAACTGTTACACTGACAGTATCTTCTGTTGTGAACACTGCTGGAACTGTTACACTGACAGTATCTTCTGTTGTGAACACTGCTGGAACTGTTACACTGACAGTATCTTCTGTTGTGAACACTGCTGGAACTGTTACACTGACAGTATCTTCTGTTGTGAACACTGCTGGAACTGTTACACTGACAGTATCTTCTGTTGTGAACACTGCTGGAACTGTTACACTGACAGTATCTTCTGTTGTGAACACTGCTGGAACTGTTACACTGACAGTATCTTCTGTTGTGAACACTGATGGAACTTTTTTCATTAAAAGCTTCACACATCTTCTCCTCAGTTTTAATAAAACTCTCATCATTATTATTTACCATTTATTCTGTTTTAAGGTTTAGTTAAATTTTTACTCTGGAACGAAAGATTTGATCTTTCCTCTTGTTGCTGGAACTTTATCAAAATTTTTTGTTTCTCTCTCTTTTTTTCCATTTGTATATTCATTTTGGCGTGTGTGTGTGTGTGTGTGTGTGTGTGTGTGTGTGTGTGTGTGTGTCTATTTACATATACACAACTCAAACAAAGGAATTGCCTTACAAATATATACAATAACGTGTGTGTGCCTGTGTATTCCTGTGTGTGTGTGTGTGTGTGTGTGTGTGTGTGTGTGTGTTTGTATGTGTGTACTGGACCAAGTTTCAAAGCAAAATTACAGTTTATCACCAATAGCCTGATTGATCAGAGAGCAGGACACGATTAAGGGGACGGAGGATCGAGCCTCCATCACTCTGCTCAGAATAACCCCACACTGGTCTGAGGATGAGTGCTCTACAATGATTCATCACACTGATTCTTCTGAAGAGGGCCTCAATTTAAGGTCGACATATGCAATACCAACATCTTTTCTTATCTCTCGTAAAAAAAATTTGTAGTGAACTTGTATAGACAATATCCGGAGACTTTATATTGAAAATCGTAATGAAATTGAATGGGCTTCATGTACAGACTATCTTGATAGTCCTGGATAGTGCTGGGTGCTAGCCATAATAGTCAACTAACACCTATTTAATGCTACGTGAAGAGGGAAAGTAGGCGTGAGGAGGCTTGCCAAAATATTTAACAGCAGTGCCACCTCCTCCAGCTGCTTCAGCAGTAATAGCAGTAGCATCAGCAGCAGCAGCATTGATATTAGATGCTGCAGCAGTAGTGATATTAGCAGCAGCAGCAGAAGCAAGAGAAGCAGAAAATGCAACATCGATATTAGCTGTTCCTGCACTACTAGCAGTAACAGTAGTAGCAGCAGCAGCAGCAGCAGCAGCAGTGAAGGGCTAAGACTGACCTGGTCTAGGTCAGTTGCGGTGAAGGAAGCCAGTGGGTGACCCAGTGGTGTGTTCTCCGCCAGGGTCAAGTTGACCACACTGGTGACCAGGTGGGGGTCGTTGTCGTTGTCGTCTTCCAGCACGACCTTCACCCAGGTGTCGTCCATGTGGCTCTCGTCCCACCACCGTCGCTCCTCCTGTAGTTCCACACACAAAAAATAAGTTTATCTTGTGATTATGACTGAACTAAGAAAGAGGGCGATTTACTCTGTGTATTCGCTCCCTTGATCTGTCTATATCTAGGTTTTGTGTGTGTCTATGTATGTTCATGTCTATATGTTTATGTCTATGTCTCTCTCTCTCTCTCGCTCTCTCTCTGTTGCCCTTTCTTGCCCTCATTTTCTAGCCTTCCTCGCTCTATAACTTTCCCATCTTTCTAAATCAAAAGCATATCTGTTACAGATGCACCTGCCATCTGTAACAGATATGCTCCCAGCTGGGCAAGTTGATTACACCTGGATGTGACGCACTGACTTACTCTGAGACAGGCATCGCCCTGTAGTTCACAACTTCTGGTCTCCATCTCATTGTACTCAGGCGCCTCGGAAGCCTGAAGAAGCGACGGAGCTAGAGGTCAACTCCCCTTAAGAGACAGGAGGTATAGCTCAACCCTCCGAAGAGACCCAAGAGGTGAACTCCCAGGAGAATCAGCTCAACATTCAAGAAGACCTGGAGCTGGAACTTTGTCAGAAGACCAAAAGCTCAAGTGACTAAAACCCGCGTCAGGAAACACTTGTCCTGTTTGCTGACGAGTCTTACCTAATTTCGGCACCATTTAAGAAATCCTTCCAAATAATCTGTTTAGTTCTTGAGTAAACTTCAAGCATTAAGATGAGCGAGATGTTAATGTATTTTTTGAGAAATGGGTCATTAAACATATCGTAAAAAACTCCGTCATTACTTACGTCCTTGACTCGAGACTTCCAAGTGAGCCCGTGGTAGACCATCTGAAAAGACCCGCTGGCAAGCAGCACACGTGTAGCACCTCGTCACCCAAGATAAGCCAATCAAGAGGCCCAGGAGCTAGGGTTCAACTCACTACAGACTTACCTGGGACACACACACACACAGCTGGGACGCATACATTACCCCAGCGACAAGTCAGATTGAAAGAAAAAATGCGCTTCTCATATTCTTACAGCAACAAGGATGGAGGAGACACATATCCGCGAAAATCCTCTTGTTTTGTGCCAGATTATGAACCATAAAAAGTCTGGCCTCGGGGAGTCGAACATTGCGGAGGACACAACCGAAATTTAAGGAAAAACTAAAATGTCGTAGCTTGTTTTTTTTTTCTCGTCTCTTTTATTTAGTCTGTCGTATTTCACCTTCATTTTTCGGTGTTCATTTTTTTTAGATCTAATGGATTGACATTACTGTTTAGTTTTACCCATGTTTTGTTTATTATTTATTTTAGTATGTTATTTTTCCAGCCTCTCCTCGTTTTGCTTTTAAGATAACATTACTGCGTCTCCCTATTGTTGCAAGTCTATCACAAGCCTCCCATTCGTATTTTGTATGGGGTTTTCAAAATTTTTCTTCTGCACTTGTGATATGATTCTCAGTAATCTTGTTCAGATCCTGTTTTGTGGTGTTATTTAATATTTTATACCACCTTCTAATTTATAATGTTTTAAATAAAATATATAAAAAAACATCCATCTCTGTCTCTCTCTCACCTTGTCAGAAACCTGAACTCTGAAACTGAATCCCCGGCGCTGAAGCTGGTCCTCGAAGTCGAGCGTGTGAAGAACTTGCAGAGATCCACTGTAGTTCCTGGCTGCTACCACCGTGAATCTTTCCCATCCATATCCACTCCTCTCCACTACCTGCCACGGTAGTGGATGAGTGGAGAGACAAATGGACCGATTAGACTGCTATCCTCCGGCCTCCACCACAACAAAACACTTCACCAGAAGAATGAGAAGATGCGGTAGAGAAACTCGAGGTGGCATACCTTGAAAGCGAACTGGTTGGTAGTGTCTGGGTCTTGGAGTGTGAGGAGAGCCAAGGTGGTGTTAGGTGAAGCTGTCTCCTTCACCTTCACCTTCCACTCGCGGCGGGTGAACCGAGGACCCACGTCGTTCTCGTCTCCCAAAGACACAACGACCGTTCCTGTTCCTGTGCTCGTGGGAAGCGGGGAAAGGAAGGTCGTGGTTGGCATTGTGAGAGTCGTGAGGGAAAGGGGACGTACGTTTTGAAATACGTATTGTGCTTGAAATATGCATATGAAATATTAAAAAATAATGTATGTTGTGGATGAAAGGATGATGTTGAATTGAAGGATGTATATGCCTGGACGATATAAACAGTTCGCTGGGATGAGGCTGAGATTTTTCTCTGAGGTATTTCGTCTAACCTAAACATTAATCGTACATAGCATAAAGGAAAGTCTAAAGATTCATTTATAATGTTCATGATTCATTATTCAGTGGATGATTATCAAGGAGGGAGGCAAGTTGATGACTTCGGTACCACTTCTACTACCGAATGCTAGGAAAAAAAATGACCTGGGAACTTAACTCACAATACTGGTAAGATACACTGAATCCAAATGGCGTAATTCAACAAAAGTGAAGAAAAAAAAAACATTGCAGAGCAAGCTTTTATTGGAATGTTTGTCTAGAAATGTATCAACACAGTTCTGGTAAGATCATGTGAGGTTTAAGGTGACCATAGGATGAACAAGACTTGACCAACGACCTCCCAGCCAGGACTCACCTTTGAGGCCACCACCGTCAGAAGCCACAACTTGGATGACGAATGATGGTGTTTGTTCCCGATCCAGACAACACAAGGCCGTTCGTATGCTGCCAGAGAAACAAACACCAGTCAGACAGGCACACAGAGACAGACAGACGACGGACAGACAAACAGACACACATACAGAACGAGCTCTACTCTGATTAAAAATGGGTAACTGTTTACCTACAGAATTATATACAAAAATTTTTTTTGCTGTT
Organism: Cherax quadricarinatus; assembly: GCF_026875155.1. NCBI lineage: Eukaryota > Metazoa > Arthropoda > Malacostraca > Decapoda > Parastacidae > Cherax > Cherax quadricarinatus. The sequence goes on along the minus strand of NC_069456.1, from coordinate 17,312,905 downwards.
TTAGCGAGGTAAAACAAATACTGAAGACTCAGACTGATGTTAAAACGAGATTAGGATATTTTTGAATTAGAGAATATAAACAGAAAAAAAAAATTATGCATTTCATGGAGCAGAGATAATCTGACAAGAACCAAAAAACACTTGGAGAATGAGAAAAGGTGGTGGGAGTAGGCTGGTTTGATATGAGGAGGAGGAGGAAGATTCACCTTCTCTGAGCATCAAGACACAGCTCTTGAAGGAACACGGAAGGAATAAGCCATTTATTATAGGGGGAGCACTAAACCCGTAGGGATTATACAACGCCTGTGGAGGGATGGGATGGAAGGCACTCAGGCTTAATTCAGGGAACTGGAGCACAGATCCAATTCCTTAGATCAAGAGCCCCTCACCAGCATCAAGGAACCTTCCTTAAGGGGAGAAATAACCCAAGAAACACTTGAATAGAGAAAATTGAAAGACTTTTTCCACGTGCCAACTTTTGGATCCCCGAATTAATATCTGATTTACTTGACTCTATCCACCTTAACAGATTCTGTAAACTCACTCACTCACTCTCTCACTTTCTCTCACTTTCTCTCACCTGCCAGTTACAGCATCAATAGAGAAGATGGGCCGCCCAGACTGCTCGTCGATAACATTCTTGTCGACAGAGTAGGTGATGACAGCGTTAGAGCTCTCACGAGGGTCGTCGTGGTCAGTGGCTACTACCCTCGTCACCTCCGTCCCTGTACAACAAACCAATATACGATAAATAAACAAAAACAAAACAGAGGATCGAACCGGGGTCTTCCGGGAATGACAGTCCCAACACTGTCATCCTGCTATTCCGCCTGTCAATGTGAAGGATTTACAGTAATATATATATATATATAAGGGGTTACTACTACTGTGGGGTTTCAGGTATAATCTTGATGTTTCTCTCACCTGCCTCGGAGTTCTCCAAGACGCTGGCATCAATGATATCTTGAGGGAAGAATGGGGCGTTGTCGTTGATGTCCTTAACATTGACGTGCACCTGGGCGTGAGCCTCATGCACGCCGTCCGTAGCTGTCACCCATAGACGCCAGCGGGCACGTCCCCAGGGAGCGTCCCTGTCTAAAGGCTGTACGTTGGAGATAAGAAGAGGAAACATGCGCATTACATTAAATATTAGGATTTCGATATTATATATTCAAATGTATTCAGAAAAAAATATATCAATGTGAATATATATATATATATATATATATATATATATATATATATATATATATATATATATATATATATATATATATATATATATATATATGTCGTGCCGAATAGGCAGAACTTGCGATCTTGGCTTAAATAGCAACGTTCATCTTGCCATACAGGACAAGTGAAAATTTGTGTATGCAATAATTTCGCCAAAATCATTCTGAACCTAACGAAAAAAATATATTTCACTTTGTTTGTTTAGTATTAAATTATTGTAAACAAATCTAAAATATATTTAGTTGGGTTAGGCTAAAATAAATTGAGCTTGTTATAATAAGGTTAGGTAAGTTTTCTAAGTTCCTTTTGGTGCAAAATTATAAATTTTTACATCAACATTAATGGAAAAAATATATCTTTAAATGTATAAGAGAAAATTTTAGAGACGACTTAATTTTAAATGAGTTCTTGCTAATTGACCAGTTTTACATATTCGGCTCGACATATATATATATATATATATATATATATATATTATATATATATATATATATATATATATATATATATATATAATGCAAACAATCGCAGACGGGCGATCTTAACTATGCAGGACAAGCCACGGAAGGAGGGGGGGGGGTTGAAATCTTTAGCTCAAATACTTTCACACTTCTCAGTGCGTCATCAGGAGCTGTGCAATGTTGCAAGGGAGCAACCAAAGCAGGGAGAGAGATCTCAGAGTAGCGTAGGCGTCACTGGCCACGGTTACCCTTAGACTAAAGTCTATTTATTAAGTGTCTAAGGGTAGTCTAAGGGTAGCCGTAGCCAGTGACACCTACACTACTCTGAGATCTCTCTCCCTGCTTTGGTTGCTCCCTTGCAACATTGCACAGCTCCTGATGATGCACTGAGAAGTGTGAAAGTATTTGAGCTAAAGATTTCCACCCCCGCCGTGGCTAGTCCTGTATATATATATATATATATATATATATATATATATATATATATATATATATATATATATATATATATATATACGTGCCGAATAGGCAGAACTTGCGATCTTGGCTTAAATAACAACGTTCATCTTGCCATATAGGAGAAGTGAAAATTTGTGTATGCAATAATTTCGCCAAAATCATTCTGAACCTAACGAAAAAAATATATTTCATTGTGTTTGTTTAGTATTAAATTACTGTAAACAAATCTAAAATATATTTAGTTGGGTTAGGCTAAAATAAATTGTTCTTGTTATAATAAGGTTAGGTAAGTTTTCTAGGATACTTTTGGTGAAAAATTAAATTTTTTTACATTAACATTAATGAAAAATATATATCTTTAAACGTACAAGAGAAAATTATAGAAAGGACTTAATTTTAAAGGAGTTCTTGCTAATTAACCAGTTTTACATATTCGGCACGACATATATATATAATATATATATATATATATATATATATATATATATATATATATATAATATATATATATATATATATATACTCACCCTCAGAAGGTAAATATGTCCTGTAGAAGGACTAATAAAGAAGGTAGCATTGGAGGATGGGTCTCGGAGGTCGTCCCTGGAGTACGGGTGGAGGTCGTCGTCGTCCTCCCCAGCCAAGGAGTACACGAGACGACCCTCGTCACTCTCATCCCCATCCTGAGCCACCACCTGTGGGACGACCACACCACCTTAACTCACCTTGTATCACCTGGACGACCACATACCACCTGTAGTCTTCATAATAACAAGCTGGTAAAACTGATCACACAAATAACATAAAAGCTATATAAGAAACAAGGAGCACTGCAGCAGGCCTACTGGCCAATACTAAGCAAGTGATAGCACTGATAACATTGATAAAAGGGTGATAGCAGGGTGATAACTAGGTAATCACACTGATAACAGAGTGATAACATTAATAAGACTAGACTTTTTGACTAATCAGGGATTTCTAGATTAGACTTTTAATTAAAATTCAACTGAATCACGTCCTGAAGAAGTTGCTTCACATGAAGAAGAAGGAGATGAAGAAGAAGATGATGAAGAAGACGAAGATGAAGAAGAAGACGAAGACGAATTAAAACGAAGAAAGGGGTGGGAAGAAGATGGGGGAAAGAAGAAGATGGCTGGAAGTAAATGGAGGAAGATAAGTGGAAATAAGAGGCAATAGATAAGAAGGGGAAGAAGTTAACCAAAGAACAAGACAAGAAAGGGAGAACTGGGAAATAATATACGATAAAGTGGGAATAAACGAATTTTTGAACGAGAAAGAGGGAGAAAGGGAGACGAAAGGAAGAGCAGGAATGAAAGTCAATGTGGAAATTTCTCCAAAAGGGGTGAATAAAGAGGAAAGGAAAACTAGCAAAGTGGAAGAGGAGGGGAAGGGAGAAAGGGAGATTAGAAAAAGTAATTAAGGGAGACGAGATAGATAGAAAATACCCAAGATAATCCAGAACTACTCAAAATGACCTCCGATAACCCCAAAACGACTCAGGATAATCCAAATCTACCCAAATCTACCCAAGATCACCCAAGACGACCCAGAACTGACCTGCAGGATGGCCTTGGGGAGGTGTCTGTCGTCCTCCTCAGTGATCTGTGTCTCAAATACAGGTCGTGAGAAGGTGGGTGACAGATCGTTCACATCCTCCACCTTCACCACCACACGCCCGTACGCCCTCTCCTCTCCAGCCTCCGCCACGCCCACGACCTCGTACTGTAAGGAAGCAGTCATCACAAGTATAATAATAATAATAATAAAATTATTATTATTATTATTATTATTATTATTATTATTTATTTGTATATTAATAACAATATTGTTAAAAACAATGATAATAATAATAATAATAATAATAATAATAATAATAATAATAATAATAATAATAATAATAATGATAATAATAATAATAATAAATAATATTTAATTCTGTTTAAGTTACTCAGGAGAGTGATCATCATTTTGAATTTTCTGTGTAATGTTGCTGAAACGTGTCTACAAGACGGGTGAAACGTGTCTGCAACACGGGTGGAACGTGTTTACAACACGGGTGGAACGTGTCTACAACACGGATGGAACGTGTCTACAACACGGATGGAACGTGTCTACAACACGGGTGGAACGTGTCTACAACATGGGTGGAACGTGTCTACAACACGGATGGAACGTGTCTACAACATGGGTGGAACGTGTCTACAACATGGGTGGAACGTGTCTACAACACGGGTGGAACGTGTCTACAACACGGGTGGAACGTGTCTACAACACGGGTGGAACGTGTCTACAACACGGGTGGAACGTGTCTACAACACGGGTGGAACGTGTCTACAACGCGGGTGGAACGTGTCTACAACACGGGTGGAACGTGTCTACAAGACAGGTAGAACGTGTCTACAACACGGGTGGAACGTATTTACAACACGGATGGAACGTGTCTACAACACGGGTGGAACGTGTCTACAAGACAGGTAGAACGTGTCTACAACATGGGTGGAACGTATTTACAACACGGGTGGAACGTGTCTACAACACGGGTGGAACGTATTTACAACACTGGTGGAACGTATTTACAACACTGGTGGAACGTATTTACAACACGGATGGAACGTGTCTACAACACGGGTGGAACATATACTGGGTATCTTTATTGTACAGTGGGTATCTTTATGGTACACTGGGTATCTATATTACACAAACCAGTTCCTTGATCACTCCACTACAGAGAACAGTTCTTGAAACTTTATTTAACACAGAGAAATAATCTGAGGCATTTCACCTACTTGATGGTTTAGTGCAACGTTAATATAGTTCTGTAGTTCGTAGATTCAGGGACCTCCACACCTACATTTCTAAACACCAACAAGTCAGCAAGATGAACTTGTACAGCGCCTGTACTTTACACAGAAATTTCAACAATTAGTTTATTAACTGTGAGGGATAGTGAGTCAGTAAGAAGGAAGACAACAGTCAGATGTAAGATCCTGGCATCTCTGTTTGTGACTCAATAAAGCCTACTGTGTGGGAGAAACGTTGTCAATATAAGATTACATTATTCTGTATTTGTGAAATCTGGGCGGGTTTGTAAGTTGAAACAGCAGGGACACAAATTTGCTTGAAAGTATAAAACAAGTTATGGATGAATGCTGGGGCATTCTGACTTATCAGGGAAGGGTTGAGTGAATGTTGGGGCATTCTGACCAGTCAAGTGAATGGGTTGGCGCCATCATGAGCGTTATGACTCCAGACTTTCTCTGTAGCCAACACCTGGTTCAAGTCAAGTCATTAGCTATCCTGGCTTGCCAGCGAACTAGTTTGAGTTAGTTACTGAGCAAAGTCGTTTGTAAGTTGAAACACGAGCAGGTTAAAACAAGAAGAACATAGTATAACGACCGAGAAAAGTCAGTTTTAATGGGACAGAGATAGTGTGTGCCCAGACTCAAGTCCTGGAGGTGGGACGTACAGTACCTGCACTCTGAAGGAGTGGAGATATATTACAGTTTTTTTAATTGTAGTACAGGCACGCCTCTGGCAAGACAGTAATGGAGTAAATGAAAATGAAAGTGTTTCTTCTTTCTCGGGTCACCCTACCTTGGTGGGTATTACGAACACAGGTAATGAATGGCCTGTGACCTGGTCGTAATGGCCTGTGACCTGGTCGTAATGGACTGTGACCTGGTCGTAATGGCCTGTGACCTGGTCGTAATGGCCTGTGATCTGGTCGTAATGGGTTTCGGAGCATAGCAAACTCAGCAGTTAGACTATAACTTGTATTCCCTTCACCAGATATAATTTGCCAGATATATACGAGTATGTACACTTATGTACACTATGTACAGAGATTGAATAGTAAGTGTACCACACGACGGTGACAGAATGGCAAAAGCAAAAGCCAGAGAGAGAGCACCGTACTCAACCAGCAGGTAGGCAAGTCTGGCAGATACTGACCGCCAGTGAAATAACATTGGCTCCGCATTTGGCGGGCTCGTCTGTGATTGGTCAATGAACCAAGGTACTGATTTAACGACGGGTACCTTAATAATCGTCAAACCCTTAGCACCCGGTTCGCTAGTTGGGAGGCAGCCTACATGGGAGTGTAACGTACTCTTTGCATGCCACAGTGGGAAACAGCTGATGTGTTAATACATGTACTCACCTAGTTGTGTTTGCAGGAGTTGAGTCACAGCTCCTGTGTGTGTGTGTGTGTGTGTGTGTGTGTGTGTGTGTGTGTACATGGATGCTATATCTAGAGAAAGAGAGAGAGAGAAAGAGAGAGCGAGAGAGAGAGAGAGAGAGAGAGAGAGAGAGAGAGAGAGAGAGGAGAGAGAGAGAGAGAGAGAGAGAGAGAGAGAGAGAGAGAGAGAGAGATTCCTTTATAAACATTCCTTCCCCCTGAGCTGCACAAAACAACTATATAATTAATAAACACTAGGACCGGTCAAACAAACAATGTTTATCAAACATTCAGCCGAGCCTCCCCTTTATTTTTTTAAAATCTCCCGTGTAAACATCAGACATTTAAGTACATCATTTATTAACAATTGCTAGACCCTCTCCCCCGCCCACCTGCCTTAAAAAACATGGTTAAATTACGTCAAGCATATGTAATTGCTTAATTTTTTTATTGTTACCCCTGAAGTTTGTTGAATTTAAAGGGAATTGTTGTTAAGGGGTTTAAAGTCTATCAGTAGAGAGACTTTAATCCCCTTAATGAAGAGGAAAACAAGAATGAAGAATTTAGAATCACTCTGGAGGGCAGGAAGGACCTGGTATCGCAGGAGGTTACTGACCTGACTCTTGACTTCGTAGTCAAGTGGAGAGGTGAGTGTGAGTTGACCAGTGTGGGCGTCTATGTGGAAGAGGCCGCCTACGCCCCCGCCCAGTAAGCTGTACACCACGCCCATCACTGACACACAAATGTAATGTATTACTATCAAATGACACAACTAAGTACAATTTAAAATAAATGAACCATAATATACACTGCTATGATTATATATATATATATATATATATATATAATATAATATATATATATATATAATATATATATATATATATATATATATATATATAATATATAGGAAGGAAGGAAGGAAGGAAGGAGGGGCAGGAGTCATTGCCAGAAGTGTTAAAATGAGAGTAGAGGAGGTAAATAAAGATTCGATGACTTGGGGCTTGAGCATCCAACAGGCTTATACGAGCGTGTTAAATCAATGCCAGCTGGTTATTATGACTTTCTGTTGGAGTGTAAGTAAGGTAACATTTACGAAGGGATTCATGGGGAAACCAGTTAGCCGGACTTGAGTCCTGGAGGCCGAAGTGCCTGCACTCTGAAGGAGGGATGGGAATGTTGCAGTGTGGAGGAGAGGTGTTAGGGTTCCTGGGGAGGGTTGTGAAGGAAAAGAAGAGAAAGAAAAGGGGGAGAAAGAGAAATACTCACTGGTTGTGTTAGAGGCTGCGTGGAGGGTAAGCAGGTGTAGAGGAGTTACGGTATTCTCTTCAACACAGACCTCAGCTCGTGGCGGTGTGAAGGTCAGTGTGCCTCGACCCACCAGCTGTGTCACTGTAAAACAGACACATAACAAGTGTCACTGTCAGACTTGCACCTAATATAAGGTAAAAAAAAAAATATGAAGACTGAATGAAGAATGGAGAGCTAGAGGAGACATGATTACGACATACAAAATACTTGGGGATACGGACGAGTGACTCGAGACACACGGGGATACACACTCAGATACACGGAGGTACACATTCAGATACACGGGGATACACATTCAGATACACGGAGATACACATTCAGATACACGGGGATGCACACTCAAGACACACGGAGATACACACTCAGATACACGGAGATACACACTCAAGACACACGGAGATACACACTCAGATACACGGAGATACACATTCAGATACACGGAGATACACACTCAGATACACGGAGATACACATTCAGATACACGGAGATACACACTCAGATACACGGAGATACACACTCAAGACACACGGAGATACACACTCAGATACACGGAGATACACACTCAGATACACGGAGATACACATTCAGATACACGGGGATGCACACTCAAGACACACGGAGATACACACTCAGATACACGGAGATACACACTCAAGACACACGGAGATACACACTCAAGACACACGGAGATACACACTCAGATACACGGAGATACACACTCAAGACACACGGAGATACACACTCAAGAACACGGAGATACACACTCCCCAAGACACACGGAGATACACACTCAAGACACACGGAGATACACACTCAGATACACGGAGATACACACTCAAGACACACGGAGATACACACTCAAGACACACGGAGATACACACTCAAGACACACGGAGATACACACTCAAGAACACCGGAGATACACACTCAAGACACACGGAGATACACACTCAAGACACACAGAGATACACACTCAAGACACACGGAGATACACACATCAAGAACACACAGGAGATACACACTCAAGACACACGGAGATACACACTCAGATACACGGAGATACACACTCAAGACACACGGAGATACACACTCAAGACACACGGAGATACACACTCAAGACACACGGAGATACACACTCAGATACACGGAGATACACACTCAGATACACGGAGATACACACTCAGATACACGGAGATACACACTCAGATACACGGAGATACACACTCAGATACACAGGAGATACACACTCAGATACACGGAGATACACACTCAAGACACACGGAGATACACACTCAGATACACGGAGATACACACTCAGATACACGGAGATACACACTCAAGACACACGGAGATACACACTCAGATACACGGAGATACACACTCAAGACACACGGAGATACACACTCAAGACACACGGAGATACACACTCAAGACCACAACGGAGATACACACTCAAGACACACGGAGATACACACTCAAGACACACAGAGATACACACTCAAGACACACGGAGATACACACTCAAGACACACGGAGATACACACTAAAGAACACGGAGATACACACTCAGATACACGGAGATACACACTCAAGACACACGGAGATACACATCAAGACACACGGAGATACACACTCAGACACACGGAGATACACACTCAGATACACGGAGATACACACTCAGATACACGGAGATACACACTCAGATACACGGAGATACACACTCAGATACACGGAGATACACACTCAGATACACGGAGATACACACTCAGATACACGGAGATACACACTCAAGACACACGGAGATACACACTCAGATACACGGAGATACACACTCAGATACACGGAGATACACACTCAGATACACGGAGATACACACTCAGATACACGGAGATACACACTCAGATACACGGAGATACACACTCAGATACACGGAGATACACACTCAGATACACGGAGATACACACTCAGAATACACGGAGATACACACTCAGATACACGGAGATACACACTCAGATACACGGGGATACACACTCAGATACACGGAGATACACACTCAGAACACGGAGATACACACTCAGATACACGGAGATACACACTCAGAACACGGAGATCACACTTACGTAACACTGATACACGGAGATACACACTCAGATACACGGAGATACACACTCAGATACACGGAGATACACACTCAAGACACACGGAGATACACACTCAGATACACGGAGATACACACTCAATACACGGAGATACACACTCAGATACACGGAGATACACACTCAATAACACGGAGATACACACTCAAGATACACGGAGAATACACACTCAGATACACGGAGATACACACTCAGATACACGGAGGATGCACACTCAAGACACACGGAGATACACACTCAGATACACGGAGATACACACTCAAGACACACGGAGATACACACTCAAAAGGACACACAGCGGAGATACACACTCAAGAACACGGAGATACACACTCAGATAACACGAGATCACACTCAAGACACACGGAGATACACACTCAGATACACGGAGATACACACTCAAGACACACGGAGATACACACTCAGATACACGGAGATACACACTCAGATACACGGAGATACACACTCAAGAACACGGAGAACACACTCAACACACGGAGATACACACTCAAGACACACGGAGATACACACTCAGATACAGGAGATACACACTCAGATACACGGAGATAACACTCAAGAACACGGAGATACACACTCAGATACACGGAGATACACCTCAGATACAACGGAGATACACACTCAGATACACGGAGATACACACTCAGATAACGGAGATAACACTCAAGAACACGGAGATACACACTCAAGACACACGGAGATACACACTCAAGACACACGGGATACACACTCAAGACACACGGAGATAACACTCAAGACACACGAGATACACACTCAAGACACACGGAGATACACACTCAAGACACACGGAGATACACACTCAAGACACACGGAGATACACAACTCATAGATACACGGAGATACACACTCAAGACACACGGAGATACACACTCAGAACACGGAGATACACACTCAAGACACACGGAGATACACACTCAAGACACACGGAGATACACACTCAAGACACACGGAGATACACACTCGATACACCGGAGATACACACACATCAAGACACACGGAGATACACACTCAGATACACGGAGATACACACTCAAGACACACGGAGATACACACTCAAGACACACGGAGATACACACTCAAGACACACGGAGATACACACTCAAGACACACGGAGATCAGATACACACTCAAGACACACGGAGATACACACTCAAGACACACGGAGATACACACTCAAGACACACGGAGATACACACTCAAGACACACGGAGATACACACTCAAGACACACGGATCACTGACCGAGATACACACTCAAGACACACGGAGATACACACTCAAGACACACGGAGATACACACTCAAGACACACGGAGATACACACTCAGAACACGGAGATACACACTCAGACACACGGAGATACACACTCAAGACACACGGAGATACACACTCAGATACACGGAGATACACACTCAAGACACACGGAGATACACACTCAGATACACGAGATACACACTCAAGACACACGGAGATACAACTCAACTACACAGACACCAAACACGGAGATACACACTCAAGACACACGGAGATACACACTCAAGACACACGGAGATACACACTCAGATACACGGAGATACACACTCAGATACACGGAGATACACACTCAGAACACGGAGATACACACTCAAGACACACGGAGATACACACTCAGTACACGGAGATACCACCAAACACGGAGATACACACTCAGATACACGGAGATACACACTCAGACACACGGAGATACACACTCAGATACACGGAGATACACACTCAAGACACACGGAGATACACACTCAAGACACACGGAGATACACACTCAAGACACACGGAGATACACACTCAGATACACGGAGATACACACTCAAGACACACGGAGATACACACTCAGATACACGGAGATACACACTCAAGACACACGGAGATACACACTAAAGAACACGGAGATACACACTCAAGACACGGAGATACACACTCAACTCGAGATACACACTCAGAACACGGGATACACACTAGACACACGGTACACACTAGACCGAGATACACACTCAGATACACGGAGATACACACTCAAGACACACGGAGATACACACTCAAGACACACGGAGATACACACTCAGATACACGGAGATACACACTCAGACACACGGGGATACACACTCAGATACACGGAGATACACACTCAAGACACACGGAGATACACACTCAGATACACGGAGATACACACTCAAGACACACGGAGATACACACTCAGATACACGGAGATACACACTCAGACACACGGGGATACACACTCAGCAACGAGTACACATAAAACGGAGATACACACTCAAACAGATCACATCAGAACACGGAGATACACACTCACAGACACACGGAGATACACACTCAGATACACGGAGATACACACTCAAGACACACGGAGATACACACTCAGATACACGGAGATACACACTCAGATACACGGAGATACACACTCAGACACACGGAGATACACACTCAGATACACGGAGATACACACTCAAGACACACGGAGATACACACTCAAGAACACGGAGATACACACTCAGATACACGGAGATACACACTCAGATACACGGAGATACACACTCAGATAAAACGGAGATACACACTCAAGACACACGGAGATACACACTCAGATACACGGAGATACACACTCAAGACACACGGAGATACACACTCAGATACACGGAGATACACACTCAAGACACACGGAGATACACTAGCTCAGGAGTACACTCAGACACACGGAGATACACACTCAAACACGGAGATACACACTCAAGACACACGGAGATACACACTCAGATACACGGAGATACACACTCAAGACACACGGAGATACACACTCAGAAAACACGGAGATACACACTCAGACACACGGAGATACACACTCAAGACACACGGAGATACACACTCAAGACACACGGAGATACACACTCAGACACACGGAGATACACACTCAAGACACACGGAGATACACACTCAAGACACACGGAGATACACACTCAGACACACGGAGATACACACTCAAGACACACGGAGATACACACTCAAGACACACGGAGATACACACTCAAGACACACGGAGATACACACTCAGACACACGGAGATACACACTCAAGACACACGGAGATACACACTCTAGACACACGGAGATACACACTCAAGACACACGGAGATACACACTCAAGACACACGGAGATACACACTCAAGACACACGGAGATACACACTCAAGACACACGGAGATACACACTCAAGACACACGGAGATACACACTCAAGACACACGGAGATACACACTCAGACACACGGAGATACACACTCAGACACACGGAGATACACACTCAGACACACGGAGATACACACTCAGACACACGGAGATACACACTCAGACACACGGAGATACACACTCAGAACAACGGAGATACACACTCAGACACACGGAGATACACACTCAGAACACGGAGATACACACTCAAGACACACGGAGATACACACTCAAGACACACGGAGATACACACTCAAGACACACGGAGATACACACTCAGACACACGGAGATACACACTCAAGACACACGGAGATACAACCAAAACACGGAGATAACTCAAGAACACGAATACACATCAGACACACGGAGATACACACTCAAGACACACGGAGATACACACTCAAGACACACGGAGATACACACTCAAGACACACGGAGATACACACTCAAGACACACGGAGATACACACTCAAGAACACGGAGATACACACTCAAGACACACGGAGACACTAACCCGAACACTCAAGACACACGGAGATACACACTCAAGACACACGGAGATACACTCAGACACACGGAGATACACACTAAACACGGAGATACACACTCAAGACACACGGAGATACACACTCAAGACACACGGAGATACACACTCTAGACACACGGAGATACACACTCAGACACACGGAGATACACACTCAAGACACACGGAGATACACACTCAAGACACACGGAGATACACACTCAGACACACGGAGATACACACTCAGACTTACCATTAGTGATCTGTTCTCCCAGTGGGATAAGCAGAGGCATCAGAACATTGACAGCCATACTGAAGACCAGCCCACGCCCGCACGCCCGCGTACACGCCCACGTCTGTGCACACGCCTGCTCACGCCCACCCTCTACAACCATGCGTCAGCTGCAACGAGAGAAACTGATGTAAAACACATCACTGAAAGTGTAAATTAATAATACAAGGTAAAATAGCTTGTAAAAACTGTATTTCGAAAATAGTCAAAATTCTCGAAATTTTGAAAATATCACCAAATTAGATGATATTCGTCTTATGAACTTTGAAAAGTCGATGGTTGTGAAAATTATTTTGAGGAAAAATATAATACATACCACTATAATAATAATAATAATAATAATAATAATAATAATAATAATAATAATAATAATAATAATAATAATAATAATAAAGAGAGCAGTATAAGTCTATAGTAACATTAGCATAAAATCACTCAAAATGCAAAATACATCTTCTCTAGAACATATAATAATTTTTTTTTAGATTTGTCAGTGTACGTATAGATACAATGAGAGGTTTGTTACAGTGTATAGACACGACCTTCCATCATGACTGAGGTACTGATCACCTTCCATCATGACTGAGGTACTGACCACCTTCCATCATGACTGAGGTACTGACCACCTTCCATCATGACTGAGGTACTGATCACCTTCCATCATGACTGAGGGACTGACCACCTTCCATCAAGACTGAGGTACTGACCACCTTCCATCAAGACTGAGGTACTGACCACCTTCCATCAAGACTGAGGTACTGACCACCTTCCATCAAGACTGAGGTACTGACCACCTTCCATCATGACTGAGGTACTGACCACCTTCCATCATGACTGAGGTACTGATCACCTTCCATCATGACTGAGGTACTGACCACCTTCCATCATGACTGAGGTACTGACCACCTTCCATCATGACTGAGGTACTGACCACCTTCCATCATGACTGAGGTACTGATCACCTTCCATCATGACTGAGGTACTGACCACCTTCCATCATGACTGAGGTACTGACCACCTTCCATCATGACTGAGGGACTGACCACCTTCCATCAAGACTGAGGTACTGACCACCTTCCATCAAGACTGAGGTACTGACCACCTTCCATCATGACTGAGGTACTGACCACCTTCCATCATGACTGAGGTACTGACCACCTTCCATCATGACGGAGGTACTGACCACCTTCCATCATGACGGAGGTACTGACCACCTTCCATCATGACTGAGGTACTGACCACCTTCCATCATGACTGAGGTACTGACCACCTTCCATCATGACTGAGGTACTGACCACCTTCCATCATGACTGAGGTACTGATCACCTTCCATCATGACTGAGGTACTGACCACCTTCCATCATGACTGAGGTACTGATCACCTTCCATCATGACTGAGGTACTGATCACCTTCCATCATGACTGAGGTACTGATCACCTTCCATCATGACTGAGGTACTGACCACCTTCCATCATGACTGAGGTACTGATCACCTTCCATCATGACTGAGGTACTGACCACCTTCCATCATGACTGAGGTACTGACCACCTTCCATCATGACTGAGGTACTGACCACCTTCCATCATGACTGAGGAAGCTGACCACCTTCCATCATGACTGAGGTACTGACCACCTTCCATCATGACTGAGGTACTGATCACCTTCCATCATGACTGAGGTACTGATCACCTTCCATCATGACTGAGGTACTGATCACCTTCCATCATGACTGAGGTACTGACCACCTTCCATCATGACTGAGGTACTGACCACCTTCCATCATGACTGAGGTACTGACCACCTTCCATCATGACTGAGGTACTGACCACCTTCCATCATGACTGAGGTACTGACCACCTTCCATCATGACTGAGGTACTGACCACCTTCCATCATGACTGAGGTACTGACCACCTTCCATCAAGACTGAGGTACTGACCACCTTCCATCATGACTGAGGTACTGACCACCTTCCATCATGACTGAGGTACTGACCACCTTCCATCAAGACTGAGGTACTGACCATCTTCCATCAAGACTGAGGTACTGACCACCTTCCATCAAGACTGAGGTACTGACCACCTTCCATCAAGACTGAGGTACTGACCACCTTCCATCAAGACTGAGGTACTGACCACCTTCCATCAAGACTGAGGTACTGACCACCTTCCATCATGACTGAGGTACTGACCACCTTCCATCAAGACTGAGGTACTGATCACCTTCCATCATGACTGAGGTACTGACCACCTTCCATCAAGAATGAGGTACTGACCACCTTCCATCAAGACTGAGGTACTGACCACCTTCCATCAAGACTGAGGTACTGACCACCTTCCATCAAGACTGAGGTACTGACCACCTTCCATCATGACTGAGGTACTGACCACCTTCCATCAAGACTGAGGTACTGATCACCTTCCATCATGACTGAGGTACTGACCACCTTCCATCATGACTGAGGTACTGATCACCTTCCATCATGACTGAGGTACTGACCACCTTCCATCATGACTGAGGTACTGATCACCTTCCATCATGACTGAGGTACTGATCACCTTCCATCATGACTGAGGTACTGATCACCTTCCATCATGACTGAGGTACTGACCACCTTCCATCATGACTGAGGTACTGATCACCTTCCATCATGACTGAGGTACTGACCACCTTCCATCATGACTGAGGTACTGACCACCTTCCATCATGACTGAGGTACTGACCACCTTCCATCATGACTGAGGAAGCTGACCACCTTCCATCATGACTGAGGTACTGACCACCTTCCATCATGACTGAGGTACTGATCACCTTCCATCATGACTGAGGTACTGATCACCTTCCATCATGACTGAGGTACTGATCACCTTCCATCATGACTGAGGTACTGACCACCTTCCATCATGACTGAGGTACTGACCACCTTCCATCATGACTGAGGTACTGACCACCTTCCATCATGACTGAGGTACTGACCACCTTCCATCATGACTGAGGTACTGACCACCTTCCATCATGACTGAGGTACTGACCACCTTCCATCATGACTGAGGTACTGACCACCTTCCATCAAGACTGAGGTACTGACCACCTTCCATCATGACTGAGGTACTGACCACCTTCCATCATGACTGAGGTACTGACCACCTTCCATCAAGACTGAGGTACTGACCATCTTCCATCAAGACTGAGGTACTGACCACCTTCCATCAAGACTGAGGTACTGACCACCTTCCATCAAGACTGAGGTACTGACCACCTTCCATCAAGACTGAGGTACTGACCACCTTCCATCAAGACTGAGGTACTGACCACCTTCCATCATGACTGAGGTACTGACCACCTTCCATCAAGACTGAGGTACTGACCACCTTCCATCAAGACTGAGGTACTGACCACCTTCCATCAAGACTGAGGTACTGACCACCTTCCATCAAGACTGAGGTACTGACCACCTTCCATCAAGACTGAGGTACTGACCACCTTCCATCATGACTGAGGTACTGACCACCTTCCATCAAGACTGAGGTACTGACCACCTTCCATCAAGACTGAGGTACTGACCACCTTCCATCAAGACTGAGGTACTGACCACCTTCCATCAAGACTGAGGTACTGACCACCTTCCATCAAGACTGAGGTACTGACCACCTTCCATCATGACTGAGGTACTGACCACCTTCCATCAAGACTGAGGTACTGACCACCTTCCATCAAGACTGAGGTACTGACCACCTTCCATCAAGACTGAGGTACTGACCACCTTCCATCAAGACTGAGGTACTGACCACCACCCTTTAAGACTGAGGGACTCGCCACCAGTAAACAGTATTGCCAGTAAAGCGTAAACACAAGAGTGCATACGGAATGTGTTGCCATGCCAGACAATGTTACCAGAGGCGTAAATCATCCCTCAGTTATTCGGCCTCGTATGTTTCGCAGAGTTGGCAATAATGAAAGTGCAAAAACATGTCAACAAAGGAGAAGTGTTGCCAATTAACTCTTTTTTTGTGCAGTGTGAGAGTGGTAAAACTAATTTCTTATTCTTTTTTGAGCTAAATTGTGAAGAGAGATAGTTTTAATATTACTTAAACGTTTACTATAGATTTATGTTCTCTCTCTCTCTCTCTCTCTCTCTCTCTCTCTCTCTCTCCTCTCTCTCTCTCTCTCTCTCTCTCTCTCTCTCTCTCTCTCTCTCAGCCTCCCCCAAACCAATACAGCTCACGTTTAATATCACAATTTCTAGTCCAGCTCTGGTGATGTAGGTTTGACGTTTTAGCTGCCGATCCGTAGTTGTGTGTGTGGGTGTGGGTGTGTGTGTGTGTATGTGTGTGTGTGTGTGTGTGTGTGTGTGTGTGTGTGTGTGTGTGTGTGTGTGTGTGTGTGTGTGTGTGTGTGTGTGTGTGTGTACTCACCTAATTGTACTCACGCTACTGGTCCTCTCTCTCTCTGCTTCCTGAGCTTTATCATACCTCGCCTTAAAACTATGTATGGTTCCTGCCTCCACTACGTCACTTTCTAGGCTATTCCACGGCCTGACTACTCTATGACTGAAGACATACTTCCTAACATCCCTTTGATTCATCTGAGTCTTCAACTTCCAATTGTGACCTCTTGTGTCTGTGTCCCATCTCTGGAACATCCTGTCTTTGTCCACCTTGTCTATTCCGCGCAGTATTTTATATGTCGTTATCATGTCTCCCCTGACCCTCCTGTCCTCCAGTGTCGTCAGGCCGATTTCCCTCAACCTTTCTTCATAGGACAA
>NC_069456.1:17266692-17289192 GCF_026875155.1 Cherax quadricarinatus | reverse complement strand
TCAAAAACAACCGTGGCTGGCCCAAACCCCACGGGACTCAAAAACCCCGGGGGGCGGGAAACCAAAAAACCATGACTCAAAACATCGTGGCGGGAAACCAACACCCCACTGACTCCAACACCGGGGCTGGGCCAAACACCCCAAATGACTCAAAACACCGTGGCGGGGCCCAAAACACCCCACGGGACTAAACACCGTGGCGGGCCCAACCCACACCATGACTCCCCAACCCCTTTGGCGGGGCCCAAACACCCCATGATTTCACAACATGGGGGCTGGCCAAAAACCCCACCACGGGAATCACAACCCGTGGCTGGCCCAAAACACACCCCTGACCCCACAACTTTCGTGGCTGGACCAACACACCACTGATAAACAACATCTTTCCCTGGCCCAACACCCAACTGACTCAAAAACCCCGTGGTTTGGACCAACCACCATGCTCACAACACGGGGGGGGTGAGCCCAAACCCAAACCCACTGATTTCCAAAACACCGTGGCGGGAAACCACACACCACTGATCACAACACCGTGGCTGGCCAAAACACACCCAATGACTAAAAAACATCTTGGTGGCCAAACAAACCACTAAATCAAAACCCGGGGCCCTGGCCCAAACCCCAAACTAAATCACAACCCCCGTGGCTGGACCAAAAAACCACGGGACTCAAAAACCCGGGGCTGGACCAACACACCACTGACTCACAACACCGGGGCGGCCCAACACCCCACTAAACCAACACGTGCCATCTATTATTTTCCCAGTAAGTTTTTTTAGGTACGGGTTACACATAATTATTTTTAAACTTACCCCGGGTAACGATAAAATAAAAACAAGTATCAAATTTTAAACCAATTATTTTTTCGGGGTTTATCTAATTTATCAATTATCGGTTCTCTGAATCATTTATCTTTATCCAAAAAAAATTTCGTTCCCCTTTAAACGATCAAAAAAACACTTGGTAATCTTTCCCGGGACGAGTGACGACTTTTTAATGTTTCCCTTTTTTATGCATACCCAACTGGGGGGAAAAATCGGAAAAAAAAAACCTTTTTCAAAATTGCTGAAAGTAAGAGGGAAATAGTTTCGATGCGCACACCCAGTGGTTTCCCAAAACGAAAAAAAATATTTCCCTTTCATCTATTTTCACAAATTAGAGCATCAGTTTTTGCCCTCTTGAAACCATTTATGAAAAGTCAATTTTTATTAGGTTTAAAAATTGAGATTCAAAAAAGACAATTTTAAGGGGCCTGCATGCTTTTAAAAGGGCATACAAAAGAGGAAATATTTCCCCGGTTGTTAATAGCAACCTTTTGTAAATGTGCGAAAATAAAAAAAGTTTTTTCAGGGTTTTCACAAATGCATAGATACAAGCAGCATATTGGCAGGGTATATTTTACCAGGATGCAATTAACTAAATTTTAAAAAAGTTTTTATAGAATAGTGAGGCTCAGGTTAGGGTGTGTAGAAGAGAGGGAGACTACTTCCCGGTAAAAGAAGGTCTTAGACAGGGATGTGTAATGTCACCATGGTTGTTTAATATATTTATAGATGGGGTTGTAAAAGAAGTAAATGCTAGGGTGTCGGGAGAGGGGTGGGATTAATTATGGGGAATTAAATACAAAATGGGAAGTGACACAGTTACTTTTTGCTGATGATACTGTGCTTATGGGAGATTCTAAAGAAAAATTGCAAAGGTTAGTGGATGAGTTTGGGAATGTGTGTAAAGGTAGAAAGTTGAAAGTGAACATAGAAAAGAGTAACGTGATGAGGGTATCAAATGATTAGATAAAGAAAATTGGATATCAAATTGGGAGGAGGAGTATGGAAGAAGTGAATGTTTTCAGATACTTGGGAGTTGATGTGTCGGCGGATGGATTTATGAAGGATGAGGTTAATCATAGAATTGATGAGGGAAAAAGGTGAGTGGTGCGTTGAGGTATATGTGGAGTCAAAAAAAGTTATCTATGGAGGCAAAGAAGGGAATGTATGAAAGTATAGTAGTACCAACACTCTTATATGGGTGTGAAACTTGAGTTGTAAATGCAGCAGCGAGGAGACGGTTGGAGGCAGTGGAGATGTCCTGTCTAAGGGCAATGTGTGGTGTAAATATTATGCAGAAAATTCGTAGTGTGGAAATTAGGAAAAGGTGTGGAGTTAATAAAAGTATTAGTCAGAGGGCTGAAGAGGGTTTGTTGAGGTGGTTTGGTCATTTAGAGAGAATGGATCAAAATAGAATAACTTGGAGAACGTATAAATCTGTAGAGGAAGGAAGGTGGGTTAGGGGTGGGCCCCGAAAAAGGTTGGAGGGAGGGGGTAAAGGAGGTTTTGTGGGCGAGGGGTTTGGACTTCCAGCAAGCTTGCGTGTGCGTGTTCGATAGGAGTGAATGGAGACGAATGGTTTTTGGTACCTGACGAGCTGTTGTAGTGTGAGCAGGGTAATATTTAGTGAAGGGATTCAGGGAAACCGGTTAGCCGGACTTGAGTCCTGGAAATAGGAGGTACAATGCCTGCACTTTAAAGGGGGGGGGGGGATATTGGCAGTTTGGAGGGACGTCTATACTGTCATATCTGAGCGCCTCTGTAAAGACATTGATTATGTGAATGATTGTGAAAGTGCTGAATAATGAAAGTTTTTTGTTTCTTTTTGGGTCACCCTGCCTCGGTGGGAAACGGCCAACGTGTTAATTTTATATATATATATATATATATTATATATATATATATATATATATATATATAATTATATATTATTATTTATACTGATGAATAAGCTTCTCAGCGTGTATATGCTGATAGTTGCCCTTAATCCCTATCTTAGGGATTAGAGTATTCTTGTCTGGCGATGGAAAGGTTAATTGCAGCCTTAATGACCGTAGTGAAATCGATAGGCTTTAAAAAAGAAAACATTAGCTAGTAGCGTCAGGATGGCTATCAGCGAGGCCGCAACCAAGAGAAAAAAAAATGACTATCAGCGGGTCGCACGAGAAATATCGCAATCTGGCACCGAGTACCACGACCGCCAGAGGCGCGAGACATGTTTACGAATCGAGATGACGACTTCAGCGCTTACCACGAGACTGTTTAACACAGTGATAACCACTTACTGAGGACTTACGTCTGGAAGAATGATGACTTCAGTCATCATCATTTTAGTCTTCTTTTTCTTAGTCTTCTTTTCTTTGTCTTCTTTTCTTTGTCTTCTTTTCCTTCGCCCTCAAGAATTACTGCAGACTAAGTCATTCTCTGTCTTTACACCTCCAGTAGCGTCACACAGAGACGCTGAATGGCCCTTGACACAGTGTAGCGTCCTGACCTCACACATCTGGAGGTCCTTGACCTGTACTAGATTCCTCTTGGGGAGCAGCCTCAAGACCCTCCTCGAGGGTGACCTCCTGGCCTCAAGATCGTCTTCAAGGGTGACCTTCAAGTCTCACGACCTTCCTGAAAGGTAGTTTCAAGGCCTCGCTGTCTTGCAGAGGTCGTTGCTTGCAGTCCTGGACAGGAATGTAGTAGACGTTACTGGGTCGTGTTTGCGTTTGTAAACAACTCAGTCAACCACCCGCAAACAAGAGAGCAACCACTCACAAACCCAATCAACCCACCAGTCACTCGACCAGTCAACCAGTCAACCCATTGATGCCTTTTCTCACACCAGTCTGCAAACATCACACATGTTAAACCAAATCCACCTGTCTAATAAGACAACCCAGTTCAATTAGGCCCCGAGTTTGTCTTCAATACCATACGAAGAATCGAACCTCCACCATTCCTTGCACAGGACCCAAACTGGTTTACCGTCACAAGTAATTACACAATAACTTCTAGCAGATACACCAGTGGTACCCATCATCCAGTAGGCGATACCCAGGAAAACTGCTGGCAGATACGTCAGCAGACGGATAAAAAGTTTACTGCTAAAGGCAGAGCGAAACGTTTCCAGAATAAAAGCTTGTTTTGCCCTCCCTGTCTCTCCATTTCTGTATACATATATACGTAGTTCTCTGAAGGTAGATAGCCCTCTCACCCTGCAGTATATTCCTCTGAATTGAAACTGACGTGATATCGGGGATACCAATATACTCCCTCCCTCACTCTACATTCTCTCACTCTCTCTCTTTCTCTCACTCTTTCTCCTCAGGTATATAGAGTTTTTTGTATTGTAAGCGGTGCAGATGAGGCACAGGGATGAATATGGAGGCCAATAAAAAAAACAATGCTTGTGTTGTTGTACCCCGAATCAAACTTAAGTTTGCTGGAAACGATCCCAGCCGAACTTGAAGTTGATGGAATCAGTAATTGAGAACTCGGTTCGAAGCTCCGAACCAGCGTAGGATCCCCAGCACCCAATAAAACATGCAAACAAAGTGAAAACAGAATAATCAGTCAAAATACCGTGGCTGGAACAATTCACTAACGGCCCCCCACTCATGATGGTTCGGAAAGGGTTTGTAAGGGCGAAACATTGGGAAAGATACACTTACGAGAGATATAACAGTGACATAAATGATCCACAGTGTTGAGGTAGATAGGGACAGACCGACGCAAAGAATGAAGGCAAGGTGGAGGTAGAGGGTGAATATAAACAGAAGGTAAACACACAAACATTTAAGCATATGGATGTCATATAACCACAGAGATTATGATAGACCAGTTGTTGTTGACGGGACACCACGAACATCTCTCTCCTCCATAGCTACTAAGAGGTCGTTACTAATAGGTAATTACTAATAGGTAATTGCAGGAGACACGGAATGAGGGTTGGGGGAGGGGGAGGAAGAGAGTAGAGTGGTGCTACTAGTGTAGAGTGTTGCTATTAGCACTCTCATTAGTGCCTCGTTAGTGTGTGTGCATCTCCTCTCTCTCTGTCTTTCTTTCTCTCTCTCTCTCTCTCTCTCTCTTTTGTTGCTGCTGCTTCAGGAAAAGTCCTGAACAGAAAGTTGGCAGTGATTTCGCAGCATCAGGGGATCACTAAGCTGCCTTGAAGGATCAAGAGAGGCAGTTTGTCTTGGTGAGTGGAGGCAGTAGTGGCTAGTCCCTCTCTGCCACTAACTCTACCACCAGCACCAGCAGCAGTCACTCCAAAGCACCAGCACTTTCACAGACAGTGCCAGCCTTCTTGTCACTCCTTTAGTGAATATGTTGGGTTTATATAGGAGTTAGGTCACTCTTGAAGGTCAGGTCACTTCAGATCACAAAACCTCATATATTTACTCACTGTTCTCTTATATATATATATATATATATATATATATATATATATATAATATATATATAATATATATATATATATATATATATATATATATATATACATACACATATATATATGTATATATATAATAATACATATATATATATATATATATATATATATATATATATATATATATATATATATATATATATATATATATATAAGTTGTGGAGCGCTTGGACAGTATCTCTCATGGGCTTTACAAACAATTGGCTACAGAATTTACTGCAAAATGTGAACACTGTGGCTTCAACATACAGTAATTTATTTTTCAGTGGTTTCCCAGGGAGGCCTTCAGTATCAGTAACGCTGATTTTTCAATAAATCTTTTTTTTCAGTGTCTTTGGTTCTTCATATATATATATATATATATAATATATATATATATATATATATATATATATATATATAATGCACTTCTCATGAATCTCTCTCTCTCTTTCTTCCTCCCTCCCCCCCCCCTCTCTCTCTCTCTCTCTCTCTCTCTCTCTCTCTCTCACGCTTACAAAACAAGATCTAATTTGAAAATCTGAAATTTCTCATAATGAGAAACTATACTTCAGAGAAAACATGTATTAGCTGCAAGTCTAAATTACCTCTGGAAACTATTCTTGGTTGAGGCGGACAAGACGTGTAGGAGGGCAGGAGGGAGGGGAAGAGAGGGCGAGACAGAGACAGATAAGAGGGAAGGAAAGAGAGAGAGAGAGAGAGAGAGAGAGAGAGAGAGAGAGAGAGAGAGAGAGAGAGAGAGAGAGAGGCGGAAGTTGGCGCCCCATTTCCTGGGATCAAGAGCTCTTCACCAATGTCAACACCAGGTTCCTCTGATGCTGGTGAAGGACTCTTGATTCCAGGAACTTTTGGAGCTACTGCTGCTCACCTTCCTCGGATCCAACCTGACCACCTCTCATCCAGCAGGGGAACCGTCCGTGTGGCTCCCATACGGCTTTAGCACTCCCCGACAAACGTGTTACTCGAAGGATCAGAGACGAAGGAGCGAGCCTCCAGCATTTCTTGTTGAATGTCCCGCCCCTCTTCCACCCACTATTCCTCCACCCACTCTTCCTCCACCCACTCTTCCACCCATCCCTTCTTCTGCCTCACATCACACCAGAGTGCCACTAACTGCCCTCACATCACACCAGAGTGACACTAACTGCCCTCACATCAGACTAGAGTGCCTCTAACTGCCCCCACATCACACCAGAAGGCCACTAACTGCCTCACATCACACCAGAGTGACACTAACTGTCCTCACATCACACCAGAGTGACACTAACTGCTTTGACATCAGGCTAGAGTGCCACTAACTGCCATCACATCACAACAGAGTGTCACTAACTGCCATCACATCACACAAGAGTGCCACTAGGTGCCCTCACATCACAACAGAGTGCCACTAACTGCCTGATATCCCACCAGAGTGCCACTTAACCTCCTCACTGGTGCGAGGTTTGTGTTGAAGTCAAGACATCTGACAGCACTTAACACGGCTTCCACTTTTCCTTTGACTTCAAGAGGAGTCCAAGTGAGCAGTTGAATGTGTATAGAGGGAGGGAAAGAAGGAATGAGGGAAGGAAGGAGAGAAGGAAGGAGGTAGAGAGGGAGAGAGAGGAAGGGTGGAAACTAACGATAGAACAGTAAGGGGCCAATTTACCAACAAAATCAGGGTTAAACGGGGAAAAAACGCATTGTAAACAGGCCGTTGTTTGTTTACCTAACTACTTGATGCCTCTAGGTATCTGAGGAAGGTACCTGATTAATCAGCCTCTGAGTGCCTGATGAAGGTACCTGATTAACCAGCCTCTAAATACCTGGGGAAGCTACCTGATTAACCATCCTCTGAGTACCTAAGGAAGGTACCTGATTAACCAGCCTCTGAGTACCTGAAGAAGTTACCTAATTAACATAAAATTGGAAAAGAGGAATAGGGAAAAAAGAAGAGAGGGGAAACTGAGAGATGGAAACAGAAGAGGAGACAGAGAAGCGGGGGGAGAGGAGAGGGTAACAAGAGAAGAGGAAAAGAGGGGAGAGGAGGTTTAATTACTGCAATAAAGGGGAAAGGAGGAAGTGAAGTGGAGAGGGAGACACAATTGGAAAGTATTTGAAAAGGAGGATGACTCTCTCTCTCTCTCTCTCTCTCTCTCTCTCTCTCTCTCTCTCTCTCTCTCTCTCTCTCTCTCTCTCTCTCTCTCTCTCTCTCTCTCTCTCTTATTAGCTTTCTCTCTGTTTCCAGATGTAGAGATAAGAGATAATATAGCAATAAGAGAGAAAGAGATAAAAGAAAGAGATAAGAGATAAAAGAGAAAGATACCAGAGAGAAAGAGATTAAAGAGAAAGAGATAAGAATGAAAGAGATAAGAGAGCAATGACCATGTGTAAAAAAAAAAAAAAAAAAAAAAAAAAAAAAAAAAAAGAGAGAGAGAGAGAGAGAGAGAGAGAGAGAGAGAGAGAGAGAGAGAGACCAGTAACAGGGTCATTATTAAAGCATATTTCCCCAGTAATGTGATCTTAAAAAAAGAAAATAGAGACATCTTTCTTCTTTTTTCTTTCTCGCTTTGTTTTGCTTTATATTATAATGGTTCTTCTTGCTTTCTCTCTCGCATCTCTCTCTCTCTCTCTCTCTCTTCTACCCTCTCTTCTTCTTTCTTTCTTTCTCTCTTCCCTATTCAATCCCTCCCCCTCAAACTCACTCCCTCTCAAACGTTCTCTCTCTCTTTTTTTTTTTACACAAGGTTAAGAATCCCTAGCTTTATTGACAAGCTATTTACAGGTTAAGGATTCCTAACTTTATTGGCAAGCTAAGAGCTGTTACGTACATCAGCTCATTTGAAAGCATTTTTATTGTTATGAGACATACAAGTAGGAAACAGGATGAAGTTGGAGCCATCTGTGGGCCAGCATTTTCATGTGATCAACTGACTTTATCTCGTTGACATCATTATGCTGTACGAATGTGTTCCATACTCGAGTCATCCTGGGTATGTATGATCTCAGATGGAGTGATGTTCTGGAGAAGGGTACAGCCAGAGTGAAGTTGCTGCTTTCTGCCCGTCTTGTGGCATAAAAGCTTGTTTCACGCTGTCTTCGAAGTGGATCCAAGTGTGGTATTTTGACAATATTGGCCTTGTACATAACAGTAAGGCCACCCACATCCCTCCTATGTTGAAGGCTCTGCTGAAATGACAGATCTATCCAGGATGGGTCCAGGCGAGAGATGAGACGACTTGCTCTGTTCTCTACTCTGTCAAGCAGTCGCAGATGAGAGGGGGGGCAGGCAAACCAAGAAAGTGGAGCATACTCAAGGTGTGAGCGTACTTGTGCCTCGTACAGGAGTTTGCAACCCCTACTGTCAAGCAGATGCGAGATACGGCGAAGTGCTGTAAGCTTCCTGGCTGCCTCTCTCTCTCTTTCTCTCTCTCTCTCTCTCTCTTGTATAAGGTTATTGAGAAGTAAAAGAGAGAGAGAGGAGATAATACTGTAATGAGAAGGGAGAAGAGGCTGTGAGGAGATGGAAGAGAAGACTGGATAGAGAAACACCAAACACTAACAGTAGTTAGGGTGCTGGGGTGGGCATCACACCCAACATGTCACCATCAGTACAAGGACTGCGGGAGATGCAGCAGATTTTCCGGCGAACTGCAAATCTGCAGATTCCAGCAATGTGGAGAAAACCAAGATACTAAATTTGCCAAAGAATAGCATTCATCGTTGAACATTCCTGTGCAATCTGTCGAACAGTTACGTATATCCACCTGAAGAAAAACACGAGAATGAGAACGAAGGAGCACTGCGACAGGTCTACTGGCCCATCCTAGGCAAGTTCCTCTCAAGTCCACACCTAACTGAAATACTTGTCCCAGCCTATTAAATGTATGCACAACGTTCGACTATACACCACTGCCGCATAAAAGTGTATACCGGACATTTCTGTATACCAATACAACGTATTTAATTATTAACATGGAAGCTATGAGCAAGAGAGACACTGTATTTTGACCCGACTTTCACAATGTTCCCTCCGTGAACGATACATTACTATATATCTGAAGAAATACGACAATTATTAAATTTATACTCCCTGGTAGCGCCCATAGTGCTTTGCCAGACTACTGCCACCTATTTCCTATACATAATTGACTATTTCTACTAGATAGTCCCTCGTGTTTTCAATACTTTTTGACAGAGTGTAAAGTTTGGAGGGTATTGTGTCTGTCTCCCTTCAATTGTTAAGGATTTTCTGGCATTGTGTGTTTTGAGGCGAGTTGGTATAAACGGTATCAGAACACCGATACTTGGGCAATTTTTAGGTATCTTTATCCTGGAAACGATTCGGCAGTCAGTGGCTTCTTCAGTCCAACACAGAGGGCGGTGGAAAATGAGTTTGAGGTAATCAGTCCCTCAACCTGGAGTCGATGTACTCAGTCCATCAAATATTTTTAAGGAGATATGATTACGACATAAAAGATAGGTGAAATTGATAGAAAAGATATGGACAAAATGACCAGGAACAAGGAGACATAACACACACAGTCTTAGAGTAGTAGGAATCTCTAGCTGCTTAACGCAGACACCTTACACAGTTTTAAGAGTAGGTACGACGGGTCTCAAGCGACCAAAAATCATTAATGACGGATGACAGAGTGTATTGTTGACGTGACTTTGCTTGCTTATTCATTTCAGTACTGAATATATACTGGATGAATTGTTAGGTTTAAAGTCTATCTACTACACGAGGGTCAGTAAGGCTGCGTCACTACAAGGCAAGAATAGTTTAATACCTAAAATAGTGATTAATATAAACTTTCAGTGTATATACAGAGAGATATACACCTCTCGGTGTATATATATGCTGATAGACATACACCTCAGTGTGTACCTCAGTCTTGATGGAAGGTGGTCAGTACCTCAGTCTTGATGGAAGGTGGTCAGTACCTCAGTCTTGATGGAAGGTGGTCAGTACCTCAGTCATGATGGAAGGTGGTCAGTACCTCAGTCTTGATGGAAGGTGGTCAGTACCTCAGTCTTGATGGAAGGTGGGTCAGTACCTCAGTCTTGATGAAGGTGGTCAGTACCTCAGTCTTGATGGAAGGTGGTCAGTACCTCAGTCTTGATGGAAGGTGGTCAGTACCTCAGTCTTGATGGAAGGTGGTCAGTACCTCACTCATGATGGAAGGTGGTCAGTTACCTCAGTCATGATGGAAGGTGGGTCAGTACCTCAGTCTTGATGGAAGGTGGTCAGTACCTCAGTCTTGATGGAAGGTGGTCAGTACCTCAGTCTTGATGGAAGGTGGTCAGTACCTCAGTCATAATGGAAGGTGGCCAGTACCTCAGTCTTGATGGAAGGTGGCCAGTACCTCAGTCATGAAGGAAGGTGGCCAGTACCTCAGTCATGATG
This sequence comes from Cherax quadricarinatus, assembly GCF_026875155.1. Classification (NCBI taxonomy): domain Eukaryota; kingdom Metazoa; phylum Arthropoda; class Malacostraca; order Decapoda; family Parastacidae; genus Cherax; species Cherax quadricarinatus. The sequence continues at coordinate 17,278,538 of NC_069456.1, read as the reverse complement.
GAAGTGTCAGTACCTCAGTCATGAAGGAAGGTGGCCAGTACCTCAGTCTTGATGGAAGGTGGCCAGTACCTCAGTCATGAAGGAAGGTGGCCAGTACCTCAGTCTTGATGGAAGGTGGTCAGTACCTCCAGTCTTGATGGAAGGTGGCCAGTACCTCAGTCATGATGGAAGGTGGCCAGTACCTCAGTCATGAAGGAAGGTGGCCAGTACCTCAGTCTTGATGGAAGGTGGTCAGTACCTCAGTCCTTGATGGAAGGTGGTCAGTACCTCAGTCTTGATGGAAGGTGGTCAGTACCTCAGCTTGATGGAAGGTGGTCAGTACCTCAGTCTTGATGGAAGGTGGTCAGTACCTCAGTCTTGACGGAAGGTGGTCAGTACCTCATTCTTGATGGAAGGTGGTCATACCTCAGTCATGATGCAAGGTGGTCAGTACCTCAGTTCATGATGGAAGGGATCAGTACCTCAGTCTTGATGGAAGGTGGTCAGTACCTCAGTCATAATGGAAGGTGGTCAGTACCTCAGTCATGATGGAAGGTGGTCAGTACCTCAGTCATGATGGAAGGTGGTCAGTACCTCAGTCATGATGGAAGGTGGTCAGTACCTCAGTCTTGATGGAAGGTGGTCAGTACCTCACTCATGATGGAAGGTGGTCAGTACCTCAGCCTTGATGGAAGGTGGTCAGTACCTCAGTCTTGATGGAAGGTGGTCAGTACCTCAGTCTTGATGGAAGGTGGTCAGTACCTCAGTCTTGATGGAAGGTGGTCAGTACCTCAGTCTTGATGGAAGGTGGTCAGTACCTCAGTCTTGATGGAAGGTGGTCAGTACCTCAGTCTTGACGGAAGGTGGTCAGTAACCTCAGTCTTGAGGAAGGTGGTCAGTACCTCAGTCATGATGGAAGGTGGTCAGTACCTCAGTCATGATGGAAGGTGATCAGTACCTCAGTCTTGATGGAAGGTGGTCAGTACCTCAGTCATGATGGAAGGTGGTCAGTACCTCAGTCATGAAGGAAGGTGGCCAGTACCTCAGTCTTGATGGAAGGTGGCCAGTACCTCAGTCATGAAGGAAGGTGGCCAGTACCTCAGTCTTGATGGAAGGTGGTCAGTACCTCAGTCTTGATGGAAGGTGGCCAGTACCTCAGTCATGATGGAAGGTGGCCAGTACCTCAGTCATGAAGGAAGGTGGTCAGTACCTCAGTCTTGATGGAAGGTGGTCAGTACCTCAGTCATGATGGAAGGTGGTCAGTACCTCAGTCATGATGGAAGGTGGTCAGTACCTCAGTCTTGATGGAAGGTGGTCAGTACCTCAGTCATGATGAAGGTGGTCAGTACCTCAGTCATGATGGAAGGTGGTCAGTACCTCAGTCTTGATGGAAGGGTGTCAGTACCTCAGTCATGATGGAAGGTGGTCAGTACCTCAGTCTTGATGGAAGGTGGTCAGTACCTCACTCATGATGGAAGGTGGTCAGTACCTCAGTCATGATGGAAGGTGGTCAGTACCTCAGTCTTGATGGAAGGTGGTCAGTACCTCACTCATGATGGAAGGTGGTCAGTACCTCAGTCATGATGGAAGGTGGTCAGTTCCTCAGTCTTGATGGAAGGTGGTCAGTACCTCAGTCTTGATGGAAGGTGGTCAGTACCTCAGTCTTGATGGAAGGTGGTCAGTACCTCAGTCATGATGGAAGGTGGCCAGTACCTCAGTCTTGATGGAAGGTGGCCAGTACCTCAGTCATGAAGGAAGGTGGCCAGTACCTCAGTCATGATGGAAGGTGGTCAGTACCTCAGTCATGAAGGAAGGTGGCCAGTACCTCAGTCTTGATGGAAGGTGGCCAGTACCTCAGTCATGAAGGAAGGTGGCCAGTACCTCAGTCTTGATGGAAGGTGGTCAGTACCTCAGTCTTGATGGAAGGTGGCCAGTACCTCAGTCATGATGGAAGGTGGCCAGTACCTCAGTCATGAAGGAAGGTGGCCAGTACCTCAGTCTTGATGGAAGGTGGTCAGTACCTCAGTCTTGATGGAAGGTGGTCAGTACCTCAGTCTTGATGGAAGGTGGTCAGTACCTCAGTCTTGATGGAAGGTGGTCAGTACCTCAGTCTTGATGGAAGGTGGTCAGTACCTCAGTCTTGACGGAAGGTGGTCAGTACCTCAGTCTTGATGGAAGGTGGTCAGTACCTCAGTCATGATGCAAGGTGGTCAGTACCTCAGTCATGATGGAAGGTGATCAGTACCTCAGTCTTGATGGAAGGTGGTCAGTACCTCAGTCATAATGGAAGGTGGTCAGTACCTCAGTCATGATGGAAGGTGGTCAGTACCTCAGTCATGATGGAAGGTGGTCAGTACCTCAGTCATGATGGAAGGTGGTCAGTACCTCAGTCTTGATGGAAGGTGGTCAGTACCTCACTCATGATGGAAGGTGGTCAGTACCTCAGCCTTGATGGAAGGTGGTCAGTACCTCAGTCTTGATGGAAGGTGGTCAGTACCTCAGTCTTGATGGAAGGTGGTCAGTACCTCAGTCTTGATGGAAGGTGGTCAGTACCTCAGTCTTGATGGAAGGTGGTCAGTACCTCAGTCTTGATGGAAGGTGGTCAGTACCTCAGTCTTGACGGAAGGTGGTCAGTACCTCAGTCTTGATGGAAGGTGGTCAGTACCTCAGTCATGATGGAAGGTGGTCAGTACCTCAGTCATGATGGAAGGTGATCAGTACCTCAGTCTTGATGGAAGGTGGTCAGTACCTCAGTCATGATGGAAGGTGGTCAGTACCTCACTCATGATGGAAGGTGGTCAGTACCTCAGTCATGATGGAAGGTGGTCAGTACCTCAGTCATGATGGAAGGTGGTCAGTACCTCAGTCTTGACGGAAGGTGGTCAGTACCTCAGTCTTGATGGAAGGTGGTCAGTACCTCAGTCTTGACGGAAGGTGGTCAGTACCTCACTCATGATGGAAGGTGGTCAGTCCCTCAGTCTTGATGGAAGGTGGTCAGTACCTCAGTCTTGATGGAAGGTGGTCAGTACCTCAGTCATGATGGAAGGTGGTCAGTCCCTCAGTCTTGATGAAGTGGTCAGTACCTCAGTCTTGATGGAAGGTGGTCAGTACCTCACTCATGATGGAAGGTGGTCAGTACCTCAGTCATGATGGAAGGTGGTCAGTACCTCAGTCTTGATGGAAGGTGGTCAGTACCTCACTCATGATGGAAGGTGGTCAGTACCTCAGTCATGATGGAAGGTGGTCAGTACCTCAGTCTTGATGGAAGGTGGTCAGTACCTTAGTCTTGATGGAAGGTGGTCAGTACCTCAGTCTTGATGGAAGGTGGTCAGTACCTCACTCATGATGGAAGGTGGTCAGTCCCTCAGTCTTGATGGAAGGTGGTCAGTACCTCAGTCTTGATGGAAGGTGGTCAGTACCTCAGTCTTGATGGAAGGTGGTCAGTACCTCAGTCTTGATGGAAGGTGGTCAGTACCTCAGTCATGATGGAAGGTGGTCAGTACCTCAGTCATGATGGAAGGTGGTCAGTACCTCAGTCTTGATGGAAGGTGGTCAGTACCTCAGTCTTGATGGAAGGTGGTCAGTACCTCAGTCTTGATGGAAGGTGGTCAGTACCTCAGTCTTGATGAAGGTGGTCAGTACCTCAGTCTTGATGGAAGGTGGTCAGTACCTCAGTCTTGATGGAAGGTGGTCAGTACCTCAGTCTTGATGGAAGGTGGTCAGTACCTCAGACTTGATGGAAGGTGGTCAGTACCTCAGTCTTGATGGAAGGTGGTCAGTACCTCAGTCTTGATGGAAGGTGGTCAGTACCTCAGTCTTGATGGAAGGTGGTCAGTACCTCAGTCTAGATGGAAGGTGGTCAGTACCTCAGTCTTGATGGAAGGTGGTCAGTACCTCAGTCATGATGGAAGGTGGTCAGTACCTCAGTCCATGATGGAAGGTGGTCAGTACCTCAGTCTTGATGGAAGGTGGTCAGTACCTCAGTCATGATGGAAGGTGGTCAGTACCTCAGTCTTGATGGAAGGTGGTCAGTACCTCAGTCTTGATGGAAGGTGGTCAGTACCTCAGTCATGATGGAAGGTGGTCAGTACCTCAGTCTTGATGGAAGGTGGTCAGTACCTCAGTCTTGATGGAAGGTGGTCAGTACCTCAGTCTTGATGGAAGGTGGTCAGTACCTCAGTCTTGATGGAAGGTGGTCAGTACCTCAGTCTTGATGGAAGATGGTCAGTACCTCAGTCATGATGGAAGGTGGTCCGTACCTCAGTCTTGATGGAAGGTGGTCAGTACCTCAGTCTTGATGGAAGGTGGTCAGTACCTCAGTCTTGATGGAAGGTGGTCAGTACCTCAGTCTGATGGAAGGTGGTCAGTACCTCAGTCTTGATGGAAGGTGGTCAGTACCTCAGTCTTGATGGAAGGTGGTCAGTACCTCAGTCTTGATGGAAGGTGGTCAGTCACTCACCCTTGATGGATGGTGGTGATAAATTAGACACATGTGCAACTCTTGGGTGTCTTTATTGAGGAAACGTTTCGCCACACAGTGGCTTCATCAGTCCATACAAAGGAGAATCTTGAAGAACAGGAGGAGAATGAGGTAATCAGTCCCTCAACCTTGAGTCGATGTGGTCAGTCCATCAATCTTGAATAGAATACGGCATACGTGCTGAGAAGGAGCTTATAAACCGTTGGCAGGAGAGGTGAAGCAGTCATAGGTCGTGTAACATTTGTTCAATGTTGAAGTAGGTCGTGCCCAAGAATTAGGCAAGCGAAGAATTCCCAAGTATTAAGATCCCAAGAAGTTGCAGTGTCTGACAGGTTTGTAGATGAATGGTTCAGAGAACCGACATGTTGGGAATTCTTCGCTTGCCTAATTCTTGGGCACGACCTACTTCAACATTGAACAAATGTTACACGACCTATGACTGCTTCACCTCTCCTGCCAACGGTTTATAAGCTCCTTCTCAGCACGTATGCCGTATTCTTTTCAAGATTGATGGACTGACCACATCGACTCAAGGTTGAGGGACTGATTACCTCATTCTCCTCCTGTTCTTCAAGATTCTCCTTTGTATGGACTGATGAAGCCACTGTGTGGCGAAACGTTTCCTCAATAAAGACACCCAAGAGTTGCACATGTGTCTAATTTATCAACATGTCGGTTCTCTGAACCATTCATCTACAAATGGATGGTGGTCAGTCTCTCACCCTTGATGGATGGTGGTCAGTCACTCACCCTTGATGGATGGTGGTCAGTCACTCACCCTTGATGGATGGTGGTCAGTCTCTCACCCTTGATGGATGGTGGTCAGTCTCTCACCCTTGATGGATGGTGGTCAGTCTCTCACCCTTGATGGATGGTGGTCAGTCTCTCACCCTTGATGGATGGTGGTCAGTCGTCAGAAAAAGGACACCCAAGTGTTACCTAGTATGTCTTAGTTATCAACTTCTCGTTATTATAAATCAGAAATACTCTCATGGAATGAGCAGTGGCATGGGAAAATCTGTTAATTCGTAATAAAGCCAAAGGAAATCTCAAGACAAAACCAAAAAACCAGAGATGGGTATTTAGAAATTTGATTTTGGCTAGACTGGCGGAATTTATAATACGAGAAATGGCGGGCATACTCTTTCGTAGGAACTCAGGTGAGCATTTCGGAAATAGGACGTTTCGCTCACAATCGAGAGGAGCAGGTGTCGAACTCAGTGAGGGGAGAAACGTGTGGACTAGTTTCCAATAAATTGCTGCCTCTTTTACCTAGCAGTGGATTTAGGTTTGAGAAGGACCTGCCTAGTATGGGCCAGTAGGTCTTCTGCAGTGTTCCTCCTTTCAAATGTTCTTAAAAGTTATCTAGAATTTGCTCTGTTATAGTTGACACTTTTTCGGAGATAAGTGGAACTAAACAGACTAATTGGCTTTCTTGGGCTACTCAGGTTTACCCTGGGTTACCCTGGTTTACCCTTTGTTACCCTGGGTTACCCTGGTTTACCCTTTGTTACCCTGGGTTACCCTGGGTTACCCTGGGTTACCCTGGGTTACTAATCCTGCTGGGGGACTGATCTCTATATAGCCTCTTGAAATTCTTCTTTTTTTCCTCTACGCTGAAAGATAAAGACTGAGAGGAATGTGCCTCTTATTATATATATATATATATATATATATATATATATATATATATATATATATATATATATATATATATATATATATATATATATATATATATATATGCAAAACAACCACTGTGAAAGAATAGAGAAATTCCAAGCGCTTTCGTGACTACTCACATTATCAATGATAAACCATACCCCGGCTGGGATTGAACCCGCGGTTTGCAATCGTGTCATTACGATTTCGTGAGTCATTATCAATGATAATGTGAGTAGTCACGAAAGCGATTGGAATTTCTCTATTCTTTCACAGTGGTTGTTTTGCATATTCTGAAATCACCTTCTTACTGTGATCTTATTGCATATATATATATATATATATATATATATATATATATATATATATATATATATATATATATATATATATATATATATATATATATATACAGACATACATACACACCTCACTGTATGTATGCACATATATACATACCTCTGGGGTTACATACACGATAAAGAAAGAGAAGCAAGACAATGTGTTTGTAACAGAGCCCAATTTGTCGACTCTTACAGATAATTAACCCTCACGTGTAATGGTCAACCCCTATTAAGTAATTTCGTCTCACATAGTGTCCTTTCATTACCCAGGTCCCTAATGACCGTCTCATCTACCTCTAAACTTTACTTAAGGTCCTAATGTAGGGCGTAGGTACTCCAGACTTGAGGTAAGTAAGGATATAACTCTCATAAGAGCGGCCGTTTTGCCCTTTGTGGGGAGAAACGTTCGGTACTTGCGGCCGTCTTGGCTAAAACATAGCTAATTACCATGTGAATTACTGACGTAGTGATTCAAAGGAACTCTGAAGAACTTAGTCAAAGAATCTTTGAGGAAGAGCTGGATACAAAGTTGCGGTACCGTGACTGGAACTTTTCACCAATAACCCAAATCTTAGACAGGAAGCATTAGACATTTCGCTCCTTCTCAAACTATTATCAGACCACAACGTGGACCACGACCGTCCGGGACCGATCAAAACGTCGCTTAATGTCCCAGAAACCTTACCACGTAAATGGCCTCTTGACCCTTACCACCTCCATCAACACCAGCCACAATTCCACAACATGACTCCATAAAAAATCCCACAAATCAGGGAGTATTGTGGGACTCTAACTCTGGCTCCTTCTCCCTATCGTAACTGAAAATAAGGCCAGGAATATCATTTTAGCTAAGTATACCCTCTTGCCCAGCATTTTATGGGCGAAGTTATGTTATAGTCCCTCCTGAGACTCGCTATTTTGGGGAGTAATGGAATATGAAGGTGAAGAAATCTTATCAGGAGAATTTGAGAAGGTGGGAGAGACGGGCTGACGTTAAATTGTGACAGTTGACGGTGAGAGAAGCAGGCTGACGATGCACTGTAATAGCTGTCAACGTGTGAGGCCGGCTGACACCTCTTTGGGACAGGTGACAACGTGAGAAGGAGGCTGATGCCGCATTATGACTGCTGACAACGTGAGGGGCAGGCTGACATCTCTCTGGGACAACTGACACCATGAAAAACAGGCTGACGATGCACTGTGATAGCTGACAACGTGAGAATCAGGCTGACACCTCTCTGGCACAGCTGACAACGTAAGAGGCAGCATACTGACGCCACACCATGACAGCTGACACCAAGAGTGTACAAATCAAGAGCCACTTCACCAAACAGAGGAGGAGATGACCTTTGTCATACGTCATTCTCTACACATATTAACTGTATCCCTTTAAACTGGCTACCTCTTACTCAACTTCCTTTCGCACACACTAAATTGAAAGCCATATACACAACGAGCTTCTCACTTAAAGGGGAAGAGATGGTAGAGATTGACCTCGGAGAGACGAGAGAGACGTAAAAGAGGCAGGTAAGGGAGATATTCAATCGTTTGATGGAGCAATCTGTTGATATTGGTAGTAACTTTAGGGATTAGGGTTGCCCATCGCCTACCCACACCAGGCTACCCACTACTACCCACACGAGGCTACCCACCACCACCACCACCACCACTACCCAGACGAGGCTACCCACCACCACCACTACCCAGACGAGGCTACCCACCACCACCACTACCCACACGAGGCTACCTACCACCACCACCACCACCACTACCCACACGAGGCTACCCACTACCTCCACCACTACCCAGACGAGGCTACCCACTACCTCCACCACTACCCAGACGAGGCTACCCACTACCTCCACAAACACGACAATAGACTGCCAGGTGTAAGCAGCTCACTACAGTCGAGTATACATGAATCTCCTTGCGAGCTAGACCCTCAAAATAACGTACCATTATCACCAAAACTCCGCACCGAAGAAAGGAACCTCAAGACGACATTTCGGTCCTTCCTGGACCGAAACGTCAAGTCACAATGGTTACAAAATAGCCGCTGCTATTTTGTAACCATTACGACCCAAGTTGCCCAAGTAACTAGGGAAGACAGTAAGTCAGCAAATAAGTGAAAAGAACACAATCACCTCTCGATTACGTAACAGTTACGTAACAGTTACGTATCAGGAACACATTAAGTATCAATAAAACAAAAGCATGGTAAACAGGTTTTTTATTTTAGACAGAAAAAGAGAGAAAGAGAGGGAGAGAAACGATTTAGTGATTGTGAATGAAAAAGGAGGAGCAACGTAGTGCGCAGTTCCACGTAGCAGTGGACCTAACACAGAGTAGGAAATATAGATTTTTTTTTTTGAGTAACCTGCACATAGGAGAATTAATCTTAGGACGACGTTTCGGTTCGACTTGTACTATTATCTTGTTGTTTGTGCATCGATCCAGTCACAGCATTGTATCTTTTTATTGTGTTCTTTACAGTTCCTTGAGTCATGGGTTATTCTCCAGCCTCAAAGGGACCCACGCCTCAAGGCACACTTGGTTCAAGGCACCCGCGATTCAAGGCACTCACGATTCTAGGCACCAACGATTCAAGGCACGCACGATTCAAGGCACCCACGATTCTAGGCACCAACAATTCAAGGCACCCACGATTCAAGGCACCCACGATTCAAGGCACCCACGGCTCAAGCCACCCATGGTTCAAGGCCCCCACGTAAGATGGTGTTCTATCATCGTTCAGGAATGCTGATTCAATTTGCGTTATATCATTATCCAGTCCTCTCTTTCTTTCCGTTTTCAATTTTCACTGCATAGTATTTTTGGTCGCCTTAAAGGTGCAGATTTCGTGGCAAGACCGTCCCGTACAGTGGCTGGGTTAGTGCAACCACCACCTAACAAACCATACCACAGGCGGGGAAAGAACCCGCGGTCAGAGAGTCTCAAAACTGCAGACCGCCGCGTTAGCCACTGGGCCAGCTAGCCACAATAAGATTCATCCAACTAGGTATATTTCTACACCCAACAATCTGTACGTTATTCGTACAGTGGCTGGGTGACCGCAACGGCCACCCAACAATTTGTACGTTGTTCGTACAGTGGTTGAGTGACCGCAACGACCACCCAACAATCTGTATGTTGTTTGTACAGTGGCTGGGTGACAGCAACGACCACCCAACAATCTGTATGTTGTTTGTACAGTGGCTGGGTGACAGCAACGACCACCCAACAATCTGTACGTTGTTCATACAGTGGCTGGGTGACCGCAACGACCACCCAACAATCTGTATGTTGTTTGTACAGTGGCTGGGTGACAGCAACGACCACCCAACAATCTGTATGTTGTTTGTACAGTGGCTGGGTGACAGCAACGACCACCCAACAATCTGTATGTTGTTCGTACAGTGGTTGAGTGACCGCAACGACCACCCAACAATCTGTACGTTGTTCGTACAGTGGCTGGGTGACCGCAACGACCACCCAACAATCTGTACGTTGTTCGTACAGTGGCTGGGTGACCGCAACGACCACCCAACAATCTGTACGTTTGTGTGGGGGTGCGAACGAACAACATTGTCGTTGTTCGTGCAAATTGTTTCTTGTTTACACATTGAAGTTGACCAGATAGATGCATGAAAGTTCGTGAAGCAACACTGGTCTATATCAGCTACTTCCGGACTGCCATATATCGCTACTCAGGCCAAACCTCAGAGATTGTCCTTCTGAGCAAATGTAGAAGCTAGACTGCTAGAGGGTCAAGGAGGAATATAGATCTTCCGTCCATGATAGGTGAGTACAAATTGGAAACGCGTCTGTCTGGCGCTCAGCAGTCGGAGGATTGAGCCTCCACTCCGTCTTGCGCTGAATGACCCACATGGGTTTAGCGCTTACCAGGAATTGCATATTAAATCTCGTTTACACATGTAAATTGTTCATGTTTCATTTCTACTGATATTGCAACTACTACTATTACTGCTACTACTATTGCTACTACTGCTACTACTATTACTACTCTCATTCCTGCTGTTACTATTACTACTAGTGTAATTCCACTACTGAAAATACTATAAATAATAATAATAACAATAATAATAATATAAATAATAATATAAATCATACTAATGATGATAATAATAAGTACAATAATAATAATAATAATAATAATAATAATAATAATAATAATAATAATAATAATATAAATCATAATTATAATAATGAAAATAATAATAATTAAAATAATAATAATAATTACAAAAATAATTATAATAATCATAATACTATTAAAAATAATTACAACAACAACAACAATACTAATACTACTACTACTAATAATAATAATAATAATAATAATAATTACAATTATAATAATTATAATAATCATAATACTATTAAAAATAATTACAACAACAACAACAACAACAACAACAATAATACTAATAATAATAATAATAATAATAATAATAATAATAATAATAATAATTACAAAAATAATTATAATAATCATAATACTATTAAAAATAATTACAACAACAACAATAATAATAATAATAATAATAATAATAATAATAATAATAATAAAAACAGTGCTACAACAAAAGGTCTCATAGTGTCACTAACTAATTGAACACAACTTTGCTACAACTTAATTACGTTACGCTCGTTTTAATTAGCGAGATAATTAGGTGAACACACTCAGCCTGTCACCAGCTGTTAGTGAATTATGACGTGTCTAGATGACGTATTGTTGACTGTGACGTGTCTAGATCATGTATTGTTGACTGTGACGTGTCTAGATCATGTATTGTTGACTGTGACGTGTCTAGATGACGTATTGTTGACTGTGACGTGTCTAGATGACGTATTGTTGACTGTGACGTATCTAGATCATGTATCGTTGACTGTGACGTGTCTAGATCATGTATTGTTGACTGTGACGTGTCTAGATCATGTATCGTTAACTGTGACGTGTCTAGATCATGTATTGTTGACTGTGACGTGTCTAGATCATGTATCGTTAACTGTGACGTGTCTAGATCATGTATCGTTGACTGTGACGTGTCTAGATCACGTATCGTTGACTATGACGTGTCTAGATCATGTCTTGTTGACTGTGACGTGTCTAGATCATGTATCGTTGACTGTGACGTGTCTAGATCATGTATTGCTGACTGTGACGTGTCTAGATCATGTATCGTTAACTGTGACTTATCTAGATCATGTATCGTTGACTATGACGTGTCTAGATCATGTATCGTTGACTATGACGTATCTAGATCATGTATTGTTGACTGTGACGTGTCTAGATCATGTATCGTTGACTATGACGTATCTAGATCATGTATTGTTGACTGTGACGTGTCTAGATCATG
>NC_069456.1:17246692-17261692 GCF_026875155.1 Cherax quadricarinatus | reverse complement strand
AATGATAATGACAAAGATAATGATAATGACGAAGATAATGATAATGACAAAGATAATGATAATGACAAAGATAATGATAATGATAAAGATAATGATAATGATAAAGATAATGATAATGACAAAGATAATGATAATGACGAAGATAATGATAATGACAAAGATAATGATAATGACGAAGATAATGATAATGACGAAGATAATGATAATGACAAAGATAATGATAATGACGAAGATAATGATAATGACAAAGATAATGATAATGACAAAGATAATGATAATGACGAAGATAATGATAATGACGAAGATAATGATAATGATAAAGATAATGATAATGACAAAGATAATGATAATGAAGATAATGATAATGACAAAGATAATGATAATGACAAAGATAATGATAATGACAAAGATAATGATAATGACAAAGATAATGATAATGATAAAGATAATGATAATGACAAAGATAATGATAATGACAAAGATAATGATAGTGATAAAGATTATGATAATGACAAAGATAATGATAATGACAAAGATAATAATAATGACAAAGATAATGATAATGACAGTCAATTAGATAATGATAACGACAGCCAAAGATATTGATAACGACAGCCAAAGATATTGATAACGACAGGCAAAGATAGAGATAAAGACAGCCGAAGATAATGATAGACAGAGACAAGAAAATCAGGCGAATAAGTACACTGAGCAGAGAGCGAATTGCTTCAGTATCACATGCTTTCTCTCTCTCTCTCTCTCTCTCTCTCTCTCTCTCTCTCTCTCTCTCTCTCTCTCTCTCTCTCTCTCTCTCTTTATACAGGGTTTTACAAGGTTAAGTTAAGGTTCCTAACTTTATTTACAAACTAAGCACTCTCACCCCCCCTCTCTGTCTGTTTGTCTCTCTCTTTCTCTCTCTCTCTCTCTCTCTCTCTCTCTCTCTCTCTCTCTCTCTCTCTCTCTCTCTCTCTCTCTCTCTCTCTCTCTCTCAGAAAAAGGAGAATGCCATTAGTTTATGAGGGTGCGTCCTAAATGCCTCCCTGGACACCAATGGAGGGAGATGACTAGTCAATTGCTTGCAATATTTCCATTTTAGATGTCAGGGTACGAAGGTTGAAGCTGGCGGTCAGTTCACCACCAGAGAGGCCTAGGCAGATTATTATTATAATCATGGGGAGAGCTAAACCCGTAGGATTATACAGCGCATGTGATGGGGTGATCGAAGGTGTACAGACTCAATTCAGGGAACTGGAACACAGATCCAATTCCTTAGATCGAGAGCCCCTCACCAGCGTCAAGGAACCTCCCTTGACGGGGCCTAGGCAGAGTTGTAGGCCTCTGTGGGAAGGCCTGGGTACAGGAACAGCTAGGGTATATGGGGGAAAATCGTAAGTGCGATATGGGATCTGAAGCCGTTCACTAACGGCAGGATTTATAGGGTTGAATTCAAAAACAGCCACGAACGGTAGGCTCCCCAACACAGAATCCAGTCCCAGCCACGAACGTCAGGATTCACAAAACATAATCCAAACACAACCCCAAACGTCAAAATTCGTGACATAAAACAGGAAAAACACTGCCCCTCCCCTCTAAAAACACAAAAAAAGGAAAATATATAAAAAAAAATTGTTTACTTCCTGGACGCTGGTGATTACAGGCTGAGAAGTTGTTAGTTCTGATGAACGCTTAACTCACAACGCTTGTCTCACATCGCTTGTCTCACAACGCTTGTCTCACAACGCTTGTCTCACAACGCTTGTCTCAGAACCACCAGGTAATTTACTCGCTAACAGCCTAATTACCCACTAATGATGTCCTGTTTATATAATGTCAAAACTCGGCCTAATTTACAAGGGATTACAAGCGGCTGGTTCAGTCGTTCCAGAGACCTTGAAAATGCTCGTAAAAATTCCCGGCTGCTCTGTAAGAGTGATATATATAGATGAGGGTTGTAATTTGCATAATTTTGCAGTAATGACGCAACCTTTAATTAGTAAGTAATTATGGGTAATATACAGCCGTATAGGTTAGTTTATGTGTGTTGAGTGTGTGTGTGTGTGTGTGTGTGTTTGCGTTTCTTTGTATGTGTGTATGAGAGAATGTATTATATATATATATATATATATATATATATATATATATATATATATATATATATATATATATATATATATATATATATATATATATACATGTATATATATAGCATCAGCAAGTAAGAGAGACGTGAAGGTTTATAAACTAAAGGAGGAGGCAGTTAGAGTAAGATATAAACAACTATTGGAGGATAGATGGGCTACTGAGAGTATAGGCAATGGGGTCGAAGATGTATGGGGTAAGCTTAAGAATGTAGTGTTAGAGTGTTCAGCAGAAGTTTGTGGTCGCAGGAAAGTGGGTGCGGGAGTGAAGAAGAGCGATTGGTGGAATGATGATGTAAAGAGAGTAGTAAGAGAGAAAAGGTTAGCGTATGAGAGGTTTTTACAAAATAGAAGTGATACAAGGAGGGAGGAGTATATGGAGAGGTTAAGAGAGTGGTGAAGCAATGTAAAGAGAGAGCAAAGGAAAGAATGAGTGTGATGTTATCAATAAATTTTGTTGAAAAGAAGAAAAAGTTTTGGAGTGAGATTAATAAGTTAAGAAAGCTTTGGGAGAGAATGGATTTGACGGTTAATAATAGGAGAAGAGAGTTATAAGATGGAAAGTTGGAGGTATCGGGAAGATGGAGGGAATATTTTGAGGAACTGTTAAATATTGATGAAGATAGGGAAGCTGTGATTTCCTGCAATGGGCAGGGAGGTATGACATCTTGCAGGAGTGAGGAAGAGTCAGTTGTGAGTGTGAGGGAGGTGCATGAGGCAGTGGGTAGAATGAGAGAGAGGTGAGGCTTAAAGCAGCTGGGACTAATGGGATAAAAACATAAATGTTAAAAGCAGGAAGGGGTATACTTTTAGAATGGTTGGTGCTATTATTTAATAAATGTATGGAAGAGGGTAAGACACCTAGGGATTGGCAGAGAGCATGTATAGTTCCTTTGTATAAAGACAAATGGGACAAAAGAGAGTGTAAAAATTATAGAGGAATAAGTCTGTTGAATATACCTAGTAATGTGTATGGTAGAGTTATTAATGAAAGAGTTAAGAGTAAGATGGAGAGTAGGATAGCAGATGAACAAGGAGGCTTTAGGAAAGGTAGGGGGTGTGCGGACCAGGTGTTTACAGTGAAACATATAAGTGAACAGTATTTAGATAAGGATAAAGAGATTTTTGTGGCATTTATGGATTTGGAAAAGGAGTATGACAGGGTGGATATGAGAGCAACGTGGCAGATGTTGCAAATGTATGGAATAGGCTGTAGGTTACTGAAAGCAGTTAATAGTTTTTACGAGGAAAGTGAGACTCAGGTTAGAGTATGTAGGAGAGAGGGAGATTATTTCCCAGAAAAAGTAGGTCTTAGACAAGGATGTGAGATGTCACCGTTGTTGTTCAATATAGATATATATAGATAGGGTTGTAAGAGAAGTGAATGCTCGGGTGTTGGCAAGTGGTGTGGGATTAAGAGATAAAGAATCTAACACAAAGTGGGAGTTGTCACAGTTGCTTTTTTTCTGATGACACTGTGCTGTTGGGAGATTCTGAAGAGAAGTTGTAGAAGTTTGTGGACGAGTTTGGTAGGTATATAACAGAAGGAAATTAAAAGTGAACATAGGAAAGAGTAAGACGATGAGGATAACAAAAAAAGTTGATGAAAGACTGGATGTCAGATTGGAGGGAGGGAGTATATGGAGAAAGTGAATGTGTTCAGATATATGGGAGTGGACTTGTCAACATATGGGTTACCACGACCGATGGATTTATACATACATATATATGTATATATAATATATATATATATAATATATATATATATATTATATATATATATATATATATATATATATATATATATATATATATATATATATATGTCGTGCCGAATAGGCAGAACTTGCGATCTTGGCTTAAATAGCAACGCTCATCTTGCCATATAGGACAAGTGAAAATTTGTGTATGCAATAATTTCGCCAAAATCATTCTGAACCTAACGAAAAAAATATATTTCACTGTGTTTGTTTAGTATTAAATTATTGTAAACAAATCTAAAATATATTTAGTTGGGTGAGGCTAGAATAAATTATTCTTGTTATAATAAGGTTACGTAAGTTTTCTAAGTTCCTTTTGGTGCAAAATTAAAATTTTTTACATCAACATTAATGAAAAAAATATATCTTTAAACGTAAAAGAGAAAATTTTAGAAAGGACTTAATTTTAAATGAGTTATTGCTAATTGACCAGTTTTGCATATTCGGCACGACATATATATACATGTAGGTAGTAGGTTGGTAGACAGCAACCACCCAGGGAAGTACTACCGTCCTGCCAGATGACTGTGAAACAAAAACCTGTAATTGTTTTGCATGATGGTAGGATTGCTGGTTTCTTTTTCTGTCTCATAAACACGCTAAGATAACAGGGATATCTTGCTACTCCTACTAACACTTTGGTCACACTTCACAGACACGCACATGCATATATATATATACATACATCTAGGTTTTTCTCCTTTTTCTAAATAGCTCTTGTTCTTTTTTATTTCTTCTATTGTCCATGGGGAAGTGGAAAAGAATCTTTCCTCCGTAAGCCATGCGTGTCGTTATGAGGCGACTAAAATGCCGGGAGCAATGGGCTAGTAACCCCTTCTCCTGTATACAATTACTAAAAAAGAGAAGAAGAAAAACTTTATAAAACTGGGTTGCTTAAATGTGCGTGGATGTAGTGCGGATGACAAGAAACAGATGATTGCTGATGTTATGAATGAAAAGAAGTTGGATGTCCTGGCCCTAAGCGAAACAAAGCTGAAGGGGGTAGGAGAGTTTCAGTGGGGGGAAATAAATGGGATTAAATCTGGAGTATCTGAGAGAGTTAGAGCAAAGGAAGGGGTAGCAGTAATGTTAAATGATCAGTTATGGAAGGAGAAAAGAGAATATGAATGTGTAAATTCAAGAATTATGTGGATTAAAGTAAAGGTTGGATGCGAGAAGTGGGTCATAATAAGCGTGTATGCACCTGGAGAAGAGAGGAATGCAGAGGAGAGAGAGAGATTTTGGGAGATGTTAAGTGAATGTATAGGAGCCTTTGAACCAAGTGAGAGAGTAATTGTGGTAGGGGACTTGAATGCTAAAGTAGGAGAAACTTTTAGAGAGGGTGTGGTAGGTAAGTTTGGGGTGCCAGGTGTAAATGATAATGGGAGCCCTTTGATTGAACTTTGTATAGAAAGGGGTTTAGTTATAGGTAATACATATTTTAAGAAAAAGAGGATAAATAAGTATACACGATATGATGTAGGGCGAAATGACAGTAGTTTGTTGGATTATGTATTGGTAGATAAAAGACTGTTGAGTAGACTTCAGAATGTACATGTTTATAGAGGGGCCACAGATATATCAGATCACTTTCTAGTTGTAGCTACACTGAGAGTAAAAGGTAGATGGGATACAAGGAGAATAGAAGCATCAGGGAAGAGAGAGGTGAAGGTTTATAAACTAAAAGAGGAGGCAGTTAGGGTAAGATATAAACAGCTATTGGAGGATAGATGGGCTAATGAGAGCATAGGCAATGGGGTCGAAGAGGTATGGGGTAGGTTTAAAAATGTAGTGTTAGAGTGTTCAGCAGAAGTTTGTGGTTACAGGAAGTGGGTGCAGGAGGGAAGAGGAGCGATTGGTGGAATGATGATGTAAAGAGAGTAGTAAGGGAGAAAAAGTTAGCATATGAGAAGTTTTTACAAAGTAGAAGTGATGCAAGGAGGGAAGAGTATATGGAGAAAAAGAGAGAGGTTAAGAGAGTGGTGAAGCAATGTAAAAAGAGAGCAAATGAGAGAGTGGGTGAGATGTTATCAACAAATTTTGTTGAAAATAAGAAAAAGTTTTGGAGTGAGATTAACAAGTTAAGAAAGCCTAGAGAACAAATGGATTTGTCAGTTAAAAATAGGAGAGGAGAGTTATTAAATGGAGAGTTAGAGGTATTGGGAAGATGGAAGGAATATTTTGAGGAATTGTTAAATGTTGATGAAGATAGGGAAGCTGTGATTTCGTGTATAGGGCAAGGAGGAATAACATCTTGTAGGAGTGAGGAAGAGCCAGTTGTGAGTGTGGGGGAAGTTCGTGAGGCAGTAGGTAAAATGAAAGGGGGTAAGGCAGCCGGGATTGATGGGATAAAGATAGAAATGTTAAAAGCAGGTGGGGATATAGTTTTGGAGTGGTTGGTGCAATTGTTTAATAAATGTATGGAAGAGGGTAAGGTACCTAGGGATTGGCAGAGAGCATGCATAGTTCCTTGTATAAAGGCAAAGGGGATAAAAGAGAGTGCAAAAATTATAGGGGGATAAGTCTGTTGAGTGTACCTGGTAAAGTGTATGGTAGAGTTATAATTGAAAGAATTAAGAGTAAGACGGAGAATAGGATAGCAGATGAACAAGGAGGCTTTAGGAAAGGTAGGGGGTGTGTGGACCAGGTGTTTACAGTGAAACATATAAGTGAACAGTATTTAGATAAGGCTAAAGAGGTCTTTGTGGCATTTATGGATTTGGAAAAGGCGTATGACAGGGTGGATAGGGGGGCAATGTGGCAGATGTTGCAAGTGTATGGTGTAGGAGGTAGGTTACTGAAAGCAGTGAAGAGTTTTTACGAGGATAGTGAGGCTCAAGTTAGAGTATGTAGGAAAGAGGGAAATTTTTTCCCAGTAAAAGTAGGCCTTAGACAAGGATGTGTGATGTCACCGTGGTTGTTTAATATATTTATAGATGGGGTTGTAAGAGAAGTAAATGCGAGGGTCTTGGCAAGAGGCGTGGAGTTAAAAGATAAAGAATCACACACAAAGTGGGAGTTGTCACAGCTGCTCTTTGCTGATGACACTGTGCTCTTGGGAGATTCTGAAGAGAAGTTGCAGAGATTGGTGGATGAATTTGGTAGGGTGTGCAAAAGAAGAAAATTAAAGGTGAATACAGGAAAGAGTAAGGTTATGAGGATAACAAAAAGATTAGGTGATGAAAGATTGAATATCAGATTGGAGGGAGAGAGTATGGAGGAGGTGAACGTATTCAGATATTTGGGAGTGGACGTGTCAGCGGATGGGTCTATGAAAGATGAGGTGAATCATAGAATTGATGAGGGAAAAAGAGTGAGTGGTGCACTTAGGAGTCTGTGGAGACAAAGAACTTTGTCCTTGGAGGCAAAGAGGGGAATGTATGAGAGTATAGTTTTACCAACGCTCTTATATGGGTGTGAAGCGTGGGTGATGAATGTTGCAGCGAGGAGAAGGCTGGAGGCAGTGGAGATGTCATGTCTGAGGGCAATGTGTGGTGTGAATATAATGCAGAGAATTCGTAGTTTGGAAGTTAGGAGGAGGTGCGGGATTACCAAAACTGTTGTCCAGAGGGCTGAGGAAGGGTTGTTGAGGTGGTTCGGACATGTAGAGAGAATGGAGCGAAACAGAATGACTTCAAGAGTGTATCAGTCTGTAGTGGAAGGAAGGCGGGGTAGGGGTCGGCCTAGGAAGGGTTGGAGGGAGGGGTAAAGGAGGTTTTGTGTGCGAGGGGCTTGGACTTCCAGCAGGCATGCGTGAGCGTGTTTGATAGGAGTGAATGGAGACAAATGGTTTTTAATACTTGACGTGCTGTTGGAGTGTGAGCAAAGTAACATTTATGAAGGGATTCAGGGAAACCGGCAGGCCGGACTTGAGTCCTGGAGATGGGAAGTACAGTGCCTGCACTCTGAAGGAGGGGTGTTAATGTTGCAGTTTAGAAACTGTAGTGTAAAGCACCCTTCTGGCAAGACAGTGATGGAGTGAATGATGGTGAAAGTTTTTCTTTTTCGGGCCACCCTGCCTTGGTGGGAATCGGCCGGTGTGATAATAAATAAATAAAAAAATAAAATATATATATATATATATATATATATTATATATAATATATATATATATATTATATATATATATATATATATTATAAACAGACAAAAATACACGTAGTTGCACACCTAAAACAACAAGAACAATAATAATAATAATAATAATAATAATAATATTATTATTATTATTATTATTATTATTATTATTATTATTATTATTATTTCACTATTAATTAGACAAGAATGCTTTTACCTGTGTGTATAAATCACCCTGGCTAATTATGTATTGTATTATGCCAGGCTTATTAAAGCCAGGACCACAAAGCCAATTTATTAAACCCACAGCCGTTATCTCTAACACTATACTAACTTTGTTTACAGGGTTTAACAGGTCCCCTAAACCCAGATGGGGAAACAAGGGTTTAATACTTCCCAATCCCCATTTTGGGAATTTTAATTCTTTCTTAAACTGAATTTGGTAACAGGTGTTAATACTTCCTTAAATTGGTTTTTTTCCCCCTATTGACTTCTGTCTGAGTCTGTTTCTCTGTCTAATTTAACGTCTGTTAGCCTGTTTATCTGTTGGTCTGCCTGTTTATCTGTTGGTCTGCCTGTTTATCTGTTGGTCTGCCTGTTTATCTGTTGGTCTGCCTGTTTATCTGCTGGTCTGCCTGTTTATCTGTTGGTCTGCCTGTTTATCTGTTGGTCTGCCTGTTTATTGGTCTGCCTGTTTATCTGCTGGTCTGCCTGTTTATCTGTTGGTCTGCCTGTTTATCTGTTGGTCTGCCTGTTTATCTGTTGGTCTGCCTGTTTATCTGTTGGTCTGCCTGTTTATCTGTTGGTCTGCCTGTTTATCTGCTGGTCTGCCTGTTTATCTGCTGGTCTGCCTGTTTATCTGTTAGTCTGCCTGTTTATCTGTTGGTCTGCCTGTTTATCTGTTGGTCTGCCTGTTTATCTGCTGGTCTGCCTGTTTATCTGCTGGTCTGCCTGTTTATCTGTTAGTCTGCCTGTTTATCTGTTGGTCTGCCTGTTTATCTGTTGGTCTGCCTGTTTATCTGCTGGTCTGCCTGTTTATCTGCTGGTCTGCCTGTTTATCTGTTGGTCTGCCTGTTTATCTGTTGGTCTGCCTGTTTATCTGTTGGTCTGCCTGTTTATCTGTTGGTCTGCCTGTTTATCTGTTGGTCTGCCTGTTTATCGTGCATGTTTAAAGTCTGTCTGGTTAAAAAGGTCAGGAAAAACATTGTTAATTTCACATTTTCTTTTTTATAAATTTATAAATAAATAAACTGGTCATTATTTTTTTCTGTTACGGAAAAAATACAAGTGAAACACAGGAAAAAACTGTTTAAAGGAAAAAACTCACTAATATTTGTATTCGGTGAGAATTCGTATTAAAAAAAAAATGTGTAAATTTCTGAGAATAAATTCATGCTAAGATCGAGAAAATATAGATAGGGGGAAAATTTATTGTTTTTGGAATGAAAGAGAGAAGGATTTTTATTACCCACGAACACCAAAGAGAAAAAAATATGGACAAGGAAAAATCAATCATAGATTTTGGATTCGCCGAGAGAGAACACAGAAAGAGACGAAGAACGTTAAAAACAAAATAATCGATAAAGAAGAAGAAGAAGAAGAAGAAGAAGAAGAAGAAGAAGAAGAAGAAGAAGAAGAAGAAGAAGAAGAAGAAGAAGAAGAAGAAGAAGAAGAAGAAGAAGAAGAAGAAGAATTTCGACACGTGAGATTTTACGAGGGAATTCGGAGAGAAAAATAATTGAAGCATAAAATATCGCTCAATTTCCATAACATTTGTTCGTTATGAGAAAAACGTCAGAGATGTCAAACTTATTACGTATTTCTTCTTCTTCTTCTTATTATTATAATTTTAATTATTATTTTCATTATTATTATATTATTATTAATTTTATTATTATTATTAATATTATTATTATTATTATTATTATTATTAATTTTATTATTATTATTATTATTATTATTATTATTATTATTATTATTGTTGTTATTAATTTTATTATTATTATTAATTTTATTATTATTATTATTATTATTATTAATTATTATTATTATTATTATTATTTTTTTTAAACACTGAATCCAAGGCAAAAATCAGCAGAATCCAATCCCTTATACTTTTAACTATTTCCTTGTGCATACAAATTACTTCCATATTTTCCGAAGAGACTTTCCAAACTTTTGGAGAATTCCCAAATAAATCTGCCTGATTACATATAATTCTACAAGGTTCTGTATAATTCTGCGTGATATCCTATAATCTGCCGTGATATCCTATCGTTTCGCATGATTCCCAATAGTTTTGTATGCTCTTTTTGCCCTCAATTAGCGAGGTTTTGGGCCAGGTGAACCGTGGCTGCCCAGGTGAGCCTAACAGATGTACCTGTTGGTAATTACCCAGGTGACGGAGGGTGAGAGAGAGAGAGAGAGAGAGAGAGAGAGAGAGAGAGAGAGAGAGAGAGAGAGAGGAGAGAGAGAGAGAGAGAGAAAGAGAGAGAGTAGATTTACTGGCAACACCTGGGTGTCTTCATTTGAAGACGTTTCGCTCACTAGTGGCTCTGTCAGTTCAATACGAAGACGGTATACGAAGATAGTGAAAGATTAGGTAATCAGTCCCTCAGTCTTGCAAGACTATACACAGAAGACAGTGGAAGATAAGGTAATCAGTCCCTCAGTCTTGCAAGACTATACACAGAAGACAGTGGAAGATAAGGTAATCATTCCCTCAGTCTTACAAGACTATACACAGAAGACAGTGGAAGATAAGGTAATCATTCCCTCAGTCTTACAAGACTATACACAGAAGACAGTGGAAGATAAGGTAATCATTCCCTCAGTCTTACAAGACTATACACAGAAGACAGTGGAAGATAAGGTAATCATTCCCTCAGTCTTACAAGACTATACACAGAAGACAGTGGAAGATAAGGTAATCATTCCCTCAGTCTTACAAGACTATACACAGAAGACAGTGGAAGATAAGGTAATCATTCCCTCAGTCTTACAAGACTATACACAGAAGACAGTGGAAGATAAGGTAATCATTCCCTCAGTCTTACAAGACTATACACAGAAGACAGTGGAAGATAAGGTAATCATTCCCTCAGTCTTACAAGACTATACACAGAAGACAGTGGAAGATAAGGTAATCAGTCCCTCAGTCTTGCAAGACTATACACAGAAGACAGTGGAAGATGAAGTAATCAGTCCCTAAGTCTTACAAGACTATACACAGAAGACAGTGGAAGATGCAGTAATCAGTCCCTAAGTCTTACAAGACTATACACAGAAGACAGTGGAAGATAAGGTAATCAGTCCCTCAGTCTTGCAGAATAAAAATATGGAAATAGAGTGAAGGAAATAGACAGGAGGGATAAGAGACAGAAATAACAACGAGGAAGATAAAAAGACAGGAAAGTATACAGAAAGAAGGGGATAGACATAGAGGAATAGAAGACAAAGAATATACAGAAGAGATAGACAAAATATAGACACAAGGGTAGACAGTAATTGTAGACACACAAAGAGTAGACAGACAGTGAGATGGAAAGCAACAAAGAGACAAAAGGCTTTGCAAGATGTTTTGATCCAAGGGTGTGGATCTAACCTCTCCTTCCTAGCATCAAACCTGATTATTACCCTTTCCTCACCCACTGTGTGACCCATACGAATTTAGCGTTTTCCCACGAATAATAAAAACAACAACAGAAACAGAAAGAGAAGAATGAGAAGAAGAAGAAAAAGAAGAAGAAAAAAAGCTACCTTTTCCCCTCTTCTCTGTCTCTTTTACCTCTTCCCATTTCCTCTTCATCCCTCTTCTGCCTCCTCTTCCTCCTCTTCTCTTCCTCATCTTCACCCTCCTTATCAAAAACTGGCCGATATTCGCCTCGTTGCTTTTGATAACGCAATTATTATTGTCTAGCTGCGTTATTAGTCCCAGTTGACAGGTGTGTGTGTGTGTGTGTGTGTGTGTGTGTGTGTGTGTGTGTGTGTGTGTGTGTGTGTGTGGGGATGCGTGTGTATGTGTGTGTGTGTGTGTGTGTGTGTGTGTGTGTGTGTGTGTGTGTGTGTGTGTGTGTGTGTGTGTGTGGTGTCGTGTGTATGTGTGTGTGTGTGTGTGATGTGTGTGTGTGTGTGTGTGTGGTGTATACTGTGTCACAGTAGTTGCGGTGTGGTCGTGCTCCGCCTTTCTGATCGTATGTCACTCTCCCTGAGCCGTGGTTTTTACTGTTAGCTGTGTATGGATTGTCCTATTGTTCAAACTATGATGTGTAGTGAATTGTGGTGAAGAAATGTACTTCTCCCTGTGTTCATGTGTCTTGTTCCGTTCCCTGATGTGTGTCCTTGCCCCTGTGTGTACGTTCTGCAAGAATTCGGACCTGTGGTCTTCAATGGCATGATTTGTGTGCTTTTGCTGTGTGTGTGTCTGGCGTAAGGTTGAGGTGTGTAGTGGTGTGTGTGGGTGGTTTTGTTGGGTGTAGTGTGTGTGTGGGTGTGTGTGTGTGGGTGGTGTGTGGTGGTGTTTTGTGTGTGTGTGGTGTGGTTTTGTCTGGCGTTATGGCTGGGTGTGTGTGTCTGGCGTGTGTGATGTGGGTAGGTGTGTTGGCGTAGGTGTGTCTGGCGTAGTGTGTGGTGCGTGGTGTGTTCTGGGGTAGGTGTGTCTGCGTGGGGTCCTGCGTGGTGTGTCTGCGTAGGTGTGTCTGGCGTAGGTGTGTCTGGCGTAGTGTTGTCTCGCGTAGGGTCTGCGTAGTGTCTCGACGTAGGTGTTGCGTGTGTCTGGCGTAGGTGTCTGAGTAGGTGTGTCTGGCGTATGTGTGAGTGGTTGTCTGGCGTAGGTGTGTCTGGGGGGTTTGTGTCTGGCGTAGGTGTGTCTGCGTAGGTGTGTCTGGCGTAGGTGTCTGGCGTGGGTGTGTCTGGCGTAGGTGTGTCTGCGTAGGTGTGTCTTGCGTAGGTGTCTGCTGGTGTGTCTGGCGTAGGTGTGTCTTCGCTAGGTGTGTCTGGCGTAGGTGTGTTGGGTAGGTGTGTATGCGTAGGTGTGTCTGCGTAGGTGGTTGGCGTAGGTGTGTCTGTGCGTAGGTTGTGTCTGCGTAGGGTTGCGTTGGTGTGCTGGTAGGTGTGTCTGACGTAGGTGTGTGCGTGGTGTCTGCGTAGGTGTGTCTGCGTAGGTGTCTGGCGTAGGTGTGTCTGGCGTAGGTGTGTCTGAGCGTAGGTGTGTCTGCGTAGGTGTGTCTGGCGTAGGTGTGTCTGGCGTAGGTGTGTCTGGCGTAGGTGTGTTGGCGTAGGTGTGTCTGGCGTAGGTGTGTCTGGCGTAGGTGTGTCTGGCGTAGGTTGTGTCTGGCGTAGGTGTGTCTGCGTAGGTGTGTCTGCGAGGTGTGTCTGGCGTAGGTGTTGTCTGGCGTAGGTGTGTCTGGCGTAGGTGTGTCTGGCGTAGGTGTGTCTGGGTAGGTGTGTCTGGCGTAGGTGTGTTGGCGTAGGTGTGTCTGGCGTAGGTGTGTCTGGCGTAGGTGTGTCTGGCGTTAGGTGTGTCTGGCGTAGGTGTGTCTGGCGTAGGTGTGTCTGGAGTAGGTGTGTTGCGTAGGTGTGTCTGGCGTAGGTGTGTCTGGCGTAGGTGTCTGCGTAGGTGTGTCTGGCGTAGGTGTGTCTGGCGTAGGTGTGTCTGGCGTAGGTGGTCTGGCGTAGGTGTGTCTGGCGTAGGGTTGTAGGTTGCGTAGGTGTGTGTCTGGCGTAGGTGTGTCTGGCGTAGGTGGTGTCTGGCGTAGGTGTGTCTGCGTAGGTGTGCTGGCGTAGGTGTGTCTGACGTAGGTGGTCGTGGTGTCTGGCGTAGGTGTGTCTGGCGTAGGTTTGGCGTTGTCTGGCGTAGGTGTGTCTGCGTAGGTGTGTCTGGCGTAGGTGTGTTCTGGGTGGTGTGTCTGGCGTAGGTGTGTCTGGCGTAGGTGTGTCTGGCGTAGGTGTGTCTGGCGTAGGTGTGTCTGGCGTAGGTGTGTCTGGCGTAGGTGTGTCTGGCGTAGGTGTGTCTGACGTAGGTGTCTGGCGTAGGTGTGTCTGGCGTAGGTGTGTCTGGCGTAGGTGTGTCTGACGTAGGTGTCTGGCGTAGGTGTGTCTGGCGTAGGTGTGTCTGGCGTAGGTGTGTCTGGCGTAGGTGTGTCTGGCGTAGGTGTGTCTGACGTAGGTGTGTCTGGCGTAGGTGTGTCTGGCGTAGGTGTGTCTGGCGTAGGTGCGTCTGGCGTAGGTGTGTCTGGCGTAGGTGTGTCTGGCGTAGGTGTGTCTGGTGTAGGTGTGTCTGGCGTAGGTGTGTCTGGCGTAGGTGCGTCTGGCGTAGGTGTGTCTGGCGTAGGTGTGTGTTGGCGTAGGTGTGTCTGGTGAGGTGTGTCTGGCGTAGGTTGTGTCTGGCGTAGGTGTGTCTGGCGTAGGTGTGTCTGGCATAGGTGTGTCTGGACGTAGGTGTGTCTGGCGTAGGTGGTCTGCGTAGGTGTGTCTGGCGTAGGTGTGTCTGGCGTAGGTGGTCTGGCGTAGGTGTGTCTGGCGTAGGTGTGTCTGGCGTAGGTGTGTCTGGCAGTAGGTGTGTTGGTGTAGGTGTGTCTGGCGTAGGTGTGTCTGGTGTAGGTGTGTCTGGGGTAGGTGTGTCTGGCGTAGGTGTGTCTGGCGTAGGTGGTCTGGCGTAGGGTGTCTGACGTAGGTGTGTCTGGCGTAGGTGTGTCTGGTGTAGGTGTGTCTGGCGTAGGTGTGTCTGGCGTAGGTGCGTCTGGCGTAGGTGTGTCTGGCGTAGGTGTGTCTGGCGTAGGTGTGTCTGGTGTAGGTGTGTCTGGCGTAGGTGTGTCTGGCGTAGGTGTGTCTGGCGTAGGTGTGTCTGGCATAGGTGTGTCTGGCGTAGGTGTGTCTGGCATAGGTGTGTCTGGCGTAGGTGTGTCTGGTGTAGGTGTGTCTGGCGTAGGTGTGTTGGCGTAGGTGTGTCTGGCGTAGGTGTGTCTGGCTAGGTGTGTCTGGCGTAGGTGTGTCGTGTAGTGGCTGGCGTAGGTGTGTCTGGCGTA
>NC_069456.1:17206692-17244192 GCF_026875155.1 Cherax quadricarinatus | reverse complement strand
GAGAGAGAGAGAGAGAGAGAGAGAGAGAGAGAGAGAGAGAGTAATAGCTCTTAGCTTGTAAATAAAGTTAGGAACTCTAAACCTTACCTTGGAAAACTATATTTAAGAGAGAGAGAGAGAGAGAGAGAGAGAGAGAGAGAGAGAGAGAGAGAGAGAGAGAGAGAGAGAGAGAGAGAGAGAGAGAGAGAGAGAGAGAGAGAGAGAGAGAATACATGGGAATGACAGATAAATTAGATCAATTTTGATTTAGAAAGGAAATCCCCGGTGTGGGGGATTTACTTACTAAATGGGTTTCCTTTCCTGAATGGAGCTTTCTCTGGGTACCATGAATGATGGGCTGGACAGATACTACAGTGGGAATAGCTGAGTGTGAGTAGGACCTCCCAAACATAGGCCAGTAGGCCTCCTGCAGTGCTCGCGTACTCCTTTCATCTGAAATCTGATCACCGGCTCACCTCTGAAGGACCAGACATGATTCTTTGTTTGTATTGAAACTCATGTCAGCAGATGTTGGTGTAGAGAGATGACCCCTCTTTTCCCCTCCTTTTCTCCCCCTCACCCCTTCCCCTCTTCCGTTTCTCCTTCGAGACTTGACTAATTTCCTCTCTATTGACATCCACACACAAAGAAGATGGTACAGTGTGAGGGAACTGTGTCACACACACAGTATTGTTCTCTTAATGTACATGGCGGGTGTTTACTGTGCATGACAAGTATTCACTGTACATGGCGGAGGTCAAACTCAAATTCCCAAGATTTAAATTCCAATCGCGACCTTCCTGGACGTCTACCTGCCTAGGGAGAATGTTGTCAATCACACACTAGCGACCAGCGAAGAGGCGGGGCCAGGAGCTGTGACTCTACCCCTATAACCACAAATAGGTGAGTTGGTTTAGAAAGACACGTAAGCAAACACTATAACATATTTATTAGAAAACGTTTCAGTCCCAGGACTGAAACGTTTTCTAATAAATATGTCATAGTGTTTGCTTACGTGTCTTTCTAAACCAACTTGTCGGTATTTATTACCAAGGTTTATAACAAATAGGTGAGTACAAATAGGTGATCTAGAGTTTACCTGGAGAGAGTTCCGGGGGTCAACGCCCCCGCGGCCCGGTCTGTGACCAGGCCTCCTGGTGGATCAGAGCCTGATCAACCAGGCTGTTGCTGCTGGCTGCACGCAAACCAACGTACGAGCCACAGTCCGGCTGATCAGGAACTGACTTTAGGTGCTTGTCCAGTGCCAGCTTGAAGACTGCCAGGGGTCTGTTGGTAATCCCCCTTATGTGTGCTGGGAGGCAGTTGAACAGTCTCGGGCCCCTGACACTTATTGTATGGTCTCTTAACGTGCTAGTGACACCCCTGCTTTTCATTGGGGGGATGGTGCATCGTCTGGGCTTTCTTAAATTGTTGTCGTCTCTTGAAGTGTTTTAAGGCTTATATTGGGCAGCGTTGGATTGGATCCCTCTCTAGTTGTGTTGATAGTTGTCTTACAGACTTCCTTAACGAGACCTGGTCACGGGCCGGGCCGCGGGGGCGTTGACCCCTGAAACCCCCCTCAAGGTGTACTCCATGTAAGATTTTTCATAGAATATCGTGCAGTGTTAGAATGAGGAGAAGAGAGATTTTTTACAAGTACTGAATTAATGAGACGAGGTCTTCCAGATCTTGATATAACGAGGAGAGATCTTCCAGACCTTGATATAACGAGGAGAGATCTTCCAGATCTTAATATAACGAGGAGAGATCTTCCAGCTCTTGATATAACGAGGAGAGATCTTCCAGCTCTTGATATAACGAGGAGAGATCTTCCAGATCTTGATATAACGAGGAGAGATCTTCCAGATCTTGATATAACGAGGAGAGATCTTCCAGATCTTGATATAACGAGGAGAGATCTTCCAGCTCTTGATATAACGAGGAGAGATCTTCCAGATCTTGATATAACGAGGAGAGATCTTCCAGATCTTGATATAACGAGGAGAGATCTTCCAGATCTTGATATAACGAGGAGAGATCTTCCAGATCTTGATATAACGAGGAGAGATCTTCCAGATCTTGATATAACGAGGAGAGATCTTCCAGATCTTGATATAACGAGGAGAGATCTTCCAGATCTTGATATAACGAGGAGAGATCTTCCAGATCTTGATATAACGAGGAGAGATCTTCCAGATCTTGATATAACGAGGAGAGATCTTCCAAATCTTGACACAGTGTGTAGAGATCTTGCAGATCCTTCAGCGATTAAGGATACAAATAAAACACTACGGACAGATTGTGAAAATAAAGGAGCGCCATTTGTTTTCTCCTTAAAACACGTAAGAAATCCAGCCCCGTTTTTCTGGAAGAGAATCAAGTCTACAACACACGAGTGGTCAGCCACATATCATCAGTGAGCGTTGAACGCGCGTCCTCCCCGTTGTCAGCTTGAAAACGCAAGAAACAGCAGTCACAGGATGCATACTTCAGCGTTGATAAAGTTACCAGGGCCAGTGAGATGAGCATAGCAACCACCTCTATGGTTATCAAAGATCTAATGATGTCAACAGTATTGAATTCGGAGACGGATTCAGAGGAGTTGGGTTCCCTGTTAGGGTGTGTGTGAGGTGTACACAAGGGGAAATTAGCCAGAACAATGGAACCTTTGTGATCTTGGCTTCTTTGTATTACCATTCTCTCTGGATGAGCACAACTAACGTGTTAGGGAACACGGGTAAGCCTCTAGCCTCAACGATCTAAGTAACTACTCAGGGTTACGTCGGAACACATATGGTCACCTCATGAAATGAGACGGAACGAAGAATGTTACGAAGGAGCACGATATACACTAGAGTAGATGTTCAGAGGCAGCTAGGATGTCGAAATCGAACAGCCACACAGAAATCGAGGAGTGTCAACATTTCCGACATACCATGACCAGACGATATGCACTTCCCTACCTTGCTTCCTCGCCTTCAGCAAGTGACCTCCCCATCTGACCTGACCCACGTTTATTTTCCTTAACTCTTCCCTCTGTACATTCTACACTTCTAGCTAGAAGTTCTAAACGTACATGTGTATTTATTTCCATAACTGTTTAATGTTGACAACGCGAGATCAATTCACCAAAAACCGAACTTAGAAGAGGAAAATTATAGCGACGTTTCGCCCCGTCCTGGGGCCATTGTCAGGCCACAAATGAGGCGAGAATAAGTAGAGAAGGCCTGAAGAGAGAAAGATATTAAGATTTATATTATTTACGTGAGATTAAGTTTCTGTCAAGACGAAGGAGGAAGACAGTGCGTCTCAGGACTCCCAACTCACAAGAGGCGACAATAATTACGTTATACACGAGCAAAGGGCAGTGCCAGTCAGCCTTAACTCTGTAATGACCTCGTTTGTACTTGCCCCGCGTCGAGGGAGAGACGCTGGTCACCTTGTTTGCCGGGGTTAGTCGTGACCTCCTTCACCCTTAACCTCAGCTGACCCAACGTGACCTTCCTAGGGGTCCAAGATGAACTGTGGTGGTTTTATGGTCCGAGACTGTCACTGCTGACCTAAGATGACCCGACTGGCTGGATCTGAGGAACAGACAAACATTTTGTCAGAATTTTTAACAGCATTTCGCTTTAAAACTTCCTCTCTTAAAAATTCATGAATTCAGAGACAAATCACACATAAATGTTCAAGAAATGTCAAGGTATTTTATCCACAGTGGCAGATCAGCAGCCATTTTGGAAGAATATCCTGACTCTGCCTATTGTAAATATTGTAAATATTGTAAATATTGTAAATATTGTAAATATTGTAAATATCTCATAACCACAAAATTTTCCAGATTCAACCGTACCTTGATGAAAAAGTTAATATTAATAATACAGAATAAAAAGGCATAATACCGTGACTGGAACGATACACAAATAACCAGCACATAGGAGAGAGGAGCTTACGACGAGGTTTCGGTCCGACTTGGACCATTTACAAAGTCACACTAGGGTGACTTTCTAAATTCAATTCAAATTCAAATTCAAAGTTTATTCTCTATAAGGATTACAATGCTGAGTTTACAGAAATTTGGTTATTGTTTGGTTTACATGTAGTAAAATTGTGATTACAGAGTGTACCACTAGAACGCTTAGCATGGCTAGGCATTTCGGGCATACTTAGTTTTATTCTTAATTGTAAAATATTACAAATTATGAGGTAAGTTGGTATTATGGCTAAGTGACTAAATACTAGTTTGTGAGTTTAGCAATGTGAATGCTTTTGTTTTGGCACAGTACATAGTTTCAGTATTGGAGTATCACAGGATTCATTATTTTAAGACTGAGATTAATGTTTCTGTTTATGGTCAAATGAGTGAGTGTAAGTGTGAACCACCAGGTGGTATTCGTAATCTCCTGTTTCCTATGTCCGGGTTATTTGTTTAAACAACTCATTACCGCTGAAACCAGGTCTTACAGTGGTACATCATTACCACTGTTGCTCACTTAGTCACGAAAACTTTGAGGCAAAGTCACTGGACGCATTATGTGCCTCTGTAATCTTTGCACTACCATCCACAGGATGGGCACGGAGTCGCCCTATCTAAAGTCTACCTGGAGGTCGTTCTCGGGGGTCAGCGCCCCCGCAGCCTAGTCCTTAACCAAGCCCAAATTCACTACTCCCCTCCCCCTTACCTCCTTTCCCACTCATTTCCCTTCCAATTACTTCCTTTCCAGCGTTCTACCTCCACAAATCTTGATAAGTGTGTATTACAGCACGACTGTTGTATTAATTGTTGCTGACTCACTCCACTGACTTCCGCTGGCCTCGTGTGATCTCTAATACCCTTGCGTGATCTCCGCTGGCCTCCACTGACCTTTGATGACCTCCAATGACCTAGTTACCTCGTGGTGACCAGCCAATTACGCGAAGCCCAGTGATGTGTATTGATGGGCCATTTTATAGGTGTACTCGGATGGTAAAATATCTGCATATACTTTTACAATCCTCCTGTCTCTCTCTCTCTCTCTCTCTCTCTCTCTCTCTCTCTCTCTCTCTCTCTCTCTCTCTCTCTCTCTCTCTAATCCCCCAGGCTGTGTTCTCTGCCTCAGCAGGGATACACACGCAGCATCAGCTGTAATCCCGCCCATAATGCTATTCTCTGCTGAACCTGCTTATTGTAACGTTAACTGTAACGAAAGACTGAAATACAGCGAAATAAAGAAATACAACGAAATACAGAAATGTAAAGGCATGAAATAGCCTTTAGAGGAAGATATACACACAGATAACGCTGTTCTTCCTTTGTTTGCAGTTACCAAGGCAGTGTGGGTAAGTTTGAACGTTACGGGGGAAAAATGATACATGTATGTATCTCCTGGAGATCTACTACTACTACTACTACTACTATTACTACTACTACTACTATTACTATTACTACTACTATTACTACAACAGCTACTACCACTAGTATTACTTCTACTAATACTACCAGTACTACTACTACTGGTAGTTCTACTGTCACTATTACTACTACTACCGCTACTACTACTACTACTAGTATTACCATTATTACTACTGCTACAATCACTACTACTACTAGCACTACTACTATAATTACTTATATTACTATTCTACTACTACTAGTAGCTCTACTACTACTACTACTACTATTACTGCTACCATTACAACTACCCTTATTACTACTTCCACTACTACTAGTATTACTACAACTACTACTACCACTACTACTACTACTGCTACTAATATTACTACTTCCAATACAAGTATTACTACTACTATTACTACTACTACTACTACTACTACTACCACCACACATACAACAGTCATATCATCACCACAGCATTCCAACTACCTTCATTAACAATTTAACCACCACAACCAACCACCACAAACAACCACCACAACCAACCACCACAACCAACCACCACAACCAACCACCACAACCAACCTCACTAATATAAAGAGAGCCTGAAATAGTTTCGAGAGAGAGAGAGAGAGAGAGAGAGAGAGAGGAGAGAGAGAGAGAGGAGAGAGAGAGAGAGAGAGAGAGAGAGAGAGAGAGAGAGAGACTGGGGTTACTGGCGTGCTGGTGGGAGTCTTATCCTTAAATCTATATACAATAGCTTCTGAAGTCAGGTCTCTTGAATTCTTTCTGTTGGTCCTGGATGCTTTGAAGATTTTTGGTCTCCAGACCATTTTTTTCAATGGATCGTTCTCAGTATACCCTTAATGAGAAGGTATACTGGAGAGGGTGCGGAGAACAGGTTCGATGCTGGTACCATCACTGGAGAGGATACAGAGAAGAGGTACCAAGCTGGTACCATCACTGGAGAGGATACAGAGAAGAGGTACCAAGCTGGTACCATCACTGGAGAGGATACAGAGAAGAGGTACCAGCTGTCCATCATGGAAAGTACAGAGAAGAGGTACCAAGCTGGTACCATCACTGGAGAGTTTACAGGAAAGGTACCAGCTGGTACCATCACTGGAGAGGATCGAGAAGGGTACGAAGTTTGGTACCATCACGAGAGGATCCAGAAAGAGGTACCAAGCGGTACCATTCACTGGAGAGGATACAGAGAAGAGGTACAAGCTGGTTCCTCCTGAGAGGATACAGAGAAGGGTACCTGCTGGTACCATCACTGGAGAGGATACAGAGAAGGGGTACCAAGTGGTACCATCACTGGAAAGGATACAGAAAAGGGAGGTTTACATGCGGCACCATCACTGAGAGAATACAGAGAAGAGGTACCAAGCTGGCACCATCACTGGAGAGGATACAGAGAAGAGGTACCAAGCTGGTACCATCACTGGAGAGGATACAGAGAAGAGGTACCAAGCTGGCACCATCACTGGGAGGATACAGGAAGAGGTACCATGCTGGTACCATCACGGAGAGGATACAGAGAAGAGGTACCAAGTGGTACCATCACTGGAAAGGATACAGAGAAGAGGTACCAAGCTGGCACCATCACTGGAAGGATACAGAGAAGAGGTACCATCTGGTACCATCATGGAGAGGATACAGAGAAGAGGGTTACCAAGCTGGTACCATCACGGGGAGAGGATACAGAGAAGAGGTACCAAGCTGGTACCATCACTGGAAAGGATACAGAGAAGAGGTACCAAGCTGGCACCATCACTGGAAAGGATACAGAGAAGAGGTACCATGCTGGTACCATCACTGGAGAGGATACAGAGAAGAGGTACCAAGTGGTACCATACTGGAGAGGTTTACAGAGAAGAGGTCCCAAAGCGGGGTACATCACTGGAGAGGATACAGAGAAGAGGTACCAAACTGGTACCATCACTGGAGAGGATACAGAGAAGAGGTACCAAGCTGGTACCATCACTGGAGAGGGTACAGAGAAGGGGGTACCAAGCTGGTACCATCACGGGAGAGGATACAGGAGAAGAGGTCCCAAGCTGGTACCTCACTGGAGAGAAATACAGAGAAGAGGTACCAAGCTGGTACCATCACTGGAGAGGATACAGAGAAGAGGTACCAGCGGGTTTACCATCACTGGAGGGGGTACAGAGAAGAGGTACCAAGCTGGTACCATCACTGGAAAGGATACAGAGAAGAGGTACCAAGCTGGCACCATCACTGGAAAGGATACAGAGAAGAGGTACCATGCTGGTACCATCACGGGAGAGGAACGAGAAGGTACCAGCTGGTACCATCACTGGAGAGGATACAGAGAAGGGTACCAAGCGGGGTACCATCACGGGAAAAGGATACAGAGAAGAGGTACCAAGCTGGCACCATCACTGGAAAGGATACAGAGAAGAGGTACCATGCTGGTACCATCACTGGAGAGGATACAGAGAAGAGGTACCAAGCTGGTACCATCACTGGAGAGGATACAGAGAAGAGGTACCAAGCTGGTACCATCACTGGAGAGGATACAGAGAAGAGGTACCAAACTGGTACCATCACTGGAGAGGTACCAAGCTGGTACCATCACTGGAGAGGATACAGAGAAGAGGTACCAAGCTGGTACCATCACTGGAAAGGATACAGAGAAGAGGTACCAAGCTGGCACCATCACGGGAAAAGGATACAGAAAAGAGGTACCATGCTGGTACCATCACTGGAGGGGGATACAGAGAAAGGTACCAAGCTGGTACCATCACTGGAGAGGAAAAACAGAGAAGAGGTACCAAGCTGGTACCATCACTGGAGAGGATACAGAGAAGAGGTACCAAACTGGTACCATCACTGGAGAGGATACAGAGAAGAGGTACCAAGCTGGACCATCATGGAGAGGGTACAGGAAGAGGTACAAGCTGGTCCCATCACGGGGAGAGGATACAGAGAAGAGGTACCAAGCGGGTACCATCACTGGAGAGAATACAGAGAAGAGGTACCAAGCTGGTACCATCACTGGAGAGGATACAGAGAAGAGGTCCCAAGCTGGTACCATCACTGGAGAGGTAAGAGAAGATGTCCCAAGCTGGTACCATCACTGGGAGGATAAGAGAAGGAGGTACCAAGCTGGTACCATAAACTGGAGAGGATACAGAGAAGAGGTACCAAGCTGGTACCATCACTGGAGAGGATACAGTGAAGAGGTACCAAGCTGGTACCATCACTGGAAGGGATACAGAGAAGAGGTACCAAGCGGTAACCATCACTGGAGAGGATACAGAGAAGAGGTACCCAAGCTGGCACCATCACGGGAAAGAGGATACAGAGAAGAGGTACCAAGCTGGTACCATCACTGGAGAGGATACAGAGAAGGGGTTTACAAGCTGGTACCATCACTGGAGAGAAACAGAGAAGATGGTACCAGCTGGTACCCCATCACTGGAGAGGATACGAAAAAGAGGTACCAAGCTGGTACCATCACTGGAGAGGATACAGTGAAGAGGTACAAGCTGGTACCATCACTGGAGAGGATACAGAAAAAGAGGTACCAAGCTGGTACCATCACTGGAAGGATACAGAGAAGAGGTACCCAAGCTGGCACCATCACTGGAAAGGATACAGAGAAGAGGTACCAGCTGGCCCCATCACTGGAGAGGATACAGAGAAGAGGGTACCAAGCTGGTACCATCACTGGAGAGGTTACAGGAAGAGGTACCAAGCTGGTTCCATCACTGGGAGAGGATACAGAGAAGAGGTACCAAACTGGTACATCACTGGAGAGGATACAGAGAAGAGTACAAGCTGGTACCTCCTGGAGAGGGTACAGAAAGAGGTACCAGCTGGTACCTTTCCTGGAGAGGATACAGAGAAGAGGTACCAAGCTGGTACCATCACTGGAGAGAATCAGAGAAGGGGTTTACCAAGCTGTCCCATCACTGGAGAGGATCAGAGAAGAGGTACCAAGCTGGTCCCATCACTGGAGGGGGTACAGAGAAGAGGTACCAAGCTGGTACCATCACTGGAGGGATACAGAGAAGAGTTACCAAGTTTTGGTACCATCACTGAGAGGAACAGAGAAGGTACCAAGTTTGGTACCATCACTGATTGGGAACAGTGAAGAGGTACCAATCTGGTACCCTTTCACTGAGAGGATACATGAGAAGGGTCCAAGCTGGTACCACACTGGGAGTTTACAGAAAGAGGTACCAAGCTGGCCCATCACCTGAGAGGATACAGAGAAGGGTACCAAAGCTGGTACCCTCATGAGAGGATCAGAGAAAGGTCCCAAACTGGTACCCATCACGGGAGGAATACAGAGAAGAGTACCAAGTTTTGTCCATCACGATAGGTACAGAGAAAGGTACCAAGCTGGTACCATCCTGGAGAGGTACGTGAAGAGTTAAAAGCTGGTACTCTTTCACGGGAAGGATACGAGAAGGTACCCAAGCTGGTACCACACTGGAGGGTCAGAGAAGAGTACCAGCTTGGCACCACCACTGAGAGGAAACAAGAAGAGGTACCAAACTGTACATCACGGGAGAGGATACATTTAAAGGTCCCCCAAGCTGGTCCCCATCACTGGAGAGGATACAGAGAGGTACCAAGCTTAGGTACCATAAAGGGGAGAGGATACAGAGAAGAGGTACCAAGTGGTACCATCACTAGAGAGGATGCAGAAAAGAGGTACCAAGCTGGTACCATCACTGGAGAGGATACAGAGAAGAGGTACCAAGCTGGTACCATCACTGGAGAGGATACAGAGAAGAGGTACCAAGCTGGTACCATCACTGGAGAGGATACAGAGAAGAGGTACCAAGCTGGTACCATCACTGGAGAGGATACAGAGAAGAGGTACCATGCTGGTGCCATCACTGGAGAGGATACAGAGAAGAGGTACCAAGCTGGTACCATCACTGGAGAGGATACAGAGAAGAGGTACCAAGCTGGTACCATCACTGGAGAGGATACAGAGAAGAGGTACCATGCTGGTACCATCACTGGAGAGGATACAGAGAAGAGGTACCAAGCTGGTACCACCCACTGGAGAGGATACAGAGAAGAGGTACCATGTTTGGTACCATCACTGGAGGGATACAGAGAAGAGGTACCAAGCTGGTCCCATCACTGGAAGAGGATACAGAGAAGAGGTACCAAGCTGGTACCATCACTGGAGAGGATACAGAGAAGAGGTACCAAGTTTGGTACCATCCTGGAGAGGATACCAGAGAAGAAGGTACCAAGCTGGTACCATCATTGCAGAGGATACAGAGAAGAGGTACCAAGCTGGTTCCATCACTGGAGAGGATACAGAGAAGAGGTACCATGCTGGTACCATCACTGGAGAGGATACAGAGAAGAGGTACCAAGCTGGTACCATCACTGGAAAGGATACAGAGAAGAGGTACCATGCTGGCACCATCACTGGAGAGAATACAGAGAAGAGGTACCAAGCTGGCACCATCACTGGAGGGGAAATACAGAGAAGAGGTACCAAGCTGGTACCATCACGGGAGAGGATACAGAGAAGAGGTACCAAGCTGGCACCATCACTGGAGAGGATACAGAGAAGAGGTACCATGCTGGTACCATCACTGGAGAGGATACAGAGAAGAGGTACCAAGCTGGTACCATCACTGGAAAGGATACAGAGAAGAGGTACCAAGCTGGCACCATCACTGGAAAGGATACAGAGAAGGGGGTACCATGTTTGGTACCATCACCTGGAGGGATACAGAGAAGAGGTACCAAGCTGGTACCATCACTGGAGAGGATACAGAGAAGAGGTACCAAGCTGGTACCATCACTGGAAAGGATACAGAGAAGAGGTACCAAGCTGGCACCATCACTGGAAAGGATACAGAGAAGAGGTACCATGCTGGTACCCATCACTGGGGGGATAAGAGAAGAGGTACCAAGTGGTACCATCACTGGAGAGGATACAGAGAAGAGGTACCAAGCTGGTACCATCACTGGAGAGGATACAGAGAAGAGGTACCAAACTGGTACCATCACTGGAGAGGATACAGAGAAGAGGTTACCAAGTTTTGGTACCATCACTGAGAGGGTACAGAGAAGAGGTACCAAGCTGGTACCTTTCACTGGAGAGAATACAGAGGAAGAGGTACCAAGTTGGTACCATCACTGGAGAGAATACAGAGAAGAGGTACCAAGCTGGTACCATCACTGGAGAGGATACAGAGAAGAGGTACCAAGCTGGTACCATCACTGGAGAGGGTACAGAGAAGAGTACCAAGCAGGTACCATCACTGGAGAGGATACAGAGAAGAGGTACCAAGCTGGTACCATCACTGGAGAGGATACAGAGAAGAGGTACCAAGCTGGTACCATCACTGGAGAGGATACAGTGAAGAGGTACCAAGCTGGTACCATCATGGAGGGGGATACAGAGAAGAGGTACCAAGTTTTGGTACCATCACTGGAGAGGATACAGAGAAGAGGTACAAGCTGGCCCTCACTGGAGAGGATACAGAGAAGAGGTACCAAGCTGGTACCATCACTGGAGAGGATACAGAGAAGAGGTACCAAGCTGGTACCATCACTGGAGAGAATACAGAGAAGAGGTACCAAGCTGGTACCATCACTGGAGAGGATACAGAGAAGAGGAAACCCAAGCTGGTACCATCACTGGAGAGGATACAGTGAAGAGGGTTACCAAGTGGTACCATAAATGGAGAGGATAACAGAGAAGAGGTACCAAGCTGGTACCATCACTGGAGAGGATACAGAGAAGAGGTACCAAGCTGGCACCATCACTGGAGAGGAAACAGAGAAGAGGTACCAAGCTGGTACCATCACTGGAGAGGATACAGTGAAGAGGTACCAAGCTGGTACCATCACTGGAGAGGTTTACAGAGAAGAGTACCAAGCTGGTACCATCACTGGAGAGGATACAGAGAAGAGGTACCAAGCTGGTACCATCACTGGAGAGGATACAGAGAAGAGGTACCAAGCTGGTACCATCACTGGAGAGGATACAGAGAAGAGGTACCAAGCTGGTACCATCACTCAAACAATATGAAGTCTCAAATAAACAAAGACTACAAGTAGATATCATTCAAACCTTCAAGATACTGAATAACTCCATAACTCAAAACAATGGAATGAAACTTGGTGGCAGAAGATGCAACACGAAAGTATGTAAAATATTTTCTTTTCATTTTTTTACAAACATAATAATTATTGAATTTAACAAATAACTTGCTGAAGCCTTAAACGTGAAGACAATACAGTTATTCATGAACCAGCTGAACAAGAACACTGTAAATACAGGAATGAACGAGATATTACAGGAATGAACGAGATATTACACTGGAGCAAACTGAAGTCAACATGTTTCTGATGTTTGATCAGCAACTGTACCAACACTGCCAAGTTTACAGTAGTAATAGTAGTAGTGGTAGTAGTGGTGGTGGTAGTAATAGTAGTGGTAGTAGCGGTGGAGGTAGCAGTAGTAGTAGTGATAGTATTAGTAGTGGTAGTAGTAGTAGTAACAGCAGTGGTCGTGGTGGAAGTAGTATTAGTAGTAGCAGTGGTGGTGGTAGAATTAGATGGTTGTGATAGTCAGAACAGTGTTGCGTATTGAACTAACACGAGTAGTTACGATAGTAACTATAATAATTTAGTAGAGATAGTTGTTATCTACACCTTCCATCTACTTTCATCTCTACAACAATTTCCATGCCATTTTTAAGTTATGGTAGGGTATATTTTTACCTGGTTTCACGCAGGCGTTAGCTGGAGGGTGAGGAGAGAGCCTTCTGCTTTACTATTCCTGACACACCTGGATAAAATACGAATCCTTTATTATAGACAGCCTCGGTGTGGACTTTTAAGTTCTTGGCTGTCTGATTCTATGTGATAGGCACTGCTGTCTATTGCAGGATACATCACTGTCTGTTGCAGGGTACACCACCGTCTATTGCAGTGTAGGCCAGTACCTGAGTCTTACCTGCGGCTCAGGTGAAAAGACCCACGTTACGAGACCTTCTCCTAACGACTACCACCACAACAACAACACCAGACCCTCAACATTATCATCCCACCACCACCACCACCACCACCACCACCACCAACACCACCACCACCACCAACACCACCACCACCAACAACACCACCACCACCACTACCACCACCACTGTGAGGGAAAAGTTCAATAGATAGGAATAGAGAGGGAGTATATAGTAACAACAGTTTGATTGCCGGCTACTTGTTAAGGTAGGGTAAGTCAAGCTCCCGCTATTCCCGCCTTTTTTCCCCCTCCCCGAAAGTGATAGTTTGATTGCCGGCTGCTTGTTAAGGTAGGGTCAGTCTAGCTCCCGCCTTTTCTCCCCCACCCCTAAAGTGATAGTTTGACTGCCGGCTGCTTGTTAAGGTAGGATCAGTCTAGCTCCCACTATCCCTCCCCCTCCCTCTTCCCCCCCCCCCCCGATAGGTGACGCGTGGGGCTCTGGTCAAACAGTAAATCACTAGACTCACAGCTCCCAACACTATTGTAAGTACATTCCTGCCTTGTATTCTAGTGGATTTATTGGTTGAAAGCTTCACTTTTGACCAATAATAAACTTAGTCCTTTCAGTCTTGCTCTAGGTTGACTGTTGTAATAATCACCACATCTTTTGGGTATTGTACTTACCATGGAGAGTGATTTCTTAAGCAGTGGGTAACCTGTCTATCTTTCCAGCTTGGATGACAGAGAGGGTCACCTGTCAATCAATGAGAAGAAATGATGGAGATGGACTAACGTCCAGAGACTTCCCCATTTTGGATTTAATTACCTGTGCACCTGTAGGAAATTGCAGGACGTAACCCCACATCATTGCAGCGGTAAAGAACCTGCTTTCCTGTCATCGGGATAAAATACTCAAGGCTCTATCTACTGTGAAGTACTAGCCAGTGGGTCGTAACCAACACCTGCGACCCCCCCCCATCACCAGCAACGGCTACGATTTCAACAACAGTGTCACCAACACCAGACACCCCTATATATATTAGCGTTGAATTAAGTTATCATTTATATTTTTCATTTTTCATTTTCTTTAATGTAGGATTAACATTTCATATTTAAGTGTTTTATATTTTATATTTCTATATAATAAAGTGTTTATGTTTGTCTGTTATTATTTCTTTTTCTATTCATTAATTTTCCTGAGGAGGAGCCAGCCTTGGTAATACTGTCTGAAGTTGTTACAGGGCTGAGTAAGCCTTCACAACCACCACCACCAACACCACCACCACCAACACCACCACCACCAACACCCCAACCACACACACCACCAGATCCACCAATACTCTCCCCACAAACCCTTCCCCACCCACAACACCAATCCACCAACACCACCTCCAACACAAACGCACAACACCAACACTTCCCCCCCCCCCCCCGCAACACACACACAGGCAACACTAACCAGTCAATTACATGAGAGAGATACAGATTGCCTCAAAGGATCAAACTTTGCGAGTAAGGTTGCCAGGATCCCCGGAGGCTCTACGCCAACTTTCTCTCTCTCTTTCTCTAATCTTTTACGAAAATTGTGTAAGCTGGATAAAACTGTAACAGAAGAAATATTAAGACTTTTCTGATGGCTTCAAGTGGATTCTGTGGAGGAAGATGATAGCATATGACAGATATTAGTTGTTATACTGCTTTAGTAAGAAGGAAGAGGAGGAAAAGGCAAAGGTGGGTTGAGGAAGGAAAGAGGGAGAGAGAGAGAGAGAGAGAGAGAGAGAGAGAGAGAGAGAGAGAGAGAGAGAGGCAACATGTCAACAGCATTTCTTGATATTGACAAAGATAACCCTGGAAAAAATAAATTTGCGGGAAAATAACGTTAGTGCGATGCTATCATACCATCACTGCTGTGATAACGCTGAAGTAGTAGTAATAGTAGTAGTGGTATTATTGTTGGTAGTAGTAGTAGTAGTTGTAGTAGTGGTATTATTATTAGTAGTAGTAATAATAGTAGTAGTTGTAGTAGTAGTAGTAGTAGTAGCAGGAGCAGCAGCGGCAGCAGCAGCAGTAATAGTAGTAGTAGCGGTATTATTATTAGTAGTAGTAGTAGTAGTAATTGTAGCAGCAGCAGTAGCAGTAGTAGCAATAGTCACAAATACTAAAGGCGCAAAGAAAGAGAAGCAGAAATACTTGTCTTGACAGAAGAGGGAGCATGGTGAGAGAAATATGGAACGCACATGTCACTGTGTACAAGGTTGCGGTAGACAGGGAGAGCAAAGCCAGTGAGAGAGCGGTGGACGCAAACATATAGGAGAGGAAGCAACGAGTTAGATTCCTATTCAGCTCTGAACTTTATGGAAAGAGCCAGATTTGTTGAGGGGGGAACAAGAAAGACTTTGAAAGAGACCAGAGTCATATGGCCAGAGAGTAAAGAAATCATCATAGGGAAGTCAGAGAGGATTCGCAACAATAATTGGAAATAAAACTGCGTCGAAATACTCCATAAGAAGATTAATAGGTACAGGGGATAGGATTGAATCCCTTGTCGACATCAGAGTTTAAGGAATAGAAGTTACAGTGGGTGGAAAATGAGTTACACACAGCGGCGGTAAATAAAATCAAGTCATGGGGTAGGAACAGACAGATGATGTAGTCCCCTACTGGCCTTCTCTCTGGGGAAAACTGATACCACCATCAAGAGGAACATTAGTAAAGAGAGAGACTACATCAAAGCCTCGGAATTTTACGCGTAAGAGCCAGATGCACTCGGTCAGTGAAATCTACAATGACAGAGGTGACAGGAGAGAAGGAACGAAGGAGAGAGAGAGAGAGAGAGAGAGAGAGAGAGTTTTAACCAGCCAAGAGCCTAGAGAAAGAAAGACAGAACCTCTATAGGACAATTTAACGATGGGAAACACTAGGTTTGCGAGCGTCAGGGCGACCATAAAAATAAGACAGAGCAGACAACAGGGAAATATTTAACGAGATCAAAGTCAGGTGGAGAGAAATCGGAGAGTGTACTCTGAGGCTGAAAGTCCTCTTGACGCGAGCAAGAGTCTTGGACACAAGAGGAATATAGGTGAGGTAGTCAGTAGTCAAATTTCTGACAATCAGAAGGCGTCCTTGCCGTCAAAGACAGCAACTGCCTTTTGACAGAAGAAAAGATATCTGATCTGAAAGAAGTCAAGGCAAGCTGATAGCATTGACGAAGTCGGCTTCTGTCACATCAACGTCACACAGCACCCACAAGTTAATGAATAAGTCACGTATACGGTACTTGGGTATCTTAACTGTCGAAACGTTGCGCTTGAAGATGCCTGTTTTGTGTAGGCGATACATTTCGGCGATAAAGATACCTCAGTGTTGTATGTGTGTCTTATTCATCAAGGTGACGATTCTCTGGAAAAAAATGGCTCTTAACGCCTCTACTGACCTTTGATGACCTCCAGTGACCTACTTATATCGTGGTGACCAGCCAGTTATGCGAAGCCCAGTGATGTGTATTGATGGGCCATTTTATAGGTGTACACTGATGGTAAAATGCTTACATACATAC
The DNA here is from genome assembly GCF_026875155.1 of Cherax quadricarinatus. Classification (NCBI taxonomy): domain Eukaryota; kingdom Metazoa; phylum Arthropoda; class Malacostraca; order Decapoda; family Parastacidae; genus Cherax; species Cherax quadricarinatus. The sequence continues at coordinate 17,227,305 of NC_069456.1, read as the reverse complement.
ATACATACATATACATACATATATATATATATATATATATATATTATAGGTAGTAGGTTGGTAACAGCAACCGCCCAGGGAGGTACTACCGTCCTGCCAAGTGAGTGTAAAACGAAAGCCTGTAATTGTTTTACATGATGGTAGGATTGCTGGTGTCCTTTTTTCTGTCTCATGAACATGCAAGATTTCAGGTACGTCTTGCTACTTCTACTTACACTTAGGTCACACTACACATACATGTACAAGCACATATATGCACACCCCTCTGGTTTTCTTCTATTTTCTTTCTAGTTCTTATTCTTGTTTATTTCCTCTTATCTCCATGGGGAAGTGGAACAGAATTCTTCCTCCGTAAGCCATGCGTGTTGTAAGAGGCGACTAAAATGCCGGGAGCAAGGGGCTAGTAACCTCTTCTCCTGTATATATTACTAAATGTAAAAGGAGAAACTTTCGTTTTTTCTTTTGGGCCACCCCGCCTCGGTGGGATAAAGGCTGGTGTGTTGAAAGAAAGAAAGAATATATATATAATATATATATATAATATATAATATATATATATATATATATTTTATATATATATATAATTGTGACAGCAACCCACTGTGAGAAAGAGCCGTTGTGAGAGTTTGATACACAGAGAGAGAAAGAGAGAGAGACAGCGAGAGAGGTCAGAAGACGTAATCAGGTCAGCGCCAGCACGAAGACCAGATCAAGTAGCAAAAGAAAAGGGCCAAATAATGCAGAAGCTGAAGGAGATATTGGGAGAGAGAGGGAATGAGGGCAAATAGAAATACCAGCAACACAACCGGTGAAGAAGAACCTGGATCACTTCGATAAAGACGGCCTCAGTGGTTGTCCGAAAGATGCAGTGATCATTCCATATTTTATCCGCTAGTGGTTCTAGGTATAGTCATCCTTAGGTCTGGGTCTCAGACCAGGCCAGTGTTGGTAAGGATTACGAACTAATCACATAGGAGAGTCAAGGTGTGTGAACACTGAATGTAAGTAGAAATTTGTAATATTTGCCTGCCATCTTACGTGTTCGTGAGACAGAAAGATTTACCTGTAATCTTATGTGATCACTATTCAACGAGAAGATCAGCAGTCCTGCCAGAGTGAGAAAAAAGGTTAATTTCCACACATATGACACGTGGGTAGTGTGTGTATATATATATATATATATATATAATATAATAAATATATATATATATATATATACATGGTCCATGGTCGACAGGAATATAATTGAATCTTGTTTCATAAAAAGCAGTTTTGACAATAATATGAATATTTCCTTTGGTTTATATAAATTAGATCCATTTATAATTAATAGAATTTGGGAAGAATTTAATAATACACTGGACAAATAATTTTTAAATTTTCTTGGGTAGAATAGTTTGGGGGTGAGTTTTGCAAAGGACCTATCCAAGTTGTCTCGCCGCGCGTCACGTGTTTAACCGTTGTGGGATCTGATAGTGAGGTGCTGGCCGGACCCCTTATATAGCTTCCTAGGATGCTTCACTTTCATAGTTCCTTGATAATGTGAGTAGTCACGAAAGCGCTTGGAATTTCTTTATTCTTTCAGAGTGGTTGTTTTGCATATTTTAAAATCACCTGTTTACTGTGATCTTATTGCATATATAATATAATATATATATATATATATATATATATTATATATATATATAATATATATATATATATATAATATAAATAGCATGTATTATTATTAACACGTGCAGCACTTGTGTGTATCTATTATTAACAACGTTTCGCCTACACATGCAGACTTTCTTCAGTTGAATATAGATGAATATAACACTGGAGACAGTAGTAGAATATTACCCTTGAGTAATATCCATCAACTTGTCAATATTACATATCATCAATAATGTGATAATAGTCATGGTAACTCAGTATGGAAATAATATAATTATTATATTCTAATATTTTCAATTAAAAACATTATTATAATTATTATTATAATTATTATAATAATTATTATTAAAATATCGTGGAGAGAATTATTTTTACTTAAAGGAAGATACGTATTTTATATGGCCTCGTTCATACATCCAGCTGCCACAGAGGCGGAAATTACGTCTTTTGAGATATGAAGGTGAACTCTGTGGCTTGGTTGGTGGCGTCCTCACCTCACTCATACTGAGGGTGTCCGGGATCGATCCCCGGCACGGGTGAAACGCTAGGCATATTTACTTACAAAAGCTGCCTCTGTTCACCTAGTAGTAAGTAGGTATCTGGATGTTAGTCACCTTGCACCTGCTGTATATGTTCACTTAGCAGTAAGTCGGTACCTGGGTGCTATTAGTTTGTTGTGGGTGGCATCCTGGAGGACAAAATTAAGGTCGGTTGACAGAAATGCTCTGCATTACAAAGGGCTTTCTATATAGTATGTCACTGATGTCAGCTATGTATGTATCAGATGTATCATGTACTTGTAGATATGGACTCTAGATAAATTCTTAGCCTGTAAATTTAACGTTGTAAACAAGACGTACAGGATCTCCTGCTCCAAGTGACGGGACATCGAAGTGACGGGACATCGAAGTGAGGGGACATCGAAGTGAGGGGACATCGAAGTGAGGGGACATCGAAGTGAGGGGGACATCGAAGTGACGGGACATCGAAGTGAGGGGACATCGAAGTGAAGGGACATCAATGAGACGGGACATCGAAGTGACGGGACATCGAAGTGAAGGGACATCAATGAGACGGGACATCGAAGTGGGAGTCAATGGCCTCAGCCTCCTCCTGGCTCTTTTCCCCAGTGGTATGACTTCCATTACTGCAACCCCATAAGGTATGGATAGGAGGCGACTCTCTCTCTCTCTCTCTCTCTCTCTCTCTCTCTCTCTCTCTCTCTTCCTCTCTCTCTCTCTCTCTCTCTCTCTCTCTCTCTCTCTCTCTCTTACGACTGATGGCCTGTTTTTCCCAGGTAGCCTCGCGTGACCCGCCAACACTACTTTGTGAAGCTCTCAGTGCCTTATTCTGGAGGAGGAGGAAGCAGAAGAGAAGGAAGAACAGAAGGAGAAGGAGGTCATCCTAACACATCATTACCATTACATTCACTAAAAAGCGCCAAATCCGTAAGGGTCACACAGCCATTCTCTCACCAACACATTTTCCGAAGTGATCAGTTTTCCAACTAATTTCTTAATTATATGTCTTAAATGACGGCAATAATTTTTCCCATGAATAAAATACTGTCATTTTTTTTTGCAACGCAAATAAAATCTCTTTGAAACAAGCAAAAGCTCCCAGTGAAACAGAGGTTTTGGGGGGTCATTGCCCCCGTCTGTGAAAAACGAAATGTAAGGTAAAGGACTAAGATTCTGTTTCCTTGATAATGTGAGAAGTCACGAAAGCGCTTGGAATTTCACTACTCTTTCACAGTGGTTGTTTTGCATATATATATATATATATATATTATATATATATATATATATATATATATATATATATAATATATATATATATATATATATGTTACTTATTTCTAATTATGCGACGCTACATTTACGACCTTTAATTTCTTGTTTTACTACCCAGCAGGTCGTTGCGCAAGTTTACGTGTAAGTGTAAACGCGTAAAACACAAACACGCATCTGATTTTAAACTTATTTGCAACATTTCCTAGAAGCAGTCTAAAATGATTCGTTGACGAATATGATGATGATGATGATGATGGGAGAAGACCATGACAGAACATTGCATTAGACACAATTAAGCGCAGTTTTTTTTAAGGCTATCTAGTGAGAATTTTTGTAAGGAAGACAGAGAAGGGGGAAGGTGTTGAAAGGGGCTCTGGAATTACTGGGAATCATGGCGTAAACGCCAGTGGGTGAACGTTTAAATACGCCAATAAGTGAACGCCTGTATATGCGTCAATGCGTCGCCTGGAGCGTGTAACGAGGGATGGAAAGTCCCGCTTAACACAACACACAGCCAGAGGGCTCTCAAACACTGCTGGATTATTAATTTGCATATACATAAAAAATGAATCTCTCTATCTGTCTGTCTGTCTGTCTGTCTGTCTGTCTGTCTCTCTCTCTCTCTCTCTCTCTCTCTCTCTCTCTCTCCTCTCTCTCTCTCTCTCTCAGGCTAATCGTATTCAAGAAAAATACACGAGAGGCTTTATGAGAGGGGTAACTGGTACAAAAAAAAAGTGGCTTAATTAGGTTGAAACTAAATTAACCAAGCAGAAAATTATATACACTGAAAGGTGTATATCTCTCAGTGTATATACACACACACTGAGATATACATTTTGCACAGATAACTACAGATAGTTAAATACAGATAGGTAATTACACCTGTATATTACACAGTAATAAAATTGGTAAAAGTGTTTTATTTACTCGAGCATTATTACGTACAGTGAGATAAGATAAGATTTTTAACCCCGGAGGGTTAGCCACCCAGGATAACCCAAGAAAGTCAGTGCGTCATCGAGGACTGTCTAACTTATTTCCATTGGGGTCCTTAATCTTGTCCCCCAGGATGCGACCCACACCAGTCGACTAACACCCAGGTACCTATTTGCTGCTAGGTGAACAGGACAACAGGTGTAAGGAAACGTGTCGAAATGTTTCCACCCGCCGGGAATCGAACCCGGTCCCTCCGTGTGTGAAGCGGGAGCTTTAGCCACCAGGCCACCGGGCCAGTGACTTTTGATATATATTCAGACGTAATTTTCTTTTGTTTCTCGTTCCTTTTGAGAAAAATCTATTCGACTGTTTCTTCAATAAGTCCTTTATTATACAATAAAACTAGGGATCCTTAACCTTGTCAAACCCTGTGTAAAAAAAAAAAAATTAATCTTTATTGCATTGTAGTTAAACACTAGAGGTTCACGTTTTCTATGGACTATTCAGAAATGTTCGAAATGCCAGCGTAGACTCTCGTAAATAATGTTCCAGTGAGAGCAAACATCAGGGAATTTTAGTGTATAATGAGTGCGTAGTCACTCTGGCTGTCACTCATGTAGCAGTAACTAGATTGAAACCTCGCAGAGGCTAGCGAGTCAGCTAGTTTTTTTTTTCACGTCTTGAGTTTATCACATCAGCTGTTCCACACGCCGGCTGTTTGTCACGTCAGCTGTACCACACGTCAGCACTTTCTCTAGTTTCATTTCCTTTCTCTAGTTTTCCGAACTGGCGCTGCATACTCCAATATGGGCCTAACGTACACAGGACCCTATATACTGTTTACGTTAGGCCCATACTGGAGTATGCAGCACCAGTTTGGAACATATACCTAGCCAAGCATGTAAGGAAACTTTAGAAAGTGCAAAGGTTTGCAACAAGACTAGTCCCTGAGCAAAGGGGTATGTCCTACGAGGAGAGGTTAGGGGAAATCGAACTGATGACACTGGAAGACAGGAGAGATAGGGGGGATATGATAACGACATATAAAATACTGAGAGGAATCGACAAGGTGGACAGAGACAGGATGTTCCAGATATGGGACACAGTAACAAGGGGACACAGTTGGAAGTTGAAGACTCAGATGAATAAAAGGGATGCTAGGAAGTATTTCTTCAGTCACAGAGTGGTCAGGAAGTGGAATAGTCTGGGAAGTAATGTAGTGGAGGCAGGATCCATACATAGATTTAAGAAGAGGTATAATAAAGCTCATAGAGCGGGAAGAGTGACCGAGTAGCGGCCAGTGAAGAAGCGGGGCCAGGAGCTAGGACTCGACCCCTGCAACCACAACTAGGTGAGTACATCAGCTGTTTATCACGTCAGTTAAATACTACACCATGAAATCGAAGAGAGAAAAAGCATTGCATATATATATATATATATATATATATATATATATATATTATATATATATATATATATATATTATATATATATATATATATATATATGGTCGTGCCGAATAGGCAGAACTTGCGATCTTGGCTTAAATAGCAACGCTCATCTTGCCATATAGGACAAGTGAAAATTTGTGCATGAATAATTTCTCCAAAATCATTCTGAACTAACGAAAAAAAATATTTTCGATGTGTTTGTTTATTATTAAATTATTGTAAACAAATCTAAAATATAAATTTAGTAGGGTTAGGCTATATAAATTGTTATTGTTATAATAAGGTTAGGTAAGTTTTCTAAGATACTTTTGGTGCAAAATTAAAAATTTTTTACATTAACATTAATGAAAAAAATATATTTTAAACGTACAAGAGAAAATTTTAGAAAGGACTTAATTTTAAATGAGTTCTTGCTAATTGACCAGTTTTACATATTCGCACGACATATATATATTATATATATATATATTATATATATATATATATTATATATATATATATATATATATATATATATAAGTGTATACACATATTCATTAAAGGACCCCAGTGGAAATAAGTCACTCTGACTTTCCTGGGTTATCTCAGGTACTTTACACATATACTGTTATTTATAATAATCTATGTAACTGTATTTGTGCATACCTGAATAAACTTACTTATGTCTTACGAGGAATATCCGATCGTAATATTCCTGAAAAAAATATATCCAGAACGAAACGTTGACCCAACAAAAGTATATCGACAATAAGACGTTTAATCCAGAAGGTCCATCAACAAGTACAGTCCGTGGACGTGGGTCCCACGGACTGTTACTCTTCTGTTCTTCTGGTACAGAATAAAAATATATTTCCTCGTTCTTTAAAATTTCAATGTGGTGTAATCCCAGCGGGTTTAACATGTTCTTTTTACGTAAAATAATAAAAAAAAACTGTCCCTCTCTTCGGTTTACATTTTTTACAAAAACTTCAGGATTTTACAGGATCATGGTTAAGAGTTTCTCCATGCTGTCTAAAAAAAAGTCGAGGCTGTCTAGCAGTGCAGATTTTGCCTTTTCAGTCGACTTTATTTATGTCGATTTCACGTGAAATTAAATAATTTTTGATAGAGGGAGATTTTGCAATAATGTACTGGATGCACAAATAACCCGCACATAAAAGAGAGAAGCTTACGACGACGTTTTGGTCCGACCATTCGGTCTAAGTCGGACCGAAACGTCGTCGTAAGTTTCTCTCTTATGTGCGGGTTATTTGTGTATCGTTCCAGTCACGGTATTGTGCCTCTTTTTGTTATTAATGTACTGGATGCCAGTGGCTGCCCGTCCTGTGGAGTAATAGTCACCCACACACACACACACACACACAGTGTGTTGCTACGCACCCTGAGAATTACATTATTTGTCAACACTGCAACACGAATTCTCTGTCCCGGCTGGAAAACAGCAATGGAGCGAATGATGGTGAAATTCGTCTTCTTCTTCTTCTCCCACCCCTCCCCGTTACGTAGGTTTGAAAGGAACCGATAAAGAGGGTAACTCAGAGGATGAAGCAGTTCTGATGACTTAGGAAGATGGGGCAGAGAGGGAAGGTGATGGAGAGTAATAACAGGAGGTGATGAAGGGAGATGAAGGGAGATGCAGCAAGCGGAAAATAGAAAGATGGAATTGACGTAGTCATGAAGAAGTGAGGGATAAGGATGGAGATGATGATGATGAGGAGGAGGAGCAAAGAAGGAGGAGCAGTAGGAGAAAGAAAGATGGGGATGAAAAGGAACAGGAGAAAGAGAAAGATGAAGAATAAAAGGAGGCATAGGAGGAGAATGAAGAAAGGAATGATGAGAGGGAGAGGAGGATAAGGAGGAGAGGAAATAAGAGCAGATAGTGTAGTAGACATTATATAAACTCCACTAAACAACAGCAACAAATATAGTAATAAATAAAAAATAATAATAATTATAATAATAATAATAATAATAATAATAATAATAATAATGTTAAAACTAGCAATAATAACACTAACAAGAATAATAATAACAATAATAATAGTAATCCCAACAACATTAATAATAACATACATCTAACAGACGAGACACAATGGGGGTGACTAAACTAAACTTTCAAGTTTGTTTTTGTCTCCCCTTGGTGATCCCAGCGACGAGAGGAGCCAGCGGAGCGTCTAGTGGCATTGTCCTGAATGAAAACTTTTGCAACTCTGATCGTTAAGCTGACTCGCCGTTGAGTCTTTTTCGCTGTCATTCGCCTTGTTCTCGTTATGTTTAAGAGCGATTGTTCTCCTGGAGGAGCCTCGAGTAGAGGAAAGTTGAGAATGATAACGTGTATATGTTTTAATTCTCTCTCTCTTTCTCTCTCTCTCTCTCTCTCTCTCCTCTCTCTCTCTCTCTCTCTCTCTCTCTCTCTCTCTCTCTCTCTCTCTCTCTCTCTCTCTCTCTCTCTCTCGTGTATAATACGCTAGAATAATTAAAAATAGAATAAGTTAGAGAAAAGTGACTTAAAAAGAACGATTCAGAGGAAAATTATTAGACTCTCCCACACTCCAACACACACTCCCACACTCCAACACACACTCCCACACTCCAACACACACTCCCACACTCCAACACACTCTCCCACACACTCTCCCACACACTCTCCCACACACTCCCCCACACTTGGTTAATATACTTACTTTCCTTAAGTGAAATCCTTTTTCTGAATTATATTATCTCTATTCACGAAGTAATTCTGAAGCTTTTGAAATTTCAATTCATCCTACAGACATATTTTTCTTGACTCAGAGCAGATTTTGGACTAGTTACCGTGTCTCACTGATATTATATGTTAGTTACCCCTTCTCACTGCTTTTATATATTATTTACCCCTTATTATTGTTATTATATATTAGTTAACCCTTCTCACTGCAATTATATATTAGTTAACCCTTATTATTATTATTATATATTAGTTAACCCTTCTCACTGCTATTATATGTTAGTTACCCTTTATCATTGTTATTATATATTAGTTAAGCCTTCTTACTGCATCACTCACAGTGTATACACAGGTGTATACACACCTGATGATGTAAATACATAGAGAGTGATGCTGGGATTATGTACAAATTTTCCAACAGGTGAACCTATTCACATACTAAGCAACAGGTACCTGGGTGTTAGTGGACTGTTGTGGGTGGCATCCTGGGGGAGAGGGTTTTAGGACGACAGTGAAAATACACCACACTGGTGGGCCTTGTTGTTCTTCTTCAAATTATTATTATTATTATTATTATTATTATTATTATTATTATTATTATTATAATTATCGTTCTCTATAGTCTTTATTTGTGGATATATATATATATATATATATATATATATATATATAATATATATATATATATATATAATATATATATATATATATATATATATATATATATATGCAATAAGATCACAGTAAACAGGTGATTTTCAGAATATGCAAAACAGCCTCTGTGAAAGAATAGAGAAATTCCACGCTCTTTCGTGACTACTCACATTATCAAGGAACAATAAAGGTAATGCATCAAAGGAAGGCATATAAAGGGTCTAGCCCACACCTCACTATCACATCCCACAACAAAGCAACACCTGACGCGCGACTCATAAGAAGGAGAACACTGCAGCAGGCCCGCTGGCCCAACTAGACAGGTCCTTCACACAACCCACAAACAAATTACTCTACCCAAGAATTAAGAAATTTAAAATTTATTATTTGTTAAATGTATTATTAAATTCTACCCAAATTCTATTAATTATAAATGGATCTAATTTATATAAACCAAAGGAAGTATTCATATTATTGTCAAAATTGCTTTTTATGAAACAAGATTCAATTATATTCCTGTCGACCATGGACTTGCTTGATACTACTTTCTCAACTTTTTGAAAATCAATTGGATGGTTCAAATCTCTTACATGAATAAATAGAGCATTGGAATCTTGTCCAGTTCTAATGCTATATTTATGTTGTTTTAATCTTAGTTCGAGATTTTTACCAGTTTGACCGTAATAAACTTTATCGCAAATTTTACAAGGAATCTTATAGACACATCCATCAGCATTTTGGGGGGAATTCTTTATCAAAAGTTTTTTTTACTGTATCAAGATTTTTGAATACAACTTTAATAATAAAAGTCTTAAGAAGAGAAGGCATATCAACCAAGTTTTCATGGTAAGGGAGAACCAACATATTTTTAGTTGAATAAGGTTGGTTGTCCCTTTTTGGATTGTAAAAAGTATTTCTAGCTATTTTAAAAGATTTATCAATTAATTTTCTTGGGTATTTCAAATCATTACCTATTTCATAAATTTTGGATATTTCCTCATCTATGAACTCAGGACTACAAATTCGTAAAGCTCTCAAAAACATTGATGAGAAAACAGACAGTTTAACTCTATCTTGATGCGAAGAATAATAGTGGACATAGGAACAGTTATTTGTAGGTTTTCTGTAAATTTTAAATTTGAATTCATTATTACCCTTAATAATTAAAACATCTAGAAAAGGCAATGAGTTATTTTCTTCAAACTCAACAGTAAAGTTTATAGAATGGGCTAAGCTATAAACTTTACTGTTGAGTTTGAGGAAAATAACTCATTGCCTTTTCTAGATGTTTTAATTATTAAGGGTAATAATGAATTAAATTTTAAAATTCACAGAAAACCTACAAATAACTGTGATAGTGAGGTGTGGGCTAGACCCTTTATATGCTTTCCTTTGATGCATTACTTTTATTGTTCCTTGATAATGTGAGTAGTCACGAAAGCGCTTGGAATTTCATTATTCTTTCACTGGCTGTTTTGCATATATATATATATATATATATATATATAATATATATATATATATATATATATATATATATATATATTGTATTTCCACGGTGGCAAATCATTAATTCTTTTCAGAGTAAAATATATAGCGAAGGCAATTAGCGTGATTATTGCTCAGTACCAAATAGATTTGAAGAGGGACAATAGATAGCACATGAGCGTGAAGGTGACTATTGTTATGACCGGCTCCATGAGGGTTTACCACTTTTGTTTCAATAATAATAATAATAACAGTAATAATAACAATAATGCTCCACTATATCAGTGTGGTGTTTGAAACGAGAGTTGAATAATAAGAGACACAAACACGCCATTATATTTTCCAGCCTCTAAACAAAAGATCAGAAAAACAAAGTCAATAAAGGAATTTAAATCACGCTTCTCTCTCCCGTGTTTAATATTTTGTTGTAAATAAACAATGCATATATCATAGTTCCTTGATAATGTGAGTAGTCACGAAAGCGCTTGGAATTTCTCTATTCTTTCAGAGTGGTTGTTTTGCAATTTTTATTTTATATATATATTTTATAATATATATATATATATATATATTTATATATATATATATATATATATATATATATATATATATATATATGGCAGTGAAAAAGGGGACTCGTTGACCCTTACAAGGAGGAGAGGGTTAAACTGTCTCACTGAAGGATCTTCCAGGATCTTACGGAGATCCTGGTCTCCCTAGAGATAGCCTGTACGGACTCTGCAATTCTCTCTTCTCTTCTCTTCTCTCTCTTTTCTCTCTTCTCTCCTCTTTCCCCCCGGGCCCAGGCTTAACGTTTATTCAAATTTGTTTAAGCTGAAAGCTGTTATACTACCTACGTAGGCTTTATTTCTCAGCTTTGCTTCAAACATTACCATATGATTTAATACACGGCTGTTCTCAGTAACATATACTCTGTACACACATACACTGACACACACACACTCACACACATATACACGCACGCACACGCACACGCACACGCACACACACACACACACACACACACACCACACACACACACACACACACACACACACACACAGGATCAGGCAGGACTACAAAGAGACCTGGACAGGCTACAAGCCTGGTCCAGCAACTGGCTCCTTGAGTTTAACCCTGCCAAATGCAAAGTCATGAATTTTGGGGAAGGGCAAAAAAGACCGCAGACACAATATAGTTTAGATGGCCAAAGACTGCAAACCTCACTCAAGGAAAAAGATCTGGGGGTAAGTGTAACACCGAGCATATCTCCTGATGCGCACATCAATCAGATAACTGCTGCAGCACACGGGCGTCTGGCAAACCTACGGATAGCATTCCGATACCTCAGTAATGAATCGTTCAAGACTCTGTATACCAATTACGTCAGGCCCATACTGGAGTATGCAGCACCAGTTTGGAACCCACACCTGGTGAAGCACGTCAAGAAATTAGAGAAAGTGCAAAGGTTTGCAACAAGACTAATCCCAGAGCTACGGGGATTGTCCTACGAAGAAAGGTTGAGGGAAATCGGCCTGATGACACTGGAGGACAGGAGGGTCAGGGGCGACATGATAACGACATATAAAGTACTGCGCGGAATAGACTAGGTGGACAAAGACGGGATGTTCCAGAGATGGGACACAGAAACAAGAGGTAAACAATTGGAAGTTGAAGACTCAGATAAAATGAAAGGGATGTAGGAAGTTTTTCTTCAGTCATAGAGTAGTCAGGCCGTGGAATAGCCTAGAAAGTGACGTAGTGGAGGCGGGAACCATACATAGTTTAAGGCGAGGTATGATAAAGCTCATGGAGCAGGGAGAGAGAGGAACCTAGTAGCAATAGTGAAGGGGCGGGGGCGTCAGGAGCTATGACACAACCCCTGCAACCACAAATAGGTGATTTACAAAACACACACACACACACTTCTACACAGTGCAGCATCTCAGACACAGCACACACCCTCTACAACAGTCTCAAAAAAATGCAGCTTAATTACAGCAGAAACTCAACAAGGTTCAAAAGACTTTAAAAAAAACCCAAAAGTTTTAATGTATACCCAGTGCCTCTCTCCGTGTTTTACTGTCATCACCTCAATGCAAGTTGGGAGAAAAAACAGTGATATTACTTTCTTTCACTGATCCAGCAGTGCTTTTCCCCTACTGTGCCTTTTCTAAATAAGCTGGGTGCACGGTGACTCCAGTTCTGGGACCGATGGAGCTGGCTTGCAAAATGTATAGTGACTATGTTTATATATATATTGTTTATGGTACGTATTTCCCTTAGATTAATAAAGCAATTTTAATTAAGTTGATATACGAGAGTTCACCTTATCGAACATGTATTTGTGAGCTTTATTAACCAAGAGAATTCAGGTTGACAATAGTTTTTGGGGAAAAGTTACAGTGGAAGTCAAGTATTGGTAACCTATTACACCAGCATGCAGGTCTCTCGTGGTGATCCTGTTGTGAAACACTAATAAATTCGTGGGAGAGAAGAGAGAGAAAAAAGAGAGTGAGACGATAACAAATCATCAATTCATTAGGTCACGTTACGAAGCAATAACAAACCAATGCTTACCTAGCTACAGTTGCCATGAAGGCACCACTGTTTTAAGTGATCCTTTAAAGAGTCAAGGTAGGACCGCCAGGACACGAAGATAAATTAGAGATTAATTATCATGGTATATTATCTCAAAATTCTGTTGCCTCTGGCGGTGAGGACTGGTCGTGAACAAGTTAGTGGAAGATGGAAGAGGATTCGGTGGATGGGTTCGCTAAGCTTTCGTCGTTCGAACCGGTTTCGTTAAGATCTCGGATTTTTAAAAGGGTGGATTCGCTAAGATTCCGACCTTCTGAACTGATTTCGTTAAGATACCGAACTTTTTAAAAGATGGATTCTTTAATATTCAGACGTTTAAAAAACGGGTTCGTTAAGATTCCGACGATGAAAAACGAGTTCGTTACAATTCTGACGTAGAGGAATAAGTCAATGGAATGAGTGGTGGCCTTCACACGAGCCACAGATTCCCTGACGCACCCCCCCTCACCCTCCCTCCCATCCACCACTACTGACCTCACGCCCATTCCGCCCACTTCCGAGGCGGGTTCCGGGGGAAGGTAAGCACAAGGAACTCAAAATTACAAAGGAGAGTTAGAGCGGCTTCTCAGGTGGCCAGACCACCTTTACTGCCTCGTAAAACTAGTCTAGCGACACCAGGGTGAGAGGGGCACAAGTCTTGATCTCTCATTGTGCATGTGAACTCTCTTCTGTCTGTCTGTCTGTCTCTCTCTCTCTCTTCTCCTCTTCTTCTTTTCTCTCTCCTTCTCCCCTTTTCTCTCATCTCTCTCTCTTTCTCTTTCCCGACGCATTTTTCTTATCGTCTCATTTTCATTTTTTTGCTACAATAATTTTTATTAACAAACCAGGGAAAAATTCACTAATAAACAAACAAACAATCAAAAAAAAGGGGAAATTAAACTCACCTGACAAACAAGCAAACAAAAACAAGCGGGAAAAATCACCTGACAAACAAAAACAAAACACAGGGATAAACTCACCTTGGTGTATTTTAGTCAGGGAAAAATTAACTGCTAAATACAATGAGAGAATTCGGGAATTTTTTCTCTGAAAGTCAAATAAACATGAGTGTTTATACCCCGACGAGGCGCAAGTGGTATAGTGGCAGTAAGTGGTAGTAAGTAGCAGCAGTGGAAAGAAGTGTAGAAGTGGTAGTAAGTGGTAGTAAGTGGCCAGTAAGTGGAGTAAGTGGCAAAGGGTAGTAGTGTAGTAAGGTAGTAAGTGCCCAGAGTGGCAGCAAGTGGTAGTAAGTGGCAGTAAGTGGCAGCAAGTGGCAGTAAGTGGTAGTAAGTGGCAGTAAGTGGTAGTAAGTGGTAGTAAGTGGCAGTAAGTGGTAGTAAGTAGCAGCAAGTGGTAGTAAGTGGTAGTAAGTGGTAGTAAGTGGTAGTAAGTGGCAAAAAGTGGTAGTAAGTGGTAGTAAGTGGCAGTAAGTGGTAGTAGGTGGTAGTAAGTGGTAGTAAGTGGTAGTAAGTGGCAGTAAGTGGCAGTAAGTGGTAGTAAGTGGCAGTAAGTGGCAGTAAGTGGCAGTAAGTGGTAGTAAGTGGTAGTAAGTGGCAGTAAGTGGTAGAAAGGGGTTTAGTAAGTGGTAGTAATGGCAGTAAGTGGTAGTAAGTGGTATTAATGGTAGTAAATGGCAGTAAGAGGTAGTAAGTGTAGTAAGTGGCAGTAAGTGGTAGTAAGTGGTAGTAAGTGGCAGTAAGTGGTAGTAAGTGGTAGTAAGTGGCAGTAAGTGGTATAAAGTGGCAGTAAGTGGTAGTAAGTGGCAGTAAGTGGCAGAGAAAAATTTGGTAGTAAGTGGTAGAAAGTGGCAGTAAGGGGGTAGTAAGGGTAGTAAGTGGCAGTAAGTGGTAGTAAGTGCAGTAAGTGGTAGTAAAGGGGGTAGTAAAGTGGTAGTAAGTGGCAGTAAGTGGCAGTAATTTGGTTTAGTAAGTGGCAGTAAGTGGTAGTAAGTGGTAGTAAGTGGCAGTAAGTGGTAGTAGTGGGGCAGTAAGTGGTAGTAAGTGGCAGTAAGTGGCATAAGTGGTAGTAAGTGGTATAAGGGTAGTAAGTGGCAGTAAGTGGTAGAAAGTGGCAGTAAGTGGCAGTAAGGGGTAGTAAGTGGTAGTAAGTGGCATAAGTGGTAGTAAGTGGTAGTAAGTGGCAGTAAGTGGTAGTAAGGGGGTAGTAAGTGGCAGTAAGTGGTATAGTAAGGGGGCAGTAATGGCAGTAAGTGGTAGTAAGTGGTAGTAAGTGGCATTTAAGTGGTGTAAGTGTAGAAAGTGGCAGTAAGTGGTAGTAGTGGTAGTAAGTGGCAGAAAGTCGTAGTAAGGGGATAGTAAGTGGTATAAGTGGCATAAGTGGTAGTAAGTGGCAGTAAGTGGTAGTAAGTGGAGTAAGTGGTATTTAATGGTAGAAAGTGCAGTAAGTGGTAGTAAGTGGCAGTAAGTGGTAGTAAGTGGTAGTAAGTGGTAGTAAGTGGCAGTAAGTGGTAGTAAGTGGTAGTAAGTGGCAGTAAGTGGTAGTAAGTGGTAGTAAGTGGCAGTAGTGGCAGTAAGTGGCAGTAAGGGGAAATAAGTGGCAGTAATTTGATAGTAAATGGCAGTAATTTGGTAGTAAGTGGTAGTAAGTGGCAGTAAGTGGCGTAAGTGGCCAGTAAGTGGTAGTAAAAAATGGCAGTAAGTGGCAGTAAGTGGCAGTAAGTGGTAGTAAGTGGTAGTAAGTGGAAAGTAAGTGGTGTAAGTGGTAGTAAGTGGCATAAGTGGCAGAAATTTGGGCAGAAAGTGGTAGTAAGTGGTAGCAAGTGGTAGTAAGTGGTAGTAAATGGCAGTAAGTGGTAAGTGGTAGTAAGTGGTAGTAAGTGGTAGTAAGTGGCAGTAAGTGGTAGTTAAGTGGCATATAGTGGTAGTAAATGCAGTAATGGTAGTAAGGGGCAGTAAGTGGTAATAAGTGGTAGTAAGTGGTAGTAAGTGGCAGTAAGTGGTAGTAATTGGTAGTAAGTGGCAGTAAGTGGTAGTAAGTGGCAGTAAGTGGTAGTAAGTGGCAGTAAGTGGCAGTAAGTGGTAGTAAGTGGCAGTAAGTGGTAGTAAGTGGCAGTAAGTGGTAGTAAGTGGTAGTAAGTGGCAGTAAGTGGTAGTAAGTGGCAGTAAGTGGTAGTAAGTGGCATTAAGTGATAGTAAGTGGTAGTAAGTATTAGTAAGTGGCAGTAAGTGGTAGTAAGTGGTAGTAAGTGGTAGTAAGTGGCAGTAAGTGGTAGTAAGTGGTAGTAAGTGGCAGTAAGTGGTAGTAAGTGGTAGTAAGTGGCAGTAAGTGGTAGTAAGTGGCAGTAAGTGGTAGTAAGTGGCAGTAAGTGGTAGTAAGTGGTAGTAGGTGGTAGTAAGTGGCAGTAAGTCGTAGTAAGTGGCAGTAAGTGGTAGTAAGTGGTAGTAAGTGGTAATAAGTGGCAGTAAGTGGTAGTAAGTGGCAGTAAGGGGGTAGTAAGTGGTAGTAAGTGGTAGTAAGTGCAGTAAGTGGTAGTAATGGGCAGTAAGTGGCAGTAAGTGACAGTAAGTGGTAGTAAGTGGCAGTAAGTGGAAAGTAAGTGTCAGTAAGGGTTTAGTAAGTGGCAGTAAGTGGTAGTAAGTGGTAGTAAGTGGTAGTAAGTGGAAATCAAGTGGTACTGAGAGGCAGCAAGTGGTATTAAGTGGCAGCAGGTGGTATTAAGTGGCAGCAAGTTTTATAAAGTGGCAGCAAGTGGTATTGAGAGGCAGTAGGTTGTGCGAGGCACAATGCCTCTAACCATCATTCTCACCTGCCCTCAGCTCTCTCTAAACACGTTCTGCCGTTCCTCATTCGTTCTTTACGTTCGTTCCCTAAACTCGCAAATCACCCTTCTGCTTTACGTTTGCTCCGTCGTTTCTGTGTTCATCTGGCCGTTTGTTTCCTTTTTCCTCTGATCGTCATTCCTGTGCTTCTCTGGCAACCGTTCCTCTCTACGCTTGCTCCGTCGTTCCAGCATTCCTCTTGTCGTCTTCCAGCATTCCTCGTTCTATTCCAGTGTTCCCCTGGCCGTCGTTCCCGCATTCCCCTAGCTGTCATTCCAGCATTCCCCTTGCCGTCGTTCCATTCTAATGTTCTCCTAGTTTTCGTTCCAATATTCCCTCTGGCTGTCGTTTCAGCGTTCCCCCGGTTGTGGTTTCCCGCATTCCTGGTGGTCGTAATTTTCCCAAAAACACTGAGGGTCGTGCACATCGTGGCAGCTTTAAGTGCGGGGGCCCTTCCCCACCAAAAATTCTTTTCTTTCATGTAAAGTGACGTAATGATCCTTGCACCTTGGTGGTTGCCGACGGTGCCTAGCCCTGGGATGCTTCCTTGCGCTGTGGCTGGTGGCTGGGCTGGCTGGCTGGCTGGCTGGCTGGGTGGCTGGCCGGCTGGCTGACTGGCTGATGGCTTCCTGCTCCTGTTTTCTTGCGAGATATGACACGTTGATTCAACTTATTTACTGCCTCATCTGATATAATTAGGTGTGTGTGTGTGTGTGTGTGTGTGTGTGTGTGTGTGTGTGTGTGTATTTCTGTGTACTCATTTTCGGCTATAATAATATAATAATTTATAATAATTATTATAAATTATTAATAAATTATATTATTATTTTTTTTTTTATTTTTATTAACACATCGGCCGTTTCCCACCCAAAAGGGAGGGTGGGTCCGAAAAACAAAAGCTTCCATCATCATTCACTCCATCACTGTCTTGCCAGAGGCATGCTTACACTACAGTTATAAAACTGCAGCATTAACACCCCTCCTTCAGAGTGCAGGCACTGTACTTCCCATCTCCGGGAATCAAGTCCGGCCTGCCGGTTTCCCTGAATCCCTTCATAAATGTTACCCGCTCACACTCCAACAACACGTTAAAGCCTATAAACCACTTGTCTCCATTTGCTCCTATCCAACACGCTCACGCAAGCTTGCTGGAAGTCCAAGCCCCTCGCACACAAAACCTCCTTTACCCTTCCCCCAACCTTTCTAGGCTGACCCCTACCCCCCCTTCCCCCACTACAGAATTATACACTCTCGAAGTCATTCTATTCGTTCCGGCCTCTCTACATGTCCAAACCATCTGAATAACCCTCCTAAGCCCTCTGGATAATGGTTTTGGTAATCCCACACCTCCTCCTAATCTCCAAACTGCGGATTCTCTGCATTATGTTCACACATAATGCCCTCAGACATGACATCTTCATGCCTCCAGCCTTTTCCTTGTTGCAAACATTCACCACCCACCCATACAAGAGCGTTGGTATAACTATGCTCTCATACATTTTCCCCCCTTGCTTTCATGGATAAAGTTCTTTGTCTCCACAACTCCTCAGTGCACCACTCACCTTTTTCCCCTCGTCAGTTCTGTGATTCACCTCATCTTTCATAGACCCATTTGCTGACACGTCCACTTCAAAATATCTGAATACATTCACCTCTTCCATACTCTCTCCCTCCAGTCTGACATCCAATCTTCCGTTAACTAATTTTTTATCATCACCTTACTCTTTCCTATATTCATCTTTAATTTCCTTATTTTACATACCCTACCAAACTCATCAACCAACCTCTGCAATTTCTCTTCAGAATCTCTCAAAAGCACAGTGTCATCAGCAAAGAGCAACTATTATTATTATTCTTATAAATTAAATTATTATTATTATTATTATTATTATTATTATTATTATTATTATTATTTTTACTTATTATTATTATAAATTATTATTATTATTATTATATTACTTTTATTATTATAAATTATTATTATTATTATTTTATTTAATATTTTTTTACTTTTATTATTTTAAATTATTATTATTATTATAAATTATTATTTAAAAAAATGGTTATGATTATTAATTCACCACGGCTGCTGGAGTGAAACGTGGGAGTGTCATCCGTAGACTTACAGGCGGAGCCCCACACTGTTCCCCCTCTCATGTTAACTTACAACAGCACTAAACTCCACGATCGCTCATATATATATATATATATATATATTATATATATATATTAATAAAAATTTTATATATTATATATATAATATATATATATATATATATATATATATATATAATATATTATAATATTTTTATATTATTATTATATGTATAATTTTGGGTTCCATCCAAATCGTGGCCATATATACTGGATAGACAAAATAAATCTAGTGAGTCCCTATGTAGAGGGCATGAGTAAGAGGTATTGGTCTAGGAAGGGAAGTGAGGGGCAGAGGGAGGGCATTAGGTTGATAGAGAGGGAAGAGGGAGAGCAATAGATTAATAGGGAGGGGGAGGAAGGAGGAAGGAGTAGGGGAACGACTCTAGCTTTTGTTCCTAGGATTGTAAAGTGAGTAACGAGGAGACTTACAGACACTTGCTGGAGATATTGTCCTTCAGACTCGGGTAAACACGACGAAAAATGTGGAGTCGTGAGCGTCTGCATGGAGGGTCATGGTGCTCGACTTTATCCTGGTAATTTGCACGCTTTGGACTGTGATCTGCTGGGACCCCTGAAGTGGCCGGTGCAGACTCCATCAGTGGTCTTTTGTACGCCCTGACAATGGTTTTCATTGACGCTGGCAGTGGTCTGTGTATACCCTGGTATTAGTCAGCATATACCCTGGTATTAGTCTACACAGTCCCTGGTATTAGTCTGCACAGACCCTGGTAGTATTCTACACAGACTCTGGTAGAAGTCTACACAGACCCTAGTAGTAGTCTACACAGACCCTGGCTGGAAGTCTATACAGACTGTAGTAGTCTACAAAGACTCTGGTGATATTCTACATAAACCTTTGTCGCAGTCTACACAGACCCTGGTATTAGTCAGCACAGACCCTGGTAGTTACACAGACCCTGGTAGTAGTCTGCACAGACCTTAGCTAGTAATCTACACAGACCCTGGCTGTAGTTAGATATCTATACAGACCTGGTACTAGTCTTCACCAGTGTTATTCATCCAGGTCGGGCAATTCACAGTAAGATGGACGGAATTTTACACATAGTCGACAACAGTCTAGGAATGGATGGAGAATTGATCAACATTTGAAAGCGAATATAGACAAGCCACTCCTACAAGCCACCCTTGCAACCCATTTTCTCTTACACATAAAAACAAACTGCTGGCAGGGTGGAAGACCAATCACTTAAGTACGATCTTAGATCTTTCTCAAGGCTGATATTATTTTTTCAAGCCAAATTATTATCCGTCAGGTAAGCCTGGCAAAGCATTTGTTAATTGTGTTTGTTTTTGAGGCTTAAGAATAGAAACTTTACACATTTTTATATATAACTGTTTATATTAAATCACCCTGTAACAATTTGTGATGGATTTAAAAAGAGAGGCAT
>NC_069456.1:17185910-17206192 GCF_026875155.1 Cherax quadricarinatus | reverse complement strand
AACTTGCCCTGTTTTGATTTATAGTCAACTATCCGGCTAATGAGTGCACTATCATCGTGGCTAGTCTGTGTTTGTGGAAGCTGAGAGTTTGTGGAAGCTGAGAGTTTGTGGAGGCTGAGAGTTTGTGGAAGCTGAGAGTTTGTGGAAGCTGAGAGTTTGTGGAAGCTGAGAGTTTGTGGAAGCTGAGAGTTTGTGGAAGCTGAGAGTTTGTGGAAGCTGAGAGTTTGTGGAAGCTGAGAGTTTGTGGAAGCTGAGAGTTTGTGGAAGCTGAGAGTTTGTGGAAGCTGAAAGTTTGTGGAAGCTGAGAGTTTGTGGAAGCTGAGAGTTTGTGGAAGCTGAGAGTTTGTGGAAGCTGAGAGTTTGTGGAAGCTGAGAGTTTGTGGAAGCTGAGAGTTTGTGGAAGCTGAGAGTTTGTGGAAGCTGAGAGTTTGTGGAAGCTGAGAGTTTGTGGAAGCTGAGAGTTTGTGGAAGCTGAGAGTTTGTGGAAGCTGAGAGTTTATGGAAGCTGAGAGTTTGTGGAAGCTGAGAGTTTGTGGAAGCTGAGAGTTTGTGGAAGCTGAGAGTTTGTGGAAGCTGAGAGTTTGTGGAAGCTGAGAGTTTGTGGAAGCTGAGAGTTTGTGGAAGCTGAGAGTTTGTGGAAGCTGAGAGTATGTGGAAGCTGAGAGTTTGTGGAAGCTGAGAGTTTGTGGAAGCTGAGAGTTTGTGGAAGCTGAGAGTTTGTGGAAGCTGAGAGTTTGTGGAAGCTGAGAGTTTGTGGAAACTGAGAGTTTGTGGAAGCTGAGAGTTTGTGGAAGCTGAGAGTTTGTGGAAGCTGAGAGTTTGTGGAAGCTGAGAGTTTGTGGAGGCTGAGAGTTTGTGGAGGCTGAGAGTTTGTGGAAGCTGAGAGTTTGTGGAAGCTGAGAGTTTGTGGAAGCTGAGAGTTTGTGGAAGCTGAGAGTTTGTGGAAGCTGAGAGTTTGTGGAAGCTGAGAGTTTGTGGAAGCTGATAAGCTGCAACACCAGCTTATCAATACTGTTTCGCCCACATAGAGGAAGAAGAGGCGATCAGTCCCATAACCTCGATACAAGGTGATCAGTCCCATAACCTTGATACAAGGTGATCAGTCCCATAGCCTTGATACAAGGTGATCAGTCCCATAGCCTTGATACAAGGAGATCAGTCCCATAGCCTTGATACAAGGTGATCAGTCCCATAGCCTTGATACAAGGTGATCAGTCCCATAGCCTTGATACAAGGTGATCAGTCCCATAGCCTTGATACAAGGTGATCAGTCCCATAGCCTTGATACAAGGTGATCAGTCCCATAGCCTTGATACAAGGTGATCAGTCCCATAGCCTTGATACAAGGTGATCAGTCCCATAGCCTTGATACAAGGTGATCAGTCCCATACCCTTGATACAAGGTGATCAGTCCCATACCCTTGATACAAGGTGATCAGTCCCATAGCCTTGATACAAGGTGATCAGTCCCATAGCCTTGATACAAGGTGATCAGTCCCATACCCTTGATGCGAGACGTTCACTCCTTTACCCATAATAGGTTTTCAGTTTCTCAACCGAAACTTCTCAACCAGACCCGAACAGCTGAGCGAAACATCAACCCGCCTGACCAGGATCCAACCAAATATTCAGAATTCCCATTTTTTTTACTCCCTAAAAACTGTCAACTTTCCAACGAGCAAAGTCTCAAGATGTGACCAGTGGGACGGTAGTCGAGTCCAACTTGAACCCGAAAGTCTTGCCGCACTCCAAGTATCGTAAAAGACTTAAGGTATTGTAATGTATGCGATACCGCAGGCCTGAGGGCGCTGTAAAGTATAAAGTACGCTTTATTGATGTATGTACTCTGATGGGGAAAGATAAGGGGGGCTTTATTGATGTATGTACTCTGATGGGGAAAGATAAGGGGGGCTTTATTGATGAATGTACTCTGAGGGGGAAAGATAAGGGGGGCTTTATTGATGTATGTACTCTGATGGGGAAAGATAAGGGAGGCTTTATTGATGAATGTACTCTGAGGGGGAAAGATAAAGTGGGCTTTATTGATTGTACTCTGATGGGGAAAGATAAGGGGGCTTTATTGATGTATGTACTTTGATGGGAAAGATAAGGGGGGCTTTATTGATGAATGTACTCTGAGGGGGAAAGATAAAGGGGGCTTTATTGATGTATGTACTCTGAGGGGGGAAAATAAGGGGGGCTTTACTGATGAATGTACTCTGAGGGGGAAAGATAAAGGGGACTTTATTGATGTATGTACTCTGATGGGGAAAGATAAGGGGGATTTATTGATGTATGTACTCTGAGGGGGAAAGATAAAGGGGGCTTTATTGATGTATGTACTCTGATGGGGAAAGATAAGGGGGGCTTTATTGATGTATGTACTCTGAGGGGGGAAAATAAGGGGGGCTTTACTGATGAATGTACTCTGAGGGGGAAAGATAAAGGGGACTTTATTGATGTATGTACTCTGATGGGGAAAGATAAGGGGGGTTTTATTGATGAATGTACTCTGAGGGGGAAAGATAAAGGGGGATTTATTGATGTATGTACTCTGATGGGGAAAGATAAGGGGGGCTTTATTGATGAATGTACTCTGAGGGAGAAAGATAAGGGGGGTTTTATTGATGTATGTACTCTGAGGGGAATATAAGGGGTGCTTTATTGATGTATGTGCTCTGAGGGGAAGATAAGGGGTGCTTTATTGATGTATGTGCTCAGAGGGGAAGATAAGGGGTGCTTTATTGATGTATGTACTCTGAGGGGAAGGATAAAGGGATTCAACCCTCAAAATATTATTTTTCTCTATGGAAAATCTTAATAAATACCATTTCAATAAAGAATTGAACCCCAAAACAGTGTTTTTAATAGTGGAAAATGTGATAAATACCAAATAAACAAAAGACTGAACCCTTAAAGCAGTGTTTTTATTAATGGAAATTCCTAGTTGAACCCCAAATAAACTAAGAATTGAACCCACGACACAGAGTTTTTCGATTAATCAAAATTCCTTTTTTTTCATTGCTAGGTAACAAAGTTCATTTGCACACATATATACTCCGTCACTGCCCTGTTGGGCAGCATATATTTTTATAGATATGTTAGGTGTTTAATAGTTCATAAAGGTGGACAAAAATAGCGACGTAAACATAGGGGATTTTTTTTTTAACAAATAAATGTAGGAAGTATTAATGTTTATCGTTGGTTGGTGAGTGTTTGTGAGGACGTGTTTAGCTAGGAGGAGTTCCCACGAGCAGTGACGCTTGTTGCAGACACTGCAGTGGGTGTTGCAGTGAAGTGGGTGTTGCAGTGAAGTGGGTGTTGCAGACACTGCAGTGGGTGTTGTAGACAGTGAAGTGGGTGTTGCAGACACTGCAGTGGGTGTTGCAGTGAAGTGGGTGTTGCAGACACTGAAGCGTGTGTTGCAGACAGTGAAGTGGGTGTTGCAGACACTGAAGTGAGTGTTGCAGACACTGCAGTGGGTGTTGCAGTGAAGTGGGTGTTGCAGACACTGCAGCGGGTGTTGCAGTGAAGTGGGTGTTGCAGACACTGCAGCGGGTGTTGCAGTGAAGTGGGTGTTGCAGACACTGAAGTGAGTGTTGCAGACACTGCAGTGGGTGTTGCAGACACTGCAGCGGGTGTTGCAGTGAAGTGGGTGTTGCAGACACTGAAGCGTGTGTTGCAGACAGTGAAGTGGGTGTTGGAGACACTGAAGTGAGTGTTGCAGACACTGCAGCGGGTGTTGCAGTGAAGTGGGTGTTGCAGACACTGCAGCGGGTGTTGCAGTGAAGTGGGTGTTGCAGACACTGCAGCGGGTGTTGCAGTGAAGTGGGTGTTGCAGACACTGCAGCCGGTGTTGTAGACATTGAAGTGGGTGTTGCAGTGAAGTGTGTGTTGCAGACACTGAAGTGAGTGTTGCAGACACTGAAGCGTGTGTTGCAGACAGTGAAGTGGGTGTTGCAGACACTGCAGTAGGTGTTGCAGTGAAGTGGGTGTTGCAGACACTGAAGCGTGTGTTGCAGACAGTGAAGTGGGTGTTTCAGACACTGAAGTGAGTCTTGCAGACACTGCAGCGGGTGTTGCAGTGAAGTGGGTGTTGCAGACACTGCAGCCGGTGTTGTAGACATTGAAGTGGGTGTTGCAGTGAAATGAGTGTTGCAGGCACTGCAGTCGGTGTTGTAGACGCTGAAGTAGGTGTTGCAGACACTGTAGCGGGTGTTGCAGATAGTGAAGCGGGTGTTGCGGATATTGAAGCGGTTGTTGCAGACACTGAAGCGCGTGTTGGATACTGAAGTAGGTGTTGCAGAGACTGAAACACATGTTGCACACGCTGAAGCGGGTGTTGCACACACTGATGCGGGTATTGCAGGCACAGAAGCTAGAGTTGCAGAGAATGATGTAGACATCCCAACTGACCACTTCAAACCCTCCGAGTATCCTGTACGTCCTAATCATGTCTCCCCCTAGTCCTACTCACTTCTAAGGGCACTTGAATATGTGTATGCGTGTGTGTGTGTGTGTGTGTGTGTGTGTGTGTGTGTGTGTGTGTGTGTGTGTGTGTGTGTGTGTGTGTGTGTGGTGTGTGTGTGTGTGTGTGTGTATGTGTGTGTGTGTGTGTGTGTGTGTGTGTGTATGGAGGAGTCCTGGTAACTTATACCATAAATAAGATTATATACAAAAACAAGAATGAGATATGGCTACAGTTTCCACGAGTTGTGAATATCAATCTTCAACTTTTTTCTGAACTAGAAATCTGTATAACTTCGAGTGCAATAAAACTCCGGCGTTGATAACACTGAAAATTGTGTGGAAAATGATAAGCTGGGGAAAAATATGCAAATTAGTGATGTTGTTCGCGTAAAAAAAGTAAATGACAGATAGGGAAAGAGAGAGAGGAGAGAGAGAGAGAGAGAGAGAGAGAGAGAGAGAGAGAGAGGAGAGAGAGGAGGGGAGAGGGGAGAGAGGAGAGACAGACAGAGACAGAGAGACAGAGACTCGGAGGTCCCATCAAGGGGCCAAGATTATATATTTTGAACTAGGTTAGCAACTCTCGTGTATTATCTAGGTGCTTGAGGCAAGGATAGAAAACCTGAAGGCTCCCTTCCCACCAGCAACTCCCGCTAACCACTGCCAGCGTGAAAACAGTGACAAAAATATGCCATACAATACTGTACAGAGAACAGGTACCAGCTTGGTACCTCTTCTCTGTACCCTCTCCAGTGATGGTACCAGCTTGGTACCTCTTCTCTGTACCCTCTCCAGTGATGGTACCAGCTTGGTACCTCTTCTCTGTATCCTCTCCAGTGATGGTACCAGCTTGGTACCTCTTCTCTGTACCCTCTCCAGTGATGGTACCAGCTTGGTACCTCTTCTGTATCCTCTCCAGTGATGGTACCAGCTTGGTACCTCTTCTCTGTATCCTCTCCAGTGATGGTACCAGCTTGGTACCTCTTCTCTGTACCCTCTCCAGTGATGGTACCAGCTTGGTACCTCTTCTCTGTACCCTCTCCAGTGATGGTACCAGCTTGGTACCTCTTCTCTGTATCCTCTCCAGTAATGGTACCAGCTTGGTACCTCTTCTCTGTACCCTCTCCAGTAATGGTACCAGCTTGGTACCTCTTCTCTGTATCCTCTCCAGTGATGGTACCAGCTTGGTACCTGTTCTCTATACCTCTCCAGTGATGGTACCAGCTTGGTACCTCTTCTCTGTACCCTCTTCAGTGATGGTACCAGCTTGGTACGTCTTCTCTGTACCCTTTCCAGTGATGGCACCAGCTTGGTACCTCTTCTCTGTACCCTCTCCAGTAATGGTACCAGCTTGGTACCTCTTCTCTGTACCCTCTCCAGTAATGGTACCAGCTTGGTACCTCTTCTCTGTACCCTCTTCAGTGATGGTACCAGCTTGGTACCTCTTCTCTGTACCCTCTCCAGTGATGGTACCAGCTTGGTACCTCTTCTCTGTACCTCCTCCAGTGATGGCACCAGCTTGGTACCTCTTCTCTGTACCATATTCAGTGATGGTACCAGCTTGGTAGCTCTTCTCTGTACCCTCTCCAGTGATGGTGCCAGCTTGGTAGCTCTTCTCTGTACCCTCTCCAGTGATGGTGCCAGCTTGGTACCTCTTCACTGTACCCTCTCCAGTGATGGTACCAGCTTGGTACCTCTTCTCTGTACCCTCTCCAGTGATGGCACCAGCTTGGTACCTCTTCTCTGTACCATATTCAGTGATGGTACCAGCTTGGTACCTCTTCTCTGTACCCTCTCCAGTGATGGTGCCAGCTTGGTAGCTCTTCTCAGTACCCTCTCCAGTGATGGTACCAGCTTGGTACCTCTTCTCTGTACCCTCTCCAGTGATGGTACCAGCTTGGTACCTCTTCTCTGTACCCTCTCCAGTGATGGTGCCAGCTTGGTAGCTCTTCACTGTACCCTCTCCAGTGATGGTACCAGCTTGGTACCTCTTCTCTGTACCCTCTCCAGTGATGGTGCCAGCTTGGTAGCTCTTCACTGTACCTCTCCAGTGATGGTACCAGCTTGGTACCTCTTCTCTGTACCCTCTCCAGTGATGGTACCAGCTTGGTACCTCTTCTCTGTACCCTCTTCAGTGATAGTACCAGCTTGGTACCTCTTCTCTGTACCCTCTTCAGTGATGGTACCAGCTTGGTAGCTCTTCACTGTACCCTCTCCAGTGATAGTACCAGCTTGGTAGCTCTTCTCTGTACCCTCTCCAGTGATGGTACCAGCTTGGTAGCTCTTCTCTGTACCCTCTCCAGTGATGGTACCAGCTTGGTAGCTCTTCTCTGTACGCTCTCCAGTGATGGTACCAGCTTGGTAGCTCTTCTCTGTACGCTCTCCAGTGATGGTACCAGCTTGGTAGCTCTTCTCTGTACCCTCTTCAGTGATGGTACCAGCTTGGTACCTCTTCTCTGTACCCTCTTCAGTGATGGTACCAGCTTGGTAGCTCTTCTCTGTACCCTCTCCAGTGATGGTACCAGCTTGGTAGCCCTTCTCTGTACCCTCTCCAGTGATGGTACCAGCTTGGTAGCTCTTCTCTGTACCCTCTTCAGTGATGGTACCAGCTTGGTACCTCTTCTCTGTACCCTCTTCAGTGATGGTACCAGCTTGGTAGCTCTTCTCTGTACCCTCTCCAGTGATGGTACCAGCTTGGTACCTCTTCTCAGTACCCTCTCCAGTGATGGTACCAGCTTGGTACCTCTTCTCTGTACCCTCTTCAGTGATGGTACCAGCTTGGTACCTCTTCTCTGTACCCTCTTCAGTGATGGTACCAGCTTGGTAGCCCTTCTCTGTACCCTCTCCAGTGATGGTACCAGCTTGGTACCTCTTCTCTGTACCCTCTTCAGTGATGGTACCAGCTTGGTAGCCCTTCTCTGTACCCTCTCCAGTGATGGTACCAGCTTGGTAGCTCTTCTCTGTACCCTCTCCAGTGATGGTACCAGCTTGGTAGCTCTTCTCTGTACCCTCTTCAGTGATGGTACCAGCTTGGTACCTCTTCTCTGTACCCTCTTCAGTGATGGTACCAGCTTGGTAGCTCTTCTCTGTACCCTCTCCAGTGATGGTACCAGCTTGGTAGCTCTTCTCTGTACCCTCTTCAGTGATGGTACCAGCTTGGTACCTCTTCTCTGTACCCTCTTCAGTGATGGTACCAGCTTGGTAGCTCTTCTCTGTACCCTCTCCAGTGATGGTACCAGCTTGGTACCTCTTCACTGTACCATCTCCAGTATATCTTCCTCTTCTAAATAACTGAGAGACCTTATACGTGGTCCAACAAGTGCATTAGAGAGAGAAAGAGAGAGAGGGAGAGAGAGATAGAGAGAGAGAGATGGGGAGAGAATGCGCCTAGATGAAACGCAATAAAAACATTTAATAGGCAAGAATAACTAGAGAATGGAATATAAATGATAAAGTGAGGGGAGGGGAGAACTGACCGAGGAGAAATGGAAGTAATGAATAAGGTTAAGACCGGAGGAGGGTGGGTGGTAGTGACGGAGGGTGGGTGGTAGTGACGGAGGGTGGGTGGTAGTGACGGAGGGTGGGTGGTAGTGACGGAGGGTGGGTGGTAGTGACGGAGGGTGGGTGGTAGTGACGGAGGGTGGGTGGTAGTGACGGAGGGTGGGTGGTAGTGACGGAGGGTGGGTGGTAGTGACGGAGGGTGGGTGGTAGTGACGGAGGGTGGGTGGTAGTGACGGAGGGTGGGTGGTAGTGACGGAGGGTGGGTGGTAGTGACGGAGGGTGGGTGGTAGTGACGGAAGGTGGGTGGTAGTGACGGAGGGGGGGGTGGTAGTGAGGGAAGGGGGGCGGGGTTAGTGAGGGAAGGTCGGGGTTAGTGACGGAAGGTGCTTTGGAAAAGGGACGGGGGGTGGGGGGGTTGGACGGAAGGGGGGTTGGTAGTGAGGGGAAGGGGGGTTGGTTTTTGCGGGGGGTGGGGGGTATGACGGAAGGTGGGGGGTGTGAGGGAAAGGTGCGGGGTAGTGGGAAGGTCGGGTAGTGAGGGAGGGGGGGGGTGGTAGTGACGGAAGGTGGGGGGTTAGTGAGGGAAAGGTGCGGGGTTGTGACGGGGGGGGTGGGGGGGACGGAAGGTGGGTGGTATGAGGGAAAGGGGGGGTGGAGTGACGGAGGGGGGGGGGTGGTAGTGAGGGAGGGGGGGTTGAGTGAGGGAAGGTGGGTGGTGTGACGGGGGGTGGGGGGTTTATGACGGAAGGGGGGGGTAGTGACGGAGGGTGGGGGGTAGTAAAGGAGGGTGGGGGGGTAGTAAAATTTGGGGGGTTTTGGGTGGTATAAAGGAGGGGGGGTGGTTTAGTGACGGAGGGGGGGGTGGTATGCGGGGGGTGGGTGGTAGTGATGGAGGGGGGGGTTGGTTTAAGTAAAGGGGGGTGGGGGGTATTAAGGGGGGTTGGGGGGTAGGGACGGAAGGGGGGTTTGGTGGGTGACGGAGGGTGTGGGGTGGTTTTTGGAAAGGTGGGTGGAAATGGGGGGGGGGGTAGGGGACGGAGGGGGGGGTGGTAGTGATGGGAGGGTGGGGGGTATTGGGGAGGGGGGGTGGTAGTGAGGGTGGGTGGGGGGTTAGTGAGGGTGGGGGGGGGAAAGTGATGGAGGGGGGGGTTTGGTAGTGAGGGG
Source organism: Cherax quadricarinatus (assembly GCF_026875155.1). Lineage (NCBI taxonomy): Eukaryota > Metazoa > Arthropoda > Malacostraca > Decapoda > Parastacidae > Cherax > Cherax quadricarinatus. The sequence continues at coordinate 17,197,060 of NC_069456.1, read as the reverse complement.
AGGGTGGGGGGTTTGTGACGGGGGGTGGGTGTAGTAAGGGAGGGGGGGTGGTAGTGAGGGAGGGTGGGGGGTTACGGGGGGGGTTTTGGGTTTGCGGAGGGTGGTTGACGGGGGGTCGTTAGTGTGGGGGGTTGGGTGGTAGTGACGGGGGGTGGGTGGTAGTGAGGGGGGGGGTGTAGTGACGGAGGGTGGGGGGTTATAAAGGGGGGTGGTTATGAGGGAGGGGGGGGGGTATTTGAAGGGTGGGGGGGTAGGGGAATGGAGGGGGGGTGGTTGACCGGAGGGTGGGGGGTATTGACGGGGGGGTGGGGGGTAGTGATGGAGGGTGGGTGGTAGTAATGGGAGGTGGGGGGTAGTGAGGAGGGGGGTTTTGGTAGTGATGGGGGGTGGGGGGGGTTAATGATGGGGGTGGGGGGGTTGATGGGGGGTTGGGGGGTGGATGGGGGGTGGGGGGTAGGGAGGGGGGTGGGGGGTAGTGTTGGGGGGTGGGGGGTGGGAGGGGGGGGGTGGTAGAAGTGTTTAGGGGGAAGGGGGGGTTGATGCCGGGGTGGGTTGGTTAGTGCGGGGGTGGGGGAGGGGTTCGGAGGGTGGGGGTTTTGTGACGGAGGGGGGGTGGAGTGACGGAGGGTGGGTGGTAGTGTTGGGGGGTGGGGTAGTGAGGGAGGGGGGGGGTAGTTTGGGGGGGTTTGGTAGGGGAGGGAGGGGGGTTGAAGTGGGGGTGGGGGGTTAGTGTTGGTTTGGGGTTTGTTTGGAGGGGGGGTGGTATGATGGAGGGGGGTGGTAGTGATGGAGGGGGTGTGGTTAGGGGGGGGGGGTTAGTGGGGGGGGGTGGAGGTTTGTGAGGAGGGGGGGTGGTAAGGAGGGGGGGTTTGGGTAGTGACGGGGGTGGGTGGTATGAAGGGGGGTGGTTTGCGGGGGGGGTTTGATTGGGGAGGGGGGGTTTGGGGGGATGGATTGGGGGAGGGTTTATAAAGGGGGTTTGGGTTGACGGGGGTTGGGGGGTATGACGGGGGGGAGGTATTAGGGGGTGGAGGGTTTGTGACGGGGGGTTGGGGGGGTGATGGGAGGGGGGGTGGTAGTAAAGGAGGGGGGGTTGGTTAAGGGGGGTTGGTTTGAAAGTGGGGTGTTTTTGGGTAACGGAGGGGGGGGGTTTAGTGAGGGGAGGGTGGTGGTAGTGAGGGAGGGGGAGGGTAGTGACGAGGGGGGTTTATAAAGGAATGGGGGGTAGGGAAGGAGGGGGGGTTTAAAAGGAGGAGGGTTTTAGGGGGAGGGGGGGTGGATTTGAGGGAGGGTGGTTAAATGAGGGAGGGGGGATCGTAGTGAGGGGGGTGGTGGTTGCGGGGGGTGGAGGGTATGACGGAGGGTGGATGATAGTGCCGGGGGGAAAAATTGGTAGGGGAAGGGAGGTGGATGGAGGACGGGGGGTGGATGGTATTTCGGAGGGGGGGGAGGGTTTCGGGGTGGTGTAGTGAGGGAGGGTGGGGGGTAGTAGGGGGGTGGGGGTTTTTAAAGGAGGGGGGTATTGATGGAATGGGGTAGTACAGGGGGGGTGGTAGTGACGGGGGGTGGATTAGTGAGGGATGGGGGGTATAAAGGGAGGGTGGGGGGTAGTCGGGGGGTTGGAGGGTTGGAAAAGGGGGGTGGGGGGGGTAGTAAAGGGGGGGGGGGGGGAAGGTGGGGGGGTTTTTGGAAAAGGGGGGGGGTTAGTGAGGGGAGGGTGGGGGTTTTTTGGGGGGGTTTTTAATTTTTTTTCCTGGTTTTTCCCCTTCCCCTACCTCTTCCCCCCTCCCCCTCTCCTCCCTCCCCGGGATATTAAAAATTTTCAAAAACACTTTTCCATTTTTTTTTTTAAATTTTAAAAAATTTTATCTTTTTTAAATCCATAGAATATATCCGGGACCCCAATAAATATATCCTGCCCCCCAAAGGGGGCATATATCCTATCCCCGTGTATATCCGACTAATATTAAGTTTTTCTTTTCAAATTACCCTATTGTTTTTTGGGGAAAAATTTCCCCCACTTTTGTTTGGGGACTTTCCCCGGGGAGTTTATATGTTGTGGGAAAACTTAAAACCCTTTGCAAAGTTTTCTATATTAGTTTTAAACAAGGGTTAAAATTTTTTATAAGCTTTTTTAAATGGCTTTGTCTTTTGACGGGGCTATGTTTCCATTTTTTATTATTGCCCTTTTGGGCCATGAATTTTCTTTTTTAGAGCAAAGTTTTAATTTTAAATTAACCTTGGGGGGACCGGGGGTTTAAGGGGGTCCTGCGCCCCCGGGGGGGCCGGGTTCCGTAAACCGGGGGCCCTCGCGGTGAACGGGGCCTTTCAACCACCCCCTAAACCCACGGGGGTTATTAAAGGCTTTTGTTTGGGCCCAAAAAATGCCTATATATGAATTAAATCTTATAAAAAAAAATCCCCACCCCTCATTTTTTCCTCTCAATACCGCCAAGATTTTTTCAAATTTTTAATTTAAATTTTTTCTTGGAGAATTTAAGGGCCCCTTTTGGGGGGGGCCTTCTCTCACGGGTTATTTTTGGGGGTTGGGGGTGGGAAATTTGGGTTTAAAACCCAATGGGCAACCGAAAATTTGGATGATGGACTAAAAATTTCCGAGTACAGGCTGGGGGACTGATTACCTCTTTGTTATTGTCTGTATTGGACTGAAGATGCCACTGGTTGGCGCAAAGGTGCTTCCTGTGATCGTATTTGCTTGGACCTCCTCCACCTCTTTTCTGCAACATTGCAAGCTCCTGATGTGTTGATTGCAACACGAAAGGCCTAGAGTTATTATTCAACCCCCGTGGTAGTTTGTGTGTGTGTGTGTTAAGTGCAGTATTTAACAATGTTGTGTACATGATTCAATTTGATCAAGCAAGGGTTGATGGTATTCCATTAACTCTCCGGCACTGTGCCATTAATTTAGCCGATTGTGTAGAGACTGGCACTGACCTGACGCTGGGTTAACTGTGGCACTCGTGTCAGCAGTACGTTCGTAACTGCCTATAAAGATTGTCAGGTATATTACAGAGGGTAACGGCCTGGCCTTCCACACACACACACACACAAACACACACACACACACACACACACACACACACACACACACACACACACACACACACACACACACACACACACACACACAGAAAAATATGCTAAAATCGTTATATTTCGACGATTCAGTGAGGTTTGAGGCGTTTTTCTAACATACCTCAATTTCTTTTAGCTAAAATATACATCTAAATCATAGTTAAAACATGATTTATATGTATGTAAAAAGGTTTATAATTGTATTATATAGTTATACCAAATTAGTAAAGTTACACATTGAATCCGTTGCTCACTTCTGTTTTTTCTGATAAAGAATCGAAATAAATGTATTTGAACCCTGTCTGGATTGGGCATAAGTGTCTTAATATCTGAATACTGTATTTTCTGTCATATAAGGCGCATTGTCCCCCTCGAAAAGTATTGAGAAATCATCCTGCGCCTTATATGCTCAGGGTCAAGGTCAAGGATAGGCTTTGGATAACTCTTTAGCAGCTGTTTACTGACGTCACGTTACAACTGCTTGGTAACACTCTCTTATACTTCTCGTGTGATCGTGCGCCTTATATGCCGGAAAATACGGTAAGCTGCGTTCTCCCTGGGAAGGATTTTGAGTCACGGCAGCCGCTGGTCCCAGACAAGGGTAGGCCTATTTAAAACTTTATGGTGTGATTATACTCGTGAGGACGCAAGGCCTAGTTCTCTACGATACTTGGTAACGTTAGGTTAGGTTATTTTTGAAGGAGATATCGTGTTGATAATTCCGTTGTAGACCAGGAGGCGAGCAGGAGGAGAAGCAGCAACAGCAGGACAAGCAGCAACAGCAGGACAAGCAGCAACAGCAGGACAAGCAGCAACAGCAGGAGAAGCAGCAACAGCAGGACACGCAACAACAGCAGGTGTTGCAACCCCTGAATGGGTTACAATGATTATTATGTATATATGTAATGTATATTATCTTTTCATATAATTTTATATTGCTTATATTTGCGATAATAGCTAAATCGTAAATGTATGACTTTATATTATTATTTGACTGTTATATTGTTATTTAGCTTATGTTGTTAGGATGTATATAAAATGTGCTCAGTTAGGCTTGATTGTCAAACTACTGTAATTATCGCTTGTCGCTCGTTATACTGCCGGCTTCTGAGCTGCAGTTGTCCACGTAGCTATCACGTGATCGAGGGGGGGTGTCCTCACCTCGTCTGAAGAGTCAGTCTGCTGGAGACTCGCTTGCTGGTTGGACAGATTGTCTGTCTCATTATTCTTGTTAGTTCTGTAGAACTTTGTTCACAGAACATTGTAAAGACTTTGTGATTTTCGACGTTGTACTGAGGTTGTGTGTCACTTAGACACTCTGACATCTCAGGTCCTTAGCTATAGCTTCTGACCTATATTTTGTACTGGTTCCTGTGTATTGTCACAGTCACAGTTTTACCTATGCTGAACAAAGATTCAGTATTATGGGAGTTTTGTAACTTTTGTGGAGGATCTGCAGATGGTCCCTACTTAGTGTCGTTATATTATCTCCTTGTTCCTGATTCTGTGTCGCAGTCGCTTGATATTGCATTGTTATTGGGCTTTGTATTCTTTGTTGTTCAAGCAGACTGTTCGGGTTGCCAGTCGGTCAAGAAGTTAGTTTATTCGAGGACTTTGTCAGTCACTTGTTTAAGTCTTATTCGAGTCTTGAGACATAGCTAACTACTTAAGAGCACTTACACGCATACACACACTTACTTGTACATATTTGTAATACCCTTAAATTAAATGTTAATGCCCAGAGGGTACTTAAGAATTAAAATTTGTAAATAGGGTCTTTCACCCAACAAAATATTGAACTCGGGGGGAGATTGATTTTTTTTTAATTGCTGTGTTTTAAATTTTATTTTGTTAATATCCCCTTAGAAAACTTACTACTAAAAATTTTTTTAAATTTTAATTTTTCTAGTTAGTACCCCAAACCATTGTAACCCCTAAAGCACTATTGAACCATACAAAAATTTTAAAAATGGAAATTGGCCCAAGGATACTGACTACTTTGTTACAAAAAAACCCAGAAAACAGGCTGGATGCAAAAGGGCATTTCCTTTCTGATATTCGGGAGATCTCAAAGCTTTTAAAAACGGGGTTTTTTGTAACAAGGACAAGCACAACACCCAGGAAAATCAGAAAACACCGGGGACAAGCAGCAACAGAAGGACAAGCAGCAACAGCAGGACAACCCAGCAACACCCAGGACAAGCAGCAACAGCAGGACAAGCAGAAACACGGGACAAGCAGCAACAGCAGGACAAGCAAAAACACCCGGGACAAGCAGCAACAGCGGGGACAAGCGGCAACAGCAGGACAAGAAAAACCCAGCAGGACACGCAAAAAACAAATCGCAGAAGCGAGCAGCAAAAAAAAACTCCACCCGTTAGTAGTAAAACAGAAACCCGTAACATAGCAGAAAACACCCCAAAAATCACAAAAAACTACCCCCCGGGTCACCCGATTACCACATCCCCCCCCAAAAGCACCATCCCCCAGTACTACGAGCCCACTACCAAGTACCCCCAGAAAGCACTACCAGCCCCACCCCCAAGCACCACCACCACCACCCCCTTTCCACCAGCCAAAACCACCTCCCCCAACCACACAGCCCCCCACCCTACTCCAAAGCAGCCTACCACACCACCACCCTTACCACCTCACAAAACACTCCCAGCACCCCCAGCACTACCACCCTTCCCCAGCAGCAAAACCAAGCACCCCCACACCACCAAAACCCCCAGCACCAACACCACCAGCATTCCCAAAGCCTCACCACCAGCACCACCAGCCCCAAACCAGCACCCCCACATCCCAAAGCACTACCACCCTCACCACAAAACCAAACCAGCACTCCCAGCCTCACCAGCACACCACCGGGACCGCCAGCACCCCCAGCCTCCCAGTTTTCCAAGCCCCCACAAACCACCACCACCACACCCCCAAGCACCCCCCGGGCACTACCACCCCCACCAGCACCCCCAGCCCACCACCCCCCAGCATTCCCACCCTCACCACCAGCCCCACCGCACCACCAGCACTACCAGCCTACCAGCCTCCCAGCCTCACCACAGCACCCCCAAAGCACTCCCAGTCTCACCCCCAAGCACTCCCAAACCCCTAACACAGCACCGCAGCCCCCAGCCCCACCAGCACCCCAGAAAACCCCCGGGCGCCAAAACACCCCCAGAAACCCTAGAAACCCCCAGCCCCAAACCACCCCAGCACAAACCACACCACCACACCACCAACACCACCAGCACCACCAGCACCACCCCAGCACCACCAGCACCACCACCAGCACCCCAGCACACCAGCACCAACCACCAAACCCCCAGAACCAAACCACCCACCCCACCAGCACCACTAGCACTCCCAGCCTCGCCACCAGCACCCCCACCCTTACCACCCTCACCCAAGCACCACCAGCCTACCCCGGCACCCCCAAAGCACTCCCAAACCCCCTCACCACCAGAAATCCCACACCACCCGGCACCACCACCCCACCCCCCAGCCCCCAAACCAGCCCCTACCAGCCTAAACCAGCAGGGGCCCCCACACCACCAACACCACCAGCCCCACCAGAAACCACCGCACCACCCCCAAAGGCCACCCCCCGGGCCCCCCCAAAATAAAAAGCCCCCAACCCCCAGCACCACCAGCACCACCAACACCACCCCCCACCCACCACCCCCCAGAAACTACCCCCAGCCCCCAAACCAGCACTCCCCGCAGCATAAACCAGCACCACCCGCACCACCAGCATCACCAGCCCCAAACCCACCAGCACCAACCACCAGCAGAAACCAGCACCACCCCTCACCAACAGCACCCCCAGCGCCACAGCCCCAAACCCCAGCACCACCACCAGCCCACCAGCACCAACACCCCCGCACCCCCACACCACCAGAAACCACCAACAGCACCCCCCCACACCACCAGCACCAAACCAGCACCCCCAGCACCCCCAACAGCCCCCAACCCCCCACCTCCCACCAGCACCACCTCACCACCACCAGCACTCCCCACCTGCCCCACCAGCCCCACCAGCACCAACCCCACCACCCCCACCCCACCAGCCCCACCAGCACCCCACACCACCAGCACCACCAGCACCACCAGCCCCACCACCAGCACCACCCCCGGGCACCACCACACCCCCACCAGCACCCCCAGAACCCCCAGCACCACCGCCCCACCACAACCACCCACCACCAGCACCCCCAGTAAGTAAGCAGGGGCCTGGAAGCGCAGATATGCCCCAAAGACCCCGCCGCTTCAGCCCAAAAAATGAAGTCAAAAAAATTTTTTTACTAGAGAGGGAATCGAGTTAAAATTTCCCCCCGGGAAACTTGTTTTTTTAGCCCCTGGTCCCTTGGGGGTGTTTTCTCCTGGCCCCTTAGGTGTATCTCCGGGCCCCTTTTTGGGTTTTGGTGTATCCCCCGGGGTCCCTTAGTGTTATCTCCGGGCCCCTTAGTGTGTATCTCCTGGCCCCTTAGTGTGTCCCTTCAAAAAACAGGGGACTCCAAAACCCATTTATTTTAAATGTTAAAATTCAAGTCTCTCTTAAAATTTTATTTCTGTGCTCAAAATTTTTCAAACCCCTCTCCCCCACTCCTCCACCCACTCTTAAACCCACCCCCTCCCCCCACTCAAAAACCCCATCCTCCACCCACTTTTAAAACCCACCCTCCCCCCACTTTTAAAAACCCAAACTCCTCCCCCCACTTTTAAACCCCACTCCTCCACCCACTTTTAAAACCCACTCCCCCAAAAATTTCTAAACCCCCACTCCTCCACCCACTTTTTAAACCCCAAAACCCCTCCCCCCACTTTTTAAACCCACTCCCCACCCACTTTTTAAACCCACTCCTCCCCCCAAATTTAAAACTCATCCCCCAAACCCACTTTTAAAAACCCATCCCCCCCCCAACTTTTTAAACCCCACCCCCCAAACCCATTTTAAAACCCCACTCCTCCACCCACTTTTAAAACCACTCCCCCACCCTCTTTAAACCCCCACTCCCCCAACCCACTTTTAAAACCCCACCCCTCCACCCCACTTTTAAAACCCCCACTCTCCACCCACCTTAAACCCACCTCCCCCCCATTTTAAAACCCACCCCTTTCCCCCAAATCTTAAACCCATCCCCCCCCAAATTTTAAAACCCACTCCCCACCCCCCCTTTTTAAACCCCACTTTCTACCCACTTTTAAAACCTCACTCCTTACCCACCCCTTAAACCCACTCCCCCCCCATTTTAAAAACCCACTCCTCCACCCCTTTTTAAACCCACCCCCTCCCCCACTCCCCCAACCCACTTTAAAACCCCCCTTTTAAACCCCACTCCCACCCCACTTTTAAACTACCCCCTCCCCCACTCTTAAAACCATTTCTTCCCCCCCACTTTTAAAAACCCACTCCCCCCCCCTTTTTTAAAACCTCACTCTCCCCCCACTTTTTAAACCCACTTTTTTCCACCCACTTTTAAACCCCCCCTCCTCCACCCATTTAAAAAACCCAAAACTCCTCCCCCCACTAAACCCCCACTCCCCCCCCCCAAATTTTTTAAACCCCCCTTCCTCCCCCCACTCTTAAACCCCACTCCCCACCCCTCTTAAACCCACCCCCCACCCACTCTTAAACCACTCCCCCACCCACTTTTAAAACCCACTCCTCCCCCCATTTTTAAATCATCCTCTACCCACTCTTAAACCCACTCCTCCCCCAAAATTTTAAAAAACCCCCCCTTCCACCCCCCTTTTAAACCCCAAATTCCTCCCCCCCACTCTTAATCACTCCCCCCAACCACCCCTTAAAAACCCACCCCTTCCACCCCCCCCCTTAAAAACCCCACTCCTCCCCCACCCACTTTTAAACCCCACTCCCCCAATAAACTTTTTAAATCACTCCTCCACCCTTTTTAAAACTCCACCTTTCCACCCACTCTTAAACCCACTCCCCACCCACTTTTAAACCCCTTTTCCTTCCACCACTTTTAAAACCCACTCCTCCACCCACTCTTAAACTCACCCTCCCCAACTCTTGAACCCATTTCTTCCACCCACTTTTTAAACCCACTTTTCCCACCCCTTTTAAACCCCACTCTTCCACCCACTCTTCCCCCACCCCTCCACCCATTTCTTAAACTCACTCCCCCACCAACTCTTGAACTCCCCTCTTCCCCCACTTTTAAAAACCCACTCTTCCCCCCAAATTTTTAAACCCCACTCCCCCACCCACTTTTAAACCCCATTTCCCCCCACTCTTAAACCCATCCCCCACCCACTTTTAAACCCCTACCCTCCACCAACTCTTGAACTCACTCTTCCCCCCACTTTAAAAACCCCTCTTCCCCCCATTTTAAAACCCACTCTCCCCCCACCCTACCCCCCACTAAAAACATAAAACATAGCTCAAAATTACTCCTTCCACGATATCTTAGAGGGAAAACTCCGGCAATCGTGCCTGCCTACCTACCTACCTGGCTATCGTGCCTCGCTGTGATGCCTGGCTATCGTGAATTTTTCCTCTGGTGGGTGTTACCTACCAGTGGAGAAATTATTGTCCACCTGGTGGGTATTACCCAGTGGTAATACCACATGAACGACCACCAACACCAGGACGATCACCAACACCAGGACGCTCACCAACGCCAGGACGCTCACCAACGCCAGGACGACCACCACCAGGACGACCACCACCAGGACGACCACCACCAGGACGACCACCACCAGGACGACCACCACCAGGACGACCACCACCAGGACGACCACCACCAGGACGATCACCACCAGGACGATCACCACCAGGCCGACCACCTGCTTACGAGTGAAAAAAATATTTGGATCTGTCCACCTCAATATTTGTGGAGAAATTCTAGCATTACTGAAGAGATTTATATTTCCTGTGTGTGTGTGTGTGTGTGTGTGTGTGTGTGTGTGTGTGTGTGTGTGTGTGTGTGTGTGTGTACACTCACCTATTTGTACTCACCTATTTGTGGTTGCAGGGGTCGAGTCACAGCTCCTGGCCCCGCCTCTTCGCTGATTGCTACTAGGTCCTCTCTCTCCCTGCCCCATGAGCTCTATCATACCTCGCCTTAAAACTATGTATGGTTCCCGCCTCCACTACGTCACTTTCTAGGCTATTCCACGGCCTGACTACTCTATGACTGAAGAAATACTTCCTAACATCCCTTTGATTCATCTGAGTCTTCAACTTCCAATTGTGACCTCTTGTGTCTGTGTCCCATCTCTGGAACATTCCGTCTTTGTCCATCTTGTCTATTCCGCGCAGTATTTTATATGTCGTTATCATGTCTCCCCTGACTCTCCTGTCCTCCAGTGTCGTCAGGCCGATTTCCCTCAACCTTTCTTCGTAGGACAATCCCCGTAGCTCTGGGACTAGTCTTGTTGCAAACTTTTGCACTTTCTCTAATTTCTTGACGTGCTTGACTAGGTGTGGGTTCCAAACTGGTGCTGCATACTCCAGTATGGGCCTGACGTAAATGGTATACAGAGTCTTAAACGAATCCTTACTGAGGTATCGGAATGCTATCCGTAGGTTTGCCAGGAGCCCGTATGCTGCAGCAGTTATCTGATTGATGTGCGCCTCAGGAGATATGCTCGGTGTTATACTCACCCCCAGATCTTTTTCCTTGAGTGAGGTTTGCAGTCTAAACTATATTGTGTCTGCGGTCTTCTTTGCCCTTCCCCAATCTTCATGACTTTGCATTTGGCAGGGTTAAATTCAAGGAGCCAGTTGCTGGACCAGGCTTGTAGCCTGTCCAGGTCTCTTTGTAGTCCTGCCTGATCCTCATCCGATTTGATTCTTCTCATTAACTTCGCATCACCTGCAAACAAGGACACTTCTGAGTCTATCCCTTCCGTTATGTTGTTCACATATACCAAGAACAGCACAGGTCCTAGGACTGACCCCTGTGGAACCCCGCTTGTCACAGGCGCCCACTCTGACACCTCGTCGCGTACCATGACTCGTTGTTGCCCCCCCTGTCAGATATTCTCTGATCCATTGCAGCGCCTTTCCGTTATGTTGGTGCCTG
>NC_069456.1:17168936-17185410 GCF_026875155.1 Cherax quadricarinatus | reverse complement strand
CACACACCACCCACCCCCACAACACACAACACACACACAAAAAACACCACACAACCACACACACACACACATACACACACACACACAACCAACACACACACACACACACACCACACACACACACACACACACACCCACACACACACACACACACACACACACACACCACACACGCACACACAAAGCTATGTATAGTTCCTGCCTCCACTACATCGCTTGCCAGACTATTCCACTTCCTAAATACTCTATGACTGACGAAATACTTCCTAACATCCCTTTGACTCATCTGAGTCTTCAGCTTCCAATTGTAAGCCCTTGTTTCTGTGTCCCATCTCTGGAACATCCTGTCTCTGTCCACCTTGTCTATTCCACGCAGTATTTTGTATGTCGTTATCATGTCTCCCCTGACCCTCCTGTCCTCCAGTGTTGTCAGACCGATTTCCCTTAACCTTTCTTCGTAGGACATTCCCCCTAGCTCTGGAAGTAGCCTTGTTGCAAACCTTTGCACTTTCTCTAATTTCTTGGCGTGTTTGACCAGGTGTGGGTTCCAAACTGGTGCTGCGTACTCCAGTATGGGCCTGACGTACACAGTGTATAAAGTCTTGAATGATTCCTTACTGAGGTACCGGAACGCTATTCTCAGATTTGCCAAGCGCCCTTATGCAGCAGCAGTTACCTGGTTAATGTGTGCTTCTGGCGATGTACTCGGTATTATACTCACTCCTAGTTTTAAGACGAGGTATGATAAACTTCATTGAGCAGGGGGAGAGAGGACCTAGTAGCGGTCGGTGAAGAGGCGGGGCCAGGAGCTGAGTCTCGACCCCTGCAACCACAATTAGGTGAGTACAATTAGGTGAGTACACACACATATAACACACCACACACACACACACACACACACCACACACACACACACACACACACACACACACACCACACACACACACACACACACACAAGAAGGCTTTCGACACAGTTCCTCACAAGAGGTTACTGCAAAAGCTAAGGACCAGGCACACATAACAGGAAAGGCACTGCAATGGATCAGAGAATATCTGACAGGGAGGAAACAACGAGTCATGGTACGCGACAAGGTGTCAGAGTGGGCGCCTGTGACAAGCGGGGTTCCACAGGGGTCAGTCCTAGGACCTGTGCTGTTCTTGGTATACGTGAACGACATAACGGAAGGGATAGACTCAGAAGTGTCCTTGTTTGCAGACGATGTGAAGTTAATGAGAAGAATCGAATCGGACGAGGATCAGGCAGGACTACAAAGAGATCTGGACAGGCTACAAGCCTGGTCCAGCAAACCAAACCATACCCCCGGCCGGGATTGAACCCGCGGTCATAGAGTCTCAAAGTCATGAAGATTGGGGAAGGGCAAAGAAGACCGCAGACACAATATAGTTTAGATGGCCAAAGACTGCAAACCTCACTAAAGAAAAAATATCTGGGGGTGAGTATAACACCGAGCATATCTCCTGAGGCGCACATCAATCATATAACTGCTGCAGCATACGGGCGCCTGGCAAACCTACGGATAGCGTTCCGATACCTCAGTAAGGATTCGTTTAAGACTCTGTACACCATCTACGTCAGGCCCATACTGGAGTATGCAGCACCAGTTTGGAATCCACACCTAGTCAAGCACGTCAAGAAATTAGAGAAAGTGCAAAGGTTTGCAACAAGACTAGTCCCAGAGCTACGGGGATTGTCCTATGAAGAAAGGTTGGGGGAAATCGGCCTGACGACACTGAGGCCAGGAGGCCCAGGGGAGACATGAAACGACAAAATAAAATACTGCGCAAAAATAGACGGGGGTGGACAAAGACGGGATTTCCCCAGAAGGGGACACAGACACAAGGGGTCACAATTGGAAGTTAAGACTCAGATGAAAAAAAGGGATGTTAGGAAGTTTTTCCTTTCATCATAAGTAGTCGGGCCAAGGGAAATAGCCTAAAAGTGATGTGTGGGGGCCCAAGGAACCATACATGGGTTTTTAAGGCGAGGTTGATAGACTCATGGGCAGGGAGAGAGAGGACCTGTACAACCCGCGAAAAACCTGGGCCAGGAGCTGGGGGACTCCCCCCCCTGCAACCAAAAATAGGGGGAGTACAAATAGGTGATTTAAAACACACCCCCAAAAACCCACAACACCCCCACACACACAAAACACACACACAACACCCCGCATAAACACACACACCCCCACACATCCCCCACACACCACACAAAACACACACACACACACAACACACACAAACACACACACACACACACACACACACCCCCACACACCCCAAACACACACACACACACCATTATCTAAAGTTCCTCCCCTTTAAATGCAGAAAGTTCCTACCTTTATGTTTAAGTCCCCTCCCATAATCTAGTAGCCCCTCCATTATGCTAGTATCCCTCCCTTTTATCTGGGGTATTTTCCTACCATTATGCTAGTAGTCCTAAAAAATTTGCAAGAATTTTCCCTACCATTTGCTAGTATTTTCCTACCATTATGCTAGAAATTTTCCTACCATTTTTGGAGTTTTTCCACCATTATGCTAGAAAGCCCCTACCTTTAATGCTAGTAGCCCCCCTCCCATTATGCTAGTAGCCTCCCTTTAAAGCTATTGCCCCTTTAAAATTAGCAAGTATTCCAACCTTTACCCAAGTATTTCCCCAACCCTTTAAAGCTAGAAGCCTACCTTTAAATGCATTTAGCCCCCAAACTTTGGGCTAGTATTTCCTACCATTTTTCTATATTTTTCCTACCTTTAAAGTATACTCCCCTACAATACTAGAGCCCCTACCATTATGCTAGAAAGCCCCTACCTTTTATGCAAATTATTTCCTACCATTATCTAGTATTTTCCCCATTATGCTATACCCCCCTACCTTTATGCAGTAGTTCCTACCTTTATGCTCGTAGTCCCTACCATTTTGCTAGTATTCCTACCTTATGCTAGAAAAACCCCTACCATTATCTAGCCCCCACCTTTAAAGCTACTAGTTCCCTACCTTTTATGCTATTTATTTCCCTTACCTTTTATGCAGATTTCCTCCCCATTATGCAGTAGTTCCTCCCCATTATACTAGTTAGCCCCTCCCATTATGCTAGTATTTCTAACCATTACCCTAGTATTTTCCCAACCATTTTTCTATTTTTTTCCCTCCCATTATGCTATTTTTTTTCCAAACCTTTTTTCCTAAATTCCCTACCTTTAAAATGCAGTACCCCCTACCATTTATGCAAGTAGAACCCTCCAAAAAAATGCTGGGATTTTCCTACCATTATGCTATTACCCCCTACCATTAGCAAGTAGTTCCTACCATTATGCTAGTATTTTAAACCATTATCTATAGTTCCTACCATTATCTAGTAGTTGCACCATTATCCTAGTAGCCCCTACCATTATCCCAAAAATTTGCTACCTTTATGCTAGTAGCCCCCCTCCCTTTAAAATGCTAGTATTTCCCTCCCATTTATGAAGTTCCTCCCCCCCCCATTACATATTTCCCCTACCATTAGCAGTATTCCCAAAACCACCTTTGCTAGAAAGTTTCCACCATTATGATGTGGTTCCCTACCTTATGCTAGTATTCTTACCATTATGCAGAAGTCCCTACCTTTAAAGCAAGAGCCCCAAACCATTAACTAGTTTTTCCATCTTATCCCTAGTAGTCCCACCATTATGCTAGTAGTCCCAACCATTTGCTAGTATTTCCCTACCATTTTTCTATATTTCCTCCCATTAGGGCAAAGTAGTTTTTCCCCTTTTATGCTAGAGTCCCCCCCTTATACTAGCAGTTCCTACCATTATGCTAGTATTTCCCCCCCTTCCCATTTGCTGTATCCCTACCATTATGCTAGTAGCCCCAAACCAAAATTATGCAAGTACCCTACCTTTAATGTTACAGCCCCTACCATTATGCTAGAAAGCCCCTACAATTATCCCTAGTATTTCCCCTACCATTATGCTATTATTCCCAAACATTATCTAGTGTTCCAAACCATTATGCAAGTATTTCCCTACCTTTATGCTAGTAGCCCAACCATTTATCTAGTATTTTCCTTCCATTATGCAAGTATTTTCCTCCCAAATTATGCTATTTAGTTCCAAACCATTAGGGCTAGTATTCCTACCATTAGGGCTAAAAGGGCCCTACAAATTTTGCAAATATTCCCAAAACCATTTGCAAGTATTTTCCTACCATTATCTAGAAATTTTTCCTACCATTTTTCTAGAAATCCCTACCTTTTATGCAGTATTTCCCTACCTTTATGCTAGTATTTTCAAACCAAATTACTAAAAGTTATTACCATTAAGCTGGGAGCCCCCACCATTATGCTTGTATTTTCCTACCATTTATCTATTTATTTCCTACCATTATGCTAGTATCCCTTCCTTTAAAAGCTAGTATTCCCTACCTTTAAATGCAAGAAGTTCCTACCATTATGCAGTATCCAAACCATTATGCTAGTATTTTCCTACCATTAGGGCAAAGTATTCCCTACCATTATGCTTTTACCCCCTACCATTAACTATTATTTTCCTATCATTATGCTGGGAGTCCCTCCCATTATTAGTAGTCCCCCCCAAATTAAACCGCAGTAGCCCCCTACCAAAATGCTAGTAGTCCCTACCTTTTGCTAGTATCCCTACCATTATACTATAGTTCCTACCATTATGCTGTATCCCTACCATTATGCAGTTTTCCCAATAATTATACAAAGTAGTTCCTCCCATTGGGCCGGGATTCCCTACCATTATGCAAGTTTTCCCAAACCTTTAAATTGCTAGATTTTCCTACCTTATGCTAGTAGTCCCTACCATTATCTAGTAGTCCCTACCATCATGCTAGTAGTTAAAAACCATTTTTGGCTAGAGTCCCTACCTTTATGCTAGTAGCCCCCAAACCATCATGTTTAGTGGGTTTCCACCTTTAAGCTAGTATCCCAACCATTTTTCTAAAAATTTCCCCTCCTTTAAAGCTAGTGTCCCTACCTTTATCCCTAGTAGTCCCACCATAAAATGCTATTATTTTTCCTCCCTTTATGCTAGTGGGCCCCTACCATTATCCCTATAGCCCCCTACCATTATCCCCTAGTAGCCCCTACCATTATCCCAAGATTTCCCTACCATTATCCCAAGTATTTCCCCCCAAATTATGCAGTAGTCCCCTACCTTTAACCCTTTTAGTCCCAACCATTATGTAGTAGTCCCTCCCAAAATTTTATGCTAGTGCCCTTACCATCATCTAGTAGTTCCTCCCATTTTTCTAGTAGTCCCACCTTTTATCTAGTAGTCCCCCCAAATTAGGCTAGTATTTCCACCATTATGCTAGTATTTTCCTACCTTTTATCTAAAAGTTCCTACCATTTTTCAGTATCCCTCCCATTAGGGCCTTATTTATTTCCCCTACCAAAGGGGGCAAAGAGTTCCTCCCTTTAAATGCTATTTGGGTTCCAACCTTTAACCCTAGTGGGCCCCCACCATTATGCGTAGTAGCCCCCTAAATTTTCTGGGATTTTCCCTCCATTATGCTAGTAGTTCCTACCATTATGCCTATAGTTCCCTCCATTATCTAGTATTCCCTACCTTTTATCCCTAGTGCCCTACCATTTTGCTAGTAGTCCCCCTCCCATTATGCTTATTAGTCCCTACCATTATGAAGAAATTCCCTACCAAAATGCTAGTAGTCCCAAAACCATTATGCTAGTATTTCCCAAACCATTATCCCTAGAAAGTCCCTACCTTTATGAAAGTAGCCCCCCTCCCCACCCATGCTAGTATTCCACCTTTAATGCTATTTATTTCCCTACCATTATGCTAGTATTTCCCTTTCCTTATGCTAGGTTTTCCAAACCATTATCCCTAGTAGTTTTACCTTTTTTAGGGCTAGTATTTTCCTCCCTTTAATCAGTTTTCCCTCCCAAATTATGCTATTTGGGTTCCCCTACCATTATCCCTATATTTCCTACATTATGCTGGGTAGTTTTTAACCATTATGCAAGTATTTCCCTACCTTTATGCAAAGAAGCCCTACCTTTATGCAAGTAGTCCCCTCCATTATGCTAGTAGTTCCCTACCATTATGCATAGCCCCTTTACCTTTTATGCTAGTATTCCCCCCCATTATGCTAGTACCCCCTACCATTAGGGCCTAGTAGTTCCCTACCTTTATGCTAGTACCCCCTTCCCTTTATGCTAGTATTTCCACCAGTTTGCTAGTAGCCCTCCATTATGCTAGAATTCCAAACTTTTTTGCTAGTAGTCCCTACCTTTATGCTAGTTTTCCCTCCTTTATGCTAGTATTTCCCTACCATTAGGGCCTAGTAGCCCCCTACCTTTATGCTAGTTTTTTCCTACCATTATGCAAGTTTGTTCCTCCATTATGCTAGTAGTTCCTACCATTATCAGATTTCCCCTACCTTTAAAGCTAGTATTTCCCACCAAAAACCTAGTATTTCCTACCTTTATGCTAGAAATTTTCCTACCATTATGCAAGTATTTTCCTACCATTATGCTGGGAGTCCCTCCATTATCATTTTTTTCCTCCCTTTATGCAGAGCCCCTACCTTTAAATGCTAGTATTTTTCCTACCATTTTTCTAGTATTTCCTACCAAAAATCCCGTTTTTCCCCCAAATATGCTAGTGGGTTCCTACTTTATGCTAGTATTCCTACCAAAAGCATAGTCCCCTACCATTTTTGCAGTATCCCTCCATTTTTCTAGTATTTTTCCAAACCAAATTAGCTAGTATTTCCCTTTCCAAATTATGCTAGTAGTTTTCCTACCTTTAAATGCAATATTCCCCCCTTTAAATGCTATATTTCCCCCAAATTAGGGCAGTATTTCCTACCATTACTAGTACCCCTCCCTTTAGCTAGTAGTTCCTACCTTATGCAATTTGTTCCTACCATTATCTAGTATTCCTACCTTTAAAGCTAGTAGTTCCTACCTTTATCAAGTATTTTCCTACCTTTTATCAGTAGTTCCTCCCTTATGCTATTAGTTCCTACCTTTATGTTTAGTATTTTCCTACCATTAAAAAAGTAGCCCCCTCCATTATGCTATTATTTCCTCCTTTAAATTGCAAGTACCCCCTACCTTTATGCTAGTATTTCCCTACCATTATGCTAGTACCCCCTACCATTATGCCTAGTCCCTCCCATTATGCTATATTTCCCCTCCCATTATGTAGAAAGTTCTCCCAAATTATGCAAAGTTCCCTACCTTTAAAGCTGTACCCCTCCCCATTATGCTAGTATCCCTACCTTTAATTGCTAGTAGCCCCCCTCCCAATTATGCTATAGTCCCAACCATTAGGCTAGTATTTTTCCTCCCATTATGCAAGTAGCCCTTTTACCATTTCTAGTACCCCCTACTTTTAAATTCTAGTAGCCCTACCTTTAGGGCTGGGTATTTTCCTACCTTTATGCTAGTTTTTCCTCCCATTTTTGCTAGTAGTCCCTACCATTATCCCTAGTAGTCCCTACCTTTATGCTTTTTATTTCCCTCCCAAATTATGCAAGTATCCCAAACTTATGCTAGTAGTCCCTCCCATTATGCAATATTTCCCTACCATTTTTCTGGGTTAGTTCCTACCATTTGCAGAAATTCCCTACCTTTAAAATGCTATTATTTCCAACCAAATTATGCAAATAGTCCCTACCTTTAAATGCTATTTTACAACCATTATGCTATAGCCCTCCCAATTACCCTAGAATTTTTCCCTTTCCCATTATGCTATAGTCCCAAACCCAAATGCTATACCCCCCCTACCATTATGCTAGAAATTTTCCAACCATTATGCTAGAAAGACCCCTCCCAAAATTATAAAGTAGTTACCCCATTTATGCTAGTAGCCCCCAACCATTATCAAGATTTCTACCAAAGGCTAGTACCCAAAAAAAAAACCATTAGGGCTAGTAGTTACTACCAAAAAGCAAGTAGTCCCTACCATTTTTTGCTAGAAATTTTACTCCCTTTAAAGTTTATTTTTTACTACCAAAAATGCTAGAAACCCCTACCATTATGCTGTGGGTTCCCCATTTTTCTAGTAGTCCCTACCATTATGCTATACCCCCCTACCATTTGCTAGAAAGTCCCTACCATTATGCAGTATTAAACTACCATTTTGCATTATTACAAACCATTTTTGCTAGTGTTACAAACCTTTTTATGCTATAGTTACTACCAATATCAGTAGTCCCCAAGAAATTTTTAGTCCCCTCACCATTTTTTCCCCCCACCAAAAAAATGTTTTTTCCCCGAAATTAAATACTTTTAATGGTTAATCTTTTCTTTGGAAAAAACTCGCCAAGTCTTTTTTTCCCGCATCAAGAAAAAAAAATCCTGGAAAAATTTTGTTTTTAATGTAATAAAGAATAAAATTTATATTGTGGTTCTTAAAAGAAATTTTTAGTGTAGGAATTAGACTATTTTGTCTGTCTATCAATCAAAAAATTAAAATTGTTTTTTGTTAAAAAAAAAAGGGTTTTGGGGTAAGTTTTCAAAGGGTTCTTCGGGTACAAATTTTTTTAAATTTTTTTACTTTAGCGCCGCTAAGGGGGAAAAAAAAAAATGTATTTTTAAAACGTATAAAAAAAATTTTTTAGAAAGAATTTTTTTTTTAAAAATGAGTTCTAGCTAATTGACCTTTTTTTAACCTATTGGGCCACGATATGTTTATATATATATATATTATATATAATAAAAAAATATATTAATAAATATAAATAATATAAATTTTATTTTATAATATATAAAATATATATATTATAAAAAAGTATATGTATATATTTTAAATATATATATATATAAAATTATAAAAAATTATAAATATATATAAAATTATATAATATATAAATATATATATATATTATAGGGTATAAAAAATATAAAATATATAAATAAAAATATATATATTTAAATATATATGTATTTTGTAATAATATTTTATTATATAAATATAATATATATAATATATAAATATATAATATATAAATAAATATATTTATATAATATTTTAAAAATATATATATATAAAATTTAAAAATTTTTAAAATTTTAAATATATAAATATATAATAATATTAAAATATATAAAATATTTTACGTATATATATAGTCAAAGAAATCGCAAAAAAGCGATAACAAATGCAGAAAAACCGTAGAGGGATTAAATGACAGCTCTGGGCCCCTTTCGACTCAATCAACAAAACATCAGGAACTTGCAATGTTGATAAAAAGGATTAAAAAATCTGAGCAAATCATTTTGGGACTTCCTACATTATTTCTAAAAAATTTTCCCGGTTATTTTTTTTTAAAATAATCCAAAAAAAAAGATTTAAATTCCCAAATTTAAATTTTAATCGAGCCCAAAAAAAAAAAAATTGGGGCCCGGGCCCTGGGGGGTTTTTTCCCAAAAATTTAAAACTGAAATTATAAATACGGAAAAACCCCAAAAATTTTTTACTTTTTATAAAAATTTTTTTGAGGATGGGTGACCAAACTCAAAAAAAAAAAAAAATTCCGCCGAGTTTTGAGTCCATTTCCTCGTATCAGGGAAAAGTAAGTTCGGGTTTAAAACACCCTCCTTTTCCCCCCCCCCCCAAAAAAAAATTTACCACGAAAATGGGTTGAAAATTTTTCGACACTTTTTTGGTTTTTTAAAAAAGTTAAAAATTTCGAAAGACGTAATATTGTGAACTTACCCGACAGAATTTTCACATGTGGGGGATACCTTTTTGTGTCTTATTACACGGTAAAATTTTGACACAAGTGAAAATCCAAGTTCTTTTTTTCCGATAAATAAGAACCCAGTGTAACCTTTTCAGGGGTCCCTTTTTCAATAAAAAAGACAACCCCGTTTTAAAACCCCAGGGGGGCCCTTTTTTTCCCCCCATAAAAAAAGACCCCCATGTTTAACTCTCAGGTGTCCCTTTTTCCCGATAAAAAAAGACACATGTGTAACCCCAGGTGCTTATTCACGGAAATAAACACATGTGTAACTCTCAGGAGCTTATTCCCCATAAAAAAGACCCATTTTTTTAAAATCTCAAGGTGTCTTTTCCCGAAAAAAAAGACACATGTGTAACTCCCGGTGTCTTATTTCCCCGATAAATAAGACACATGTGTAAACTCTCAGGTGTCTTATTCCCGAAAAAATAAAGAACATGTTTAACTCTCAGGTGTCTTATTCCCCCTTAAAATAAAAACACATGTTTTAAAATCTCAGGGGTCTTATTCACGGGAAAAAAGACCATGTGTAACCTCAGGATCTTAATTTCCCATAAAAAAAAACCCCATGGGTTTAACTCCAGGGTCTTTTCCCGATAATAAGACACATGTTTTAAATCTCAGGGGTCCCTTTTTCCCGATAAAAAAGACAAATGTTTAACTCTCAAAGGGTCTTTTCCCGATAAAAAGACCATTTGGGAACTCTCAGAGGCCCTTTTTCCCGATAAATAAGACACATTTTTTAATCTCATGTCTTATTCCCGAAAATTTGACACTTGGGTTTAAATCCAGTTTTCCTTATTCCCCCATAAATAAGACACATGTTTAACTCTCAGGTGTCTTTTTCCCGATAAATAAACACATGTTTAAATCTCAGGGGTCTTAAACCCGATAAATAAGAAAACCCCTGTTTTTAAAAATCTCAGGTGTCTTTTCCCACAAAAAAACCAAAGTTTAACTCTCTGTTTTTCCCTTTTCCCCATAAATAAACACATGTGGGAACTCTCAGGGGTCTTATTTTTACGATAAATAAGACACATGTGTAAAAATCTCAGGGGTCTTTTCACGATAAATAGAACATGGGTTTTAAATCTCGGTGTCTTAAACCCCCCCCCATAAATAAAAAACACATGGTAAATTTTCAGGGTCTTTTTTCCCGATAAATAAAACACATGTTTAACTCTCAGTGTCTTTTTCCCGAAAAAATAAACACCTGTGTAACCTCAGGTGCCTTAAATTTAAAGATAAATAAGACACATTGTTAAACCTTTAGGAGGGCTTTTTTCCCCGATAAAAAAAAACACATGTGTAACTCTCATGTTCCCTTTTTCCACGGGTAAATAAGACACATGTTAACTCTCAGGTGTCTTATTCAAAGAAAAAATAAGACACAGTGTAACTCTCAGGATTCCCTTAAACACGAGAAAAAAAGCACATGGTTAAACCCGCATGTCCTTATTCACGAAAATAAGACACATGTGTAACTTTTCAGGAATCTTTTTTCACGATAAAAAGACACATTGTAACTCTCAGGTTTTCCCTTAATTTACGATAAAAAAAGACACATGTGTAACCTCAGGGGGTTTTTATTCCCAAAAAAAAACCCCAAGTTTTAAATCTCAGGGGGGCTTATTTTACGATAATAAGACACTGTGTAACCTCAGGTGTCCTTTTTCACGTTTAAAAAAGACACATTTGGGAACCTCAGGGGTCCCTTTTCCCGATAAATAAGAAAACATGTGTAAAAATCTCAGGTGCCTTATTCACGATAAATAAGACACATGTGTAACTCTCAGGAGTCTTATTCACGATAAATAAGACACATGTGTAACTCTCAGGTGTCTTATTCACGATAAATAAGACACATGTGTAACTCTCAGTGTCTTATTCACGATAAAATAAGACACATGTGTAACTCCTCAGGAGTCTTATTCACGATAAATAAGACACATGTGTAACTCTCAGGTGTCTTATTCACGATAAATAAGACACATGTGAACTCTCAGGAGTCTTATTTCACGATAAATAAGACACATGTGTAACTCTCAGGTTCTTATTCACGATAAATAAGACACATGTGTAACTCTCAGGTGTCTTATTCACGATAAATAAGGCACATGTGTAAACTCTCAGTGTCTTATTCACGATAAATAAGACACATGTGTAACTCTCAGGTGTCTTATTCACGATAAATAAGACACATGTGTAACTCTCAGGAGTCTTATTCACGATAAATAAGACACATGTGTAACTCTCAGGTGCCTTATTCACGATAAATAAGACACATGTGTAACTCTCAGGTGTCTTATTCACGGTAAATAAGACACATGTGTAACTCTCAGGTGTCTTATTCCCGATAAATAAGACACATGTTTAACTCTCAGGTGTCTTATTCCCGATAAATAAGACACATGTTTAACTCTCAGGAGTCTTATTCATGATAAATAAGACACATGTTTAACTCTCAGGAGTCTTATTCATGATAAATAAGACAAATATTTAAGTAGTTGATGTCTTTACTTCAAGTTAAATAGAGTTAAATAAAGACAACAGAGTGTGTCTCTTGTGTCTTATTGAACAGTTTCTCAGTATTGTGAACCAGTGAGAAACATCACAGAACCACAATACCGTGGGTGCAACGTTTCGCAGTGAAAACCTGCATTTTTGAGAGAAAACTTACGACGACCTTTCGCCCCCCCCTCCTGGACCATTACCTTCTGGCCTTTTCAGGCACTTCTCCTTCACTTGTGACTTGACAATAGTCCAGGAGGGGGCGAAACATCTCCCGTTAGCTCCTCTCATGAGTGCTGGAGAGTGATGAATGGGTTACCACAAATTTAACGTCACCTGTGATTAGTTGAGGCGATGACTCTGGCGGAGAGATTAGCCAATCCTCTTGCAACTCACTGCTGTCAGATTAGCCAATCAGGTGCACTGGTTGACACATCAAGTTCAAAGAACAATCACCAGTTCAGAAAAAGTTCAAAGTCATAATTAACTCACGTCATAGTTTCTGTAAATCTTTTTCCAACACCACTGTAATATATATAAATATATAAAATATTATATATATATATATAATATATATATATATATATATTATATATATATATATATAAAATATATATATATATATATATATTATATTTAGCGAAAATTTTGAATATTCTAATTAGTTTTACCAACATAATTCTTCACATCTAACCCGCCAGTAGAAATAAATATAGACGCATTTCGACCCCCTGTCATTCCATTATCAAAATCCCGAACGTATTCCAATTTTCAGGCTAGAATTGAATAGTTCAATAGAAATAGTCCCTTTTATTCATCTATCAAGATATATATAAATATATATATATATATAATATATAAATATATATATATATATAATTATATATAATATATATATATATATATATTATATAATATATATTTTTAATATTATAAAATAATATATATATTATATATATTTAATATATAATATTTGAGAGGTTTTTTTAAATTGTGAGTGAGGCGTGTATGGGGTTGCCACTGAGGTAAGGAAGATGCCAAGAGTAACGTGAATTTACTGTGTGGGGGGTCAGGCCACTCTGGCACGTCTGTCTGGCTGGCACGACTGCTCGCGCACCCCACCACCACCACCACCACCACCACCAATGGTGGGGTGGTGGTGGTTTAGGTATTGGTGTTGGGGTAACACTGGGGGTGGAAGGTGTGTGAGGTAGTGCGGTTGTTGTGTTGTTTTTGTTGTTGTTGTTGTTGTTGTTGTTGTTGGTGCGGGGGGTGGGGTTGCGCTGTTGTTGTTTTGGGGGGGGGGGGTTGTTGTTGTTGTTGTTGTTCTGTGTGTTGTTGTTGTTTTTGGGGTTTGGTGGTGTGGGGTGGTGTTGGTTTGGGGTTTGGGGTGGTTGTGGTGGTGGTGGTTGTGGGTTGGTTGTAGAAGGTTTTTGAGGATATAATGGTGGTAGTAATATTGATAGGGGTGGTTTTGTGTATTTGGTGGTATGGGGTGTGGGGGTGATAGTGGTAGTGCTATTGCTATCATTGCACCTCCTCAGTCATTCTCCCTTCCAACTCCCACCCCCCCTTCCATCCCCACCTCCCTTCCATCTCCCCCCCCCCTTACCATCTCCCCACCTCCCTTCCATCTCCCCACCTCCCCCCATTCCCACCTCCCTTCATCTCCCACCTCCTCCTCTCCCACCTCCCTTCATCTCCCACCTCCCTTCCATCTCCCCCTCCCTTCCATCTCCCCACCTCCCCTCCATCTCGCCCACCTCCCTTCCATCTCCCCACCTCCCTTTCCATCACCCACTCTCCCATCCATCTCCCCACCTCCCTCCATCCCCCACCTCCCCTCCATTCTCCCTCACGCTCCTTTCCATCTCCCCACCTCCCCTCCATCTCCCCACCTCCTCCCATTTATCTCCTCTCCCCACCCCACCTCCCCTCCATCTCCCCACCTCCCCTCCATCTCCTAACCTCCCCTCCATCACACCACCGTCCCCCCATCTCCCACCTCCCCTCCATCTCGCCCAACTCCCTTCCATCTCCCCACCTCCCTTCCATCGCCCACCTCCCATCCATCTCCCCACCTCCCCTCCATCTCTCCCCACCTCCCTCCTCTCCCCACCTCCCTTCCATCTCCCCACCTCCACCCTCCATCTCCCCACCTCTCCCCTCCATCTCCCTACCTCCCCTCCACTCCCCACCTCCCCTCCATCTCCCCACCTCCCTTTGCCATCTCCACCACCTCCCCTCCATCTCCCCACACCCCTCCGTCCATCTCCCCACCTCCCTCCCACTCCCACCTCCCTTTCCATCTCCCCACCTCCCATCCCATCTCCACACCTCCACCTCCATCTAACCACCTCCCCTCCATCTCCCCACCTCCCTTCACATCTCCCCACCTCCCCTCCATCTCCCCACCTCCCCTCCATCTCCCCACCTCCCTCCATCCCCCTTCCCCGACCTCCTTCCTCTCCACCTCCCTTCCACTCCCCACCTCCCTTCCTTCTCCCCACCTTCGCCATTCAACTCCCCACGCTCCCCTCCATCTCCCCACCGTCCCCTCCTCCTCCATCTCCCCACCTCCCCTCCATCTCCCCACCTCCCTTCCCAATCTCCCCACCTCCCATCCATCTCCCCACCTCCCCGCCATCTCCCCCCTCCACTCCATCTCCCCACCTCCCTTCCTCTCCCCACCTCCCCTCCATATCCCCACCTCCCCTCCATCTCCCACCTCCCCTCCATCCTTCCCCACATTCCCTTCCGATCTCCCACCTCGCTTCATCTCCCCACTCTTACCTTCCATCTCGCCCACCTCCCCTCGCATCGTCCCCCACCTCCCCCTCCATCTCCCCAGCCTCCCCTCCATCAATCTCCCCACCCTCCCCCTCCATCTCGTCCCCACCTCCCCTCCATCCCCCACCCACCTCCCCTCCAACTCACCCACCCCCCCCTCCATCTCCCCACCTCCCCTCCATCTCCCCACCTCCCCATACATCACACACATGCTTCGCCTCTTCTCTTGTGTTGTGTTTCAATTCTTTCTCTTATTCGCCCTGTTATTTTTTTTTCATGTCCATGAGAGAAAAATTAGTTTTTTTTTGGGTGTTTTGGAAGCAATAATTACTTTCTCTCTCTCTCTCTCACTCTCTCCTCGTTCTGTCACCTCGTTCCTACTCTCTCCGTCTTCTCTCTCCTCGTCTCGCTCTCATCTCTCTCATCTCTCCTCTCTCGTCTCTCTCGTCTCTCTCTCTCTCTCTCTCCCTCTTTCTCTCTCTTTTTTTTTTTTTTTTTTTTTTTTTTTTTTTTTTTTTTTTTTTTTTTTTTTTTTTGTTTTTTTTTTTACACATGGTTTTTGACAAGGTTAAGGAACCCTAAGCTTTATTGACAATCTATTTACAGGTTAAGGATTCCATAACTTTATTGACAAGCAAAGAGCTGTTACCTCATCAGCTCATTTTGTGAAAGCCATTCTTTATTGTTATAGAGCATAACAATGTAGGGAACAGGATGAAGTTTGGAGCCATCTGGGCCAGCATTTTTCATTTTTCAACTGACGTATCTCGTTGACATCATTATGCTCTCTCTCTCTCCTCTCTCTCCTCATCCCTCTCTCTCATCGTCTCGCTCTCTCTCTCCTCTCTCTCTCTCTCTCTCTCTCTCTCTCATCATTACATTCTCTTCACTCTCTCTCTCTCTCATTACTTCTCTCACTCTCTTCTCCTCTCATTACTTCTCTTCAACTCATCTCTCCTCTCTCATTACTTCTCTTCACTCTCTCTCTCTCTCATTTACTTCTCTTCACTCTCTCTCACTCTCATTACTTCTCTTCACTCTCTCTCTCTTACTCATTACTTCTCTCACTCTCTCTCTCTCTCATTACTTCTCTTCATCTCCTCTCTCTTGTTTTTTTTTTTACACAGAGTCCTGACAAGTTAAGGATCCCTACTTTATTGAACAGCTATATACAGTGTTAAGGAATCCTAACTTTATTGGCAAGCTAGAGCTGTTACCTACATCACTCATTTTAAAGATTTTATGTTATGAGACATACACGTAGGAACAGGATGAAAGTGGAGCCACTGTGGGCCAGCATTTTCCTTTGATCAACTGACTTTATCTCGTAGACATCATTATGCTGTACGAATGTGGTTCCATACTCGAGTCATCTGGATATGATGATCTCAGATGGAGTGATGTGTTCTGGAGAAGGGTACAGCCAAGT
>NC_069456.1:16893936-17153936 GCF_026875155.1 Cherax quadricarinatus | reverse complement strand
TGGAACATTCGAACCCTCTCCACCTTGTCAATTCCTCTCCGTATTTTATACGTCTTTATCATGTCCCCCCTATCCCTTCTATCCTCTAGTTTTATCGGGTAGAGTTCCCTTAACCTCTCCTCATAAGACACACCTCTCGGTTCCAGGACTAATCTTGTTGCAAATTTTTACACTTTCTCCAATTTCGTGACTTGTTTGACTAGGTGTGGGTTCCATACTGGTGCTGCATACTCCAGTATACGCCTGATGTACACGGTGTACTCCTTACTCAGATGTCTAAATGCTAATCTCAGGTTTGCCAAGCGCCCATATGCTGCAGCAGTTATTTGATTGATGTGTGCCTCAGGGGACATATTCGTTATAATCCTTACCCAAAGAGCCTTTTCTATAATTGACGTTTGCAGCGTTTGATCCCCTAACCTGTACTCCGTCTGCGGTCTTCTATGTCTTTCCCCAATCTTCATGACTCTACACATACTGGGGTTAAAGTCCAGAAGCCATTTGTCAGACCAGACTTGTAGTCTGTCCAGAATCCCTTTTAATCTTAACTGATCCTCGCCCGCTTGTATTCTCTTCATCAGTTTTACATCATCAGCGAACAGTGGGGGGAAGGGGGGGGTGAGGCAGGGCGGAATATTATAGGAGGCTGCTGCTGTGATTGTGAAATTAGTGCTTAGAGGGGTGGGAGCTATGAAGTGTGTTTGGTTGATATGGGGTGACAGGGGTTGAAGAAATTCTGTGAGCATTCAAGTTTGTTGTTCCCCCAAAGACTGAGCTTTCCTGTCTGTTGTTACCTGTCCTGTCTCCCTTTCTTGTCACTGGTTTCGTCTTGCTCTCCCTTTCTTTTCGTGTTCTGTCTCGGTTGAGGTACATTTGTTGATATTCTTGAGAGTCCTTTAACAGTGGCTTCTGTTGTAGTATCTTGTTCCGTGCCACTTCTGTCTTGAATGTCAATTTGATTGGTCGATTTTTTTCTTGAATACCCCCCAAGTCTGTGAAAATTTTCTACCTGAGACATGTCCAGGCTCCGCCCCTTTGCTGGTCAATACTAGATCCACTCTCTCCCTGCTCCATGAGCCTTGTCGTACCTCATCTTAATGCTGCCTGTATGTGGGAGGAGTAGGTGAGCGCATGTACTCACCGAGTGGACCTACCAGGGTCGATCTGTAGCTCCTGGCCTCGCCTCATAACATTTTATTTCTAGCATTCTAAGCCCTATTATACTCTTGAAACCGCGTACTGAGACCGCCTTCACTACCTCTATCATCTAACTCATTACACTTGAGAAATGTCTCTCATCATTACTGTGGCTCACCTCTGTCTTCATCTTCCGTCTTTGTCTCATTGTTGTGGTCACTATCTTGCCAAATATTTTATTCTCTAAGTATCTTTAACGTTGTGGTCATATCTCCCATGATCCACACTCTTCAAACGAAGTTCAGTTCTTTTTTTTCTTTGCTGGTAGCTCCTGGGCCAATGGTAGCATCATCGTCAGGACACAACACAGTGTCTTCTGACACTGGTCTCCTGAGAAGTATGTCTCTCAGTGTATATACTCTGAGATGTATGTCTCTCAGTGTATATACACTGAGATGTATGTCTCTCAGTGTATATACACTGAGATGTATGTCTCTCAGTGTATATTCTCTGAGATGTATGTCTCTCAGTGTATATACTCTGAGATGTATGTCTCTCAGTGTATATACACAGAATTTACTTTTATCACTATTATAGGTATTAACATGTTTATGACTGGTGGTGAACAGGTGACTTGCAGCCTTAGTAACCCTCGTGTAGTAGATAGGCTTTAAACCCCATTAACCTAACTCCATATAAAACAACAACAAAACACACTACTTACTACTGAATCCTAAGGTAAGGTGTTGATACTCTTAATAGCCCTTTAGGGATTCCAATAGCATTGTGGGCATGTCCCGAGCTTCTGTGCTGTCTTATTTGTGTTCGTAGGGGTCGAGGCACAGCTCCAGCGTGTGTCTGTCCTGATGTCTGTCTTACATAGAGTCTTGAACGGCTTATGACTGTGGACGATTTGATGCTAAAATCTTGATTGTTTGACCCACTTCTTGATTGTTTGACCCACTTCTTGATTGTTTGACCCACTTCTTGATTGTTTGACCCACTTCTTGATTGTTTGACCCACTTATTGATTGTATAACGCACTTCTTGATTGTTTGACCCACTTCTTGATTGTATATTCCACTTCTTGATTGTATAACCCACTTCTTGATTGTATAACCCACTTCTTGATTGTATAACCCACTTCTTGATTGTATAACCCACTTCTTGATTGTATAACCCACTCTTTGAGTTGTATAACCCACTTCTTGATTGTATAACCCACTTCTTGATTGTATAGCCCACTTCTTGAGTTGTATAACCCACCCCCTAAGCTGTATAGCCCACCCCTGAGCTGTATAACCCACCCCCGAGTTGTATAACCCACGCATATTTAACGGTTTGTAAAATACAATATCAAATACAACAAGTTTTATTTGTCTCGGCCTCATGACTTTACACTTAGTGAGTAAATGTTGCAAGCAAGTGTTGCAACGTTACTGCAGGTTCTCAACTGGTTCTTGCAGTGGATTTTCACTTTATCTCGCTTATAGTCTCGTTAGATTTGCATCTTTACTGCAAAAACCTGCCACCCACTAAGTCCATCACTGGTAAGGCAGTGGTCACTGCTGCGGTGGTCACTGCTGCAGTGACCACTGCTGCAGTAGTCACTTGCTGCAGTGACACTACAGAGCAGAGTCTGGCACTGGTGAACCAGTTGTCACTGTTGCAGTGAGTGTAGCAGTGAGAGTATCGCAGAAAACCGTGTGATCCTTGCTGTGTATGCAAGATGATCCATCACTGTGAGCAACAGCAAAGGTTGTGAGTAGTTAAAGTGTGTGTGTGTGTGTGTGTGTGTGTGTGTGTGTGTGTGTGTGTGTGTGTGTGTGTGTGTGTGTGTGTGTGTGTGTGTGTGTACTTACCTAATTGTGGTGACAGGGGTCAATACTCAGCTCCTGGACCCGCCTGTACACTGAGTGCTACTAGGTCCTCTCTCTCCCTACTCCATGAGCTTTATCATACCTCATCTTAAAGCTATGTATGGTTACTGCCTCCACTACCTCACTTGCTAGGCTATTCCACTTCCTGACTACTCTATGACTGAAGAAATACTTCCTAACATCCCTTTCACTCATCTGGGCCTTCCATTTCCAGTTGTGACCCCTTGTTTCTTTGTCCTCTCTCTGGAACATCCTGCCTATGTCCACCTCGTCTATTCCATGCAGTATTTTGTATGTTGTTATCATATCTCCCCTGACCTCCTGTCCTCCAGTGTCGTCAGGCCGATTTCCATTAAACATTCTTCATAGGACATTCCCCTTAGCTCTGGAACTAACCTTGTCGCAAACCTTTACACTTTCTCTAATTTCTTGACGTGCTTGATCAAGTCTGGGCTCCAAACAGGTGCTGCATACTCCAGTATGGGGCTGACGTACACGGTGTACAGTGTCTTGAACGATTCCTTACTAAGGTATCGGAACGCTATTCTCAGGTTTGCCAGGTGCCCATATGCTGCAGCAGTTACCTGGTTGGTGTGTACTTCCGGAGACATGCTCGGTGTTATACTCACTCCAAGATCTTTCTCCTTGAGCGAGGTTTGCGGTCTTTGGCCACCTAGCCTATACTCCGTCTGTGGTCTTCTTTGCCCTTCCCCGATCTTCATGACTTTGCATTTGGCGGGGTTAAATCCGAGAAGCAGTTGCTGGACAAGGTGTCCAGCCTGTCCAGGTCTCTTTAAGTCCTACCTGATCATCATCTGATTTAATTCTCCTCGTTAACTTCACATCATCTGCGAACAGGGACACTTCTGAGTCTAACCCTTCCATCATGTCGTTCACATATACCAGAAATAGCACTGGTTCTAGGACCGACCCCTGTGGGACCCGGCTTGTCACAGGTGCCCACTGTGATGCCTCATCACGTACCATGACTCCTTGTTGCCCCCCCCCCTGTCAGAAATTCTCTGATCCATTGCAGCGCCCTTCCTGTTATATGCACCTGATCCTCTAGCTTCTGCACCAATCTCCTGTGAGGAACTGTGTCGAAGGCCTTCTTGCAGTCCAAGAAGATGCAATCAACCCACCCTTCTCTCTCGTGTCTTACTTCTGTTACTTTATCATAAAACTCCAGTAGGTTTGTGACACAGGATTTACCTTCCATAAATCCGTGCTGGTTGGCATTTATGCTCTTTCTCCGTTCCAGGTGCTCCACCACTCTCCTCCTGATAATCTCCATTACTTTGCACACTATGCACGTCAGTGACACTGGTCTATAGTTTAGTGCCTCTTTTCTGTCTTCATTTTAAATATGGGTACTATATTTGCCGCCTTCCATACCTCAGGTAGTTGCCCAGTTTCAAGGGGTGTGTTGAAGATCGTGGTTAGTAACACAGAGCATTTCTGCTCCCTCTCTATGGATCCACGGGGAGATGTCTGGTCCCATTGCCTTTGAGGTATCAAGGTTCCCTAGCAGCTTCTTCACCTCCTCCTCAGTTGTGTGTATGTCATCTAACACTTGTTGGTATATTCCTTGTTGGCGTCCCCCTCTGTTCTGCCCACCCAGAGGCTTTCCTGTTTCCACTGTAAATACTTCCTTAAATCTCTTGTTGAGCTCCTCACATACCTCTTGATCGCTTCTGGTGAGTTCCTCACCTTCTTTCCTCAACCTGATCACCTGGTCTTTGACTGTTGTCTTCCTCCTAATGTGGCTATACAGCAGTTTTGGGTCAGACTTGGCTTTCGATGCTATGTCGTTTTCGTACTGTCGCTGGGCCTCCCTCCTTATCTGTGCATACTCGTTTCTGGCTCTTCGACTAGTCTCTCTATTTTCCTGGGTCCTTTGCCTCCTGTATCTTTTCTGTTCTCTGTTGCATTTAGTTTTTGCCTCCCTACACCTTCGGGTAAACCAAGGACTCGCTTTGGTCTTCCCATTATTTCTATTGCCCTTGGGAACAAACCTTTCCTCTGTCTCTCTGCGTTTTGTTGTTACATATTCCAACATATCATTTACTGACTTTCCTGCCAATTCTCTGTCCCACTGAACCTCCTGCAGAAAGTTCCTCATACATGTGTAGTCCCCCTTTTTATAGTTTGGCTTTTCCCATCCAACTCCTGTTACCCTCTCTGCTTGTAATTCTTTCTACTATGTATTCAAAACACAGAACCATATGATCACTAGCTCCAAGGAGCCTCTCATATATGATGTCCTCAATGTCTGAAGTGCTTAGAATGAGCACAAGGTCAAGTCTTGCTGGTTCATCATCCCCTCTCTCTCTGGTAGTGTTCTAAACATGTTGATGCATAAGGTTTCCCAGTACCACATCCATCACCTTGGCTCTCCATGTTTCGGGATCCCCGTGTGGCTCCAGGTTTTCCCAGTCGATCTCTCTGTGGTTGAAATCGCCCATAACCAGTAACTTTGCTCTGCTCGAGTGAGCTCTTCTTGCCACCTTGGCCATTGTGCCCACCATTGCTCTTTTGCTCTCTTCATATTCCTCTCTTGGCCTCCTGCAGTTCTGTGGTGGATTATACATCACTGCAAAGACTCCCTTATGTTCCCCAGACTGAAGTGTACCTACTATGTAGTCCCTTCCTCCAATCTCGTCCATGCCTTCCATTTCCTCAAATCTCCATCGGTCTTTTATGAGCAGTGCAACCCCTCCTCCCCCTCTGCTCCTTCTATCTTTCCTCATCATCTGATATACTGGTGGGAAGATTGCGTCTGTTATTGTCTCAGTGAGTTTCGTTTCTGTTACTGCTATGATGTCTGAGGACTTCTCATTGATTCTTTCATGCCACTCCTTATATTTATTTGTTATTCCATCCGCATTTGTGTACCAAACCTTCAACTTCTTTTCTAATACTGTGATCCTGGGAGAAGATTGGGGTTGGGGGAATCGGGAGCCCTGGCTGGGGTCATCAGGGGGTTGTGGTGGGGGTGGGGGTGGGGGCAGAGTTCCCACAGGGGGTTGCTGTATGGGTGGGGTTTGTGGTGTGCAGGGTGGGGGCAGAGGGATCAGTGTCTGAGTGTTGGTTTAGATTACTCAGTTGCCTTGGGGCTGTCGCGGTTGGAGTTCTTCTGCGGGTGTTTCTGGAGGGTGTGTTTGCCTTTCCACCTGCATCTGGGTTTTTCTGCTCATCTTTGTCATTTCCTCTCGTCCCTCCTTTCGTTTATGTTCTCTCTCTTTCAGTATCAACCTTTCCTCTTGTGTTCTGTCTCGATCGAGGTACACATTCTGGTACTCTTATTTGTCTCTCAGTCGTGCTTTCTCCTGCAGAATCATGGTTCGAATTGATTCTGCCATGAAAATTATTCTGAAATGCCATTTCCGTCATATTGCAAACCACCCAATTCTCCGAAAATTTGCCACCTGGGTCATCTCGCCCTCACCTATTTGTTTCACCTGTTGTGTGTGTGTGTGTGTTTGTGTGTACTGGATATTATCTATAAGGTTAACACGAAATTAGAGCAGGAATTCATTATTATAGTGCCAGAATATTTAATTTTTTTAATTAAAACATTAAATAAACCACTACTGCCACATCAACCACCACCACCACTACCACCACTACTACCACCACCACTACCACCATTAATACCACCCCAACCACCACCACTACTACCATACAAACCACCACCACAACTACCTCACCAACCACCACCCTACCACCACTACCACCACCACTACCACCATTGTCTCTACCTCTGTTCCACTAACCAAGCACTACTTCCCTCACAACACACACACACACACACACACACACACACACACACACACACACACACACCTCATTTACACACCACTTCCCCTACTCATAATTCCCCCATTGTCAACATCGCTGCGTGGTGACTGACGTTCCCATTCTCCCTCTCACTGGGTTTCAGGGCCGTTTTCAGTAGACAGAACAAAATTCTTTCTGTCTCAGCCTCTCCCTAGGTACTGTCACCAGTGAGTCGTCCAGTCACCAATTTAACTAAAGAATTTAGGAGGACTCGAACCGAGGTGCTGTTGTGTGTAGCAGGTCCAGCGCTGTACCACTGAGCCACGAAGTGTGGGGTCTGCTGACTGCAGGGACTACTGTTCGAATCCCTGTCTGTTCCTTTTGTTCATTCACTTAGTGATGGAAAGTCATGACTAAGATTATTATTATTATTATTATTATTATTATTATTATTATTATTATTATTATTATTACATAAATTCTCGCAGAAGCTGTCTACTTAGGCAATCAGCTTTTGATCCGAGGAAAGGTTTAGAAAGGGGGAGTAGTTCCAATTCCCGGAAACAAGAGCCCTCTGGCGCAGGCATAAAGGCCCCAACCCCCTCCCTCCAAAAAGGGGGAAAATAAACCCCAGGCCCTATGCCTAATCAACTACCATTGTGCATCCCAAAATTTTCCCTTATGCAGGGTATTTGCATACTTAGAATCTGTGGTGTACGCGGGTCAGCGTCTCACAACACAGGGTGTGCAGAGGGGGGAAAAGGGGTGGGGCCCAGAGTTGTACAAAAATGTGAAGAGGGTGGCAGAAAATGTGCAGAGGGGTAATAGTTTTGGGACAGGTGGGGCAAGGTTGGCGGGGGTGTGGCAGAGGTGGGGCAGAGTGTGACGGGGTGGGGAAAGGTTATGGTAGAGGTGGGGCAGAGGTTGGAAGGTTGACAGGGGTTGGTAGAGGTTGGAAAAGGTGGGACAGAGGTGTGCAGAGATGGGGCAGAGGTGTGGCAGGGGTGTGGCAGGGGTGGGGCGGGGTGTGGCTCGGACAGTTCTTGTTGATTCTATCCATAAATGATTCTGTTTTTTTTCGTGGGAGGATAAAGCGCCCAAATGGCCCCCCACGGGCTTCCAAAAATGATAAAAATAATAATAAAAAATAATAATAAAAATAATAATAAAAAAAATAATAAAAAATTTTAAATAATAATAATAATAACAGCATAAAATATTAATGATAAACACCCCCCACACAACACACACACACACACACACACAAAAACCCACACACACACCCCACACCCAGGGTGGCGGTCCATACTACTTTAAGCAGAGGTTGAATTTTTCACAACCCAAGGATTCCAAATGGCCTTTCCCCCGGTGTAATGGGAGCAAATAAAACAGTAGAAAAAGTTTAGATTTATTTTTACCTTCCCCAATTTAACAGCAATATGTACACTATGTACATGTAAGTTAGTGCACGTCAGGGTAAGAAAAAGCAAAATAAAACCACAAGATAGAAACCGTGCTTCAACCAGCTCTAAATGGGAATGACAGGGAAACGGGGGAAGGGGAAAACCCACATAACCTCTGCGATTCCCAAAACCACTTCTTTTTTGGCTAGAACCTGGTCACTATTTAAACGGGGGGCCCCATCACAACTCTTAGCAACCTGGTTCGGGGTTGGGGGGAGATAGCCGTAAATGGGGGTGTCCATGCCCCGAAAAAAGGTTTTAAAACCTTTTTGCTCCACACCCCCCCCCCGAAAAGGGCCCGTTTAGGGCTCCCTCCCAGGGGGTAACCGGGGCCGCCAGGGCACAAAATAGGGGCCCCCCCTTTTCCTCCCACCATCCAACTCTTAGATAGGCTCACTTTCTGTGACCAAAACCCAAAACCCCAAACTTAGAGTGAGACACAGTCAGACGGCTAGCATAGGCCCCAAGTACAGGGGGGACGTACCCCCCCCCCAAAAAAAAAAAACCCACACCAGGGGATTAAAAAAAAAAAAAACGTGAAAGGGGTTACCACAAATCATCCTAACCTAAAAAAAATTTTATACTCGTAAAGATCTCCCAAACAAATTTTCTTTCCCGGAAATATTTTTAATTGAAAGTTTTAGGGCAGCCTTAGCTCACGCAAAAGCTTGTGTTTTTGTTTTATGGCTTGGAGATATATAGGGGATTGTATCACTGAGACTTGACCACCTGCGATGTCGGGCCCCACATAAACATCAAAAATGCTCCAAAGCCATATCACGGGGGGCTTTTTTTTTCAATGGTATGTAACCCCTTGAGGGGCGGAAAACTTGGCTGAAAAGTATGCTACAGGCTGCAAACTCCTTTTCCCCGATTTTAATGTACTGCCCCAACCCCAGACTCACAAGCATAAACCCTTATGAAAAAGGTTTGGAGAAGTCTGGAACAAGAGAATGGGTGCGTACACAAAATCTTTTTTGCTTTATTAAACAGTGTTACAGTCTGGGGCCCAAATTTTTAAAGGGAGCTTGTAACTGGTAAGAGAGGTAAGAGGGCACAAATCGAAAATTCTTACAGAATCTTTGTAAACCTATCATGCTAGGGAAACTTTTGAAAGATTTCCTATCTGAGAACGGATTTTTTTTTAAATAAAAGAATTTTAGCAAGTTAGGTGAATTTTTCCCACTACCTACTTCAGGGCTGAAAATGACAGTGGCCTGGCCAAAGGAAGTTTTTAGATAAAAAACGAAAAATGGGAACTCAAAGGCCCAAAACAGAGTTAAGTCAAAGTAGGTGTTGATCCAAGTACAGACACCAAAACAATATCACTAGGTACGCTCCCGGGCCTTTCAAGTCCTTTAAATTTTACCTGATGGATAAGTTTCGGAATGAAAGGGGGGAATTTTTCTTTCCAAAGGGGAAAAATTTTGATAATACCTCCGGGAATTAAAGGCAGAATTTCCTTCCCCCCCTTATTTGTCAAAGGTACCTGATAGTAGCCTTTGGGGAACTTTTTTGGAACACAAAAGTAGCCCCCCAAAAATCAATTACGCATCCGACGAGGAAGAGGGAAAGCATCTGAAATTTGTGCCCTCTTTAAACTTTACGGTTTTGTACACATACGAAACCCCCATCACCTTTTTTCAAAAGGGATGAAAGGGTGAACCCCCATGGACTAACACTCCTCCACTAAACCATGTTTTAACAAAAATTTCTACTTCCTCTGAAGCAGCCTTTGCTTTTCGGGTTTACTCGTAGGGGGAATTTAAAATTGGTTTAGATTTTCCCACTCTACACCAGGGTAACCTAACTACATTTTTTTTCGGACTCCAAAAAAAATATGGGATAGACTGTAGAAGCTCATTTAAAATTCTTGTTTGCATTTCGATAATCCCCCTTAAAAGGGGGCTAACCCTTTGAGGAGGCAGAATTTGAAATTTTAATATTAATTTCAGAGATAGAGGCAAAGAGTCAGATTGTCCTCAAGGGTAGAGGACGGTCATTACTGGACTTTTTTGGGGTGGAAGAATATTTTAATTTTTAATGGGAATTTTTTAGTTTTGAGGTCTTATAAATGGGGCACCACAAAATTTTTACATCAGATAATCTTTACAATCTCTGGGTCCCGTAAATCTAATTTTTTAAAGGTGTGGCCGTATAGTTCCTGCCCCAACCCCTTTGTCTCCTGGATGGAAGGGCGGAATTGTGCACTTCGTCAACCACTGTTTCATCTTACTTTGACGTCTTTGGGTTTGCCTTGGTAATGACGTCCCACCTGAAAACCTTGAAGACGGGTTGTAGAGTTTTGAGAACGTTTTCTCCCTCCATCCTTCTTTGAGCACCCCCAAGAGGCCCCGTACATTTTTGCCCAAAGATCACTCAAAAGGACTATACCCTGTAGACTCTTGCAAAACCCTTTCCGTACTGAAACACAACAAAAAGGGGTGAATTCCCCCGTCTGTAGGAAAGTGCTGCAAAACTTCTCATCATTGTTTTAATGTCGGTGGAATCTTTCCAAGGGGCCTTTGGGGGGGTGAGGTGAAGGCAGTGGATAAGTTGTGATTCCCTAACCTAGTTTTAATACTTCCCTAAAGCTTTGGCAGTGAAGTTAGTACCTTGATCACTTTGAATGTTTTAGGAATGCCAAAAAAAAGAAATGAATTTTGTTAAAGCTTTTAGAACGCTTTTGTATAATACTACGGGGAATTTTCTTCAGGGGTATCGGTTACTTTTTTCCAAATCGTAAATAAATATTATTTCCGACTTTTACCTAGGGGTTTTTGGGCCTAC
Organism: Cherax quadricarinatus; assembly: GCF_026875155.1. NCBI lineage: Eukaryota > Metazoa > Arthropoda > Malacostraca > Decapoda > Parastacidae > Cherax > Cherax quadricarinatus. Next base: position 17,142,886 of record NC_069456.1, on the reverse strand, counting down.
ACAAACTTAATAAATCTGCAAAAGGTTCTCCCCCACAGGTAAGGGGGGGAAGTGCATTAATGGAATTTCCAGGTTTTCCCAAATTGCGACATTCTCGGCAACACCTAATATGATCTTCCCCTTTTTTTAATTTTGGCCAATAAAATTTTTTTGTGATTTATACAAAAGGGTTTTTTTAATTCCTAAGTGACCTCCAAAAAACGATATGACTATATTTTAAAATTTGGGCTATACTTTTTTGGAAACCCCTAACCTGTCATACAATTTTCCGGCCCTCTAATTTCCCTTTCCATTCGTGCAGACAAAAAATCGTTTTTTTAAATTCTACTTGACCCCATGACCAAAAAGGATTTTACCCATGGCTGCCCCAAAAGCAATTTTAAAGATGGGTCCTTTCGTTGTTCCCCGGGAAAACATCCCCCGGGCATGGAAAAGAGAACTGGCAATCCGCAACCTGGGGAAAAGGGAAGGGTTGATGGGGGCTTTTACTTGATTTACGAGGCCCGGCCCGGGTGCCTCATAACCCAACGGGCTATTCCAGATCGGGTCGTCCAAGGATAGGGCAACTTCTCCAGACAAAACCCTTTGGGGTGTTGCCCCGGTTTTGGGCCAACACCGGGGAAAATTAATCATTAAGGTTCAGGGCCGAACTAAAAGAGAAAATTTTATTACCCGTATAACATTGCATCTTTTATGGGGAAAAACCCTTTTTAGACACCTACAATAAGTACCCCGTGTAATATTTCACGTAAAATAAATTTTATGCAAAGGAAAGAATATATAGCTCCTCCAAAAGCTTCCAAAAAAACAGAGGAATTCAAAGAAGTATTCCTTTTAAAAGGGGGAAATTCCCCCTTACAATGAGAAATGCCCAGTATTCCCAAAGTCTTTACTTTAGTTTTTCTGAGTTTTCCTGAAAAAATAAGCTTTTTCAAAATAAGGGGCCCTACCTTTTTCACTTCTTAGGGACTGTTACTAGGGATATTAGAGATTTTCCCCAAAGGGTTTTTGGGGTTTAGGGGGGAGTTGGGATTTGGGGCCCACTTTATTGCACCCCGAAAAACGACGGGTTGCCCTTTACTCCTGTTGACGTTGAAATGGTGTCGCCGGATACTGTTGTCGAGATGCACCTGAGTAGTTTTCCTCCCACAGGTTGGGCCATATTTGAGAAACGTGGGTCACCAGGTGACTTGGTTGGCTGACGTAACGTTTCCCTCCGGGTGACACTTTATTCTCCCAAGGTTGACGATCTCTGCCATGCCCGGCTTTGAAAAGAAGAGGGACCGCTTGGACAAAGGGGGCTTATTTCGAAGGGATCACCAACCCGGCTTGCCTCCAAAGCAGTGGGTTTAAATCACGATCCGCAGAAAGACCGAACCCCGGCCCACAGACCCAGCAGGTTCAATCGAATAAGCTCCCCCTCCCAAAGGTAGAGACACCCCTTGCTTTAACCAGCTGGTAAAAAGCTTTGGGGGTTTTCTGTCTCACAAAGTCGACTAGGGATTGACCAAGCGTCGTCTGCCCCAATTTAAAAAATCTTTTGGGTATTTGTGGGGGTACACGTTATGCTCCAACACTGTGGTCTTCACTACTTGAAATCGAAAATTCAACGTCATTTAATACTGACGTGAATTTTTGTGCCTTTCCCCCAAAAATGCTGTAATGAACCCAAAGATCCAATGCTTTCCGGGCCCCTCAAGGTCGACCTGATTTTCGAAGTTTCGAAAAATTTCTCGTTCGGCCTCATTTAAGGGGGAAAAAAACTGACTGCTTTCTGTAAACAAAATTATTTACAGAATGCGAAAACTTCCCCTTTCTCTTTCCCTATCAAATTCCCCTTTCGAATGCCTCTGTTCCCTAGTTTGCTCAAGATTTATTTTTGCCAGCTCAAGTGCCAAAAGACGCTGATTTTACCTTGGACAACCCAGCGCACATATGACCATTTTGCTCCTAGGGTACATCTTCCTCCTGCGAGAACATAGGAGTTTTTGCCCTAGCTCAAGAGAGGAGGAGTCTGAGGCCATCCTTTCTTCTATAATTTTTTCCAGCAAACAGTGAACGCAGTTCGCACTGTGAGAGTGCGTTTTAGAATGGGCCCTAACGAGCAATTTGCCAACACCGCTGTAACAATTTAGGTAGGTTTTGCAAAGTATAAAGCCGCACCAGAGTCTGACTCTTTAGGTGATAAGTTATTCGATGCACAGTCGTTTCAGAATACCCCAAAAAACCGTTAATTTTCAGAACACGCTTAGATGCACATACGTTTGCAGAATCAATACAAGCAAACCGACGCAAAAATTTTCCACCCGAACAGGGGGTTTAAAAACTGACACGCAATTTTGTAAAGCAATCCGACGCACCGTTCTAGAAGATGACCGTAGCGAAGCGAGCACACCCAACAACTGTAGCGAGCTGTTTAACGATCACACAAAGCAAGGTGATCATAAAGCAAGACACCAAAATTTTGTAAAAAAAAATGCCAGACACAACGCACAATGTTTCCCGCTACGATTTTACCTAAACTCAACCGTTTCTCTAAGTCCCTCCAGCTCCCGGGCAGGCCCCCATACACAAACCCCGGATTTCCAAAAGGCCCGTTACCCCGGGTGTAATGGGGGCAAATAAAAACAGAAAAAAAGTTTAGACTTATATTATCCTTCACCAATTTAGCAGCAAAAGTACATATGACGTGATAATATGTGCCTCCACGGAAAACAAAGCAAAATAGAACCACAAGATAGCAGACCGTGTTCAACCAGCTCTAAAGGGAAGCAAGGGGAGACAGGGGAAACGGAAACCCCCAACCTTGCGATTTCCCAAAAACCCCTTCTTATTGGCTGAACGGTCACTATTTCGACGGGGCCCCACATCAACTCTTAGCAACCTGGTTCGCTGGTTGGGGGAGATAGCCTGTAAATGAGGGTGTGTACATGCGCCGAATAAAGGTTACGTACTCTTTGCATGCCACATATGATAAAGCTCACGGTTCGGGAAGGACTGTACAACCATGAAGAGGCGGGGCCAACCGGGGCTCGACCCCTGCAACCTCAACTAGGTGAGAACTAGGTGAGTACACACACACACACACACACACACCAGTGAAGAGGCGGGGCCAGGAGCTAGGACTCGACCCCTGCAACCTCAACTAGGTGAGTACAACTAGGTGAGTACAGACCGTAGCTATGATTACACATGTAAGCGGTAACAAATACATAAATATATATATATATATATTTCTTAATTGAGAAGTGTACCTGACCAGAATAGTGCCATTCAGAAGAAGCTGATGTGGCGAGTCGTGCTGAATGACGGCGGTGTAATGAATGAAGGCGGTGTAATGAATGAAGGCGGTGTAATGAATGAAGGCGGTGTAATGAATGAAGGTAGTGTAATGAATGAAGGTAGTGTAATGAATGAAGGCAGTGTAATGAAAGAAGGCAGTGTAATGAATGAAGGCAGTGTAATGAATGAAGGCAGTGTAATGAATGAAGGCAGTGTAATGAATGAAGGCGGTGTAATGAATGAAGGCAGTGTAATGAATGAAGGCAGTGTAATGAATGAAGGCAGTGTAATGAATGAAGGCAGTGTAATGAATGAAGGCAGTGTAACGAATGAAGGCGGTGTAATGAATGAAGGCAGTGTAATGAATGAAGGCAGTGTAATGAATGAAGGCGGTGTAATGAATGAAGGCAGTGTAATGAATGAAGGCAGTGTAATGAATGAAGGCAGTGTAATGAATGAAGGCAGTGTAATGAATGAAGGCGGTGTAATGAATGAAGGCAGTGCAATGAATGAAGGCAGCGTAATGAATGAAGGCGGTGTAATGAATGAAGGCAGCGTAATGAATGAAGGCAGTGTAATGAATGAAGGCGGTGTAATGAATGAAGGCAGTGTAATGAATGAAGGCAGTGTAATGAATGAAGGCAGTGTAATGAATAAAGGGGCCAAGGTAATGAATAAAGGGCCCCAAGGGGGTGTAATGAATGAAGGCAGTGTAATGAATGAAGGCAGCGTAATGAATGAAGGCAGGTAATGAATGAAGGAGTGTAATGAATAAGGCAGTGTAAAAAATGAAGGCAGGTAATAATGAAGGCAGGTAAAAATAAAGGGAGGTAATGAATGAAGGCGGGTTTTGTAATAAATGTAAGGAGTGTAATAATAAAGGCAGTGTAATAATGAAGGCAGGAATGAATGAAGGCAGGAAATGAAGAAGGCAGGAAAAGAATGAAGGCGGGTTGTAATGGAATAAAAGGCAGTGTAATGAATGAAGGCGGGGAATGAATAAAGGCAGCGTATGAATGAAGGCAGCGTAATGATGAAGGCAGTTAATGAAGGGAAGGAGTGGTAATGAATGAAGGCGGGTAATGAAAAGCATAAGAAAAGGGAAAAAATTAAAAAAGGCGGTGTAATGAAAGAGGCAGCGTACTGAAAGAAGGGCAGCGAAGAATGAAGGTGGGTGAATTAAATGAGGGGAAAAAGGCAGGTAATGAATAAAGGGCGGCGTAATGAATGAAGGCAGGGGTAATGAATGAAGGCGGTTGTAATAATGAAGGGGTGTAATGAATAAAGGGCGCGTTAATGAATGAAGGCAGTGTAATGAATGAAGGCAGCGTAATGAATGAAGGCGTGTATGAATGAAGGAGGAAATGAATGAAGGACGTAATGAATGAAGGCAGGTAATGAATGAAGGCAGTGTAAGTGAATAAAGGCGGTGTAATAATAAAGGGAGCTAAATGAATGAAGGCAGCGAAAATAAATAAAGGGCAGTGTAATGAATGAAGGCAGCGTAATAAAATGAAGGCAGTGGTAATGAAGAAGGCAGGTAATGAATGAAGGAGCGTAATGAATAAAGGCGGTGTAAGAATGAAGGCGGTGAAATGAATGAGGCGGTAATGAATGAAGGCAGCTTAATGAATGAAGGGGGGTGTAATGAATGAGGCTGTGTAGATAAGGGCGGAAGATAAAGGGCCAGCGTAATGAATGAAGGCAGGTAATAAAATGAAGGCAGCGAAATGAATGAAGCAGCGTAATGAATGACGGGGGGTGTAATGAATGAAGGCGGTGTAAAGAATGAAGGCAGCGAAATAATGGAAGGCAGCGTAATGAATGACGGCGGTGAATGAATGAACGGTGTAATGAATGAAGGCAGTGTAAAGAAGAAGAAGAGGGGTTAATGAATGAAGGCAGCGTAATGAATAAAGGCGGGAAATGAATGAAGGCAGGAAATTTGAATGACGCGGTGTAATGAATGAAGGCGGGTGTAATGAATGAAGGCAGCGGTAAAAAAATGAAGGCAGTAATGAATGAGGCGGTGTAATGAATGAAGGCGGGTAATGAATGAAGGCAGCGAATGAATGAAGGCAGTGTAATGAATAAAGGCGTTTTGTAAGAATGAAGGCCAGCGGTAATTGAAGAGGCGTGAATGAATGAAGGCAGGTAATGAATGACGGCGGGTAATGAATGAAGGCAGTGTAATGAATGAAGGCAGCGAAATGAATGAAGGCAGGTAATGAATGAAGGCAGGAAAATAAATTTGAAGCAGGTAATGAATGAAGGCAGCGTAATGAATGAAGGCAGGTAATGAATGAAGGCGGGTTTAATGAATGAAGGCAGCGTAATGAATGACGGCGTGTAATGAAGAAGGCGTGTTAATGAATGAAGGCAGCGTAATGAATGAAGGCGTGTAATGAATGAAGGCGAGTGTAATGAATGAAGGCAGCGTAATGAATAAGGCAGCGTAATGAATGAAGGCAGCGTAATGAATGAACGGCAGTCGTAATGAATGAAGGCAGCGTAATGAATGAAGGCAGCGTAATGAATGAAGGCGCGTAATGAATGAAGGCAGTGTAATGAATGAAGGCAGTGTAATGAATTGAAGGCAGTGTAATGAATGAAGGCAGCGTAATGAATGAAGGCCAGTGTAATGAATGAAGGCAGTGTAATGAATGAAGGCAGCGTAATGAATGAAGGCAGCGTAATGAATGAAGGCAGCGTAATGAATGAGGCAGCGTAATGAATGAAGAGGCAGCGTAATGAATGAAGGCAGTAATGAATGAAGGCAGCGTAATAATGAAGGCAGTGTAATGAATGAAGGCAGCGTAATGATGAAGGCAGTGTAATGAATGAAGGCAGCGTAATGAATGAAGGCAGTGTAATGAATGAAGGCAGTGTAATGAATGAAGGCAGCGTAATGAATGAAGGCAGTGTAATGAATGAAGGCAGTGTAATGAATGAAGGCACGTAATGAATGAAGGCAGCGTAATGAATGAAGGCAGGTAATGAATGAAGCAGCGTAATGAATGAAGGCAGTGTAATGAATGAAGCAGCGTAATGAATGAAGGCAGTGTAATGAATGAAGGCCAGCGTAATGAATGAAGGCAGTGTAATGAATGAAAGGCAGTATCGTAATGAATGAAGGCAGGTAATGAATGAAGGCAGTGTAATGAATGAAGGCAGCGTAATGAATGAAGGCACGTAATGATGAAGCATGTATGAATGAAGGCAGTGTAATGAATGAAGGCAGCGTAATGAATGAAGGCAGTGTAATGAATGAAGGCAGTGTAATGAATGAAGGCAGCGTAATGAATGAAGGCAGTGTAATGAATGAAGGCAGCGTAATGAATGAAGGCAGCGTAATGAATGAAGGCAGCGTAATGAATGAAGGCAGTGTAATGAATGAAGGCAGCGTAATGAATGAAGCAGCGTAATGAATGAAGGCAGCGTAATGAATGAAGGCAGTGTAATGAATGAAGGCAGCGTAATGAATGAAGGCGGTGTAATGAATGAAGGCAGCGTAATGAATGAAGGCAGCGTAATGAATGAAGGCAGCGTAATGAATGAAGGCAGCGTAATGAATGAAGGCAGCGTAATGAATGAAGGCAGCGTAATGAATGAAGGCAGTGTAATGAATGAAGGCAGCGTAATGAATGAAGGCAGGGTAATGAATGAAGGCAGTCGTAATGAATGAAGGCAGTGTAATGAATGAAGGCAGCGTAATGAATGAAGGCAGCGTAATGAATGAAGGTAGTGTAATGGATGAAGGCAGTGTAATGAATGAAGGTAGTGTAATGAATGAAGGTAGCGTAATGAATGAAGGTAGTGTAATGAATGAAGGCAGTGTAATGAATGAAGGTAGTGTAATGAATGAAGGCAGCGTAATGAATGAAGGCAGCGTAATGAATGAAGGCAGCGTAATGAATGAAGGCAGCGTAATGAATGAAGGCAGCGTAATGAATGAAGGTAGTGTAATGAATGAAGGTAGTGTAATGAATGAAGGCAGTGTAATGAATGAAGGTAGTGTAATGAATGAAGGTAGTGTAATGAATGAAGGTAGTGTAATGAATGAAGGCTGTGTAATGAATGAAGGTAGTGTAATGAATGAAGGCAGTGTAATGAATGAAGGTAGTGTAATGAATGAAGGCAGCGTAATGAATGAAGGCAGCGTAATGAATGAAGGCAGCGTAATGAATGAAGGCAGCGTAATGAATGAAGGCAGCGTAATGAATGAAGGTAGTGTAATGGATGAAGGTAGTGTAATGGATGAAGGTAGTGTAATGAATGAAGGCAGTGTAATGAATGAAGGTAGTGTAATGAATGAAGGCAGTGTAATGGATGAAGGCAGTGTAATGAATGAAGGCAGTGTAATGAATGAAGGCAGTGTAATGAATGAAGGTAGTGTAATGAATGAAGGCAGTGTAATGAATGAAGGCAGCGTAATGAATGAAGGCAGCGTAATGAATGAAGGCAGTGTAATGAATGAAGGCAGTGTAATGAATGAAGGCAGTGTAATGGATGAAGGCAGCGTAATGAATGAAGGCAGTGTAATGAATGAAGGCAGCGTAATGAATGAAGGCTGTGTAATGAATGAAGGCAGCGTAATGGATGAAGGCAGTGTAATGAATGAAGGCAGTGTAATGAATGAAGGCAGTGTAATGGATGAAGGCAGCGTAATGAATGAAGGCAGTGTAATGAATGAAGGTAGTGTAATGAATGAAGGTAGTGTAATGAATGAAGGTAGTGTAATGAATGAAGGCAGCGTAATGAATGAAGGTAGTGTAATGAATGAATGCAGTGTAATGAATGAAGGTAGTGTAATGAATGAAGGCAGCGTAATGAATGAAGGCAGCGTAATGAATGAAGGCAGCGTAATGAATGAAAGCAGCGTAATGAATGAAGGTAGTGTAATGGATGAAGGTAGTGTAATGAATGAAGGCAGTGTAATGGATGAAGGCAGTGTAATGAATGAAGGTAGTGTAATGGATGAAGGCAGCGTAATGAATGAAGGCAGCGTAATGAATGAAGGCAGTGTAATGAATGAAGGCAGTGTAATGAATGAAGGCAGTGTAATGAATGAAGGCAGCGTAATGAATGAAGGCAGCGTAATGAATGAAGGCAGCGTAATGAATGAAGGCAGTGTAATGAATGAAGGCAGTGTAATGAATGAAGGCAGTGTAATGAATGAAGGCAGCGTAATGAATGAAGGCAGCGTAATGAATGAAGGCAGTGTAATGAATGAAGGCAGTGTAATGAATGAAGGCAGTGTAATGAATGAAGGCAGTGTAATGGATGAAGGCAGTGTAATGAATGAAGGTAGTGTAATGGATGAAGGCAGCGTAATGAATGAAGGCAGTGTAATTGATGAAGGCAGTGTAATGAATGAAGTAAGTGTAATGGATGAAGCAGCGTAAATGAATGAAGGCAGCGTAATGAATGAAGGCAGCGTAATGAATGAAGGCAGTGTAATGAATGAAGGCAGTGTAATGGATGAAGGCAGTGTAATGAATGAAGGCAGTGTAATGGATGAAGGCAGTGTAATGAATGAAGGCAGCGTAATGAATGAAGGCAGCGTAATGAATGAAGGCAGCGTAATGAATGAAGGCAGCGTAATGAATGAAGGCAGCGTAATGAATGAAGGCAGCGTAATGAATGAAGGCAGTGTAATGAATGAAGGCAGCGTAATGAATGAAGGCAGCGTAATGAATGAAGGCAGCGTAATGAATGAAGGCAGTGTAATGAATGAAGGCAGTGTAATGAATGAAGGCAGTGTAATGAATGAAGGTAGTGTAATGAATGAAGGTAGTGTAATGAATGAAGGCAGTGTAATGAATGAAGGCAGTGTAATGAATGAAGGCAGTGTAATGAATGAAGGCAGTGTAATGAATGAAGGCGGTGTAATGAATGAAGGCAGCGTAATGAATGAAGGCAGTGTAATGAATGAAGGCAGCATAATGAATGAAGGCAGTGTAATGAATGAAGGCAGTGTAATGAATGAAGGCAGCGTAATGAATGAAGGTAGTGTAATGAATGAAGGTAGTGTATTACATTATCGTAACACTGCAACATAATACACCTGGTAAACAGAACAGTAAATTACATTGTAATAGACTTAAAGCCTTGAATCTTCACTATCTGGAGAGACGTAGAATGAGAGAGACGTAGAATGAGAGGAGATATCCTCGTAGTGCTGTACATGAATGGTATGCAATACCGACAAGATGAGATTTTAGACACCTGTACAACATCTGGCTATATTTATTGTAGACGTTTCGCCATCCAATGGCTTTTTTTTTTCAATACAAATTCAAGGACATAATTGGAAGACAGAAGAACTATATAGAAAATATGAGATAATCAGTCTCTCAGCCCTGGAGTTGGTGTGAAAAGCACCGTAGTGGTGAAGATTCTGAAGCACAAGCAAGAAGGTTGGTGCTTATATACTGGCGTCAGGTGGAAAGGGACGGGTAGCAGACGAGGGCATAGTCACTGTAGGTCGGATTCCCCAGTGGAAGTGGTTCATACCCAAGGGATGGGTCAGTGGTATTGGTAGTAGTGGTGGCCGTGAAGAAGGTCATCTGAACCAAGATTCCATGTACAACTTGTTAGACACTGCAACATGACACTGTGACTATGTGAATGGTCCAGGTCGGACCGAAACGTCGACTAAGCTTCTTTCTCTCTTATGTGCGGGTTATCTGTGTAATGCTAATTATCTCCGACGGTGCTGAAGTGGCAGCACAGCCCATCATTTCTCTTTCTCCTGTCTTCAGAGGCAGCATCTCTGGAGAGGAGAATCCCTCCAGTAGGCCAAGGGATCTACGGTAAATGGAACACAATCCTCCTGTATATATTTCTGACGCAAAACAACTGTAACTTACGGTTTTTTTCCCACGAAACAGTGAGCAAAGTCTTACACAGCCCACACGACCATGACTCAATCAGTACGAGTACTGGACGTGACCCAGATGACAGATAAAATAAGATTTTGTTCGAATTTTTAACCCCGGAGGGTTAGCCACCCACCTTCATTACCCACCAAGACAGGGTTATCCCAGTAAAAGAAGACAGTTACCATTACTCGCGTCGTACCTCTTTGCCTCTCTCTCTCTCTCTCTCTCTCTCCTTCCCCCTCTCTCTCTCCTCTCCTCTCTCTCTCTCCTCTCTCTTCTCTTTCTCTCTCTCTCTCTCTCTCTCTCTCTCTCTCTCCTCTCTCTCTCTCCCTCTCTCTCTCTCTCTCTGCAAGGCAATATGTGGTCAGGATGCAATGCTGACCAACTGAACAGCAGTTTCACCACCTGAGCTGCAAGTTGAACTCTACCTCCCGGAACCATTGGATTCATCAAATCCTCATGGGTTCATCAGATACAATTCGATTCCTCAGATCCAATAGATATATTGGATATGAATATATTTGACGAGTCTCAACAATAGCGATAAACTAACACATATTTCAGAGCACTCTTATTGAGACGACATCCCGACTACATTTACATCTTTCTAAAGCTGTACCTATGATTCAACTTGATAAAGATCTTAACAGATCGAAACGTAGCAACATAAGAAAAGAAAACGCATCTTCGATACACAAACACCTTCTTCCCAGCCTCGCCTGGGTGTATTTTCTTTACAGAAACACTTGGTCTCCACACACACGGCCTTTCCTTCCTTAATCCTCCATCTCCTCTGCAATCCGACTTTCTCTCTTCCTCTAATCTTTATTTAATAACAGCTTCCCCTTACTCTTTATCGGTACGCCCAACATTCATCCCTAGAATTCTTACACTATCGTCCCATCGTCCCCTTATGCAAATGAACTGCGCCTGGCTCCTCTCAATCCCTTGTTCACCCTTAGGGGATTGCTGAATAAGTCACATGTGCAACACTTATGTGTTGCACATGTGACTTATTTAACTTGCTGGTGGTGCATGCAATCGTGTCATTACGATTTCGTGAGTTATACCATCAGTAACGTGGTTCGTAAATGGTCTTGGAACTTCACGGTAAAAGTCGTTGACAGAAGCTGAGCCGCTCAGGTTAGCGAAGACTTCAGTACAAGTTCATAATACAAGGGTCAAACAAGTCATAGTACAGAGGTTCATAATAAGGGTTCATTAGATTAGGTTGATTTCTCCTTCCTTCTGCATAAAATATTCATGTTTGCCTATGTATATAATCGCTCTCTCTCTACGGTCTCTCCATCTCTCTTAGTTCTCGTCTCTCTCTCTCTCTCTCTTCTCTACTTACTATCTCTCTCTCTTCTCTCTCTCTCTCTTACTCTCTCTCTCTCTCTCTCTCTCTCTCTCTCTCTCCTCTCTCTCTCTCTCTCTCTCTCTCTCTCTCTCTCTCTCTCTCTCTCTCTCTTCTCTCTCTCCTCTCTCTCTCTCTCTCTCTCTCCTTCCATTCATTACATCCTCCATTCCTTCCTCTTCTTTCATTTTGTAAATTAAGTTTACGACCCCAGCCAATACAGGCAAAGTTCAGAGGATAAACTTAGGATTCTGGGTATCAAGTTATCCAAGTTATCTTAAGAAGCTGGGAAGATGGTGGGTAGGTGCGGCTTTGAGGGTGTGGCTGTGACAGTGGCTAGTGTGGCTGGGACAGTGGCTAGTGTGGCTGGGACAGTGGCTAGTGTGGCTGGACAGTGGCTAGTGTGGCTGTGACAGTGGCTAGTGTGGCTGGGACAGTGGCTAGTGTGGCTGGGACAGTGGCTAGTGTGGCTGGGACAGTGGCTAGTGTGGCTGGGACAGTGGCTAGTGTGGCTGGGACAGTGGCTAGTGTGGCTGGGACAGTGGCTAGTGTGGCTGGGACAGTGGCTAGTGTGGCTGTGGACAGTGGCTAGTGTGGCTGGGACAGTGGCTAGTGTGGCTGGGACAGTGGCTAGTGTGGCTGGGACAGTGGCTAGTGTGGCTGGGACAGTGGCTAGTGTGGCTGGGACAGTGGCTAGTGTGGCTGGGACAGTGCTAGTTGGCTGGACAGTGGCTAGTGTGGGGACAGTGGCTAGTGTGGCTGGGACAGTGGCTAGTGTGGCTGTGACAGTGGCTAGTGTGGCTGGGACAGTGGCTAGTGTGGCTGGGACAGTGGCTAGTGTGGCTGGGACAGTGGCTAGTGTGGCTGTGACAGTGGCTAGTGTGGCTGGGACAGTGGCCAGTGTGGCTGGGACAGTGGCTAGTGTGGCTGGGACAGTGGCTAGTGTGGCTGGGACAGTGGCTAGTGTGGCTGGGACAATTTCTAATGTGGCTGTGACAGTGGCTAGTGTGGCTGGGACAGTGGCTAGTGTGGCTGTGACAGTGGCTAGTGTGGCTGGGACAGTGGCTAGTGTGGCTGGGAAAGTGGCTAGTGTGGCTGGGACAGTGGCTAGTGTGGCTGGGACAATTTCTAGTGTGGCTGTGACAGTGGCTAGTGTGGCTGGGACAGTGGCTAGTGTGGCTGTGACAGTGGCTAGTGTGACTGTGACAGTGGCTAGTGTGGCTGGGACAGTGGCTAGTGTGGCTGGGACAGTGGCTAGTGTGGCTGGGACAGTGGCTAGTGTGGCTGTGACAGTGGCTAGTGTGGCTGGGACAATTTCTAGTGTGGCTGTGACAGTGGCTAGTGTGGCTGGGACAGTGGCTAGTGTGGCTGTGACAGTGGCTAGTGTGGCTGTGACAGTGCTAGTGTGGCTGGAACAATTTCTAGTGTGGCTGTGCCAGTGGCTACTGTGGCTGGGACAGTGGCTAGTGTGGCTGTGACAGTGGCTAGTGTGGCTGTGACAGTGGCTAGTGTGGCTGGGACAGTGGCTGGTGTGGCTGGGAAAGTAACTGGTGTGGCTGGAACAGTCACTGGTGTGGCTGGAACAGCCACTGGTGTGGCTGGAACAGTCACTGGTGTGGCCGTAACAGTAACTGGTGTGGCTGGAACAGTCACTTGTGTGGCTGGAACAGTCACTTGTGTGGCTGGAACAGCCACTGGTGTGGCTGGAACAGTCACTTGTGTGGCTGTAACAGTAACTGGTGTGGCTGGAACAGTAACTGGTGTGGCTGGAACAGTAACTGGTGTTCCTGGAACAGTAACTGGTGTGGCTGGAGCAGTCGCTGGTGTGGCTGGAACAGTCACTGGTGTGGCTGGAACAGTCACTGGTGTGGCTGGAACAGTCACTTGTGTGGCTGTAACAGTAACTGGTGTGGCTGGAACAGTAACTGATGTGGCTGGAACAGTAACTGGTGTTCCTGGAACAGTAACTGGTGTGGCTGGAGCAGTCACTGGTGAAATTCCCCTCTGAAATATACAAATAACGAGTGAAATTCCCCTCTGAAGGCACATTCACATTATATCCTGCTGCCCCAACTCGCAGGAAAATCTCTCTCAGGATTTAAAAACGTCTTCTTTCCTACACCAGCCTCAAAGGTCACTGAGGTGACGAATACATTGATATTCTGGGAAGCTGGAGGTGGCACTCAGAGTGCCACTCGTCACTCCCGGTGCTGGAGGTGGCACTCAGAGTGCCTTCACTGCCTCTCCTCACACTCAGTATTGGAGGTGACACTCACAGTGTCTTCAGAGTGACTATGAAGCAGAACTCTTCTCCAGGCTGAGAGACTGGCCACCTGAAACCACGTCATCAAGGCTGATGGACTGATGACATTGTCTTTACACCTCCACTGCTTCTGCTTCTTCCTCGGTATTCAACTGAAAAAGCCTTACTATGTAGGCGAAACGTTTTAGAATAAAAATACCTAACTGTTGCACATGTGTCTTACATGTGCAACCGATTTCTCACATTATCAAGATCCTTAACGACGTCAAAAATCACGAAATCACTTGGAATTTCACTATATTTTCACAGTGGTTGACCTGCCCATTGATATACATTATTATTGTCATATTCCTATTATTTTCTTGTCCCTATTCTATTTCCCCTTCTTTCTCGTCTTCTTCCTCCTCCTCCTCCTCACCTTCTCCTGCTGTTGCTTCTCCTGTTGCAGCTCCTTTTGGCTGGTATCCGGGGGATAACTCAAGAATGGCTCTTCAGACCACGCTCAAACTTCCACCACTGGTGTATCTCAACACAACGACCCACCATGATGGTTATTGCTCCCTCTAACTCCCACTTCCACAATTTTTGGACAAATTTTTGGGAATCATCTCCCTGAACCTTTTTTGAAGTGATAGTCCAGAAAGAGGCGACCAAGGCTTCATTATTATTATTATTATTATTATTATTATTATTATTATTATTATTATTATTATTGGTAGTAGTAGCAGTCGTGGTAGTAGTAGTAGTAGTATTTATTAGTGAAATAAAGGGTGGAAAAGAGCCTAAAGAATATAATATATATATATATATATATATATATATATATATATATATATATATATATATATATATATATATATATATATATATAACCATACAGTTCCCACCATGTGTCACAGTACAGACACACTCTACTTTGTACTTGATTGGTGGGAAATATAACCCTGCCCATCCGATGGCCATCCCTCTCTCTCTTGTTGGGAAGCATGGCCATCCCTGGCCATCCCTGGCCATCCCTGGACTAATTTACTTAGTAGGTCAGTGTGACTTGAAGCTGTCTACTAGACGGAGGTAATTCAGGCCACCTGGAGCCAGACATTTCGCGCATCTTTACTGAGGAAACGTTTCGCTATTCAGTGGCTTCCTCAGTCCGATATAGAGAACATCGTTTCCTCAGTAAAGATTCCCAAGTGATGTGCAGGTTTCACTCTTCAACTTGTCGGTTTTCGATACCATTTTTACCACATAGGTGTCACCTGTTTACCGCCAGACAAGTATATTTCAGTTCCAAAAAATATTTTTCAAAGTAAACTCTCAGCATATATACGAGCATATACACACCGAGAGGTATATATAAACACCGAGAATTGTATATTCATACCCAGAGGTACATATACACACCGAGAGGTGTATATACACACCGAGAGGTATATATTCTCACCGAGAAGTGTATATACACACCGATAAGTGTATATACACACTGAGAAGTGTATATACACACCGAGAAGTGTATATACACACTGAGAAGTGTATATACACACCGAGAAGTGTATACCCTTCCGTAAATATCCACTGAGAGTATAATCTCACTCGGGGGACTATGCAGATCCTCCCCGACTTACGACCAATGCGACTTACGACCAATGCGACTTACGACCAATGCGACTTACGTCCATCCCACACAAACGCCCGGAAAAAAAAATACGCTATAAATTAGAAAAGTAAAAAAATATATGAAGCCTGTAAATGCTTATGGATGATGCCTACAAGTAAGGAATTTCAATCAGTTTGTGAGCAATAAAACTTAAGGAAATACGTCAATAAAAAATAACCGATGTAATCATGACAGAAATGTAATAGGTTAAAAGAACACTGTATGACTTCTACACGCCATGCTGACATAATTCCCTCATACGTCCATATCCAGATCAAACCCGTCGGTCGGGACCGAACTCGGACATAAATCGGGGAGGATCTGCAGTAATGTGGACCGGTGGTGAACAGGTTATGTGTAACCTTAACGACCCTAGTGTCGTCGATAGCCTTTAAACCCCGTAAACAATCATATATACTCCCAGAAATACACTTGGTGAATTTACTCAACATTTACAGGTAGGCCTACAGACGAGCCTCACTGGATAGGCCTCTTCACAGGAACTTGCCCTGATTGATTTATAGTCAACTATCCGGCTAATGAGTGCACTATCATCGTGGCTAGTCTGTGTTTGTGGAGGCTGAGAGTTTGTGGAAGCTGAGAGTTTGTGGAAGCTGAGAGTTTGTGGAAGCTGAGAGTTTGTGGAAGCTGAGAGTTTGTGGAAGCTGAGAGTTTGGGGAAAGCTGAGAGTTTGTGGAGGCTGAGAGTTTGTGGAAGCTGAGAGTTTGTGGAGGCTGAGAGTTTGTGGAAGCTGAGAGTTTGTGGAAGCTGAGAGTTTGTGGAAGCTGAGAGTTTGTGGAAGCTGAGAGTTTGTGGAAGCTGAGAGTTTGTGGAAGCTGAGAGTTTGTGGAAGCTGATAAAGCTGCAAAAACCAGTTTATCAATACTTTCGCCCACATAGAGGAAGAAGGGGCGATCAGTCCCATAACCTCGATACAAGGTGATCAGTCCATAGCCTTGATACAAGTGATCAGTCCCATAGCCTTGATACAAGGTGATCATCCCATAGCCTTGATACAAGGTGATCAGTCCCATAGCCTTGATAACAAGGTGATCAGTCCCAACCTTGAAAAACAAGGTGGTCAGCCCCATAGCCTTGATACAAGGTGATCAGTCCCATAGCCTTGATACAAGGTGATCAGCCCCCATAGCCTTGATACAAAGGTGATCAGTCCCATAGCCTTGATACAAGGTGATCAGTCCCATACCCTTGATGCGAGACGTTCACATCCTTTACCCATAATAGGTTTTCAGTTTCTCAACCGAAACTTCTCAACCAACCCAAACAGCTGAGCAAACATCAACCCCCTGACCAGGATCCAACCAAATATTCAGAATTTCCATTTTTTTACTCCCTAAAAACTGTCAACTTTCCAACGAGCAAAGTCTCAAATGTACCAGTGGGACGGTAGTCGAGTCCAACTTGAACCCGAAAGTCTTGCCGCACTCCAAGTATCGTAAAAGACTTAAGGTATTGTAATGTATGCGAAAACCGCAGCCTGAGGGCGCTGTAAAGTATAAAGTACGCTTTATTGATGTATGTACTCTGATGGGAAAGAAAAGGGGGGCTTTTTTAAATGTATGACTCTGATGGGGAAAGATAAGGAGGGCTTATTGATGTATGTACTCTGATGGGGAAAGATAAGGGGGCTTTATTGATGTATGTACTCTGATGGGAAAGATAAGGGGGGCTTTATTGATGTATGTACTCTGATGGGGAAAGATAAGGGGGGCTTTATTGATGTATAAACTCTGATGGGGAAAGATAAGGGGGCTTTATTGATGTATGTACTCTGATGGGGAAAGATAAGGGGGCTTTAATTGATGTAGTACTCTAAATGGGGAAAGATAAGGGGGGCTTTATTGATGTATTTACTCTGATGGGGAAAGATAAGGGGGTTTTATTGATGAATGTACTCTGATGGGGAAAGATAAGGGGGCTTTATTGATGTTATGTACTCTGATGGGAAAGATAAGGGGGCTTTATTGATGTATGTACTCTGATGGGGAAAGATAAGGGGGGCTTATTGATGTATGTACTCTGAGGTGGGAAAAATAAGGGGGGCTTTACTGATGAATGTACTCTGAGGGGGAAAGATAAAGGGGGCTTTATTGATGTATGTACTCTGATGGGGAAAGATAAGGGGGCTTTATTGATGAATGTACTCTGAGGGGGAAAGATAAAGGGGGTTTTAAATTGATTGTACTCTGATGGGAAAGATAAGGGGGGCTTTAAATTTGATGTATGTACTCTGATGGGGAAAGAAAAGGGGGGGCTTTATTGATGAATGTACCTGGGGGGGAAAAAGATAAAGGGGCTTTATTGGTGTATGTACCTGAGGGGAAAAAATAAGGGGCTTTACTGATAATGTACTCTGAGGGGAAAGAAAAAAGGGGCTTTATTGATGTAGTACTCTGATGGGGAAAGATAAGGGGGCTTTATTGATGTATGTACTCTGAGGGGAAAGATAAAGGGGGTTTTATTGATGTATGTACGCTAAAGGGGAAAGATAAGGGGGTTTTAAATTGATGTATGTACCTGATGGGGAAAGATAAGGGGGGCTTTATTGATGAATGTACTCTGAGGGGAAAGATAAGGGGGTTTTATTGATGTATGTACCTGATGGGAATATAAGGGGTGTTTTTATTGAGGGTATGTGCTCTGAGGGAAGATAAGGGGTGCTTTAAATTGATGTATGTGCTCGGGGGGGGAAAGGATAAAGGGATTCAACCCTAAAAAATATTATTTTTCTCTAGGGAAAAATCTTGATAAATACCATTTCAATAAAGAATTGAACCCCAAAACAGTGTTTTTAATATGGAAAATGTATAAATACCAAATAAACAAAAGACGAACCCTTAAAGCAGTGTTTTTATTAATGGAAATTCCTAGTTGAACCCCAAATAAACTAAGAATTGAACCCACGACACAGAGTTTTTCAATTAATCAAAATTCCTTTTTTTTCATTGCTAGGTAACAAAGTTCATTTGCACACATATATACTCCGTCACTGCCCTGTTGGGCAGCATATATTTTTATAGATATGTTAGGTGTTTAATAGTTCATAAAGGTGGACAAAAATAGCGACGTAAACATAGGGGAATTTTTTTTTAACAAATAAATGTAGGAAGTATTAATGTTTATCGTTGGTTGGTGAGTGTTTGTGAGGACGTGTTTAGCTAGGAGGAGTTCCCACGAGCAGTGACGCTTGTTGCAGACACTGCAGTGGGTGTTGCAGTGAAGTGGGTGTTGCAGTGAAGTGGGTGTTGCAGACACTGCAGTGGGTGTTGCAGACACTGAAGTGAGTGTTGCAGACACTGCAGTGGGTGTTGCAGTGAAGTGGGTGTTGCAGACACTGAAGCGTGTGTTGCAGACAGTGAAGTGGGTGTTGCAGACACTAAAGTGAGTGTTGCAGACACTGCAGCGGGTGTTGCAGTGAAGTGGGTGTTGCAGACACTGCAGCCGGTGTTGTAGACATTGAAGTGGGTGTTGCAGTGAAATGAGTGTTGCAGGCACTGCAGTCGGTGTTGTAGACACTGAAGTAGGTGTTGCAGACACTGTAGCGGGTGTTGCAGATAGTGAAGCAGGTGTTGCAGATAGTGAAGCGGGTGTTGCAGATAGTGAAGCGGGTGTTGCGGATAGTGAAGCGGTTGTTGCAAACACTGAAGCGCGTGTTGGATACTGAAGTAGGTGTTGCAGAGACTGAAACACATGTTGCACACGCTGAAGCGGGTGTTGCACACACTGATGCGGGTATTGCAGGCACAGAAGCTAGAGTTGCAGAGAATGATGTAGACATCCCAACTGACCACTTCAAACCCTCCGAGTATCCTGTACGTCCTAATCATGTCTCCCCCTAGTCCTACTCACTTCTAAGGGCACTTGAATATGTGTATGCGTGTGTGTGTGTGTGTGTATGTGTTTGTGTGTGTGTGTGTGTGTATGTGTGTGTGTGTGTGTGTGTGTGTGTGTGTGTGTGTGTGTATGGAGGAGTCCTGGTAACTTATACCATAAATAAGATTATATACAAAAACAAGAATGAGATATGGCTACAGTTTCCACGAGTTGTGAATATCAATCTTCAACTTTTTTCTGAACTAGAAATCTGTATAACTTCGAGTGCAATAAAACTCCGGCGTTGATAACACTGAAAATTGTGTGGAAAATGATAAGCTGGGAGAAAATATGCAAATTAGTGATGTTGTTCGCGTAAAAAAAGTAAATGACAGATAGGGAAAGAGAGAGAGAGAGAGAGAGAGAGAGAGAGAGAGAGAGAGAGAGAGAGAGAGAGAGAGGAGAGAGAGAGAGAGAGAGAGAGAGAAGAGAGAGAGATGAGAGAGAGAGAGAGAGAGAGAGAGAGAGAGAGAGAGAGAGAGAGAGAGAGAGAGAGAGAGACAGAGAGACAGAGACTCCGGAGGTCCCATCAAGGGGCCAAGATTATATATTTTGAACTAGGTTAGCAACTCTCGTGTATTATTTAGGTGCTTGAGGCAAGGATAGAAAACCTGAAGGCTCCCTTCCCACCAGCAACTCCCGCTAACCACTGCCAGCGTGAAAACAGTGACAAAAATATGCCATACAATACTGTACAGAGAACAGGTACCAGCTTGGTACCTCTTCTCTGTACCCTCTCCAGTGATGGTACCAGCTTGGTAGCTCTTCTCTGTACACCTCCAGTGATGGTACCAGCTTGGTACCTCTTCTCTGTATCCTCTCCAGTAATGGTACCAGCTTGGTACCTCTTCTCTGTACCCTCTCCAGTGATGGTACCAGCTTGGTACCTCTTCTCTGTATCCTCTTCTGTGATGGTACCAGCTTGGTACCTCTTCTCTGTACCCTCTCCAGTGATGGTACCAGCTTGGTACCTCTTCTCTGTACCCTCTCCAGTGATGGTACCAGCTTGGTACCTCTTCTCTGTACCCTCTTCAGTGATGGTACCAGCTTGGTAGCTCTTCTCTGTACATCTCCAGTGATGGTACCAGCTTGGTACCTCTTCTCTGTACCCTCTCCAGTGATGGTACCAGCTTGGTACCTCTTCTCTGTATCCTCTCCAGTGATGGTACCAGCTTGGTACCTCTTCTCTGTATCCTCTCCAGTGATGGTACCAGCTTGGTACCTCTTCTTTGTATCCTCTTCTGTGATGGTACCAGCTTGGTACCTCTTCTCTGTACCCTCTCCAGTGATGGTACCAGCTTGGTACCTCTTCTCTGTACCCTCTCCAGTGATGGTACCAGCTTGGTACCTCTTCTCTGTACCCTCTTCAGTGATGGTACCAGCTTGGTACCTCTTCTCTGTACCCTCTCCAGTGATGGTACCAGCTTGGTAGCTCTTCTATGTACCCTCTCCAGTGATGGTACCAGCTTGGTACCTCTTCTCTGTACCCTCTCCAGTGATGGTACCAGCTTGGTAGCTCTTCTCTGTACCCTCTCCAGTGATGGTACCAGCTTGGTACCTCTTCTCTATACCCTCTCCAGTGATGGTACCAGCTTGGTAGCTCTTCTCTGTACCCTCTCCAGTAATGGTACCAGATTGGTACCTCTTCTCTGTACCCTCTCCAGTAATGGTACCAGCTTGGTACCTCTTCTCTGTACCCTCTCCAGTAATGGTACCAGATTGGTACCTCTTCTCTGTATCCTCTCCAGTGATGGTACCAGCTTGGTACCTCTTCTCTGTATCCTCTCCAGTGATGGTACCAGCTTGGTACCTCTTCTCTGTACCCTCTTCAGTGATGGTACCAGCTTGGTACCTCTTCTCTGTACCCTTTCCAGTGATGGCACCAGCTTGGTACCTCTTCTCTGTACCCTCTCCAGTAATGGTACCAGCTTGGTACCTCTTCTCTGTACCCTCTCCAGTAATGGTACCAGCTTGGTACCTCTTCTCTGTACCCTCTTCAGTGATGGTACCAGCTTGGTACCTCTTCTCTGTACCCTCTCCAGTGATGGTACCAGCTTGGTACCTCTTCTCTGTACCCTCTCCAGTGATGGCACCAGCTTGGTACCTCTTCTCTGTACCCTCTCCAGTGATGGCACCAGCTTGGTACCTCTTCTCTGTACCATATTCAGTGATGGTACCAGCTTGGTAGCTCTTCTCTGTACCCTCTCCAGTGATGGTACCAGCTTGGTAGCTCTTCTCTGTACCCTCTCCAGTGATAGAACCAGCTGGGTAGCTCTTCTCTGTACCCTCTCCAGTGATGGTACCAGCTTGGTAGCTCTTCTCTGTACCCTCTCCAGTGATAGAACCAGCTGGGTAGCTCTTCTCTGTACCCTCTCCAGTGATAGAACCAGCTGGGTAGCTCTTCTCTGTACCCTCTCCAGTGATGGTACCAGCTTGGTAGCTCTTGCCTGTACCCTCTCTAGTGATAGTACCAGCTTGGTAGCTCTTGCCTGTACCCTCTCTAGTGATAGTACCAGCTTGGTAGCCGTTCTCTGTACCCTCCCCAGTAATGGTACCGGCTTGGTACCTCTTCACTGTACCATCTCCAGTATATCTTCCTCTTTTAAATAACTGAGAGACCTTATACGTGGTCCAACAAGTGCATTAGAGAGAGAAAGAGAGAGAGGGAGACAGAGATAGAGAGAGAGAGATGGGGAGAGAATGCGCCTAGATGAAACGCAATAAAAACATTTAATAGGCAAGAATAACTAGAGAATGGAATATAAATGATAAAGTGAGGGGAGGGGAGAACTGACCGAGGAGAAATGGAAGTAATGAATAAGGTTAAGACTGGAGGAGGGTGGGTGGTAGTGATGGAGGGTGGGTGGTAGTGATGGAGGGTGGGTGGTAGTGATGGAGGGTGGGTGGTAGTGACGGAGGGTGGGTGGTAGTGATGGAGGGTGGGTGGTAGTGATGGAGGGTGGGTGGTAGTGATGGAGGGTGGGTGGTAGTGATGGAGGGTGGGTGGTAGTGACGGAGGGTGGGTGGTAGTGATGGAGGGTGGGTGGTAGTGATGGAGGGTGGGTGGTAGTGACGGAGGGTGGGTGGTAGTGATGGAGGGTGGGTGGTAGTGATGGAGGGTGGGTGGTAGTGATGGAGGGTGAATTTCTTTCTCCCTCGGCCCTCTCCCTTCTCCCTCTCCCTCTCCTCTCCCTCTCCCTCTCCCTCTCCATCTCCCTCTCCCTCTCCAGTATATTCAAAATTCATAACACGTTTTCCATCTTTTTTTTATAGATTAAAACTTATGCATTTTTCATCCATAGAATATATCCTGACCCCCAAATCATATATCCTGACCCCAAATCATATATCCTGACCCCCAAATCATATATCCTGGCCTCCAAATCATATATCTGACCCCCAAATCATATATCCTGACCCCCAAATCATATATCCTGACCCCAAATCATATATCCTGACCCCCAAATCATATATCCTGACCCCAAATCATATATCCTGACCCCAAATCATATATCCTGACCCCCAAATCATATATCCTGACCCCAAATCATATATCCTGGCCTCCAAATCATATATCCTGACCCCCAAATCATATATCCTGACCCCAAATCATATATCCTGACCCCCAAATCATGTATCCTGACCCCAAATCATATATCCTGACCCCCAAATCATGTATCCTGGCCCCCAAATCATATATCCTGACCCCTAAAATATATCCTGACCCCAAATCATATATCTTGACCCCCAAATCCATATATCCTGGCCCCCAAATCATATATCCTGACCCCCAAATCATATATCCTGACCCCAAATATATATCCTGACCCCCAAATCATATATCCTGACCCCCCAAATCATATATCCTGACCCCCAAATCATATACCCTGACCCCCAAATCATATATCCTGACTCCCAAATCATGTATCCTGACCCCCAAATCATATATCCTAACCCCCAAATCATATATCCTGACCCCCAACTCATATATCCTGACCCCCAAATCATATATCCTGACCCCCAAATCATATATCCTGACCCCCAACTCATATATCCTGACCCCCCAAATCAAAATATCCTGACCCCCAACTCATATATCCTGACCCCCAAATCATATATCCTGACCCCCAAATCATATATCCTGACCCCCAAATCATATATCCTGACCCCAAATCATATATCCTGACCCCCAAATCATATATCCTGACCCCCAAATCATATATCCTGACCCCCAAATCATATATCCTGACCCCCAACTCATATATCCTGACCCCCAAATCATATATCCTTATCCCACGTCGTATATCCTGACGTCATATTAAGTATTTCGATTCTATTATCTAGTTGTGTTTTGGGAAAAAAATTGCCCACGTTTGTGTTGCGACTTTTGCCCCTGAGTTTCATATTGTTGTCGTGTAACGTTGAAGCATTGCAAAGCTCTATATAGAGCTTTATCAAGTGATAAAATTGTTTATAGAGCTTTATCACTGAGCTTTGTCGTTGACAGAGCTATGTTTCCAGTTTTATTATTGACCTTTGCCAGGTGAAGCTCTGTTTAGAGCGAGTTAATATTATTATACCTGGAGTACACGGTTTCAGGGGACAGCGCCCCCGCGGGCCGGTCTGTGACTAGGCCTCGCGGTGAATCAGGGCCTGATCAACGAGCCCTAAACCCACAAGGGTCATTCAGAGCTGTGTTTAGAGCCAAACATCGCCTATATATGAAGTTAATCATATATAAATCTCATCCTCATCTTTTTCCTCTCAATACCGCCAAGATTTCTTCAAATATATTTTCAATTTCTTGGAGAACGCTTGAGTGCTTTGAGCCTTCTCTCACATGGATTATTTTTGGGTTGATTGGTTGGGTAATTGGGTTTGAAACCTATCGGCAACACGACAGGTTGAAGACTGATGGACTGAACACGTCGACTACATACTGGGGGACTGATTACCTCTTTGTTATTGTCTGTATTGGACTGAAGATGCCACTGGTTGGCGCAAAGGTGCTTCCTGTGATCGTATTTGCTTGGACCTCCTCCACCTCTTTTCTGCAACATTGCAAGCTCCTGATGTGTTGATTGTAACACGAAAGGCCTAGAGTTATTATTCAACTCCCCGTGGTAGTTTGTGTGTGTGTGTGTTAAGTGCAGTATTTAACAATGTTGTGTACATGATTCAATTTGATCAAGCAAGGGTTGATGGTATTCCATTAACTCTCCGGCACTGTTGCCATTAATTTAGCCGATTGTGTAGAGACTGGCACTGACCTGACGCTGGGTTAACTGTGGCACTCGTGTCAGCAGTACGTTCGTAACTGCCTATAAAGATTGTCAGGTATATTACAGAGGGGTAACGGCCTGGCCTTCCACACACACACACACACACACACACACACACACACACACACACACACACACACACACACACACACACACACACACACAGAAAAATATGCTAAAATCGTTATATTTCGACGATTCAGTGAGGTTTGAGGCGTTTTCTAACATACCTCAATTTCTTTTAGCTAAAATATACATCTAAATCATAGTTCAAACATTATTTATATGTATGTAAAAAGGTTTATAATTGTATTATATAGGTTATACCAAATTAGTAAAGTTACACATTGAATCCGTTGCTCACTTCTGTTTTTTCTTGATAAAGAATCGAAATAAATGTATTTGAACCCTGTCTGGATTGGGCATAAGTGTCTTAATATCCGAATACTGTATTTTCTGGCATATAAGACGCATTGTCCCCCTCGAAAAGTATTGAGAAATCATCCTGCGCCTTATATGCTCAGGGTCAAGGTCAAGGATAGGCTTTGGATAACTCTTTAGCAGCTGTTTACTGACGTCACGTTACAACTGCTTGGTAACACTGTCTTATACTTCTCGTGTGATCGTGCGCCTTATATGCCGGAAAATACGGTAAGCTGCATTCTCCCTGGGAAGGATTTTGAGTCACGGCAGCCGCTGGTCCCAGACAAGGGTAGGCCTATTTAAAACTTTTATGGTGTGATTATACTCGTGAGGACGCAAGGCCTAGTTCTCTACGATACTTGGTAACGTTAGGTTAGGTTATTTTTGAAGGAGATATCGTGTTGAAATTCCGTGTAACCAGGAGGCGAGCAGGAGGAACAGAAAAGCAGGAAAAACAGCAACAGCGGGACAAGCAGCAACGCAGGACAACGCAACGCGGGACAACACAACAGCGGAAAAAGCACAACAGCGGGGACAAGCAGCAACAGCAGACAAAAGCAGCAACAGCAACAGCAGCAACAGCAAGCAAGCGAACACAGACAAGCACAACACAGAAAGCAAAAACAGGGGAAACACAACACGGGACACGCAAAAAACAGCAGACAACCCAAAAACACGGGACAAGCACAACAGCAGACAAGCAAAACACAGGACAACACAACGCAGGACAACAGAATAGCAGGAAAAGCAGAAACAGCAGGACAAGCAGCAACAGCAGACAAGCAGCAACAGGGGACAACAGAAAAGCAGGACAGCAACATCAAAATACAGCAGAAGCAGCAGCAGCAAAACACTACCACACCGTTATAGTAAAACAGCACGTAACAGCAGCAGCAACAGCACCAACCTCACTACACCGGTAAACCCACATTACCACATCACCACCAAGCACCATCACCAGTACACACCCCTCACTACCAAGTACCCCACAGCACTACCAGCACACCCCAAGCAAAAAACCACCCCCCAGCCCCCCACCAGCACTACCAGCCTCACCCCCAGCACAAGCACCACCACCAGTACTACCACAGCACTACCACACCACCACACTCCCCACCCTACCAGCCACACCAGCACCACCAGCACACTAGCTTCACCAGCACACTACCACACCCCCACACCACCACACCACCAGCACCACCACATTACCACCTCACCCCCAGCCCCACCAGCACCACCAGCCTACCACACTACCACCTCACCAAGCACCCCCGCCACCACCTCCCCAGCAGCACCACCCACCGCCAGCACCACCACCCCAGCTTCACACAGCACTCCCAAACCACCACCCACCACACACCCGACCCCCCCACTCCACCACCACCAGCACCAAACACAACCCCCACACCCCCCAGCACCACCACTTACCAGCCTCACCACCAGCACCCCCAGCACCCCCACCTACCACACTACCAGCACTCCCACCTCACCACACACCACCAGCACTACCACCTCCCCCCACACACCACCTACCACCTCATCACACACCGCACACCACCAGCCCACCAGCACCACCAGAAAACCAGCCCCCCAAACACCACCGCCCCACAAACCACCACAACTCCCACCACTACTACCCCCCCTTACAACCCCCCAAACTTCCTACCACCCCATTTACCCCAATACCACCACTACCACCCACTACCCACCCCTACAAACCAAACCAACCCTATTTTCCCCACTATTTACCCCCCACTACTACCACCACACTCCCAACCCACTACTACCCCCCACCCTACCCCACTACCCCACCACTACCACCCCCATCCAAAACCAACTACCACCACTACTACCACCACTACACCCCCACTACTACCACCACTATACCACCCCCATTTACCACCACTACTACCACCCTTCCACCACCCTACTACCCCCAAACTATTTACCACCACTACCCCAAACCACTCCAAAACCACCACTACAAAACCACCCCCCAAACTACCCCCAAATTTCCCACCAAATACCACCACTACAAACCAACTACTAACCACTCCCACCACCCACTACTCCCCACCACTACAAAATCCCAAACCACAAACTCCCCACCACTACCCCACCACAATAAAACCAAACGTACCACCACCACTACAACCACCCCCACTACCCCCAAACACAACCCACCCCCATCCCAAACCCACCACCACAACTCCCACCCTAAAACCCACCCCACTACTACCACCACTACTACCACCACAACTACCCCCAACCCCCACCACCACTACAACCACCACTATTTACCACCACTATTTCCCCCAACCACTCCCAATTTAAAAACCCAAAACTACCACCACTATTTACCCCAAACCAAAAAACCCCCCCAACCCCAACCACTACTACCACCATTTTACTACCACCACTACAACCACCACTACTACCACCACTATACCACCCCAACTCCCACCAACTCCCAAATCCCAACCACCACTCCCACCACAAACTACCCCCCCACTACTACCACCACTCCCAACCACAACCCACTCCCACCACAACAAACCAAACCACTCCCACCACCACTACTACCACCACTACTACCACCACTCCCACCACCCACAACCCCACCACAAAACAAACCCCCACACTTAACAACCCACCACTCTACCACCACTACTACCACCACTACTACCACCCCCAAACAACCACCATTTTAACACCAACCCCCCTCCCTCCCAAACCACTACTAAAAACCACTACCCCCAAACCAAAACTCCCCCCTACCCACCACTATACCACCACTACTACCACCACTACTACCCCAAACGTACTACCAACCCAATTTTAAAAAAAAAACCCCCCACCCCCCTACAAACCACCACACCACCACTACAAACCACCACAACTACCACCACTACTACCCCCACAACTACCACCACTACAAACCCCCAAAACCCTCCCACCACACCACCACAACCCACCACTACCCCCAACTAAAAACCCCACAAACCCCCACCACTACCCAACCACTACTCCCCACCACTATTTCCCAACCACTACAACCACCACAACTAACCACCCCCACTACCACCACTACTTTTCCCGACCACTTTTCCACCACTAACCACCCCCCTACCCACCACAAAACCCCCCCACCAAAACCCCCCTACCCCCCCGACTATAAAAAAACCCAAAAAAAAAAAAAAAAAACCCCCAAAAAACTACCACTACTACCACCACAACTACCACCCCCACAAACCAAACCCAAAACTCCCCCACCACTACTACCACCACAACTACCACCACTACTCCCAAACCACAACCCCCCTACCACCAACTCCCAACCACCACAAACTACCAACCACCACCACTCCCACCACCCTACTACCCCCACTACAACCCCCAAACTCCCAAATACCCCAAACCAAATACCACCACCACTCCCCCTTCCACCACTACTACCCCACAAACCCCCCTACAAACCACCACTACTACCCCCAAACTATTTACCACCACTCCCAACCACCACTACTACCACCACTACTACCACCACTACTACCACCACAACCACCCACCCCCCCACTACTACCACCACAAACCCCCCAAACCACTCCCCAACCATTCCCACCTCCACCCACTCCAAACCACCCCTACCACCAAAACCACCACCACTACAAACCACCACTACTAACCCCCCCACTACTCCCCACCACTACTCCCACCACAAACCAAACCACCACTATTTCCACCACTACTACCACCATACTACCCCCCTCTTACCAACCCACCACTACTACCACCACTACAAACCCACCACTAAAACCCCCAACT
This sequence comes from Cherax quadricarinatus, assembly GCF_026875155.1. Taxonomy (NCBI): domain Eukaryota; kingdom Metazoa; phylum Arthropoda; class Malacostraca; order Decapoda; family Parastacidae; genus Cherax; species Cherax quadricarinatus. Next base: position 17,114,022 of record NC_069456.1, on the reverse strand, counting down.
ACTACCACCACTATACCACCATTTTACCCCCAAACAACCCCCAAAACCAAACCACTCCCAACCACTCCCCTACCCCCAAATACTACCCCACTATACCCCCACTACCCCAAACCACTACTAACCCCCAAAATTACCACCACTACTCCCCACCCACTCCCACCACTACAAACCACACTACCACAACTACTACCACACTACTACCCACCCACCACTACTACCACCACTACTAACTCCACTACTACCACCACTACTACCACCACTACTACCCCCACACAAACCACCACTACTACCACAACTACAACCACTACTACCACTACTACTACCACTACTACTCCCAACCACTACTACCACCACTACTACCACCACTACTCCCCACCACTACTACCACCACTACTACCACCATCGCCAGCAACAATATACATATAAATAACGAAATTATTGTTTATATTTAGTAAAACAAATGTTAGTTTTTATCATATATATTAAAACTCTTTCAGATATATTTTAATGTTGAAATTTTCACCAGTGCCATGACGGCAGTGTGGCACCACCACTATCACCAGTGCCATGACGGCAGTGTGGCACCACCACTATCACCAGTGCCATGACGGCAGTGTGGCACCACCACTATCACCAGTGCCATGACGGCAGTGTGGCACCACCACTATCACCAGTGCCATGACGGCAGTGTGGCACCACCACTATCACCAGTGCCATGACGGCAGTGTGGCACCACCACTATCACCAGTGCCATGACGGCAGTGTGGCACCACCACTATCACCAGTGCCATGACGGCAGTGTGGCACCACCACTATCAGTGCCATGACGACAGTGTGGCACCACCACTATCACCAGTGCCATGACGGCAGTGTGGCACCACCACTATCAGTGCCCATGGACGACAGTGTCGGCACCACCTCAATATCAGTGACTCATGACAGCAGTGTAGGCACCACCCTATACCAGTGCCATGACGGCTGTGGCACACCATATCACCAGTTGCCATGACGGCAGTTTGGCACCACCACTATCACCAGTGCCATGACTGGCAGTTGTGCACGACCACTATAAACCAGTGCCATGACGGCAGTGTGGCACCTCCACTATCACCGTGCCAGTGACGGCAGTGTGGCACCACCACTATCAGGTGCCTACATTGACGACAGTGTTGGCACCACCACTATCACCAGTGCATGCCGGCAGTGTGGCACCACCCACTATCAGTGCCATGAACGACCAGTGGGCACCACCACTATCACCAGGTGTGCCATGACAGCTTGTGGCACCACCACTATTCACCAGTCGCAGTGACGGCGTGTGGCACCACCACTATCAACCTGTGCTCCGTGACGGCAGTGTGGCACCCACCATATCACCAGTGCCATGGACGGCCCAGTGTGGCACCACCCTCTGTCACCAGTGCCATGGACCGGCAGTGTGGCACCACCACTATTCACCAGTGCCATGAGGCAGTGTGGCACCACACTATCACAGTGCCATGACGGCAGTGTGGCACCACCACTCATCAAGTGCCATTGGGGGGGAAAACCCGGCAGTTTGCTCCATATCAGTGCCATGACGCAGTGTGGTAACCACCACTAATCTCAGTGCCCATGACGGCAGTAGTGGCACCAACCACTAGATCACCAGTGCCATGAACTGGCTCAGGTTGTTGGCACCACTACTGTCACAGTGCCATGACGGCAGTGTGGCACCACACTATCCAGTGCCCATGGACGGCATGTGTGGCTCACCACACTATCAACAGTGCATGACGGCTGTGTGGCACCTCCACATATCACCATGTGCTATGCAGACGGCAGTGTGGCACCACCACGATCAGTTTCCATGACGGCAGTGTGGGCACCACAACTATCAGCGCCGATGAGCAGCCTGTGGCCACAACTACATCACCAGTGCCATGACAGCAGTGTGACCACCACTATCAGTGCCATGACGCAGTTGTGGCACCACCACTATCACCTTTAGTGCCATGACGGCAACGTGTGGCACCACCACTATCAGTGCCATGACGGCAGTGTAACACCACCACTATCACCAGTGCCATGCAGCAGTGTGGCACACACCACATATACAAGTGTCATGACGGCAGTGTGGCACCACCACTATCACAGTGCCATGACGGCAGTGTGGCCCGACCACTATCACCGTGCCATGACAAACTGTTGTGGCACCACCACTTATTCTCAGTGCCAATGACGACAGTGTCGGCACTACCACACGATCAGACAGTGACAATGACGGCTGTGTGGATCCACCAAGATCTGTGCCACGACGGACAGTTGTGGCACCACCACTATCACCAGTGACCATGACGCAGCGTGGACACCACACTATCACCAGTGCCTATGACGGCAGTGTGGCACACCACTATCACGCCAGTGCATGACGGCGTCACAGTGTGGCACCACCACTATCACCAGTGCCATGACCTCCGGCAGTGTGGCGCCACCACTATCTCATCCGCAGTGCCATTGACGGCAGTGTGGCCACCACCACTTATCACCGTGCCATGACGGCGTGTGGCACCACCACTAGATCCCAGTGCCAGGACGGCAGTGTGGCAGCACCACTATACCAGTGCAATGACGGCAGTGTGGCACCCACACTATCACCAGTCGCATGACAGCAGTGTTGGCACACCACTATCACCAAGTGTCATGACGGCAGTGGTGGCACCACCACTATCAATCCAGTGACCATGAACGGCTCAGTGTGTGCCACCACACTTCACATTGCCATGACGGCCAGTGTGGCACCCCACTATCACCAGTGCTCATGAACAGGCAGGTGTGGCACCACCCACTATCACCAGTGCCATGACGGCAGTGTGGCACCACCACTATCACCAGTGCATTGACGGCAGTATGGCACCACCACTGTCACCAGTGCCATGACGGCAGTGAGCAACCACCACTATCACCAGTGCCATGACGGCAGTATGGCACCACCACTATCCCAGATGCCATGACGGCTCAAGGTGCACCACCAATATCACCAGTGTCATGACGGCAGATATTTGGCTTCCACCCAACTGTGCACCAGTGCCATGACGGCCGTGTGGCACCACCACTGTCACCAGTGCCATGACGGCAGTGTGGCACCACCACTATCAGTGCCATGACGGCAGTGTGGCACCACCACTATCACCAGTGCCATGACGGCAGTGTGGCACCACCACTATCACCAGTGCCATGACGGCAGTGTGGAACCTCCACTATCCACCAGTGCCATGACGAACAGTGTGGCAACCACCCACTATCAGTGCCATGTCGACAGATGTGGTCACACTCACTATCACCAGTGACTTGACGGCAGTGTGGGCTTCCACACTTCAGTGCCTTGACGACGTAGTGGCACCACCATATCAGTGCCATGACGGCAGTGTGGCTCCACCACTGTACCAGTGCCATGAGGCAGTGTGGCACCACCACTATCAAGTGACCATTGACGGCAGTGTGGCACCACCACTATCCACCAGTGCCATGACAGGCAGTGTGGCCACCACCACTATCAGTAGTGCAACATGACGGCAGTGTAACACAACAACTTTCACCTCAGTTGCCATGACGGGCAGTGTGGCACCACCACTGTCACAGTGCCAGGGACGGCAAGCAAGTGTGGCACCCACCACTATCAGTGCCATGACGGCTGTGTGGCACCACGCACTATCACCAGTGCCATGACGGCAGTTGGCACACCACTATCAGTAGTGCCATGGACGGCCGCCGTGTAACACCACCACTTCACCAGTTGCCATGACGGCAAAAGGTTTTTTTGGTGGCACACACTATCGCTCCCTGTGCCATGACGGCAGTGTGGCACGCCGTTATCACCAGTGGCCATGACGGCAGTGTTGCACACCCACTATCAAAAAGTGCCATGACGGCAGTTTGTGTGGCACCACCACTATCAGTGCCATGGACACGGCTAGTGTGGCACCACCACTATCACAGTGCATGACGGCAGTGTGGCACCACCACTATCAGTAGTGCCATGACGGCAGTGTGACACCACCACTATCACCAGTGCCATGACGGCAGTGTGACACCACCACTATCATCACTATCACCAGTGCCATGACGGCAGTGTGATACCACCACTATCATCACTATCACCAGCGCCATGACGGCAGTGTGACACCGCCACTATCACCAGTGCCATGACGGCAGTGTGGCACCACCACTATCACCAGTGCCATGACGGCAGTGTGGCACCACCACTATCACCAATGTCAATGACGGCAGTGTGACACCACCACTATCACCAGTGCCATGACGGCAGTGTGGCACCACCACTATCAGTGCCATGACGGCAGTGTGGCAACACCACTATCACCAGTGCCATGACGGCAGTGTGGCACCACCACTATCACCAGTGTCATAACGGCAGCGTGGCACCACCACTATCACCAGTGTCATGACAGCAGTATGGCACCACCACTTTCACCAGTGCAATGACTGCAGTGTGGCACACACCACTGTCACTGTGCATGACGGCAGTGTGGCTCCACCACTATCAGTTGCCATGACGGCAGCTGTGGCACCACCACTTGATCACCAGTGCCATGACAGGCAGTGGCGGCACCACCCACTATCAGTAGTGCCATGACGGCGTGTGACCACCCACCAATATCACCCAGTGCCTTGACGGCAGTGGGGCACCCCTCGAAGCTATCACCAGTGCCAGTGGCGCATTGGTAGAGTGTGACACACAACCACTATCACCATGTGCCATGACGGCAGTGTTGGCACCGTGTTTGTATTTACGCACGTCAGCTTACTGTTGCTCCGCATGACGTGGCTCGCGGAGTCTAGTTTTCAGGCGAGCGCGACTTATTCACGATACATCGCCGCAGTGCCTGTGACGGCAGTGTGGCACCACTCACTATCAGTGCCAGACGGCAGTGTGGCACACCACTATAATCGTGCCATGACGGCAGTGTGGCACCTTACCAGTATCAGTAGTGCCATGACTCGGCGCAGTGTGTATCACCTTCCACATTTATCACCAGAGTGCCAATGACGCAGTGTGAACCACCACTATTCATCACTATCACAGTGCCATGGACGGCAGTGTGACACCAACCACTATCATCACTTATCACCAGCTCGCCATGACGGCCAGTGTAGACACCACCACTATCACCTGTGCCATGCTCGGCTCAGTGTGGCAACACTATCTCCAGATAGTGGTCATGACGGCGTGTGGCACCACCACTATCACCAGTGTCATGTCGGCAGAGTGGCTACCAATACTATCACCAGTGCCTCATGCGGCAGTGTGGCACCACTCTTATCATCAGTCGTCTTGACGGCAGTGTGGCACCCACCTTATTCACTCGCTCTGTGCCATGACGGCGTGTGGCACCACACCACTATCAGTGCAATGGACGGCAGTGTGGGCACCACCACTAATCACCAGTCTGCCAGGACGGCAGATGTGGCACCACACACTTTCACAATGCCATGACGGCAGTTGTGGCACACCACCACTATCACCAGTGCCATGACGGCAGTGTGGCACCACCACTGTTCCCTCAGTGTCCCATGACGGCAGTGTGGCACCCAACACTATCACCAGTGCCATGACGGACAGTTGTGGCACCACCACTATCAGTGCCATGACGACCAGTGTGGCACCACACTCATCACCCGTGCCATGCGGCAGTGTGGCACCACCACAACACCAGTGTCATGACGGCAGCATGTGGCAACACCACTATCACCAAGAGTGCCATGTCCAGCAGTGTGGCCACCACCACTATCAGTGCATGACGGCATTGTGGCACCTCCACTATCACCAGTGACATGACGGCTCAGTGTGGCACCACCCCTATCACTCCAGTGCCTTGTCGGCAGTGTGGCAACACCACTATCACCAGTGCATTGACGGCAGTGTGGCACCACCACTATCACCAGTGCCATGTCGGCCACAGGGTGGCACCACACCTATCACCACGTGTCATGGACGGCAGTTGTGGCACCGCCCCACTATCACCAGTGCCCGCATGACGCAGTGTTGGCACCAAAACCACTATCACAGTGTCATGACGGCCAGTATGGGCACCATCCATCTGTCACCAGTTGCCATGACCTGGCAGCAAGTGTGGCTCCACGACTGTCACCAGTGCCATGACGGAAGTATGGCACCACCACTAATCACCCAGTGCCATGACGACAGTGTGGCACCACCACTTATTCACCACAGTGCTCCATGACAGGCAGTGTGGCACCACCACTATCAGTTGTGCATGACGCGTGTGACACCACCAACTATCACCAGTGCCATGCACGCAGTGTGGCACCACCACTACACCAGTGCACATGACCGCGCAGTGTGGCACCACCACTATCACCAGTGCCTGACGGCAGTGTGGCACCGCAATTCACCAGTGCCATGACGGCAGTGTGGCACCACCACTATCACCAGTGCCATGACGGCAGTGTGGCACCACCACTATCAGTGCCATGACGGCAGCGTGGCACCACCACTATCACCAGTGCCATGACGGCAGTGTGGCACCACCACTATCAGTTTAGTGGCCATGACGGCAGTGTGATCACCACCACTATCACCAGTGCCATGGACGGACAGCGTGTGACACCACACTATCATCACTATCACCAGTGCCATGACGGCAGTGTGACACCACCACTATCATCACTATCACCAGCGCCATGACGGCAGTGTGACACCACCACTATCATCACTATCACCAGCGCCATGGACGCATGTGTGACACCACCATATCAATCACTTCACCAGTGCCTCATGACGGCAGTGTGACACCACCACTTATCATCACTATCTCACGCTCCCCCCCCCCTCTCCCCAGTGCTTTGACGGCAGTGTGACACCACCACTATCATCACTATCACCAGTGCCATGACGGCAGTGTGACACCACCACTATCATCACTATCACCAGTGCCATGACGGCAGTGTGACACCACCACTATCATCACTATCACCAGCGCCATGACGGCAGTGTGACTTACCACTATCACCAGTGCTATGACGGCAGTGCAGTGTGAATCCTCACCACACTATCATAACTATCACGTGCCTTGACGGAAAGTGTGACACACACTAATTCATCACTTATCACCAGTAGCATGCGCAGTGTGACACACCATCAAACTATCATCCTATCACCAGTGCATGACGCAGTGTGACACACCACTATCATCACTATCACCAGCGCCATGACGGCAGTGTGACACCACCACTATCATCACTATCACCAGCGCCATGACGGCAGTGTGACACCACCACTATCATCACTATCACCAGTGCCATGACGGCAGTGTGACACCACCACTATCATACTATCACCCAGTGCTAGGACTGCAAGTGTGGAAACCACCACTATCTCATATCACCAGGCGCCATGCCGGCTGTGTGACACTACACTATCACCCAGTGCTATGACGCAGTGTGACACACCACATATCTCACTATCACCAGTGCCATGACGGCAGTGTGACACTACCACTATCACCAGTGCTATGACGGCAGTGTGACACCACCACTATCATCACTATCACCAGCGCCATGACGGCAGTGTGACACCACCACTATCATCACTATCACCAGTGCCATGACGGCAGTTTGTGACCACCACCCACTTATCATCACTTCACCAGTTTGCCATGACGGGCAGTGTGACACCACCACTATCATCACTATCACCAGCGCCATGACGGCAGTGTGACACTACCACTATCACCAGTGCTATGACGGCAGTGTGACACCACCACTATCATCACTATCACCAGTGCTATGAGGCAGTGTTGATCTCCACCACTATCATCCACTATCACCAGTGCCTGATGACGGCAGTGTGACCAACCAATATCTTCACTATCACTGTTCCATGACGGGCAGTGTGACACCACCACTATCATCACTATCACCAGTGCCATGACGGCAGTGTGACACCACCACTATCATCACTATCACCAGCGCCATGACGGCAGTGTGACACTACCACTATCACCAGTGCTATGACGGCAGTGTGACACCACCACTATCATCACTATCACCAGTGCCATGACGGCAGTGTGACACCACCACTATCACCAGTGACTTATGACGGCAGTGTGACACCACCACTATCATCACTATCACCAGCGCCATGACGGCAGTGTGACACCACCACTATCATCACTATCACCAGCGCCATGACGGCAGTGTGACACCACCACTATCATCACTATCACCAGTGCCATGACGGCAGTGTGACACCACCACTATCATCACTATCACCAGTGCTATGACGGCAGTGTGACACCACCACTATCATCACTATCACCAGCGCCATGACGGCAGTGTGACACTACCACTATCATCACTATCACCAGTGCCATGACGGCAGTGTGACACCACCACTATCATCACTATCACCAGTGCCATGACGGCAGTGTGACACTACCACTATCACCAGTGCTATGACGGCAGTGTGACACCACCACTATCATCACTATCACCGTGCCATACGGCAGTGTGACACCACCACTATCATCACTTCACCGCGCCATGACGGCAGTGTGACACCACATATCATCACTATCACCAGCGCCATTGACCGCAGTGGACACACCGCTATCATCACTATCACCAGTGCATGACGGACGTTGTGACACACCACATCATCACTATCACCAGTGCCATGACGGGCAGTGTGACACCACCACTATCATCACTATCCCGTGCTATGCGGCAGTTGTGACACCACCACTATCATCACTAATCACCAGCGGCCATGACGGCAGTGTGACACTAACCACTATCATCACTATCACCAGTGCATGACGGCAGTGTGACTCACACTATTTTTTTTCATTCACTATCACCAGTGCCATGACGGCAGTGTGACCCACCACTATCACAGTGCTATGACGGCAGGTGGACACCACCACTATCATCACTATCACCTGTGCATGACGGCAGTGTGTCACCACCACTATCTCATCACTTTCACAGCGCATGACGGCAGTGTGACACCACCATTTCATCACTATCACCAGCGCCATGACGGCATTGTGACACACCAACTAATCATCACTATCACCAGTGGCCATGACGGCAGTGTGACACCACCACTTCATCACTATTCACCAGTGCTATGACGGTCAGTGTGACACACACTATCATCACTATCACCAGCGCCATGACGGCGTGTGACACTACACTATCATACTATCACCCCATTGCCATGACGGCAGTGTGACACACCACTTCCCATCCACTATTACCAGTGCTATGACGGCAGTGTGACACCACCACTATCATCACTATCACCAGTGCTATGACGGCAGTGTGACACCACCACTATCATCACTATCCACTAGTGCACCATGACGGCAGTGTGACAACCACCACTATCATCACTATACCAGCGCCATTGACGCGTAGTGAGAACCACCACCACTATCATCACTATCACCAGCGCCTGGACGGCAGTGTGACCTACCACTATCATCACTATCACCAGCGCCATGACGGCAGTGTGACACTACACTATCACCAGTGCTATGACGGCAGTGTGACACCACCACTATCATCACTATCACCAGTGCCATGACGGCAGTGTGACACCACCATATCATCACTATCACAGTGCCTGACGGCAGTTGTGACACCACCACTTTCATCACTATCCACCAGTGCAGGCGGCAGTGTGACACCACCACTATCATCACTATCACAGCAGGCCATGACGCAGCTGTGACACCACCAATATCATCACTATCAACCGAGCGCCATGACGGCAGTGTGGACAAACACCATATCATCACTATCACCAGTGCCATGACGGCAGTGTGACCCACACCACTATCATCACTATCACCAGTGCCATGACGGCAGTGTGACACCACCACTATCATCACTATCACCAGCGCCATGACGGCAGTGTGACACCACCACTATCATCACTATCACCACTATCACCACTACCACCACGATCACCACTATCACCACTACCATCACTATCACCACTATCACCACTATCACACTATCACACTACCTCCACGATCACTACTCTCACCACTATCACCGCTAACCATCCACTATCACCATTACCATCACGAATCACACTGCACTACCATCACTAGCACTCAGTATCACCACTATCACACTCTACCACCTCTATAACCACTATCACCACTATCACCACTATCACCACTATCACCACTATCACCATTATCACCATACCCCACTATCACCACTACCATCACTATCACCACTACCACCAGTATCATCACTATCACCACTACCACCACTATCACTATCATCACTACACCACTACTACCACCACTATCACCTCTACCACCACTACCACCACTATCACCACCACTACCACCATCACTACACCACTATCACCACTATCACCACTACCACCACTATCACCACTACCACCACTATCACCACTACCACCACTTCCACCACTATCACCACTATCACCACCACCATCACTATCACCACTATCACCACTATCACCACTACCACCACTATCACCACTATCACTACTATCACCAATATCACCAATATCACCATATCACCACTACCACCACCACCACCATTATCACTATCACTACCATCACCACCACTACCAGCATCATCACTATCACCAACATCACCACCACCACAATCAGTCATCACCACCATAACCACCACCACAATCAGTCATCACCACCATAACCACCACCACATCAATCAGTCATCACCACCATAACCACCACCACAATCAGTCATCACCACCATAACCACCACCACAATCAGTCATCACCACCATAACCACCACCACAATCAGTCATCACACCATAACACCACCACAATCAGTCATCACCACCATAACCACCACCACAATCAGTCATCACCACCATAACCACCACCACAATCAGTCATCACCACCATAACCACCACCACAATCCTAACACTTCTGTCCTGTCCAAAATATAAACAAAGATAAGAACCCGACACAGTGGGCTGAAACCTCGGGTCAAGAGGAGCAACCTAAATGTGGGTACATTTTGTAAGTTTTAATCAATATAGTGTATTCTATTTACATTTATGAGGCAGCTGAACTGTCACCCTGTGGGTACCTGATGTGACTGTCTGTAGGGTACCTGAAGGATACCTGTAGGGTATGTGAAGGATGCCTGTAAGATTCCAGAAGGATATGTGAAGGACCTGAATAATATGTGGAGGATACTTATATAATACCGGACGGATACCTGTATGATACCTGTAGGATGGTTCAGGGGGTTAATGCCCCTTCGGTCCGCTAGCAGGTCGGGCCTCTCTCTCTCTCTCTCTCTCTCTCTCTCTCTCTCTCTCTCTCTCTCTCTCTCTCCTCTCTCTCTCTCTCTCTCTCTCTCTCCTCTCTTCTCTCTCTCTTCTCTCTCTCTCTCTCTCTCTCTTCTTCCGCCTCACTGCCGCCAATATTCATATCAAGCGTTTTTCTATTCAAACACTTTGCCAAAAGATGGACGCAATAGACAGGTGGGATGGAGTGGTGGGTGGCAGGGTGGGGGGGGGAGGAAGAGTGGGTGGCAGGGTGTGGGTGGCAGGGGTGGGGGGAGGAAGAGTGGGTGGCAGGGTGTGGGTGGCAGGGTTGGGTTTTCAAGCTGGATGGCTTCTGTTACGATCCAAATTATCATATAAATAATATTTACTCTTCTAATAGACCATTTTATCGAACAGCAAACACACACACACACACACACACACACACACACACACACACACACACACACACACGTTATATATATTATAATATATATATATATATATATATATATATATATATATATATATATATATATATATATATATATATATATTATATATATATGTATATATATATTCACACCACACATTGCCCTCAGACATGACATCTCCACTGCCTCCAGCCTTCTCCTGAATGTTGCAGCGAGGAGAAGGCTGGAGGCAGTGGAGATGTCATGTCTGAGGGCAATGTGTGGTGTGAATATAATGCAGAGAATTCGTAGTTTGGAAGTTAGGAGGAGGTGCGGGATTACCAAAACTGTTGTCCAGAGGGCTGAGGAAGGGTTGTTGAGGTGGTTCGGACATGTAGAGAGAATGGAGCGAAACAGAATGACTTCAAGAGTGTATCAATCTGTAGTGGAAGGAAGGCGGGTAGGGGTCGGCCTAGGAAAGGTTGGAGGGAGGGGGTAAAGGAGGTTTTGTGTGCGAGGGGCTTGGACTTCCAGCAGGCATGCGTGAGCGTGTTTGATAGGAGTGAATGGAGACAAATGGCTTTTAATACTTGACGTGCTGTTGGAGTGTGAGCAAAGTAACATTTATGAAGGGATTCAGGGAAACCGGCAGGCCGGACTTGAGTCCTGGAGATGGGAAGTACAGTGCCTGCACTCTGAAGGAGGGGTGTTAATGTTGCAGTTTAAAAACTGTAGTGTAAAGCACCCTTCTGGCAAGACAGTGATGGAGTGAATGATGGTGAAAGTTTTTCTTTTTCGGGCCACCCTGCCTTGGTGGGAATCGGCCATGTTGTGATAATAAATATATATATATATATATAAAATATATATATATATATATATATATATATATATATATATATATATATATATATATATATATATATATATATTATTATATATAAAGATTACGTATTTAATGAGAATTAGAACCGAGATCATTTACTAAAAAAAGAGTAGGGACGTGAAACCAAAAATTTTATTTATAAAATAGAATTTGGAAAAAAATATGTGTTTCTGAAGACGTGAGAGTCATACCCAACACTAATAATGACTAACATTTCTACGAGTGGTCAGTTAAAACTGTGAGTTAGAGTGGAGACGGTCTGGGACCCTGGCAGGTCTGGAGACCACTGCCAGACGGTAACGTATGAGTCTCGCCTCAACATAAGCAGGAGACGCGGCTGGCTGCAACCTAGACAGGAGTTACGATGCTTACAGAGTTTCCCCTCTTCGTCACAGCACCACTGCCACCCTTGCCACTGCAGCTGCAGCTGCAGCCGCCCACCGCCACCCCCTATCACCACAGCAGTGTCACCCACTGGCATCCCTCTCACTACTAACACCCACTGCTACCTTCTGTCTCTGCAACAGCACCACCCACTGCCACCCCCACCACTTCAACCAGTGCAACCCTGTCACTGCAACTACTCACTGCCACCCCCGCCACTGCGACAGCGCGACCCACTGTCACCCCATCACTATGGCAGTGCCTTCCACTCCCACTCCATTTAGGGTGACAGTGGGTGGCCACTGTCACCTTATATTCAATATCTCTGAACATATATGTGATTAATCTTACTGTTAAAGCTATATCTTATGTTTCCTCTTGTCAAGAAACCAATTAGTACTAATGTTTCCAAGGTACATTTGGCCTGTAGCCATTTGAACATTGAAAAACATCAGAAACATTCAGAAAAAAATCATCGTGGATATTTTTCCTGTTCAGACAAAAAGTAGCTGTTGAATGAACAATGGTGAAAGTGTTGTCTCGTTACGCCACCCGACCTTAATGGGAGACGTCCAATGTGGTATAAAAATTCTTTCATCAGATAAAGTTACCTAACATTGCATAAATGTCTCCTTTATAGGAAAAAAAAAAAAAGGTACGCAAAAGGCATGGTGGAATCTTGATATCATGCTGTTGTGGGTCGCATCCTTGGGAAGTTGGTCTTCAAGAGGGCGCTGGACAGACACTTAAAGTCAGTATCTGACCAGCCTAGCTGTGGTTCGTACGTCAGTGTAAGTGTCGCCAGCAGTAATAGCCTGGTTGATCAGGCTCTAATCCACCGCGAGGCCTGGTCATGGACCGGTCCGCGGGGGCGTTGACCCCCGAAACCTTCGCCAGGTATACCATGGAGGTGTCAAGAACTGCAGGCTCGCTGGAGGTATGCTAGTGCTGGGTAAAATGCAATATCTAATGTTGTAGATCTAATGCTGCTACATTAAGACATTTCGGGTCATCCTGGACCATCATCAAGCTGCCTTTCGGTCCTGGACGAACGGAAAAGTTATCTGATTATCAATTTGGGAAATTTGAGTTAGTTGTGAATTGTTCAAGCCACGGTCTTGTGTAACTTGTGAGTTAGTTGTTTATTGTTCAAACCACGGTATTGTGGCTTGAGTTAGTCGTGTTTTGTTTCACTCACGGTATTGCGTTACTTGTAAGTTTATTTAGTACTGGTACGCATCAATACAGTTACACAAATTATCATACATAGTAACATATGTGTAAATTACCTAGAGTAACCCACAAGTGTCACACAAAGTGACTTATTTCCATTCTAGTTAGTTGTGATTAGTTGTGTTTTGTTTTTACTCACGGTATTGTCACTTATATTATTCCTAATGAACCTGGTTCACCAAGCCAACCAGGTTCATTATTATTTTTTTCCCACCGCCAGTTTATAATATACGATCATGTGGAACACCCGGCTTAAAAAAAAAAAACGAGCCATCCTCGCATGAGCTACCTAAACGACGATACCCTGAATATATATTTTTTTCAGAGTAAGCTTCCTACACCAACACCACAGGTCTGGTGCCATATTTGTAATTTACTGAACTTTGTCGCGGACTTATAACATATATGTTTCAAAAATGGGTGCCAACATGTTGACAGCGTTGCGAGGTAGGGCCAAAGTTGGCACTGTGTAAGCTTGCGTAGCTGGGAAAAGTTAGGTACAATGACCCGTGTTATGTGTGGTCTGGGACCCGCCTGACAATTAACATTGCTCAGTCTCTCCCACTCAGATGCCAACACTTCGCGTAACTGTGTTTCAGAAATCAGTTAGGAAGAGGTGGATAATACACAAATGACCAGCACAAAGGAGAAACGAGCTTACGACGACGTTTCCGTCCGATTTGGACCATTTGCAAAGTGACTTTGTAAATGGTCCAAGCCAGACCGAAACGTCGTCGTAAGCTCGTCAATCCTATGTGAGGGTTATTTGTGAATTGTTCCAGTGGCCCGGTGGCCTGATGGCTAAAGCTCCCGCTTCACACACGGAGGGCACGGGTTCGATTCCCGGCGGGTGGAAACATTCGACACGTTTCCTTACACCTATTGTCCTGTTCACCTAGCAGCAAATAGGTACCTGGGTGTTAGTCGACTGGTGTGGGTCGCATCCTGGGGGACAAGATTAAGGACCCCAATGGAAATAAGTTAGACAGTCCTCGATGACGCACTGACTTTCTTGGGTTATCCTGGGTGGCTAACCTCCCGGGGTTAAAAATCCGAACGAAATCTTATCTTATCTTACCTTTTTGTTCTTCAAGAGATAGATACGACGTGAAGCCGTGATAGAACGGACACAGTTCTCTCCCAGTCAAACTCCCCGGGCGCTGTGAGACCCCTACTGACTTTGCGCTCCCCATGCATGAAATACTAATTGAAAAATTGCCACAATGAAAATAAAAAACATAACCTGAGAGTTTTCATGTGCTGACACACATATTCCTCTGCTTTTACTTCCTTTTTCACTGGCGTTTTATTGTGATTTCTTCCATAATACTAATTATAAATTGATGTGTTGCTGCGCGAAAAGAAAAATTAATCCCCTTATTGCTTAACCCCAGCTACCTGTACCTCGGCGATTGGAATAGTGCAGAGTGCGGCATAAGTTTATAATGTAGTTAAATATTAGAATTGAAGATTTAGAAGAAGCTTTCACATGTTATCGTATTGTAACTAATTTTCAAATTTCTTCAGTAGAAATGGTAAATTCTGAGACGCACAACCCATGTTCAATTTGAACCTTCCAAAGAGACCAAAGGGACCAATATCTCAAAATACACAAGCACATCAAGTTTAATGTCATAAGTCTAACAGTGTAAATCTAATATCGGAAGCCTAGTATCGTAAGTCTAAAGCTGTAAGTCTAAAGTCGTAAGTTAAATGTCGTAGGTGTAATCTCGTGAGTCTAATGACATAAGCGTAATGTCGTAAGTCTAACGTCGGTAGATAACTAATGTAAATCTAAGTTTTATATCATAAGTATAATATTGTATGTCTGAGTCTAAAGTCGTAATTCTAACGTTGTAAGTCTAATGTTGCAAAGTTTAATGCAAGTTCAATAGGTAAGTCTAACATGGTAATTTAACTCCATACGTCCAACATCGTAAGTCTAGTGTCGTACTCCCAAACAAGAAGAGGCACTGATTCATTTGACATATTTATCACATCACAATTATATATAATAAAATTATCATGTAAAAACTGTATTCTATGTTCCAAGTATACAATATAAGTATATGCTAAAAGAATATCATGGTGGCTAAGGCTCCCGCTTCACACACGGAGGGCCCGGGTTCGATTCCCGGCGGGTGGAAACATTCGACACGTTTCCTTACACCTATTGTCCTGTTCACCTAGCAGCAAATAGGTACCTGGGTGTTAGTCGACTGGTGTGGGTCGCATCCTGGGGGACAAGATTAAGGACCCCAATGGAAATAAGTTAGACAGTCCTCGATGACGCACTGACTTTCTTGGGTTATCCTGGGTGGCTAACCCTCCGGGGTTAAAAATCCGAACGAAATCTTATCTTATCTTATCTTAAGGCATGCAATGCTATATTTCTACTTCACATGGAACGTTACAAACTGATTTGCATGGCAAATTTGATCTGCAGCATTTGCAATTTCCACTGCATGGCCGTTTACAAACACTTTAGCAGAGTTTCTTGCATTCTTTAGATACTGGGTTCAGGGTAGTTCAGTGCACATTTTATTTTCCCTTATCATTTTTTTCCTCTATCTCCAGCTGCCTGCTGAGGGTACCGCTGGATTTTGGTCAAGACACTGGCCCCAGATATGATCTGCCTGATAAGCTGCTCCATGGAAGCTGCAGCATTGCTGCTCTTGTAGGCAGGAAGACATCATAGTTCTTATTCCTCTGCATAAACAATGTCTTCCTTGCCTCATCATCATGCATATGTCTTTTATCTACAGATGTTGGACATCTGCTCAGCTCAGTGAAAGATTCTGTTGCGTATGTGCGAACATTCATATTCAACAGACTGGGAGCTACATAAGTAAAAAGTTCTTTCAGCTACTGATTTCTTGCCAGAAGCACGATGCTCACCCAGTCTGAAAAGCTCTGAAAAGTTCCATGTAAAAAAAAATTATAAGTAGTATATCAGAAAGATACTCGGATTCTTAAAACTTAATAGCTTTGAAAGTTAATAAACTGAGTGCATATTCCATTCTTGCGTTGATACTGGGCCACTGCAGCCCATACAAGAAGGGACTAGTGGGAATCCCAGATGAGAGCAAAATACTAGTCTAGCTCCGCGATTTAATACAGATTGAAGTCTTTTTCGCAGGTAGTTAGGCAAACCCACAGATAATAATTGCAACCATCATTCGCCCCCTTTACAGTGGACTGGCTGGACGGATGGTCTGAGCTCTCATTAATTGTTCATGGGTAGCTTGACCCCTGCAGTGTGCACTATGTTCATGGCTCGTAGAAAACAAATCAAAACTGCCAGTAGCGAGTTACTAAGGGAAGTTATCACGCCAAAAGTACCCAATGTGCTGCTGCCAACAATAGTTCAGGACACATAAGGGATGGCAGACTACGATCTCCAATGTATGACATGCTGTTCTTGAAACTTATCTAGATGAGCCCAAAAACTCTCAGGAGTTGGGTTAAGCCCTGGGTCCTTTTCTCCTAGTTACGCTCCTCTCACAAAACCTATTCTTTTAATCCCCTCAAGGAAGGTTCCTTGATGTTGGTGAGGGGCTCTTGATTTAGGGAATTGGATCTGTGCTCCAGTTTCCCAAATTAAGCCTGAATGCCTTCCACATCCCCCCCCAGGCGCTGTATAATCCTCTGGGTTTAGCGCTTCCCCCTTGATTATAATAATAATAATAATATTCTTTTAATATTATCCATGCTTAACTTCAAAAAAAAAAAATTTTCTTTGTATAGAGTTAGCTATGCTACCTCTACTGTGTGGCCATGAACGACACTAAATGGTTATTTTTGTCAAATTGTTGTCTGCTAACATGCATGACGAAGTGCTTGACAAGTATCAAGAAATCGCAGTAGGATTGAACAAAGAAGTCAGTGTACGACTGGTGGATGTATCCTGCAGTGGTACGATCAGGGGCACCTCCATAAGTTTTATATATGAGGAAACTTAAGGTAGCAGTCTGATTTAACGTTATACTTATATCCCTAGCTGGAGTAAGCTTCCCCCTAGTGGGCTTAGCATAGGTACTGGTCTCTCTTTCTCTCTCTCTTGTTTGAATTATAAGCCAATAACAGTAAGGGAACTCACCTTGCTCTCTCATTTCTCTGATCTTTACGGTATCTGTCTACATTGTGAATAAAGGCACTGGTAGCGGCGGATCCTTTTAATACAACTTCTCGCCCAAGTCTGGGCGAAACGTTGCATTAAAAGGATCCGCTGCTACCAGTGTCTTTATTCACACTTTTCGGTTTTTGTCTATCTGCCTACATTGCTGCTCCATTGCTCTCAATGCATATTGTAAAGATGGTGATGATGATGACGATGATGATGAAAGAGGGGGAAGAGGGCTAAAAGATTTTATTTGGACCCCAGTCTTTATTTCTACAAGTACATGATACAGCTTACACAGACCACAGCTGATATCAATTACATACTATATAGAAAGCCTCTGATTATGCTAGTCGGCTAACACCCAAGTACCTACTAGCTGCTGGGTGAATAGAGATAGCAGGTGTAAGCAAACACGCCCAATGTTTCCACCCGTACTGGAGATCGAACCCATCACTTTGGTTTCATCAATAAAATATCTGGGAATCCCCTTTGACCCATGCATGTCAGGAGAATTGATAGGGAACAGTGTAGTAAAGAAAGCGAATGCCAGACTGAAGTTCCTGTATAGACAAGCACAGTGTCTACCTACTGATGCTCGCAGGACCCTATGTCTAGCCCTTATACAATGCCATATGGATTACGCTTGCTCTTCATGGTACTCTGCCTTGACAAAAAAACTGAAAGATAGACTGCAAATTACCCAGAACAAAATCGTAAGATTCATCCTGGGGCTGGGACCAAGAGAACATGTAGGCCAGGATGAATTACAGCAGTTGGATATGCTGAATGTTGAAGACAGAGTAAAGCAACTGAAGCTAAATCATGTTTATAAAATTGCTCACAAACAGTGTCCAGAATATCTTGCTGTCAATTTTGTCAAGGTTGGGAACCAAAGCAATCATAGTACTAGGGGGAGAGAGCACAACTTTGTAGTACCCACAGTCAGTGGCCAGGCGTCAAACACCTTTTATTGTACAGCAATAAAGGAATGGAACAGACTACCCGCACATGTCAAAGCCAGTCATAGCATGAACCAGTTCGAGAAGAGTGCCAAAAGGTGTCTGATGAATGTAGCTACAGAAAGGGAGGGGAATGATTTTCTATTTTTTAGCTAACATACGTGTAAATTTTACCTTATTCCTAGTAATGACCCTCGTATTGTAGATAGTCTTAATGACCCTCGTGTAGTAGATAGTCTTTTTAGTATGATGATAAGATGTTATCTTCATTGTAGAATAATAAGAAAATATTATAACCTTTATATTATAATAATAATAAGGCAAAAGGACCCCAATGGAAATAAGTCACTCTGTCTGACTTTTTTGGGTTATCCTAGGTTCTCTACACATATGCTGCTATGTATGATAATTCTATGTAACTGTATTTGTGTATACCTGAATAAACTTACTTACTTACTTAATGTGTGGAAATAAGACACTGTCTGACTTTTTTGTTTATGCTAGTCAGTTTACACTATGTATGATAATTGTACTTATGAGTACCTATACCTAAATAAACTTACTTCCTGAGGGGTCTGACACATCCCCATTAAAATGAAAACTAATTAAATTAGCCGTTTCCAAACCACATTCTCTGTGGTGTGGAAATAAGACACTGTCTGACTTTTTGGGTTTATCCTATGCATTTTACAGTATGTATGATAATTGTACTTACAGATACCTATGCCTCAATAAACTTACTTCTTGAGGGGTCCGACAAATTCCCATTAAAATAAAAACTAAATTAGTTAGTCATTCCAAGGCCACGTTTTCTATGGTAGCTGCTGGAGCGACAATTTTCTATGAGTTGCTGCTCATTCGTAAACAAGACAGCAGCAGCAGCAGCAGCAGCAGCAGGAGGATAGAAGGAATAATTAGGATACGAGATAACAGTTGCTCTGTTTCGCTCGCTACATTTATCCTCCATGGAGTGAAGCTCTGGCAGGTGTGTGTGTACGTGTGTGTTATGACAGAGTGAGCTTGTACCGGTGAGCACGTTTCGCCAAGGGTAAAGGGAAACGTAGTTTCGATGGAAGGTTCGTCTGTGTATCCCTTCATGGAGGTTTGCCTTGGTAGTGTTAATAGGCTCTTGATTCGAGGAACTGGAGCTCTTCTTCCTCTCCTTGGGTCGAATTTGATTGCCTCCCGTTCCCTAGGTGGTGTGTGAACCCCCCAAGGGTTTAGCGCTTCCCCCACGGCAATAATATTTCTAATACATGTCTGCCCATACCCGTGGGCATTACATCACCTATATGTGGTTGCAAGGGTCGATTCACAGCTCCTGGCCCATATATTGACTATTTTATCATAGGCTATAGTACCCTTATGGGTTTAGCACTTGGTTATCATTATAATAATGATAGGTTATAGTTGCATAATGTAAATGTAATATAAGTCTATAAACCCTGTTTAGCTTTAAGACTATCATCCAAAATTTTGTATATTATGTAATTGCCTATTACCTGGAGAGTTTACCTGGAGAGAGTTCCGGGGGTCAACGCCCCCGCGGCCCGGTCTGTGACCAGGCCTCCTGGTGGATCAGAGCCTGATCAACCAGGCTGTTGCTGCTGGCTGCACGCAAACCAATTGCTTTTTATTATAGCTACAGGAAGAGTGTCCTTTTTTCACTATTATGTCATTATGTATTATGTCAAGGAAATGAGTGAGCTACTGAAGTCCCAACATGACTCAGTTTTTAGTGAGCCGCTAACCAGACTGAGAGTCGATTACCTAAATGAATATTTTATGACAGAGAGAATTTGGTAGACTCGAACCTATCTGATATTATCCTGATGCCACATGACTTCAAAAAGGTAATAAATGACATGTCCATGCACCCTGCCCTAGGCCCAGACTCGTGGAACTCCGTGTTCATCAAGAACTGCAAGAAGCGCCTATCATGTGCTTTTACCATCCTATGGAGAGGGAGTATGGACACGGGGGTCGTCCCACAGTTACTAAAAACAACAGACATAGCCCCACTCCACAAAGGGGGCAGTAAAGCAATAACAAAGAACTACAGACCAATAGCACTAACATCCCATATCATAAAAATCTTTGAAAGGGTTTTAAGAAGCAAAATTGCCACCCATCAATTACACAACCCAGGGCAACATGGGTTTAGAGCAGGTCGCTCCTGTCTGTCCTAACTACTGGACCACTATGACAAGATCCTGGATGCTCTAGAAGAATGAAAATGCAGATGTAATATACACAGACTTCACAAAAGCCTTTGACAAATGTGACCATGGTGTAATAGCGCACATAATGCATGATAAAGGAATAACAGGAAAGTTGGTAGATGGATCTATAATTTCCTAACAAATAGAACACAAAGAGTAATAATAAACATAGTAAAATCCAAGGCAGCTACGGTGAAGAGCTCTGTTCCACAAGGCACAGTACTCGCTCCCATCCTGTTCCTCATCCTCATATCTGACAGACAGGGATGTAAGCCACAGCACTGTGTCTTCCTTAGCAGATGACACCCAGATTTGCATGACATTGTCCTCCATTGAAGACACTGCAAGACTCCAGGCGGACATCAACCGAATCTTTAAATGGGCCGCAGAAAACAATATGAAGTTCAATGATGAGAAATTTCAATTACTCCGATATGGAAAACACGAGGAAATTAAAACTATATCGGAGTATGAAACAAATTCCAACCATGTGATAGAGCGAAAAACTAATGTAAAAGACCTGGGAGTGATCATGTCGGGATCTCACCTTTAAAGTTCATAACAGTGTATCTTGAATATACACTTTAGCATCTTATTTTATTTCTTCTTCTTCACCATTGTTGTATTTATAGCTGTGCGTGAGTGCTTGCCAAATTTCTATGAAAAACAGGCAGTCAGTAATAATAAAATCCAAAGTTACTGTTATTAAAATTGTTATTAGCAAAATTATTATATTTAAATCAAAAAAATAATTTGCAGGTGTGTGGGTGGTAATGCACTGGGCTGTGGAACACACGGCCACAGCCACACAGGTGAACTTGTCGGACATGAAAAGGTTTTGGCTGGATGAGTTGTGGTGCTGGACGAGAACTACCAATATGACAAGTACGAAAATGTCGGGGATTAGATTGGCCTTTTTTGCCATCTTTTTTCTGATTCAGCTTGTGCCTTCATCATATGCTGTGGGACAAGTGAGTGAACAACCTTCTCTCTTAGGTATCTAATGGTTATAATTATACATAACTATAATTTTTAAAGTGGTGGATGGGTAAGCCTGTGGAAGGCCTCAGTCAGATGACCAAAAGCTCCAGCTGTGGGTTGTCATGTAACGAAGACCCACATTAGGAAACACTTGTCCTGTTTCCTGACAAACCTTACCTAACCTAACTTTTCTGTAAACAGTATGGGAACCATGCTGAAAATTATACTTGTAATAAATGACACCAAATTTTGTAAAAAAAAAAATATATATTTTTTAAATATAAACTTATTATTTATTATAAGTAATTGTTCAGATAGGTTAGGTCATAATATATTATTCCTTCAAAGAAGGAATAATGCTTGTGTACGCAATACAATATCAAAAGCAGGACCAAAGCTGCGACAAACACCATCTGTAGTGAATACCCAATCTCTATTGATGTTTTGTTTATTTCTTCATCCATCATCACAATCCAAAATATATCACAATAAAAGTAAGAAACAATTTTAAAACATTGAAAGTTAACCCATAGGCTTATTTGGGGGGTGGGTTGGTTTGGGCAGGAACAGCTTAGAGATGGACAAGAAAGCTAGTAAAAACCACACACACAATTTCAGGACAGGGCTGACTTAATGCAGACTGGAAACAAGCATGACTTTGTTAGGTTAGGTTAAAATTCAAGCAGTAATGCTAAAGTTTATTTCTAATGGCAAAACTAACATGGTCATTGTAAGGAAATCCAATATACTACTTAATATCTCTATTACTGGCATATACTGACTTAGGTGTTAAACTTTTTATCCCAATATTTCATATAAACTGAATAGCATGTAAAGGGTGATGTTATTTTGAAAAAAAAATAGTTATTTTGTTCAGTTTCAAATCAAAATTTATCCAATTATAAGAAAGTAAGAATCCTTAATGAATTAGAGTTCTAATGGCATTAAATTTAAACAGATTTGGAACAGAGGATAAATAATTTAAGCCTAGACCAGTGAGTGTTGGTTTATAGTACACAAAAGTCTCAAAATCTTTTAACATTGCTGTAATTAAAATGTCTAGGAATAAAAGGGTATTCTCTGTTTGAACTTCTACAGTAAATGATTTAATGATTATTTTTGTGCTGTGAATTTAGATAATCTTTGAACATCATAACATATTCTTCCTTTTTGAGTAGCAAAATGTATCGCCACCAATCACCAACATAACATCTGTAAAATACAGGTTTAAATTCAACAGGACAATTATCAAGCCAAGTTGTTTCAGGAAAATAGAGGAAAATCATTAGCAAAAGTGAATCCAAGAGTCCATTGCAGCATCAATAACATGCTCATTTAACCCTTTCAGGGTCAGCAGGCCCTCTCCTAAATTTGTTCTCAGGGTCAGAAATTTTTTGAAAAAAAAAAATTACTTTTTCTTATGAAATGATAGAGAATCTTTTCTTGATCATATTGACACCAAAAGTATGAAATTTGATGGAAAACTTACGAAATTATGCTCTGGCAAAGTTAGTGGTCTTGACGATGTTTGCGCATCGGAGATTTTGCTCTTTTTAAGCCCTATTTTCGGCCAATTCCAATGTACCAGTCGACAAAAATCATAACTATTTCGCTAGAACTCCATTTTTTCTATCGAATGAGTATAAGAAGCCACCCATTTACAGATTTCAACTATTCAATAAAGTGGTCCGAAATTGGCAATTTTGCCAATTTCACACAAATTTCAAAAGATGCCAATTTCCAAATAAGGTCCAGAATAAACAAGAAAGACATTCCTGGCACTAAAATAACATTTCCTCTCTTCATTAGTCACATCCCCAGGCCTCTGTTACATTTCTTTTGCTTTCCACTTTGAATTTTTATTCTCACAAATAATAGAAGATTTACTTTTATACAGACTACTGCATTAGTGTAGAAATGGTATAAATAATATCAGCGCACTTGTGAAAGAATATTAGACTCGCAAGTTGACGTGTATTGGACGTGTGGCTTGATTTATTTACTTTTGAATTTGGCAAAAATCGAACATTTCTGCTACTTTTCATTGTGAAACCAATAAAAATAATTTCAATTTCCGTAATATGTCTTCCATTCTATAAAAAGAGACCAGGAAAACTAGAATACAACAATAAATAGCATACGAAAATGCATTGCAAAGTCGCTGTTTTAAACCAAAAACGCGATCGGAGTTTTTTTTTTTCTCATTATGCACTGTGTGCTGCAGGATTTTGTTTTTATACTGTGCACACTGACCACATAGACCCATTCTTTCATATGTAGGCCTACCAGCTTTCTCTCGCTATATTTGAAAATGCTAGAATTTACGTGTACTAGTATGGCACCAACCCTGGCGTGCAAATCGTACTTGTATGGCACCAACCCTGAAAGGGTTAACATGTAAATAAAATCGTGAACAAACATTTTCAACAAAGAACTCGGTTGTTTTTGTTAAGTCCCTGTACTAATTTAGATTCAGCAAATAAAGAATTAACAAAGATAGTGTCTACTTCTAATAAAAGTACATATACTGTATTAGTAATTAAAGATTCTATATCAGAGCTTGCCATAATGAAAGGAAATCCCAAGTTTAAGCTCGTAATTTCTTGCACAAATGAGAAAGCATTCTGTACAGTAAATGAGTTAACTGTAGAGGCTCCAACAGTGGAACAGAAAATTTGCCTAAGTTGTAGTTTAACCCTTTGACTGTTTTGGTCGTATATATGCGTCTTACGAGCCACCGTTTTTGATGTATATACGTATACTCATAAATTCTAGCGGCTTCAAATCAAGCAGGAGAAAGATGGTAGGCCCACATGTGAGAGAATGGGTCTGTGTGGTCAGTGTGCACCATATAAAAAAAATCCTGCAGCACGCAGTGCATAATGAGAAAAAAAAACTCCGACTGTTGTTTTTTAATTAAAATGTTGACTTTGTGGTCTATTTTCATATAGTATTTATGGCTGTATTCTCGTTTTCTTGGTCTCATTTGATAGAATGGAAAACATATTATAGAAATAGAGGTGATTTTGATTGGTTTTACTATGAAAAGAACCTTGAAATGGAGCTCAAATTAGGGGAAATGTTTGATTTTTGCCAATGTTCAATAAACAAATGATCTCATTTTCCAATAAATGTCCAAGTAGCCATTCTAATATATATGCAGTCATGAATGGGTTGACATTATTTATACAATTATTACAATATTACAGTAGCCTGCATAACAGTAAATCTTCTATTTTTTGTTTGAATAAAAATTCAAAATAGAAAGCAAGAGTAATATCAGAGGGGCCTGGAGACGTGACTGATGAACAAAGAAAATGTCATTTTAGAGCCAGGAATGTCTGCATTGTTCATTCTGGATCCTATTTTGAAATTATCATATTTTTTAATTTTCGTGAAATTGGCCAAATTGCAAATTTCTGACCACATTATTGGGTAGTTGAAATTGGTAAATGGGCAGTTTCTTGTACTCAATCAATAGAAAAAAATGGAGTTCTGAAGAAATAGCTATGAGATTGGTCGACTGGAACAATGGAATTAGCCGAAAATAGAGCTCAAAGTGGGCGAAATTGCCGATTTGTAAATATCGCCGAGGTCGCTAACTTCGTGAGAGCGTAATTCCGTCAGTTTTCCATCAAATTTTGTTCTTTTGGTGTCATTACAATCGGGAAAAGATTCTCTATCATTTCATAAGAAAAAAAAAATTGGGGGGAGGGAGGGAAATTTTGCAACACCAGGAGACACCTCAGGATTTGGGGTTGCGACAGTCAAGGGGTTAAAGTACTAATGGCTGATAAAATTTCTCAGTGTTACATATAATTTATGACTCTTGGGTAAACCATATATCTCAGGAACAGATCCAGAAGCAAAAAGTTCAAAATGTTTCCTTTAGAAGAGCACCATCTTTCAGACTTCTAAGCACACTGTTTAATTTATCTTCTAATTTAACCCCTTCACTGGCTGTGCCGTAGTACTACAAAGAAAAGAAAGGCACAATACTGTGATTGGAAGAATGCATAAATAACTTGCATATAGAAAAGAGAGGCTTACAACAATGTTTCAATCCAAGACGGACTGAAACTTTGTCATGAGCTTCTCTCTTCTCTGTTATTTTTGTACCTTAGTACTATGCCTTTGAGCTCACTGGCCATGCTGTAGTAGCATGCCATGAGCTCGGCTCACTCATATAAGCTGTGAGCAGTAAATTTGGGCCTAGATATGAGAGAATGGGTTGATGCAGTAAGTGTGCACCATATAAAAAAAATACTGCAGCACGCAGTGCATAATAAGAAAAACCTGTGCCAGTGTTTTTCATTTAAAACAGCGACTTTACGGTGTATTTTTGTATGGTTTTTGTGGTTGTATTCTCAGTTTCTTGGTCTCATTTGATAGAATGGAAGATATATTACAGAAATAGAGATGACTAATTGGTTTCAGGACTGAAAATTGCTAGAAATTGAGCTCAAAGCTAGCTGATATGTTCGATTTTTGCCGATATTTAAGAGTAAATAAATCACATCACTCATCCAATACACGTCCAATTGGTCAGTCTAATATATGTTCACAAATGCACTGATATTATTTATACAGTTATGACAATATTGCATAAGAATAAATCTTCTATTTTGTGGGTAAATAAAATTCTTTGTGTGAATAAAAAAATAAAAATGGAATTCATGTGTAATGCCTGGGAACATAACTAATGAACAGAAAAATTTTTATTTTAGTGCCAGGAATGCCTGCATTGTTTATTCTCAACCCTGTTTTGATATTGGAATACTCTCAAATTTCTCATCACTTTATAGGGCAATTTCTTGTCCTTAGTTGATAAAATGGAAGACATACTAGTGAAATAGTTAACAATTTGGTCAACTGGAATAATATACATGGCCTAAAATAGGACTCAGAGTGGCCAAAATCGCCGATGCATAAATATCGCTGACACAGCAAAATTCGCAGAAGTGCAATTTCATCAATTTTCCATCATATTTTGTACTTTTTGTTTTATTACCTTCAGAAAAGGATTCTCTACCATTTCATAACAAAAAATTTCCTTGAAAATTCTTGGACACTGTGAACAAGTTTTAGATCAAGGGTCTGGACAGTAAAAGGGTTAAGTATTCTGTATACAGTGGACCCCTGGTTCGCGATGCCATCGGTATCCGATAAATCCGGTATGTGATACATTCTAATGCAAAAATTTTGCCTCGGTTCCCGTTAAAAAACCTGGTATACGCGATTCGTCCGAGACGTGTCCATGTGTGGCCTGAACTGCCCCATGTGTGCCAGTGTTTACAAGCCAGCCAGTGTGCTCACATCTAAGGATACATTCGGTACATTCCATATTATCACAGTGTTTTTGATGCTTGTTTCTGCAAAATAAGTCACCATGCGCCCCAAGAAAGCTTCTAGTGCCAACCCTTCGAGAAAAAGGGTGCTAATGACTATTGAAATGAAGAAAGAGATAATTGCAAAGTATGAAAGTGGAGTGCGTGTGTCAGAGCTGGCCAGGTTGTATACCAAACCCCAATCAACCATCGTTACTATAGTGGCCAGGAAAACAGCAATCAAGGAAGCTGTTGTTGCAAAAGGTGCAACTTTGTTTTCGAAACAGAGACCGCAAGTGTTAGAAGATGTTGAGAGACTGTTATTGGTGTGGATAAATGAAAAACAGATAGCAGGAGATAGCATCTCTCAAGCGATCATTTGTGAAAAGGCTAGGCAGTTGCATGACGATTTGGTAAAGAAATTGCCTGCAACTAGTGGTGATGTGAGTGAATTTAAGGCCAGCAAAGGTTGGTTTGAAAGATTTAAGAATCGTAGTGGCATACATAGTGTGATTAGGCATGGTGAGGCTGCCAGTTCGGACCAAAAAGCAGCTGAAAATTATGTGAAGGAATTCAAGGATTACATTGACAGTGAAGACTTGAAACCTGAACAAGTGTTTAATTGCGATGAAACAGGCCTGTTTTGGAAGAAATTGCCAAGCAGGACCTACATTACTCAGGAGGAAAAGGCACTCCCAGGACATAAGCCTATGAAAGACAGGCTTACTCTTCTGATGTGTGCCAATGCTAGTGGTGATTGCAAAGTGAAGCCTTTATTGGTGTATCACTCAGAAACTCCCAGAGCGTTCAGGCAAAATAATATCCTCAAGGCTAATTTGTGTGTGCTGTGGAGGGCAAACAGTAAGGCATGGGTCACTAGGGACTTTTTCTATGACTGGTTACACCATGCATTTGCCCCCAATGTGAAAAATTACCTAATTGAAAAGAAATTAGACCTTAAGTGCCTCCTGGTATTAGACAATGCTCCTGGTCATCCTGCAGACTTGGCAGAGTGACTTTCTGGGGACATGAGCTTCATTAACATCAAGTTTTTCCCTCCTAATACCACTCCTCTCCTGCAGCCCATGGACCAGCAGGTCATTTCCAACTTCAAGAAACTGTACACAAAAGCTGTGTTTGAAAGGTGCTTTGAAGTGACCACAGACACTCTATTGACTCTAAAAGAGTTTTGGAAGGATCACTTTAATATCCTCAATTGTGTAAACCTTATAGGTAAGGCTTGGGAGGGAGTGACTAAGAGGACCTTGAACTCTGCTTGGAAAAAACTGTGGCCAGAATGTGTAGACAGAAGGGATTTTGAAGGGTTTGAGGCTAACCCTGGGAATCCTATGCCAGTTGAGGAATCCATTGTGGCATTGGGAAAGTCCTTGGGGTTGGAGGTTAGTGAGGAGGATGTGGAAGAGTTGGTGGAGGGGGACAATGACGAACTAACCACTGATGAGCTGCTAGATCATCTTCAACAGCAAGAGGCCAGACCTGAGGAAACTGCTTCAGAGGAGGGGATAGAGAACTTGAAGAAGTTGCCTACTTCAAAGATTAAGGAAATGTGTCCAAAGTGGCTTGAAGTGCAAACCTTTTTTGATGAAAATCACCCTGACACAGCTACTGCAAGCCGTGTTGGCAACCTGTACACTGACAATGTTGTGAACCACTTTAGGAAAGTCATAAAAGAACGAGAGGTGCAGGCCTCTATGGACAGATATGTTGTGCAACAGACGTCCAGTGACTCTCAAGCTGGTCCTGGTGGCATTAAAAGAAGAAGGGAAGTTACCCCGGAAAAGGACTTGCTACCTCAAGTCCTAATGGAAGGGGATTCCCCTTCTAAACATTAACAACTTCAACACTCTCCCCTCCTCCCATCCCATCAATCATCACCAGATCTTCATTAAAAGTAAGTGTCATGTATTCTATTGTTAGTAGAGTACAGTGGACCCCCGCATAACAATCACCTCCGAATGCGACCAATTATGTAAGTGTATTTATGTAAGTGCGTTTGTACGTGTATGTTTGGGGGTCTGAAATGGACTAATCTACTTCACAATATTCCTTATGGGAACAAATTCGGTCAGTACTGGCACCTGAACATACTTCTGGAGTGAAAAAATATCATTAACCGGGGGTCCACTGTACTACAAACTGTGCATGTCTTCCTCAGTTTGTGTGCATTAAACTTAATATTTCATGTGGTAAAATTTTTCTTTTCATACTTTTGGGTGTCTTGCACGGATTAATTTTATTTCCATTATTTCTTATGGGGAAAATTGATTCGCTTTTCTATAATTTTGGTTTACAATGAGCTCTCAGGAACAGATTAATAACGCAAACTGGGGGTCCACTGTATGTAAAGGGCTCTGGGGAAATTAATCTAAACTTGGTATAATCTGATAGCAGACTTTCTATTTTACTAATACAATCACAAATAACAAAAACAAAAAAAAAAAAGGCACAATACTCTGACTGGAACAATACACAAATAACCCGCAGGGATGTTTCAATGCCCTGCCGTGGATACCGAAACCGCGGATAGTAGCAAACCTCTCTTCTATGTGCGGGTTATTTGTGTAATGCAATCACATTTATCCAAGATTCTTAAACATGTACTTTTCTTGTACAGTAATAATTTTTGTGCTTCATGAATATGTTGGGTTAAGTAAATATTCCTTTTTCAGAAATGTTCCCTTAATGTTTTGCGGGCATGTAACATTAATGAGACGTGTGTTCAAGTACACGAAAATACTGGTGTCTGTAAATGTCTGCCTCCATTCATAATGAATAATGAAACTCGCAAATGTGAAGAGGAAAATGCTCCATCAGGTATGTTGCCACAAGTTTACGTAAACTTCCTTAGAGGGAATTTTAAAAAAATACAGTAGAACCTCTGTATTTGCAGGGATGTTTCAAGGCCCTGCCATGGATACCGAAACCGCAGATAGTAGCAAACCCTATATATAAATCCTATATATTTTTTTTTTTTCAACAAGTCGGCCGTCTCCCACCGAGGCAGGGTGACCCAAAAAAGAAAGAAAATCCCCTAAAAGAAAATGCTTTCATCATCATTCAACACTTTCACCACACACACCTTATCACTGTTTTTGCAGAGGTGCTCAGAATACAACAGTTTAGAAGCATATACGTATAAAGATACACAACATATCCCTCCAAACTGCCAATATCCCAAACCCCTCCTTTAAAGTGCAGGCATTGTACTTCCCATTTCCAGGACTCAAGTCCGACTATATGAAAATAACCGGTTTCCCTGAATCCCTTCACTAAATATTACCCTGCTCACATTCCAACAGATCGTCAGGTCCCAAGTACCATTCGTCTCCATTCACTCCTATCGAACACGCTCATGCACGCTTGCTGGAAGTCCAAGCCCCTCGCCCACAAAACCTCCTTTACCCCCTCTCTCCAACCCTTTCGAGGACGACCCCTACCTCGCCTTCCTTCCCCTATAGATTTATATGCTTTCCATCTCATTCTACTTTGATTCATTCTCTCTAAATGACCAAACCACCTCAACAACCCCTCTTCTGCCCTCTGACTAATACTTTTATTAACTCCACACCTTTTCCTAATTTCCACACTCCGAATTTTCTGCATAATATTTACACCACTACTTTTTCCCAGTAAAAGTAGGCCTTAGACAAGGATGTGTGATGTCACCGTGGTTGTTTAATATATTTATAGATGGGGTTGTAAGAGAAGTAAATGCGAGGGTCTTGGCAAGAGGCGTGGAGTTAAAAGATAAAGAATCACACATAAAGTGGGAGGTTGTCACAGTTGCTCTTTGCTGATGACACTGTGCTCTTTGGAGATTCTGAAGAGAAGTTGCAGAGATTGGTGGATGAATTTGGTAGGGTATGCAAAAGAAGAAAATTAAAAGTGAATACAGGAAAGAGTAAGGTTATGAGGATAACTAAAAGATTAGGTGATGAAAGATTGGATATCAGATTGGAGGGAGAGGGTATGGAGGAGGTGAATGTATTCAGATATTTGGGAGTGGACGTGTCAGCGGATGGGTCTATGAAAGATGAGGTGAATCATAGAATTGATGAGGGGAAAAGGGTGAGTGGTGCACTTAGGAGTCTGTGGAGACAAAGAACTTTGTCCTTGGAGGCAAAGAGGGGAATGTATGAGAGTATAGTTTTACCAACGCTCTTATATGGGTGTGAAGCATGGGTGATGAATGTTGCAGCGAGGAGAAGGCTGGAGGCAGTGGAGATGTCATATCTGAGGGCAATGTGTGGTGTGAATATAATGCAGAGAATTCATAGTTTGGAAGTTAGGAGGAGGTGCGGGATTACCAAAACTGTTGTCCAGAGGGCTGAGGAAAGGTTGTTGAGGTGGTTCGGACATGTAGAGAGAATGGAGCGAAACTGAATGACTTCAAGAGTGTATCAGTCTGTAGTGGAAGGAAGGCGGGGTAGGGGTCGGCCTAGGAAAGGTTGGAGGGAGGGGGTAAAGGAGGTTTTGTGTGCGAAGGGTTTGGACTTCCAGCAGGCATGCGTGAGCGTGTTTGATAGGAGTGAATGGAGACAAATGGTTTTTAATACTTGACGTGCTGTTGGAGTGTGAGCAAAGTAACATTTATGAAGGGGTTCAGGGAAACCGGCAGGCCGGACTTGAGTCCTGGAGATGGGAAATACAGTGCCTGCACTCTGAAGGAGGGGTGTTAATGTTGCAGTTTAAAAACTGTAGTGTAAAGCACCCTTCTGGCAAGACAGTGATGGAGTGAATGATGGTGAAAGTTTTTCTTTTTCGGGCCACCCTGCCTTGGTGGGAATCGGCCAGTGTGATAATAAAAAAAAAAAATAACATTGCCCTGAGACAGGACATCTCCACTGCCTTCAACCGTCTCCTCGCTGCTGCATTTACCACCCACGCTTCACACCCATACATACCTATTATACCTATACATTGTCAAAGTGGGAAGTCTGAATGTGCGTGGATGTTGTGCAGATGATAAGAAAGAGATGATTGTGGATGTTATGAATGAGAAGAAGCTGGATGTCCTGGCTTTAAGTGAAACAAAGCTGAAGGGGGTGGGAGAGTTTCAGTGGAGAGGAATAAATGGGATTAGGTCAGGGGTTTCAAATAGAGTTAGAGCTAAAGAAGGAGTAGCAATAATGTTGAAGGATAAGCTATGGCAGGAAAAGAGGGACTATAAATGTATAAATTCAAGGATTATGTGGAGTAAAATAAAGATTGGATGTGAAAAGTGGGTTATAATAAGCGTGTATGCACCTGGAGAAGAGAGAAGTGTAGAGGAGAGAGAGAGATTTTGGGAAATGTTGAGTGAATGCATGGGGAGTTTTGAATCAAGTGTGAGAGTAATGGTGGTTGGGGATTTCAATGCTAAAGTGGGTAAAAATGTTATGGAAGGAGTAGTAGGTAAATTTGGGGTGCCAGGGGTAAATGTAAATGGGGAGCCTTTAATTGAGCTATGTGTAGAAAGAAATTTGGTAATAAGTAATACATATTTTATGAAAAAGAGGATAAATAAATATACAAGGTATGATGTAGCACGTAATGAAAGTAGTTTATTAGATTATGTATTGGTGGATAAAAGGTTGATGGGTAGGCTCCAGGATGTACATGTTTATAGAGGGGCAACTGATATATCGGATCATTATTTAGTTGTAGCTACAGTTAGAGTAAGAGGTAGATGGGAAAAGAGGAAGGTGGCAACAACAAGTAAGAGGGAGGTGAAAGTGTATAAACTAAGGGAGGAGGAAGTTCGGGTGAGATATAAGCGACTATTGGCAGAAAGTGGGCTAGTGCAAAGATGAGTAGTGGGGGGTTGAAGAGGGTTGGAATAGTTTTAAAAATGCAGTATTAGAATGTGGGGCAGAGTTTGTGGTTATAGGAGGGTGGGGGCAGGAGGAAAGAGGAGTGATTGGTGGAATGATGAAGTAAAGGGTGTGATAAAAGAGAAAAAAGGTAGCTTATGAGAGGTTTTTACAAAGCAGAAGTGTTATAAGAAGAGCAGAGTATATGGAGAGTAAAAGAAAGGTAAAGAGAGTGGTGAGAGAGTGCAAAAGGAGAGCAGATGATAGAGTGGGAGAGGCACTTGTCAAGAAATTTTAATGAAAATAAGAAAAAATTTTGGAGTGAGTTAAACAAGTTAAGAAAGCCTAGGGAAAATATGGATTTGTCAGTTAAAAACAGAGTAGGGGAGTTAGTAGATGGGGAGATGGAGGTATTGGGTAGATGGCGAGAATATTTTGAGGAACTTTTAAATGTTAAGGAAGAAACAGAGGCAGTAATTTCATGCACTGGTCAGGGAGGTATACCATCTTTTAGGAGTGAAGAAGAGCAGAATGTAAGTGTGGGGGAGGTACGTGAGGCATTACGTAAAATGAAAGGGGGTAAAGCAGCTGGAACTGATGGGATCATGACAGAATGTTAAAAGCAGGGGGGATATAGTGTTGGAGTGGTTGGTACTTTTGTTTAATAAATGTATGAAAGAGGGGAAGGTACCTAGGGATTGGCAGAGAGCATGTATAGTCCTTTATATAAAGGGAAAGGGGACAAAAGAGACTGTAAAAATTATAGAGGAATAAGCTTACTGAGTATACCAGGAAAAGTGTACGGTAGGGTTATAATTGAAAGAATTAGAGGTAAGACAGAATGTAGGATTGCGGATGAGCAAGGAGGTTTTAGAGTGGGTAGGGGATGTGTAGATTCAGGTGTTTACATTGAAGCATATATGTGAACAGTATTTAGATAAAGATAGGGAAGTTTTTATTGCATTTATGGATTTAGAAAAGGCATATGATAGAGTGGATAGAGGAGCAATGTGGCAGATGTTGCAAGTATATGGAATAGGTGGTAAGTTATTAAATGCTGTAAAGAGTTTTTTATGAGGATAGTGAGGCTCAGGTTAGGGTGTGTAGAAGAGAGGGGAGAATACTTCCCGGTAAAAGTAGGTCTTAGACAGGGATGTGTAATGTCACCATGGTTGTTTAATATATTTATAGATGGGGTTGTTAAGGAAGTAAATGCTAGGGTGTTTGGGAGAGGGGTTGGGATTAAATTATGGGGAATCAAATTCAAAATGGGAATTGACACAGTTACTTTTTGCTGATGATACTGTGCTTATGGGAGATTCTAAAGAAAAATTGCAAAGGTTAGTGGATGAGTTTGGGAATGTGTGTAAAGGTAGAAAGTTGAAAGTGAACATAGAAAAGAGTAAGGTGATGAGGGTGTCAAATGATTTAGATAAAGAAAAATTGGATATCAAATTGGGGAGGAGGAGTATGGAAGAAGTGAATGTTTTTCAGATACTTGGGAGTTGACGTGTCGGCGGATGGATTTATGAAGGATGAGGTTAATCATAGAATTGATGAGGGAAAAAAGGTGAGTGGTGCGTTGAGGTATATGTGGAGTCAAAAAACGTTATCTATGGAGGCAAAGAAGGGAATGTATGAAAGTATAGTAGTACCAACACTCTTATATGGGTGTGAAGCTTGGGTGGTAAATGCCAGCGAGGAGACGGTTGGAGGCAGTGGAGATGTCCTGTTTAAGGGCAATGTGTGGTGTAAATATTATGCAGAAAATTCGGAGTGTGGAAATTAGGAGGAAGGTGTGGAGTTAATAAAAGTATTAGTCAGAGGGCAGAAGGGGGGTTGTTGAGGTGGTTGGTCATTTAGAGAGAATGGATCAAAGTAGAATGACATGGAAAGCATATAATCTATAGGGGAAGGAAGGCGGGGTAGGGGTCGTCCTCGAAAGGGTTGGAGAGAGGGGGTAAAGGAGGTTTTGTGGGTAAGGGGCTTGGACTTCCAGCAAGCGTGCGTGAGCGTGTTGGTGGGAGTGAATGGAGACAAAATGGTACTTGGACCTGACGATCTGTTGGAGTGTGAGCAGGGTAATTTTTTAGTGAAGGGATTCAGGGAAACCGGTTATTTTCATATAGTCGGACTTGAGTCCTGGAAATGGGAAGTACAATGCCTGCACTTTAAAGGAGGGGTTTGGGATATTGGCAGTTTGGAGGAATATGTTGTGTATCTTTATATGTGTATGCTTCTAGACTGTTGTATTCTGAGCACCTCTGCAAAAACAGTGATAATGTGCGAGTGTGGTGAAAGTGTTGAATGATGATGAAAGTATTTTCTTTTTGGGGATTTTCTTTCTTTTTTGGGTCACCCTGCCTCGGTGGGAGACGGCCGACTTGTTGAAAAAAAAAAAAAAAAAAAATGCCTATTATAAAGTTTAATTGATAAATTATGCACAATAATTGGAGAATTATCACTTTTTCATTGATGGGAAGCACTTCATGGCTTTTCTTAGGCTTTGAAGCACTTTTGTGCTTTGGGACCATTATTATGCAAAATTAAGAGGTATTTTTGGGCCACAGTAAACCGTGGATAACTGAAATCACAGATACCGAATCAATGGATATGGGGGTTCTACTGTATTTAGAAAAATATAATTTCTTTAATGTGTCTATATGGTGAATCAGTGACACTCAGAGTAAGCCTTTTATTTAAAAACGTTTTGCCCATTGTGTGACTCTTGTTATCTACTACTTGTTTGTTTGATAAAACTATACTGTGTACTGTAGTACTGTGTACAACATGAGCAGAATTGTGAATAATGCTTAAATCTCCTCACTGGCTGTTTTTTTGATGATCTATTTATAATATTTTTTAGCACATCAGCCATCTCCCAGCAAGGTGGGGTGACCCAAAGAAAATATATCCACCAACATTCAGTCGCCTTTGCTGTTGTCACAACCAGATTACCCCTTCTGACTGCAGCATCCCCACCTCTGCTTCAGAGTGCAGGCACTGTGCATAATATTCACACTTATTGATTTCAGACAATACATGTTCACTACATCCAGCCTCTTTTTTTGTTGTTGTTGTTGTTGTTGTTGTAAAAAGCACTGACACCACTATACTCTGATACCTTCCCATTTTTGCATCCATTTACAGACATCTTTCATCATAACATTTCTATAACTTTCTTCAGTCTGTTATTTTTCCTTTATTTTATGCATAAACTATCTGCTTATATACCTATCAGAAGTATTGAGAGAGGTACACTTCATTTACTCTCCTTTTCATTCTGACCTATATAGAAGAAAGGACACAAGCTGAAGAATTAGCTTTTATTAAACCAACATTTTTGCTCTGTAATTATATTATATACCTCTTTGTATTTTTTAACACTCCAGCTGTCCCCTACCATGGTAGGGTGATCCATAAAAGAGGAATCATTCATCATCATTCAGTCAATCACTCTCTTGCCAGAAGCATGCAAACATCACAGTTCTGATGCCCCTCCAAACTGCAGCATTCTTCTCCCTCCTTTAGAGTGCAGGCACTGTAATTCCAACCTCAAGGATTCAAGTCTGCTAATTGATTTCCTTGAATCCCTTCATAAATGTTACCTTGCTTGCTCTCCAACAGCACATCAAGCCATCGAAACCACTACAGTATTTATGGTTGCAGGAACAGAGCTGTACTCTGTTCCCTCCCAGGGGTGGAAGGATCACCCTACCTCGGAGAATGGCCAGTGTGCTTGTAGGATCATCTGAGCTGCTGTATCTGCTTGCCTCTGGCAAGACAGTTATAGTGTGAATGATGGTGAAAGTGTTTCTTTTTTGAGTCACCCTACCTCAGTAGGATACAGCCAGTGTGTTAAAAAAAAAGTAAAACTGTTTAGCTTTTTATGGAGTTTAGTTTCCCATAATAAATTTTTGCTGTGCAACAAATTTTTAGTAAATAACAAAAAGGCACAATACCATGACTGGAACAATACACAAATAATTCAGCATTTTTAATCAAAATCTAAAATTACAGTATAAAATCAGTATACATTTGTAGTGTACATAATTAATATTAATAATTTATTTCTCCTCAGAGCCATCAAGCAGCCATTTGGGTCTAGGTTTGGGTTTAGGCCTTACGTTCTTCCTACTCCTCGTGGTGGTAGCCTTAGCCTTGCTACATCGCAAGTTTGGTTTATTTTCTGGCATGTGTGAAAATCTTCCATCACTGCACGTCTTTGGCAGGAGAGGTCAAGACATCAGAATGGTAGATAATGAGGAAGATGATGATGTCACCCCTATTGTATGAGTTCTTTTATTGGTATTTGAAGTCGTAACATCTTTTCATTAGTTTGTGTGATGTAATTGTCCAAGAGTTTGGCCCCTGAAATGCAAATATTATGTTCAGAATGAAACAGAATGTTTTGAGTGGAGTAGTTGATCAGGTGTTCTACTTGCTGACAAATAATGAAAAAGGGTTGTGTTATTCAGATATACAGGTCGGCCATCACTAATCCAGTTCCATCAGTAATATGGTGCTAATTTCGGCTAGCATAATTTCAAATTTCATCATACTGACTCAAATCATTATACTGACTCAAATTTCGTCATTATACTGACTCAGAAATTGTGCAGATGGTTGTAAATCCACAGCAGCAAGCCAGTGGACGAGAAAGCAGTGATGAAAATGAGTAAGATGTAGCAGAAAGAGTTTCTATTGATAGGTTAATTAAGTGTATTCTAACCTAACCACTCTCTAATCCAGCAAACTCACTAATCCAGCACACTACAGTTCCCAGTTATGCTGAATTAATGATGGCCAACCTGTGTAGGTTTTAATACAGACTCACTGTACTTAGTGATATACATAACAAGTACTCTGGCATTTTTAATAACTTTGTAAGATGTCTTGTAAAAGTTTATTTCATGTGGTCTTCATGAAGGATGATTATGAACTTCAAATATTTTATGGTTGTGTCAGTTTTAAAGACAGGATTGTTGTTTTATTAAAAATTTTGTACATCTCTCTAATTCCACATGAATTTAGATCTTGTTATGGTCTCCATTTACAAATCTCAAAATAAAGAACAAAACTGTATTTTTATGATATTTAAAGATCAAATAATACTGATGGGATTTTGTAACTAATGTTGCATTTGGAAAAAGTCTGCTTTTTTTGTGCAGTATAGATGTAACAAATGTCTTAGCTCATGTAAATTTCATTGTCAGTAAGGAATCTCTGTATAATGAATTAGCTATTGTTACCTGATTTTAATTGACTGTTCATGAATGCTGTATTTGTATTTAGCACAATAGTAGAGGCAATCTCCTTCTTGGAAACTGTGATACTCTTTAAGATATATTTTCATAATGTAATGATATTCTTTCTCCTTCATTTGTAGGTTTGCTTAAAATATTTACTGCCATTGTTGTCATGCCAGGACATTTCTACAGCTAGATATGATTTATTTTCCCTTTCATTACTTTATAAATAAGAAATAGAAAACATATAGAATGATAATTATGATTCATTCCATTCTTATTATTAATCTTATTATATATATATAATTAGAAAGAGTATACTGTACTATATTTGGATATAAATTGTTAATGGGGCCATAGGAAGGATATTGAAAATGTGATGAAATTTAAAATGGTAAAACTTAATTCTAATCAGTAAACTCCACAGAGCATCAAATTCTTATCAGTAAACTCCACAGAGCATCAGACCATGTGACACAAACAGTGTGTTGTGCCCTTCAATCTGTTTTGAATTATCAATTACATTGTTACATCTGAAGTTTTTTTTATCAGTTTACATTCATTAGCCACCAGTTTCTAACATTGATTATCAACCACCTCATAAAATACAGTATAGGACTGTATATTAAATCAGTTAATTCTGGCTGAAAGAATCATGCTGTGTGTCTCTCAGCTTCAGTCACTTTACAGATTATAGCACACCAGTTTTATTTTTATATAAAAAATTTGTTTCCCTTAAAGATACTGATGGTTGTTTATCATAGAGTTATTATACACTGCGTGTCACTAAGATGTGAGCTAAAAGTTTTAAGGTAATTAATGTGGATGCATGCACAGAGCAGACAAGATAATCATATTCAAGATTATAAAATAATATGAAAGAATTAGCCCTATCAACTGGCACAACAAAAAGCCATGACTATAAATTAAAACAAAAATGCTAAAGGGAAACTAGAAAGTTGAATAATGAAGTGGAATATTTTATGTTAAGCTTTTTGTTTTTTTATCAGTTTTCTTTTTCTATCATACAGCTGTATGACCCACATGGGTTTGGTACATTTTTTGTAAATATAATAATTCTCTCTTACAAATAGTATAATATTAAGTCTCATTTTGGGTCATACATGCTCTCTACCACCGAATCTCTAGGAGTAACAAGTTTGGATACATGGTACTAGTTCAGATCTTTGTCTTGGCATATGTACTCAGTGACAGAATATTCAGAAAAATAAATTGTATTGAACCAAATATTGTGCTTGAACATTAAGAATTTCATAATTAAGTAGTTCCTGATTTTTTTAAGTCCAAGGGTAATGTTAAATTAAAAGTATTAATAATTTAGTGAGGAAATGATGGCTTCTTACTAAGTACAAAAAAATTTGCAAGGAAATACACTGTATAAGCCTACAGTAGGCCATTCATTATTTGCATAACTAATCTTTTGATTCATTCCAGTTGTATTGCCACAGCACATCTGTCTGTTGGCCCTTTGTCATGTCTAAGTTGGTAATGTTTATAAGGTAATAAGATATATTTTTTAAATATTTTGAATACTGGTAGTTGATTCATTATTGTATATAAATGATGGTTCATCCATAGTGCAGAATGTTAGAGGTTTAAGTTTTTGTTCAGAATGGTCATATTGTATAGGGAGTGAATAATGGTCTTGTATACACACTTGTTCAACCCAGTCTCCCTAATGATTCAGAAGTTACAATAATTCATCACAGAAAACAATATGGCATTATAAGCAAGCTGTTGTAGAGTTAGAAAATATTAATGTGCTATTTTATCTAATTTTAATATAGTATCTATAATTGTTTATATGCCACTCTGTCTTTTGCAGTGTAGCTTTTAAAGCAGTATGGCATTTTTATATACAGTATATTAAATTTAGGTTTTATTGGTTGACTTTTTGCAGGCCATATTTATTTTCATCAGTGTAAGTGCTTAATCCATAGGGGGTTCATATAACACCTGGGAATTGGGGTGACTATCTGATTCAGTAAATCAGCTAGAAATAAGTTTATTTTTAGGCAAACCCATTGAGGGGTCTACCTAATTTTTTAGCCCACTTATCTGAAATCAAAAAGTTTTAATGTAAATTTCACTAAAATGCTGTTTTGATTTATATACATATTGTAGTTTTAAAAGTACTAGTATAGTACTTTGTTTTTAATTATGTAAATTCATCTATTGTCTACATTTATTTTTTCACTAGGTGAAGCTATCACTGGCTAATGGATTTTAGTTGTTAAAAATAAAAAAAAAAAAGCCTGTAACCAAAATTTAGTAAGGCATTTTTCCAAACAGCAGTAATTGCACTACCTTAATAGTTACTTTATATCTAGACTGTCTTGATATGCTTGTGGTACTTTGTCCACCCTCCTCTCTGGCAGTCCAACTCTGCACACACATGGTTGTGAGGGGCTCTTATGCAAGGACTTAGGCCTATCCTCTCCTTTCTTGAATCAAACCTGATTGCCTCCCAGTCCCCCAGGCATCGTATAACCCCTAGGGGGCTTAGCACTTCCTCCAACATATAATGCAGGTTGGCCATCACTAATCCAGCAGTCAGTTATCCGGTTCCATCAGTAATCCGGCACTAATTTTGGCTAGCATAATTTCAAATTTCATTATTCTACTGACTCAAATTTCATCATTATACTGACTCAGAAATTGTGCAGATGGTTATAAATCCACAGCAGCAAGCCAGTGGACGAGAAAGCAGTGATGAAAATGAGGAAGATGTGGCAGAAACAGTCTCTATTGATAGGTTAGCCCTTGTGGCTTAGCGCTTCTTTTTGATTATAATAATAATATTGATAGGTTAATTAACCCCTTCAGGGTCCGTGCCGTAGATCTATGGCTGTTTGTTCAGGGTCCAAACTGTAGATCTACGCCATGAGCTCAGCTCACTCTGATAAGCTGTGAGTGGTAAATTTGGGCCTAGATATGAGAGAATACATCTATGTGGTATGTGTGCACCACATAAAACAAATCCTGCAGCACACAGTGTATAATGAGAGAAAAAAACTGAGACCGTGATTTTCGATTAAAACAGCGACTTTGCAGTGCTTTTTTGTGTGATTTTCATAGTTGTATTTGCGATTTCTTGGTCTCATTTGATAGAATGGAAGATATATTACAAAAGTAGAGATGATTTTGATTGGTTTTAGTACTGGAAATGGCTTGATTATTATTATTATAATCAAAAAGAAGTGCTAAGCCACAAGGGCTATACAGCATGGAAATGGCTTGAAACTGAGCTCAAAATAGCAGAAATGTTAAAGTTTTTGTCGATGTTCAAGAGTAAACAAACGACGTCACACGTCTAATACACGCCAGCTGGTGGGTCTAATATACATTCACAAATGTGGTGATGATTACTATATTATTACAATGCTGCATAACAGTAAATCTTCTAGTTTTTGATTTGAATAAAAATTCATTATGTGAATAAAAAATAAAAATGGAATTCATTTGTAAAGCCTGAAAGCATAACTAATGAACAGAGGAAATGTTAGTTTAATGCCAGGAATGCCTGCATTGTTTATTCTGGACCCTATTTTGAAATTGGAATATTTTGAACTTTGTGTTAAATTGGCCAAATTACCAATTTCCAATCACTTTATTTTGTAGTTGAAATAGTTGACTGGGTGATTTCTTGTGCTCAATCGATAGAATAGAAGTAATACTAATGAAATAGCTAAGAATTTGGTCAACTGGAATAATGTAATTGGCCTAAAATGGGAGTCAAAGTCGGCAAAATCGCCGATTCGTAAATATCGCTGACACATCAAAATTCGCGAGAGCATAATTTCGTCAATTTATCATCATATTTTGTACTTTTTGTCTTATTACCTTCAGAAAAAGATTCTCTACCATTTCATAAGAATTTTTTTTTTTTTTTTTTTTTATCCTTGAACCCTGGTGCACACTTTGAAATTTGACCTCTGGACCCTGAAAGGGTTAAGTGTATTCTAACCTAACCACTCTGTAATCTGGCAAACTCACTAATCCGGCACACTACAGGTTCCAGTGATGCTGGATTAGTGATGGGGACCTGTATTAATAATCTTATGTGTACACATGGCATGGTTTCTCAACAGACCAATTTGCTTTATCAGCTGTTCTCCACCCTCCTCCTCTTTCTGTTTATATTATCTGCTTAACACCACCTCTTTCCCTCTTAGTTACCTCGGTCTTGTAGCACTGCATGAATCTTAAAGATTTGGTGGGAGACGGCCGACTTGTTGAAAAAAAAATAAAAAAATAAATATATATATATATATATATATATAAAATATATATATATATATATAAAATATATATATATATATTATATATATTATATATATATATTTTTTTTTTTTTTTTTTTTTTTTTTTTTTTTTAACAAGTCGGTCGTCTCCCACGAGGCAGGGTGGGCCCAAAAAAAAAGAAAGAAAATCCCCCAAAAAAAAAATACTTTCATCATCATTCAACACTTTCACCACACTCACACATTATCATGCTTTTGCAGAGGTGCTCAGGATACAACAGTTTAGAAGCTATACGTATAGAGATACACAACATATCCCTCCAAACTGCCAATATCCCAAACCCCTCCTTTAAGTGCAGGCATTGTATTCCCCTTTCCAGGACTCAAGTCCGACTTAATATATATATATATTATTTTATAAAATATATAATATATTCAAGGTTTGTAGGTTGGTAGACAGCAACCGCCCAGGGAGGGTACTACCGTCCTGCCAAGTGGTGTAAAACGAAGCCTGTTATTGTTTTACATGATGGTAGGATTGCTGGTGTCCTTTTTTCTGTCTCATGAACATGCAAGTTTTCAGGTACGTCTTGCTACTTCTACTTACACTTAGGTCCACTACACATACATGTACAAGCACATATATACACACCCCCCTGGGTTTTCTTCTATTTTCTTTCTAGTTTTATTCTTGTTTATTTCCTCTTATCTCCATGGGGAAGTGGAACAGAATTCTTCCTCCGTAAGCCATGCGTGTTGGGAAGAGGCGACTAAAATGCCGGAGCAAGGGGCTAGTAACCTCTTCTCCTGTATATATTATAAATGTAAAAGGAGAAACTTTCGTTTTTCCTTTTGGGCCACCCCGCCTCGGTGGGATACGGGCCGGTGTGTTGAAAGAAAAATATATATATATTATATATTTATAATATATATTTTATATTTTTTTTTTTTTTTT
Organism: Cherax quadricarinatus; assembly: GCF_026875155.1. Classification (NCBI taxonomy): domain Eukaryota; kingdom Metazoa; phylum Arthropoda; class Malacostraca; order Decapoda; family Parastacidae; genus Cherax; species Cherax quadricarinatus. The sequence continues at coordinate 17,069,897 of NC_069456.1, read as the reverse complement.
TTTTTTTTTTTTTTTTTTTAACAAGTCGGTCGTTTTCCCACCGAGGCAGGGTGACCCAAAAAAAAGAAAGAAAATCCCCAAAAAGAAAATACTTTCATCATCATTCAACACTTTCACCACACTCACACATTATCACTGTTTTGCAGAGGTGCTCAGGATACAACAGTTTAGAAGCATATACGTATAGGGGATACAAACATACCCTCCAAACTGCCAATATCCCAAAAACCCCCCCTTTAAAGTGCAGGCATTGTACTTCCCATTTCCAGGACTCAGTCCGACCCTTTAAAATATATATATATATATATATATATATATATATATATTCAAGGTAGTAGGTTGGTAGACAGCAACCGCCCAGGGAGGTAACTACCGTCTGCCCCAAATGAGTGTAAAAGAAAGCCCGTAATTGTTTTCTGAGGTAGGATTGCTGGTGTCCTTTTTTCTGTCTCATGAACATGCAAGTTTTCCCCGGGGTTTAAGTCTTGCTACTTCTACTTACACTTAGGTCCATTTCACTTACAGGGTTCCAAAGACATATAACACCCCTCTGGGTTTTCTTCTTTTTTTTCTTTTTAGTTTTTATTTTGTTTTTTTCCTTTCTTATTCCAGGGGGGAAAGTGGAACAAAATTTTCTTCCTCCTTTAACCCAATGCTGTTGAAAGGGGAAAACAAAAATCCCGGGGGAGAAAGGGGTGAAACCTCTTTCCTGTATATATTAAAAATGAAAAAAGGAGAAACTTTCTTTTTTCCTTTTGGGCCCACCCCCCCTCGGTGGGATAGGGCCCCGGGGGTGTTGAAAGAAAGAAAGAAATATTATATATAAAATATATATATATATATATATTTATATATATATGTTTTCAGTGGACCCCCCCATAAGGGTGGCATCACATAGGATTAATCCGCATCCCGCTTGCTTTAATCGAAAAAATTTTGCCTCCCCAAAACGTTTAAAAAAACACGTCCCGATTTTCGTGGGGACGCGTCCAATGGGGGGCCCGGGAGCCACGCTAAAATTTTTCCCCGGGGGGGGCATTTTTTACCAGCCGCCTTCCCCCGGTTTTAACATCCAAGATAAATGGGAAATTTTTTCGTTATTAAGTTTTTTCGGTCCCTTTTTTCTGGAAAATTTAAAAGGTGACCTGGGCCCCAAAAAAAGCTTCTAGTCCCAAACCCCTACAGCAAAAAAGGGGGTTGAGAATTAAAATTTGAGATGAAGAAAAAAGATCATTGATAAGTAGGGAAAGTGGAGTGCGTGTCCCCGAGCTGGCCAGTTGTATAAAAAACCCCCAAATTTCAACCATGGGCTATTATTGGTGGTACAGCTGCTGCTCCCTGCTCCCATGTCAGTGTTTTGCTGCTGTTTTTGGGTAGCATCGTTTTGCGGGCTGTGTGCTTTTAGCATGTCTGCTGCTGCTGTAACATCGTCTGTTGCTGTGTGCATCGTCTGCTGTGTTTTGGCATCGTCTGTTGCTGCTGTACCACAGTCAGTGTGCTTTTTTGCTTTTGCATCTTTGTGTGCTGTAGCATCGTTTGCTGCGGAAAGGCATCGTCTGTTGTCCCTTTTCCCACCGTCAGCTTGTGCTCCCTTTTGCAGGGTCTGCTGCTGCTGAACCCTTGTTTTTGCTGTTTAAAGCATCGTCTTTTTGCTGCTGTACCACCGTCAGTGCTGTGCTGCTGTAGCCCCGTTGTTGGTGTGGCTTTTTGGGGTACCAAAAAAACAATTAACCCCAGGGGGGGGTTTTTTCCACCCGGAAAAACCAAAAAAATTTTCAGGTCATCGAAAGCCCGTCTAACTTATTTCATTGGGGTCCTTAATCTTTTTCCCCCAGGATGCAACCCACCCCAGTCGACAAAACACCCGGGGTAAACGGGAAAAAAATGCCTGGAATATTTGGCTCATATTGGTGAATTTAAAGCCAGCAAAGGTTGGTTTGAGAGATTTAAGAATCGTAGTGGCCCTACACAGTGTGATAAGGCCTGTTTGGGAAGGAAAAAAAATAAACAGGACCTACCCGTACTCAGGAGGAAAAAAGGGACTCCCAGGGCACACTGTCTCTCAGTCTTTTCTGCATCTTTTAATAAAGGTAAGTGTCCCTTTTTTTTCATTTAGTAGGGTAGTTTCCCTTTCACAATTATATTCTGTGGGATTACTATCTATATTTTGCATGTTTTCCTTCTCCCTTTTTGGGGTAGGGAAAAAGTATATTTCATGTGGTAAAATTTTTTTTTTTTATACTTTTTTGGGGGGTCTTTCACGGATTTAAATTTTTTTTCCATTTTTTCTTATGGGGAAAATTCTTTACATAAACGATTATTTTTGCTAACAATTACCCTTTGCACGGATTAAAATCGTTATGCGGGGGGGCCAATGTATTTAATAGTGGTTTTTTTTGATATTTAAAATTTTTATTTTATAATTTTTTATTTATATATTATATAAAATATATTTTCTATTTATTTTTATTTTTATATATATATACTTTTTAGGGAGTAGGTTGGTTTAGGGCAGCAAAACCGGGCCCCGGGATGGGACTACCGTCCTGCCAAGTGGTGTAAAACGAAAAACCTGTAATTGTTTTTTTCATGTGGGAGGTTGCGGTGCCTTTTTTTTTGTCTTTATGAAACCCTGGGAAAAATTTCAGGTACGTTTGCTACTTCCTTTTTACACTTGGGGCACACTACACATACATGTCAAGCACATATATACACACCCTCTGGGTTTTCTTTTTTTTTCTTTCTAGTTCTTTTTTCTTGTTTATTTCCTTTATCCCCCATGGGGAAATTTGGAAAAGAATTTTTTCCTCCGGAAGCCATGGTGTTGTTTAAAAACAACCCAAAAAGCGGGGCCCAAGGGGGGTAGTAAAACCCCTTTTCCCGTATATATTACTAAATGTAAAAGGGAAACTTTCGTTTTTCCCTTTTTGGGCCCCCCCCGCCTCGGTGGGGGTACGGCCGGTGGTTGGGGGAAAGAAAGAAAAAAGTATATATACATATATATAATAAAATATATTTATATTTTAATATAATATATTTATTTTTTATTTTTTTTTTTTTATTTTTTTATCACACCGGCCGATTCCCACCAAAAGGAGGGGGGGCCCCAAAAAAAAAATTTACCCTTATTCACTCCTTACTGTTTTTGCCAGAAGGGTGTTTACACTACATTTTTAAACTGCAACATTAAAAACCCTCCTTCAGAGTGCGGCACTGTACTTTCCCCTACCAGGACTCAAAATCCGGGGCCCGCCCCCTTTCCCCGAATTTCCCCTTTATAAAAGTTACTTTGCTCAACCCAAAAGGGACGTCAAGTATTAAAAACCCTTTTTCTCCCATTTCTCCTATCAAACACGCTCACGCATGCTGCTGGAAAATCCAAGCCCCCGCACACAAAACCCCCTTTTTCCCCCCCCCCTCCAACCCTTCCTAGGGGCCCACCCCTACCCCCCCCTTCCTTCCATACCCGATGTTTCACTCTTGAAGTTTCTGTTTCGCTCCATTCTCTCACATGTCGAACCACCTCAACAACCCCCTTTTCCCCCGCCCTCGGGACAACAGTTTTTGGGAATCCCGGCCCCCCTCCTCCCAATTCCAACTAGAATTTTCTGCATTTATTCACAACCCACATTTCCCCCAGAAAATTTACATCTCCAACTGCCCCCAAACCTTTCCTTTGCTTTCAACATTCAAACACCCCTCGCTTCTCCCCATTTAAAAAAGCGGGTTGGGTAAAAAAATTACTCTTTTCTTTCCCCCCTTTGGCCCCCAAAGGGCAAGTTCTTTGGGCTCCACAGGGCTCCTTTGTGCACAATACTTTTTTCCCTTCAATTTTTGTTCACCTCATCTTTCATAGGGAACCCTCCGCTGAACGTCCCTCCCAAAAAGTTTTGATTTCGTTTCTCCTCCTCCCCTACTCTTTTCCCTCCAATTGATATTCAATCTTTCAAAACACCTAATTTTTTGTTTTCCTCATAACCCTTACTCTTTCCTGTATTCCCCTTTAATTTTCTTCTTTTTCCCCCAAACCCACCAATTCATCCCCAATCTCGGGAATTTTTTCTTCAGAAAATTCCAAGAGAAAAGTGTCATCGCAAAGAGGGCCGTGACAAAATCCCCCTTTGGTGTGATTCTTTATCTTTTAAAATCCACGCCCCTTTTCCAAAGACCCTTGCATTTACTTCTCTTACAACCCCCTTTTATAAATTTTATTAAAAAAACCACGGGGGACAAACACAAAATCCTTGTCTAAGGCCTACTTTTTTCTGGGAAAAAATTTTTCCCCCTTTCCTACCTACTCTAACTTTAGCCTCACTATTCCCCGTTTAAAAACTCTTCATGCTTTCGTAACCCCACCTTTCCCCACACCCTACACTTGGGAAAAATCTGCCCATTGCCCCCCCATCCACCCTGTCATTTCCTTTTTCCAAAAACCATAAATGCCACAAAGGGCCTTTTTTAGCCTTATCTAAATACTGTTCACTTTATTTTTCCCCGTAAACACCCGGTCCACACACCCCCCCTTTCCTAAAACCTCCGGTTCATCTGCTTTCCTATTTCCGTTTTTACTCTTAATTCTTTTAATTTAAATCCCCCATACACCCTTTTCCAGGTAAACTCAACAGACTTATCCCCCCCATAATTTTTTCCTCTTTTATCCCCTTTTTCCTTTTTTACAAGGAAACTATGCATTTCTCTCTGCCCAAACCCCGGTACCTTACCCCCCTTTTCCCTAATTTTTTTAAAAAAATTGCACCCAAACCCCTCCAAAACTTTTTTCCCCCACTGCTTTTAACATTTCTATCTTTTTCCCCTCAATCCCCGGGTGCCCTTTCCCCTTTTTATTTTACCTTTCTGCCTCCGAACTTCCCCCCACTACAAAATGGGCTTTCCCTCACTCCCACCAAGTGTTATTCCTCCCTTTCCCCTTTCCGAAAAAAACAGTTCCCTATCTTCATCAAATTTAAAAAATTTTCCCCAAAAAAATTCCCTTTCCTTTTCCCCAAAACTCTAACTCTCCCCTTTTAAAAACTTCCCCTCCTATTTTTAACGGGCAAATCCTTTTGGGTTTTCTAGGCTTTCTTAACTTGGGTTAAAACTCAATCCAAAAATTTTTTATTTTCAACAAATTTTTTGTTAACATTTTCAACCCCCCTTTCTCATTTGCTCTCTTTTTACATTGCTTCACCACTCTCTTAACTTCTCTCTTTTTTTCCTTTTACTCTTCCCTCCTTGCATCAGTTCTAAATTTGTAAAAAATTTTTATATGCTAACTTTTTTTTCCCTTATACCTTTTCCCTCATCATTCCCCAATCGCCCTTTTTCCCCCGCAACCCCCCTTTCCTGTAACCAAACTTCTGTGAACACTTAAAAACTACATTTTTAAAATTTTCCCCCCTACCTCTTCGACCCCATTTTGGCCCATTCTTCTTTTGCCCATCTATCCCCCCAATAGCTGTTTTATTTACCCTAAATGCCCCCTCTTTTAGTTTATAAACCTTCCCTCTCTCTTCCCTTTATGCTTTATTTCCTTTTTACCCCATTAACCCTTTTTCTCTCAGTGTAGCTTTCAACTAGAAAGTGATCTAATATCTGTGGCCCCCCCCTATTTAAAATTACTCCTGAAATTATTAAAAGTCTTTTTTCTACCAATATAATCCCAAAAAACTACTGTCATTTCGCCTACATCATATCGTGTATATTATTTAATTTTTCTTTCTTAAAAAAAATGTATTTCCTATAACTAAACCCCCTTTTTATACAAAATTAATCAAAGGGCTCCCCCTTTTAAATTTTTTCCTGGGCCCCCCCAAAAATTACCTACCACCCCCTCTCTAAAAGTTTTCCTACTTTTGCATTCAAGTCCCCCCACCACAAAATTTCTCTCTCACTTGGTTCAAAAGGTCCTTTACATTCCCCTTAAAAATCCCCAAAAAACCTTCTTCTCCTCTGCATTCCTCTCTTCCCAGGTGCATACACGTTATTTGGGCCCCCTTCTCGCATCCAACCCTTTTTTTAATCCCCATAATTCTTGAAAATTTTCAAAATTTATATTCTTTTTCTCCCTTTCCTTTAAATGATCATTTAAAAAATTTTCTGCTACCCCCTTTCCTTTTCTCTAACTCTCCCCAGATACTCCAGATTTTAAAACCCCTTTATTTCCCCCCACTGAAACTCTCCTTTCCCCTTTAGCTTTTTTTTTCGCTTTTGGGCCAGGGGGCATCCAAAAATTTTTTTCATTCATAACCCTCAGCAAATTATTTTGGTTTTTTTTGTCATCCGCACTACCTTTCCCCCACATTTAAGCAACCCGTTTTATAAAGTTTTTTCTTCTTCTTTTTTTTTAAATTTTTACAGGGAAGGGTGTTTTGAGGTATATGTGGAGTCAAAAAACGTTATTAGGGAGGCAAAAAAAGGGGAAAATGTATAAAAGTATGTAGTACCAACCTCTTATATGGGTGTGAAGTTGGGGGGAAAAATGCATAGCGAGGAGACGGTTGGAGGCAGGGGAGTGTCTGTTTAAGGGCAATGTGGGTGAAAATTTTTTTTCAGAAAATTGGAGTGGGGAAAAATTTAGGAGAAGGTGTGGATTTAAATAAAAGTTTTTAGTCAGAGGGAAGAGGGGTTTTTGAGGTGGTTTTGGTCATTTAGAGAGAATGGTAAAAGTAAAATGAAGGGAAAAGCATATAAATTATGGGGGAAGGGAAGGCGGGGGTAGGGGTCGCCCCCTCGAAAAGGGTTGGAGAGGGGGGGTAAGGGGGTTTTGGGGCAAGGGGCTTGGTTCCGAAAGCGTGGCGTGAGGTGTTAGATAGGGTGAATGGAGACGAAGGGTATTTGGGGGCCCTGACGATCTTTTGGGAGTTAGCAGGGTAATTTTTAGTGAAGGGATTCGGGGGGGAAAACCCGGTTATTTTCAATAGTCGGATTTTGAGTCCGGGAAAAATGGGAAGTACAATCCCTGCATTAAAAGGGGGGTTTTTTTTTGGGGGATATTGGCTTTTGGAGGGATAGTTGTGTATCTTATATGTGTAGCTTCTAGACTGTTTTATTCTGAGCACCTTGCAAAAAAAGTGATAATGTGGAGTGTGGTGAAAGTGTTGAATGAGATGAAAGTTTTTTCTTTTTGGGGATTTTTTCTTTTTTGGGTCACCCCGCCTCGGTGGGGGACGGCCCATTGTTGAAAAAAAAAAAAAAAAAAAATATAATATTATATTTTTATAATATATATATATATTTTTTTTTTTTTTTTTTTTTTTTTTTCAACAAGTGGGCCCGTCCCCCACCGAGCAGGGTGCCCCAAAAAGAAAGGAAAATCCCCAAAAAGAAAATACTTTCCCCATCATTCAAAAACTTTCACCACACTCGACATTATACGTTTTTGCAGAGGTGCTCAGAATACAACAGTCTAGAAGCATAACATATAAAAAGATACTCAACATATCCCTAAATGCAATATATATATATATATATATATATATATATATATATATATATATATATACACAAGGACAGTGTTGGAGTGAATGATGGTGAATGTTTTTCTTTTTCGGGCCACCCTGCCTTGGTGGGAACCGGCCAGTGTGATAATAATAATAAAAAAATACATTTAAACTATTTCAGTGTTTTTGTTTGTATTAGAGCATAAATTAACTAGAGTATGTCATTGCGTAACCACAAATGGCAATTGTGGTGCTGTTAGTTTACTCATCAAGTTTATAATCATGGGAAGTGCTAAACCTGTTGATAGTCATTACAGTGCAGGTAGACTAAGAGGCAGTCAGTTCCCTACAAGGAAAGGGAGGATAGGTCCATTTGGATCATGAGTCTCTCCCTGGTATCCAGACCCTTTCCCTGAGGAGTCTAGTGTCAAAAGTCAGTGCTTGTAATAAAGACTGTAATAGTCTAGTACTACTTGTCCCGTAAAATAACAAATTGTGTTTAGCCACGAAAGGTATCATGAAGTCTATTTTTATTCATTTTAATCATGGAAAGCTCTAGACTGTAGGAGTCATTTAATGTGGAAATGGGAGGCAGTCAAGCCCAGCCCGAGGGAGGGAGGGAGATAGTCTGTATTAAAAGTGCAGGCCTTAACAGACGATACATGTACAGGAACATGGCATGTCATTTATTTTTCCTTATTACTATACAGTTTATTTTGCCATTAAATTTTTATACATGATTATTCAGTTTCTCAATTTTTTCTAATTAACTTTTCATTTTCATTAATTAGCTTCTACTGTGGCAGGGGCACTGTGCTTATCTGGTAATTTCTGACTCCTATCAATATTTGCTTTGCTGTAAGTGAAACTTGTGCATTGATGCTAGGATTGATTGTGTTTTTCCCCGGTAAGGTTCATTTTCCATACCAACTTAAGCATTAGTTTTGTTTTAGCATTTTGTGAATACTATAATAGTTATTAGTTTTTTTACTAGAGAGGTAAATGCTATTTTCCCCCAAACTTTAAAAAAATTTTGTTTTACTTTTTATAATGTGTGTGCACAAGAATCAGGGGGGAAAAAAAGGAAGGGAAATTTCTCGTGATGTCTACAGAGGGGGGCCTTTAGGAGTTGAAAAATTGTGCCCCAAAATTTGAATGTATCAAACTATCACTGAGATTTCCATTCCTTTCTCATTGCATGCTTTTCCCCTAAAGAAAATTTTGAAATTTTTTAAAACCCCAAAAGACCAAAGGGAACCTCATTCCCCCCCCTTTCCCTTTTTTTTTTTCCCTTTAATCACTTTTTTGCTTTTATTTAAAGGAAACATTTTTCTTTCACCCCCCGGGGCCAACCCCAAACCAAAGGGGGGGGTTTGGCCCAAAAGGGAAAAAAAAACGAAAGTTTCCCCCTTTTACATTTTGTAAAAAAATCCCGGGAAAAGGGGGGTTTGCAAAGCCCCCGCTCCTGGCTTTTTTAGTCGCCCTTTACAACACGCATGGCTTACGGGGGAAAGGGAATTCTGTTCCACTTCCCCAGGGAAAGAGTTAGAATCCCTTTTAAAAAATTAATATTCTACTTTGCCCTTAAAATTTTTAAAAACCTTTTTCCCTATTTCCTCAGGTTTTAAATTTTCCCTTTTCGCATACATATTTCCCAAAAACCCTTCATTTCTTTGTTTTTTATTTCTTAGTGCAAGCAGGTGGGGACTTCCCCAATTTGTGTGAATTTGAATATAAAAACATTTGATATTTAGAAATTGAATTCATTAGTGAAAAATTAGGGGTTTGGCTGGTAAAAAAATGTCACTGCTCGAAAAAGAGGAAGCTTCTTGCCCAGTATTTAGTAATGGATATGTTACAGTATTTTGGGGCCCCTTTTAAAAGCATACCAAAGTGTATTTTTTATCTTTAATATTTTTGGAAAATTCCCAATTATTAGAAAAGGAAACCAGTAAACCCCCCCATAAAGGGGACTTCAGAAAGCAGAAAAAAACCCCCCACGGGATTTTAAATTTTGGAACAGGGGGACGTGGCCCTTTTGGGGTTACAGAATTATCCATTATTGTTACACTCATGACCCAAAACAATTTTCTCTATCCCCCACATTTCCCAATTAACACAACCAGCTTCCCCCCAAAAAAAATCCGTTTTGTTACAGAGGGTTTACTTTTTGTCCCATTTTTCAATACAGTATCTTAAAAAAATGAATTATTATTTTTGTATAAAATGAATTTTTTTAACATTATTTAATAATAGCCTACAGTGATTCCATAAAAATTTTATTCACATAAATTTTAAGAAATCTGGAAGTTTTCTTGAAATGGGTTTAATTTTCCTATTGTATTTTTAAAAGATATATGTATTTTATCAATAATTTTTAACAAACTCCATGTAACCCTCCCCAAATTATACCTTTCCCTTTTAACTTTTAAAAGTCAACATTCTAGCAGGGTTTAAAACGTTTACTTCCAATAAAAAATATTAAAATTTTGCTCATTGACTGGGATATTTTGCCCAGACTTTTCAGGGAATTTCTGCTTGGATGAAGGGGGGAGATAAATTCCCCTTTGATGCTTAAGGGATATGGGATTTACCTTATATTAAGATGGTTTTAAAATATGGACTCAGATTTTTTAAAAAATTTAAAATTTTTTCAAGGGCCACATATTTATTTTTTAAATTTTTTTTATTAAACCCAATAGACCATTAAGTGTTATTGGCACTTTCTCCTCCTTTTGGTTTTAATCATTACCTCTCATTTCTTAGATGCTGTATTCACCTCTCAAATTTAGTACCCTAAAGGATAAGTAAAATTTTTATTAATTATTAAAAATTGCATTGGGGTGTTTAAGGGGCATGTGGGCAATTTTTTCCCCCGCGCGCTAACCCAAAAAAAGAAAAATATGGAAATGAGTTTTTATCCGAAAAAAAAGTTACTCCTTTGGGAAAAAACCCCACAATGGTACAAGAATCAATGTTCTAAGACGTTTCTACAAGAAATTATAGTCATTTATATCAGGTATGGTAACGGCGATGTAGGTAGCGCGTCTGTTCTCAACCCATGTATTTTTTGGAATTTTTTCCTTGTTTTTTATTGCTTTTTCTTTGCATTATTCTTTCTAATATAATAATTGATTATTTGGCATCATATAAGAGTAAGTGGAGCTTATCAATAGACGTCTAGCCTATCAGGAAGCACCTGGGTACACTCGGCAGTACTCCCCCTCCAGATGGTGCCAGGTGAAATCACTTCATTATTACGTTTATATCAGCTTATATATCAACTATACGGCTTATTTATCTATCAGAATTGATCTAATATGATATGATATACTGAATAAAATAGGCCATAATATGGCGAGAGTCCACCAGCAGTATTTCGATGTAAGAGTTACTCCTGGTTTCCATGTTGTATTGTTTGGTCTGTGAGTGATAGAAAATGGTATTTTGAAGAGGATAACTGCACTAGAACATCAATTTACTTAGAAAACCACTGAAACAAACGCGATTTTCACGAAAAAACAAAATTTTGGAGACGGCGGGCCGGCCGGCGTTCCAGGCCTATATCTCGGAAGTAACTTTTTCACTTATTTCGCTAAATTACACCATTATTAATGATTGTATTGAAATGATTTTCACTGACAATATAAAACAGTGTGTTTGACTATTTGCGGCTTCTTTTTTTTGGAATATATCAAATATTTTTGATTTTGTGGGAGGTAAAAGGCAGATATTTTGGTGAATGCCAAAAAGTCTATCAAATGTATTTTTTTTTTTCCATGATAATAAGATATATTAGATGAAACATGGTCCTCCAAAAGTCGTGTCAGATGTATTCTAACGGTTGGGATTGTCGGAAGTGCCACTCGAAGTGCCATTTTGTCATACCTTGCTGCCATATATGAAAAGTCATTAAATATTTTTTGTCTGTTGTTTTTTGGCCAATCATACTGAAACTTTCTCACATTCTTCTACATATGAACCTCTAAATGTACACCAAAAATAAAAAAAATTGGTTGAAAAATAAAAAAGTAGGCCGCAATTTGGTCGAACTACCCTTAAAGTGTACATTTTAGGGAACTAGGTGAGAAATATGGATTGCAAGTATTGTACTGTCAAAATATGACTTGAAGATATATTGTATGACAGATTTTGAGCCCCTTATAACAAAGCCTCTGTGTTACAAGGTTGTATCATAATCAGACAGAAAAGTCAAACCCATAGGGATTATGTAGCACCTTGGGAATGGGAAACATTTAAGTTCAATCCAAGGAAAGGGAGGATAATCCAATTTCTTGGACAATCATCGTGAAGTAGGTATTCTCAAAGTTTCGTAGAAGTTGTGGGTTGTACCAATTTGGGGATACCCTGGGAGGGGTATCCTGGTCTCGGCAGTCGTGACTGTCCACCACAGATGCTATGACTTGTCACTGTTCTCCCCTATTAGTCTTAAAGCAAGGGTTTCCTGTACTTACTGATTAATCAAAACTAAGCGCTAAACCCACAAGCACTGAGTCTGTTAGTACAAGTTTAAGATTCACCATTTATCTTGCATGCTTATGAGGCAAAGAAAAGATCAACAATCCTGGTGGAGTGAAATTAGTGGGCAAGTACCTGACCTGGCCCCTGTCTTTGATGGCATGGATAAATAAAACTTGATTAATATTTGTACAGGCAGTCCCAGTTTATACCTAGCTTTTAGCAAGTGGTGAATATATTTATTATAGGTAGCCTGAATAAATGAAGAATGGGTATAATTGAAAACTGCTGCATTAGCAAAATGCTGTAAAGCATGGCCCTCATGTTTTAGGTTAAAAAAAAAAATCAATCATAACTTAAGAATGGGTAATTAAAAAAATTTTGACTAAGATGTTTTACAGACCGAAATCTCTGGCTAGGACAAAAAAAAAAATGTTAATGTTATATTTTTTAATGACACTATTGTTCCATGGTAAACTGAAAACAAAACTACATGCTAAATGATTCCTGGTAAATAAAATAATATAAAATAATTCGTATCTACTTAAAGTATATAGTTTTTTTGTAGTTGGAATACAAGAAAACATCAATTTTTTAAATCCTCTTTGAACCTTGAATTCTCATATCCATTTCCAAGATGATGCTATTATGTTCCAACACGACAGCCAATTAACCAACAGCCGAAGCAATAACTTCAGACACTTCTGGATCATCTGAGCGAACTGTGAGCTGCATTGTGACACCATCTGCGAGTGCCAGTTTAGCTCTTACTAGTACTTCATGCCCACCTCTGTAAGTGCCTGTGGAAAAAAAAAATTGATAAATTACTAATTCTAAATATGCATTATCATTAATGCCACATCTGGCTTAAAGCCACTAAATGCAGGGTCATCACTTTCCTCCTAAATGGAGTGTTAATACAATATGGCATTAGTGAATCCCTGGAGTTTATCATGGTGTTTGGTCTAGCTAGCACTCAACTGAACTGGTGGTTCCAGATTTTTTTAATACTGTGCACACTGTGTTAAGACCCATTCTATACTGCCCAGGCCTCTGGTGCCAAATTTGAAGGCAGGAAAAATAAAATGCTGATCTACATTTGAAGTGCTAGCAAGTAAGAACACAGATCAACGTTTGGACAGTTATAGGGTTGAGGAAACATCCTAGAAAAAACAATGCATAAAATTACAATTAAATACTGTATACGAGTATAATAACCAAACTTCTTGAAAATACAGTTATCCACAGTGGTTGTCTCCCTGAAAACTGCTTATTAAACATGGAACAAATATTCTTAGCATATTAATATTAAGAAAAATAAAGTTGAGAAGTTAAATGTAAATTTTGCTACAATATGTTATTTATAAGACATGCTCAATTACAGGTGATCTTACCTGCTAGATACAAAGTATGTGCACTCTTCCCTTCAGGAACACGATCTGAACGATCACAAGGATGCATGCCTAGGAACTGAGTTATTTGGGTTATTGCTTCCTCTAAAGTGGTCATGGCTGACAGTGCAAAAGTGTCTTCCAGTTCATTAGTAGCTCCCAATTCATCCCAACCAGCAGCAAAATTGCTTCGTGCAGCTCGCTGAACATGATCTGCTACAGTAATTTCAACATCCTCAAGCTGGGTTTTGGAAAAAAAATTATAATTAAAATTTAAATAATGAACTATTATTTGTTATAACACAATATTGCAATGACATAACTACATAGGTTTGGTGTTTCCAAATATATGGAAGGCTGTGGTGCCTGCAATATCACCAGCTTCATAAAATCCTAACACTGAGCTGACCAACTCAACTAATTGTCACTATGTACAACATGCCAACATTTATAGCACTGCTCCACATCCAAATCATACCACAGGCAAATCTTATGATTTGTGACATTTCCCAAAAATATCAAATGACAGTTTAAATACATGACATGTAGTCTCAAGCTAGGCAAACCATCAACCAAAAGATTAAACAAAAAAAATGCAGCCATCTTGCAAACACACACACACACACACACACACACACACACACAACACACACACACACACGCACACACATGCACACACACGCACACACATGCACGCACACACACACGCGTGCACACACGCACGCACACACGCACACACACACACACACATGCACACACACACATGCACACACACACACACAGGGCAATCATAGTATACCTACAAACATAAATGCTCTATAAAGTATCATATTACAACAGAAATCCTATATAACTTAGCATTATCTGAATCTACTTGATAAAAGCAATTATGGGTTATTAGATATTTATGTTGCTGAATATGACTTGGGTTGGTAACATAAAATATAAGCAGAACTGACCTGACTACAAGAGAGATTGAAAAACCTCTCTTGGGAGGTTTACTGTACATTACCTCCTCCAATATGGTATCCAGTTTTTCATGGCCTAAATTTTTTTATTATTCTTTACCACTTTGCTCTTTTCTGTGATTGCTCTTTAATTTCTTTTGTGTGTATACTCTCCAAAACTCATTTACCAACCTTTCCAACTCCTCAGAATCTTCTTAAAAATTACTATCATTGGCAAAGAGCAACTGTAACAACTCCTACTTCATCCCATTCCAAAACTATCCCCCCCTCCTTTGCTTTTAGTATCTCAAGTCATAATTCCAGCTGGATTATCTGACTTAAATCATAAAATTTGCTTTTATCACAGGCTTTAATCCTCAAGAAAATGCAACTTACTGTGTAATCATCTTCATAACCTTCATCAGTATCTGGTTCACCCGTAGCAGGATCACAGTCTCGAACTTTAAACTTCAATGTTGCAGAAAAAGTACCTGTGAAAAATATTCTATATAGTCAGGTAAACATTTTTCATATTATCTATCTACATTCCAAAATAATTCCAGTTATGTCTTTCAAAAAATAGGTCAAACCATTCATTTTTTTTTTTTTCAACAAGTCGGCTGTTTCCCACCGAGGCAGGATGACCCAAAGAGAAAGAAAATCCCCAAAAAGAAAATACTTTCATCATCATTCAACACTTTCAACTCACTCACACATAATCACTGTTTTTGCAGAGGTACCCAGCATACAACAGCTTAGAAGTATAAACGTATAAAAATACACAATATATCTCTCCAAACTGCCAATATCCCAAACCCCTCCTTTCGAGTGCAGGCATTGTACTTCCCATTTCCAGGACTCAAGTCCGGTTATATAAAATAACTGGTTTCCCTGAATCCCTTCACTAAATATTACCTTGCTCACACTCCAACAGATCGTCAGGCCCCAAATACCATTTGTCTCCATTCACTCCTATCTAACACGCTCACGCACGCTTGCTGGAAGTCCAAACCCCTCGCCCACAACACCTTTACCCCCTCCCTCCAACCTTTACGAGCACGACCCCTACCCCGCCTTCCTTCCCCTACAGATTTATACGCTCTCCATGTCATTCTACTTTGATCCATTCTCTCTAAATAACCAAACTACCTCAACAAACCCTCTTCAGCCCTCTGACTAATACTTTTATTAACTCCACACCTTCTCCTAATTTCCACACTCCAAATTTTCTGCATAATATTTACACCACATATTGCTCTTAGACAGGACATCTCCACTGCCTCCAACCACCTCCTCGCTGCTGCATTCACAACCCAAGCTTCACACCCATATAAGAGTGTTGGTACTACTATACTTTCAAACATTCCCTTCTTTGCCTCCATAGATAACATTTTTTGCCTCCACATATACCTCAATATGACATCATAATATATGACATCATAATATATACCCCAATGAAATATATAACTGATACCCCTAATAATTATATGAAATGTTAAGATACTCAAGAAATAAGGTAGAAATTATTTTACAAATGAAACTAATGTATATAATCATCTATTGGCTACCAAATGAAGCAGAAATGTTGTAACTTCACAAGCCTCTCTAGCTCTGAGCAAACAAAAAAAAAAAAAAAAAGCTACCAGTTAAACAAGAGGATACTATCAGAGCCTTCCCCTTCCCCATCAAAGGAACTCAACAACTTAAAAGTCAAGTGATAAGGTGCAGGTGCTAAATTATCTTGTGATATCACCATGTTAAACTAAGTGAAAATTACAAGCTCACCTGTTGTGGCCATGATATCCTCAGGAATGGGAAGAAGAGTGTAACATGAGCCCAGCTGTGAGTAAGGAAGAGAGGGGCATGGCAAGGAAGCCTCAATGTCCCATCCATCACCTTCAACCACCACACTAACTGCTTCCAGTAACTGATCGTTCAGGGTATTTGTGCAGTCAAACTGTAATGTGTTTTGATGTGTCATAAATGTTGACAAATAAAGATGTAAATCTTACATGGATGGAAAATTAAACACAGAATAGGAAGATTTTTTATATTTAGGCTGCAATCAGAGGAGACCCTCTTCAGGTCTCTGACCCTGAAAATTATCTCCATGCCTAAAGTCCCTTCCTGAGTAGATGAGTCTCTCTGCATGAAAATGACCTCTGAGCCTGAAGAGGGCCTCTGATCACACAAGAAAAGACTCTCCGAGGCTGAAACACACATTATAGTTTTTTCACTGCTATAATTTCCGTCTATGTGGGAATTATCTTTTCTATGAAATATACGGGTAATTACACGACTAGGTAATTGTCTCTCATTGTATCAACGTTCAAAATTTACTATATATCCACTCAAATGACTGTATAGGTAAGGTTAGGGGCGAAAAAAGAAGAGGAGGATATTGGAGAGAAAAGAAAGGTAGGAGGTTGAAAAGTGAAGGTCTGATATGGGAGAAAAGTAGGAGAGAGTAAAGGGAAAGGAAGTAGAAAGAACAGGAGTAACAAAAGGATGGAACATAGGAACAAGAAGTAGATAACAAAGACAGGAAGGAGAGAGGGAGGGGTAAAGAGAATAAGAGAGAGGGAAAAAGGAAGTAAAATGAGGAAGACAGGAAGAGAAAAAGGAAGAAAAATGAAAGAGAGTATAAAGAAAGCAGAATGAGAGAGGGGGAAAGGAAGTATAATGAGGAAGGGGGAATATATGAAAAAATATGATGGAGGGGAGGAAGAAAAGGAGTGATAGATGGGGGACAGGAGTAAGGGAAGGGAGGAGTCAGGAAGGATGAAAGAAAACAGAAGAGGAGGAACAGGAGGAACATAAATAATGGAAGGATAAAAAACAGGAGTAGGAGGGAAAAGAATAGAACAAGGATAAATCAAGAGACAAAATGGAACAAAAAGGGAGAGGAAGAATGATCATAATTTTAACAGTAGTAAGAGCAATAAGGAATGAATTGAAAATGAACAGTTTCTAACATTACCTTCAGTGTCAAAAATTAACAAATAAATGGATTTCATTATTCCATGAACATACCTGGAGGACAATATGCTTCTGGAATGTATGCTTGATGCAGCGCACCATATATTCTGTTTCAGCTTCAGTTAGTTCCAAGGGTGCAGAGGACTTGAAGAGTGGACCAAGATGAGCAAAGTGAGGAATGGCTGCCAGCTGTTCTGCATACCTTAAAAAAAATGCAATGATAAAAAAAATTCTGGCAATACACTTAAGAAGACATCCACAATAGCATTTTATTTCATTTTTTAACATTATACCCATCTCCCACTGAGGCAGGGTGGACCGAAAAAGAAGTAATGCTTCCACCATCATTATCACTGTCTTACCAGCGGTCTGCCAATACTACAGTTCAGACGCCTTCCAAATGGCATATCCCCCCACCCCTCCTTCAGAGTGCAAGCACTGGACTTCCCACCTCATTTGGAAGCACTAAACCCCAACAGCAGCATTGATATATGGTACTTAAAATAATGCTAGTGTGTAAAACTTTTGCTAAAGGCTGGCATGAGCTGGATGATGGTTTTCAAAGGAGTGAATTTTGTTTTATCCTTCAGAATAAAGACAAAGAATAAAATGCCAAAAAAGATTAAGCACATACTAGAAAATCTTGAGACACTCATGCAACCCTAATAAATTGTTTGGGAAGCTTTAACAGAGTAGGACAAATACAGTGGAACCTTGGTACTCTAACTTAATTCATTCCAGAAGGCTGTTCGAGTGCCAATCCATTTGAGTATCAACGAATTCTTCCCAACTAATTTTCTTTTTGGTTGGCTGTTATCATTAATCTTCATAGGCCCCATGGTGACTTATATATATAAATAATATAAAAGCACCAAAAAAGTGAAGAAACACGAAACAGTTTACGCCGAAATTCTGGCAGGTCGTGTTTGTTTGGTCAAGTGTCAAGCTTTGTTTGAGTAGGGAGATGTTCGAGTACTGAGGTTCCACTGTATATGGGAGGTAATCAGGTTTGATGAGGAAGAGATGGGTAGCTCCAATTCCTTGGATCAAAACCCCTTCACTACCATTAAGCCACCCCCCAATGAAGGAACAATGAACAGAAGTTGCAAGAATGAAAGCATAAAAGATTAGTAACAGTGTGATGGATGTAACAAAACAAAAAATTACATGAATATTACTTGAACAAGTAACATATGAAGAGCTTACTTTTCATGAGTAGGTATAATGCGCTCCACTGGACGAGGTGCTGGCTCCATGATATTTGGAGTTTTCTTTTCTTCCTGTGGAGGGGGAGCTGTGGGTATTGTCCGAGTGTCAAAGGGTCCAGAGGTATCGGTCCGCAGGTACTGCACCAATGCACGTTCCAAACTTGGTAGTGCAAACTAGGAATAGAAAATGGCAGCTATACTACCTGTTCATTCTCTCACTAAAGAAATTACCTGAAACAATGATAAACTTTTCTGTATAATTACTGTACCAAGTGTAAAAGCTCCCCTGAGAAATACAAAACATATCACATAAATCTGAAATACAGTATAATATATTATGTAACTTATATTAGTAACCATAATGCAAACACAATATGATACCTGAGGTGGGTTGAGGATGTACTGATTAATAAGAGCATTGTCACGGGTGGCCAAAACAGCATGATAGTAAGTTGCTCGGTCCCGCACCTCATCTTCTGTGTCCATCATGCATCGTTGCAACAACACCAAAATATTACCCAACAAAGACTCGCACTGTGCACCAAACTTGGCAAGCACAGACACAGCTGCTGCCCGCACTGCTGCATTCTGTTCAAGAAAAACAGCAATGTTTTCTGTGACGTGTAACTGATTATCATTATTAACCTGTTTCTTGCTTTCATGGGGTCCAGAGCAAAAAGCCCAGAAAAGATTAAAAAATTGTGGGAATAATTAAATATATTACAAACCATACAAAATTTATTGTATTACATTACTATAGATTACCATATTTTCTAATTCACCGTGTCAATATTTTATTAGTTACAAACAACACAATAACCAATGAAATACTGACAGGGTGAACTAGAAAATATAATAATCTCCAATAATAAAATACAATAAATCCTGATATAAATTAGTTAAAAAGGAAGATAATTTCCCAAATAATGTTTATAGCCCTTAAATTTACTTTTATATACTGTACTTTTCTTCACTATTTCTTCCATTCATTAAATGGCATGACAACAGAAGATGTTAGATTACAATATTAATGAGCAAAATGTGGAGGGAAAAAAGGGGAATTAGTAAAGGGAAGAGAGAGGGGGAAGAGGACTAAGAAGAAAAAGGGGAAATGGGTGAAGGGGTGTAGAGAGGGGAATGGGAGAAGGAAATGCAGAGAAAAGGAGTAGGAGAGGGGAAAAGGAAGAGCAAAGGGAGAAGGGAAAGATAGGAGAAAGGGAAGAGGGACAGTAAAAGGAAGGGAAAAAGGTCAAAAGGATGAGGGAGAGAGACAAGGAATGAGAGGAGAGGAAACTCTGAGAATATCTTCTATTAGTATGTAATATTGAGGGTTTAGTGTATATGATTGCAACAGGGTATATCATAAACATAACTCTGACCTCCAGAATGACACGATTATAGACGAAGCGAATATATCGGGCAGGTTGTCGAGTACGTGGTCCTTCACGGCCTAACAAGTGAATTATGCGTACTGCCAGTGTTGTGTGTTCACAATCCTCGATGAATTCACATAAATGATCCAGACCTATAATTTGAAAGGGGAAAAAAAAAGCAGATATAAAATATACAAGACAGGTGGATCACCCATCCCAAAAATTTTGCCAAGTGGATGATGTGCTTTATCCCTTACATTTTCTCTTCACAATAAAACTTGAGCATGTTAGATAGGAGTGAAGGCAGACAAGTGGTTTTTAACAGAAGTGCTGTTGAAGTGTGAGCAAGTTAACTTTTATGAAGGGATACAGTGGAAACAGGTTAGCCAGACTTGAGTTCTGAAGGTGGGAAAAGCAGTACAATTACTCTGAAGAAGGGGTGGGGATGTTGCAGTAGGTTAATATGAATTGTGATATCAATACATTTCTGGAGAGATGGTGACTGAATAAATGCTGGTGAATGTGCTTTTTCTTTGGAGGGAGATAGTCACTGAAGTAAAAAAAATATATATATTCTTTTTAACTTGTCATTTTCTAATGAAAGTGGCCCAACAGAGAAAAATGCATGTACCACTCACTCACTCCCTTTCTAGATACATTTCCAAGAGACTCGACACTATTATCCACTGTTGACCCATTGAACCTCACCACCACCATTACAACTATTCTAACTTCACAGAATCTCAGATCAAGATGAAAATTCTGGACAATAACTAAAATGGAGCGAAACAGAGTGACTTCAAGAGTGTATCAGTCTGTAGTGGAAGGAAGGCGGGGTAGGGGTCGGCCTAGGAAAGGTTGGAGGGAGGGGGTAAAGGAGGTTTTGTGTGCGAGGGGCTTGGACTTCCAGCAGGCATGCGTGAGCGTGTTTGATAGGAGTGAATGGAGACAAATGGTTTTTAATACTTGACGTGCTGTTGGAGTGTGAGCAAAGTAACATTTATGAAGGGGTTCAGGGAAACCGGCAGGCCGGACTTGAGTCCTGGAGATGGGAAGTACAGTGCCTGCACTCTGAAGGAGGGGTGTTAATGTTGCAGTTTAAACTGTAGTGTAAAGCACCCTTCTGACAAGACAGTGATGGAGTGAATGATGGTGAAAGTTTTTCTTTTTCGGGCCACCCTGCCTTGGTGGGAATCGGCCAGTGTGATAATAAAAAAAATAAAACTAAAATCACGTGAGAAATGGCTCTAAATAGCTCACCTTTCTCCTTGGCTTCAGGATTATCCTCAATAATAGTAATGATAGTACTAGCGATGGCCTCTTTGTATGGTAAACCTCCTTCACTGCGCAGCATGTCTGCCAATTGCCCCATTAGTACTGCTTGTTTTCTTGGATATTTCAAAGCCAGGGCTCGCAAGGCCTACAAAATTGCCAAAATGCAAGAAGAGCAAAATTATTTACAATTCTTAGAGCATTCTATAAATATTAACAAACCATTTTAATCAAGTGCATATAAGAGGTTTCAGTACAATATTACTTCATACACTTTGAATGATAAAAATAACAAAAAATCTCCAGATACATCACATAAAAGCATCCTAGATAAGATCTTCCTCATAGGAGACCAAAGGTTCCACACCTGTTTATTCAAGAAAAGTGCTAAACCCATTTGGATCACACAACACATGAGGAATAATCTAAACCATGACCCAGAGTGACCTGAAGAAGGCAATAGAAGTCTTAAGACACACAGCAGAGTAGAGTCTTTCATTTATACAAGGTTTCACTATGTGCATTTTCAAATATTTGTGTCTAAATATCACCATTTGTCAACTAACAGACATATGACATAGGTATATTTATAGGCAAAATTTTTCAAGCAAGTTATATGCCCAACAATTTATGGTTATACTGATATGACTATCCAGTCTTAACAGGTAGATTACCATGCAGTCAGCATCCACAGGAAGTGCATGATGTATCGTAGTCTGTTCTTCTTTAATAAAAATTGTAGAGGTAAATAAAATATTGCTTATGTCAATTAACTGGAGGACTTTTGTTGTCAACAGAATTAAGGTAACGATAAATCTCACCTCTACAACTACAATCTTAAATTCATCAGAAATGTCATTAAGAAACGAAGAGATGGACTTCATGAGGCGGTCCACAGATCCCTCTGAGCCAGTCTTGAGAAGCGTGGTGATAGCCAAGGTAGCAATGGATCGATTTACATCTTGGATCAAGTTCTCAAGGTCCAAATTGCAAGCAGTCACTGCATTAGGCTGTGTCATTGCAACTTTACTAAGAGTACGTACTGCTGCAAATCTGGAACAGCAAGCTTTACATTAATACTGTAAATACAGCATGAAACAAAATAAAATACAATACAAAAAAATTTAATTGGGAAGAACTAGAGCTAAAGGAGGAGCAGTGGTAATACTAAATGACCAATTATGGTTGACCAGGAAAGCATCAGATGGGAGTAGAAAAACTCTCAGAACTCCTCAAAGGTAAAGGCATGGAAAGAAAAAACGGGGGGTTTAACTTCAAGAATTATGAGGATAGGCATAACAATGAGATGTGAGAAGTGGGTTTTGTCCCATTTTACACAACATACACCATATTTGCTGTAATTCGGCAACAAAACTGTTATCATACTTTAGAAATTTATTAGTGGTTATCCATCACTAACTCATCCTTGTCTAGAAAAACTTCAATGTTTACAGAGTATGCATGGCACAACACATTAACAACCAACAACCTGTACTGTATTCTTAAATTTATAAACTTGTTGAACAGTTACCTGAGAGTGGGCTTAGGACTGGACAAAAAGAGCTGCAAAACTGAAATGGCAGGGGCCAAGTCCCGAGCTGAAGATTTTCTGAGTGTGACAATGGCATTGGCTGCTTCATATATCACCATCTCTGCCTTATGTCTTAACATGGACTCCAAGAAGTCAAACAACCGTGAATCTGCTCCAACTTCATCTTCCTCGATGAGACGAGCTACAATACGAATCTGGAGGAGTTTAAATGAACAATTTAAAATATATATCCGTCATAAGCCACTCCCAATTAGCACATGTACACCAAGATGACAATTCAGTCCTTAGTACTCTACACAATCTTATATTCTGATAATGTGGCAAGTGTCTCATTTCATGCACCAAGACTAAAGTTATGACAGAATTATATCCAACAATGATGTTTGTTATCTTACGTAAAGCAGACCAAATTCAAAAAGACACAGTGGACTATTCATCAGTGAACTCGCTTGTCTACCCATGAGAGCAAAAGTTCTGAACAAGTGTAGCTGGAAGTGCACTTTTAATGTATTTCCATGGCTTGTCTGTTTGTAGCAATTACAAAATGTATGCTCAAGGTCTGTATTGCCAATGTCACACAGGTAATTTAACCCTTTGACTGTTTCAGGCCCCTTTCTGAAACTGTCATTCTATGTCGCTCAATTTTTGAAAAAAAAAAAAAAAAAATTTCTTATGAAATGATAGAGAATCTTTTCCCGATGGTAATGACACCAAAAGTTCGAGATTTGGTCAAAAACTCATGGAATTATGCTCCCGCGAAGTTAGCGGTCTCGGCGACATATGTGTATCGGCGATTTCGCCGACTTTGAGCCCTATTTTCAGCCAATTCCATTGTTCCAGTTGACCAAACTCATAGCTATTTCTTTAGAACTTCATTTTATCTATCAGCTGAGTACAAGAAACCTCCCATTTACTAATTTGGACTACCCAATATGATAGTCAGAAATTGGCAATTTGGCCAATTTCACGCAAACTAAAAAAGATGCCAATTTCAAAATAGGGTCCAGAATAAACAAGGTAGACATTCGTGGCACTAAAATAACATATGCTATGTTCATTAGTCACATCTCTAGGCCCCTCTTATATTATTATTGCTTTCTATTTTGATTTTTTATTCATACAAAAAAATACAAAATTTACTGTTATGCTAGACTACTGCATTATTGTAAAAATGGTATAAATAATATCAGTGCACTAGAAAAGAAATATTAGACCACCAGTTGACGTTATTGGACTGTGGTGTGATTATTACTCCTGAAATTGGTAAAAATCGAATATTTCTGCTACTTTGAGCTCAGTTTCAGTCGTTTTCATCGTCAAAGTAATGAAAATCATCTCATTTTCTCGTAAATATGTTTTCCATTTTATCACCTAAGACCATAAACCGAATACAAACGAATAACTATATCGTCGAAATACACCTCAAAGTCGCGTTTTTTCCAAAAAAACGATCCAATTTTTTTTTTTCTCATTACGCACATGTGCTGCAGGATTTTTTTTGTATGTGGTGCACTGACCCACAGACCATTCTCACATGTGGCCTACCAAGCTTCTTCCACGCTTGATTTGAAGCTGCTAGAATTATATGAGATTAACGTCAGAAAATTGGCTCTAAAGCCTATTATATCGTCGAAAACAGTCAAAGGGTTAAGTGCTTGTCCTAAAGCCTGGGTGAACCCTAAAAACATATGGAGGCTTTAAATCTGGAAGTAAAAAAAATTTTTTGGCCTGTTTCGGGTGAAAGGTTATCTATAATCCTTCTATTGTTATTTTGTTAATCCAACAATACCCAAGTTTTAAGCTTTCTAAATACTGCATGTTCCTGCCTCATCACCTTCAATTACTAAACCCACCAAAATCACAGACACCTGCTTCTGCAACAGACCAAAATTGAACAAATACCCCCAACTAAAATTAGGCAGAATAAACTCTCAGGAAAAACAGACCTTTCTTATCATAAACAATACTAAACTACCTCTAGAAACCAATAAACAAAAAATGAGACTTCATAATGAAGACTTAATGAATAACGCTACCACTGCTGGAAGAAAAACTGGGAAAGGAAACTGGCAATCTTCAAAGCATTATAATTAATGTAAGTGCATATCCTTTTCAATTATTATTAGGCTAAGACTTGCCTAAAATGTTACATAATGTACACTATGTGATCACAATAAAGACAAAGATACATCTAGAAATGACAGTCTTAAATGCTCATTTATGACTTACTGCTCTAACAAAACTTCATACACATTAAAGCCTGTATAGAGAATAACACAGAACACAAAGTTAAAACTTCAAGGCATGCAAACTATGAGATAAATAACTTACCAATAAACAGATGGCATAAGGAGAACGAAGACCCGAAGACGTTAATTTGGTAACCATTTTTGTAACGGCAAGTTTATCTGACTTACGAATTTGGTGTAACACTCCTAGTGCATGAAACTGAACCATCACACTGGAAAGAATTGTTTTAAACAGGTTTACCAAAATGTTACACAAGAATTCAGTTTCAGAACAGTCATTGATGTACAGTACAGCCTCACCTCACTTAACGACAGAGTTCCGTTCCTAAGAATTCGTCGGTAAACGAATTCGTCACCAAGTGAGGAGCATACTATAATGGCAGTGGGTTTGTGTCAACCATCTCTGGTATTGTTTTAATGTCACCTTTGCACCATTTATAACATTTCTGGTATATTTTTAAATGTTTATACAATTGTGTACTGTATATTGTAATAAAGAGAATAGAGGAAATCAGCTCTAATATACATTATTAAGGTATGCATACTGATCAGAGAGCCCGTTTTAATTCTGAGTCGTTGGTAAACAAGTACGTCGCTAAGTGAGGAGAGGCTGTACTATATTATGATTTGTGGAAAATCATAAAGGCTATCCATCAAATGGAAGGGACAAGAAAGGGATAGAGGAAAGGAAGGAAAGATATAGGAGAGGAGAGGTGAAAGAAGAAAGAGAAAGAAGGGACAAAGAGAGGGAGATAAAAAGGGAGAGAGGAAGAGGGAAATGGGGAAGAATGGAGAGAGAAATCTTTTAAATATAAAATGAATGAGCTTTAAACATAATTAGAAAATAATGAAAATATTTCCTAATTTAAAAAACTTTCCTTCAATAGCCATGTACTGTACATTTTAGTATGAAATTATATGCACACACACTAATTCGTAGTATTATCAAGGAACAAACGCCACCATTTATTGAAATGTGTTGAATGCCCCAATTTAATAAACTGCTACAAAATCATAGTCTAAGAATAATCCACAGAGAGAACATAATCACTAACCAGTCAGAACTAAGTGCTTCCTGCACTTCAGAGACCCAGCGCTTGACAACATCAGGTGAATCCTTCATTATATGTCGACAAGATACTAGAGCAGCGCTGCTTACACCAGGTGCACGATCAACAATGGCTTGCTTCATGTATCTCTCAATAGCTTGCATCATAGTAGCCTGTGGAATGTATTAAATATGACAGTGTGAGTAAAAGTAGAAAATGTTAAATGCTATTGGGTAAATCAAATTATGCTATAACATTAAAAGGGTTGCTAAATTTCAGCAGAACTCAACACTAATTTTGTTACAAAAGCATGTGTGAAAACTATAAAAAAAAAAAATTGGATTAAGCCCATAAAAAGGCATGAACCTCAAATATAGGATTAATGCATCTAAAATTTCACCAAACAACATGATGAAAAACCCAACAACTGTCTCTGGGCCAATAGGAGCAACCATGATCATGATCATAAGAAGTCGCTGCCACCCGGACCAGTTACAGCAACCATGATAAGAAGTCACTGGATGATGATAGCAACCTGCATCTACTAAATGAGCTCCTGTCACAATTTCCCGGCAGGAACTAGGTAACATTCACTTTAAAGACAGCAACAATTTTACAACAACAAAAAAAAATTATATAGAACTACAACAACAAAGTCTGAGTTGTGCAGCCTATTATTTCAAAGCATCTAGAGAATGGGAGGCAATTAGATTTGATCTGAGGAAGAGGAAGTAGCTCTAATTCCTTGGATCAAAAGCCCTTCACCAACAACAAGGTACCATGCTTATAAAACTGTCAAACACCAGGTACAAGCAGGTTTCAAACTACATCTTAAGCTAATCTCTTCAACCACAGATAGTTAGCACAGTCAAATGGGATGGAGCAAGACCTTTTGCAATAAACCCTGGCTTCTTGCCAGTATTCCTCCACTACAATACAGTGGACCCCCCCTTACAATATAATTTCATTCCAGAAGTATGTTCAGGTGCCGTTACCGAAAGAATTTGTTCCCATAGGGAATATTGTGAATTAGATTAGTCCGTTTCAGACCCCCAAAAATACACGTACAAAAGCACTTACATAAATACACTTACATAATTGGTTGCATTGGAAGCTGATCGTAAGGCGGGGGTCCACTGTATAGGAAAATATGTCAGTCTCATCTCATATGCGTCACACCACGCTTAATCTTTATCCCTTAATGCACCTATAGAACTATGCTAAGAATAGACGCAACTTAACACTGAATCAGGGCAAAATAATGCACTTCTGTACTAGGTACAATATTCCAAATATATTACTTCTTTACCTGTGAAACTTGTTCAATATTTAAACAACCCAAATACTAATGAAATCAATCATAGACATAACCAATTATTTTATTTGAATTATTTAAACATACATACATCTGTGATTCTGCATAATGCTCTGATTGCTGGGGCCCTGTACTGATCCTCTCGTCCAGTCATATCTTTAGTTAAGGAAGATGTTACAATGATTGTGTCTTCAGCAACAGTGCACAGTTCCTGAAATTATGAAAATCTGAAGAAAACTGAGAGGAATATACAAAGTAAAACAATGTTAACAGCAACTGGTAAGCGATGTAGTTACATTAATGCTAAATTATGTCACTTAACACATTTAAGCATGTACATACAAAAAAAAAATTATAACGCATATAAAGTTCAGTGCTACACTGTAGGCAAGATTAATTATAATACTTTAAATGAATATAGGAATTGCATCACAGTTATATTGTATGTGTATACAGTAATACAACGCTGTCATTGCATACACTAAACAAAATGTAATTTTTGTTCTATTTGGCTCCCAGTTTACTTAAATTCCATACACCTCTGTCATTCTCAAGTTTGCTTCAGTCAGCCATCCACCCACACTGTATCCCAGCAACCAGCTCAGTGCAGTGCAGCTCACGTGTTGCAGTGAGGAGAGGTGCTGTGTATCCCTATACTGTTTGTCTCAGCCACTGCCACTAAAGTATATCAAAGGTATATCTGATCAATATAAGTCATTGTAATCCATAGCAAGAAATACCAAGGTAAAAATTTATTTTATTAACTAATAATTACTCTCTATTCTTGCCTATATTTTGAAGAAATTATAAATTTATTACAACCTGAGGTGTTGCAATAGTTTCTAACCTTAATACCAAGATAAACAAGACGTCGAAGGACCAAGTCATTACTCTGAAACAATTTGGTCATTGCAAAGAAGGCATCGGTAGCTTCTTTGGTTGCAAGAGTTTCCCCTTGGTTAAGCAAGTAAAGTATCTTTGTGAGGACGTGGGTACTACGCTTCACATTAACTGGAGTCTCGTTGAAAACCCGAGCTTCTTGTAGCACCGAAGTCTTATCCATGCTGTGGTATGGATTCCCACCCCCTGCAAATAAAACAATGGAGAAATTTTGATTAAAAACTAAACAGACATTAAATATTTCATTACAAAAAAATCTTTAATATGCACCTCGTATTCATTGTATGGGTGGCCATCAAGAAATTATACGTATAAGCATTTGATGGGCTCGGGAACAACGCCCCCTTATCTCTTCAGGTTAAGTTACAGTGGAAATAGGAAATTTATTATAAAAGTCAACCTGTATACTCATGAATTCTTATAGCACATTATATCATTAGAAGTGAAATACGTATACACCATATCATACCTGGATATTTCCTGATCATTTGTTAATGAATCTAGGATCGAACCCAAGTCATTTACTGTGTGAGACATCCTACCATTAACTTAAAAGTCAAAATCTTTAATGCCAGCGGGATTTGAAAAGGGGATCTGGAATATTTTGAAGTAAAAGAAAAAAAAAGATAAATATGAATATAATTATACTGTGCATAATGGAATCACCTCTACCTTTGATATACCAGACAAGCCTGGGCCTGGGCAAGGTTTCTCTGATATTTGCTTAATCAATCAGGGAAGTAGAGGTTAGGAAACTTGTCCACAAATGGGATACCAAAAGAATTAGAACACAGGTAACTGCAATCCTTGCTTTTCCGAGGGTTCAACTTTGGTACCTTCAGTTGTGGGTTGAACTATCACCACTACAACGTAACACTACCACCACTACGACATAACACTACTGCCACTACGACATAACACTACTGCCACTATGACGTAACACTACTGCCACTATGACGTAACACTACTGCCACTACGATGTAACACTACCACCACTGTAACGTAACAAACACACTATTACAGGCAGGGCCACCAGAATGAATTTTATTACAAGAGCAGCAGCAGTATTAGAAACAGTGGTGGTAATAATATGTGGTGGTGGTGTAAACAAGTGGTGGTGGTGGTGGTGTTAACAGTGGCACTAACAAGTGGTGGCATTAACTAGTGGTGGCACTAACAAGTGGTGGCATTAACAAGTAGTGGCATTAACAAGTGGCAGCATTAACAAGTGGGAGCATTAACAAGTGGGAGCATTAACAAGTGGCAGCATTAACAAGTGGTGGCATTAACAAGTAGTGGCATTAACAAGTGGCAGCATTAACAAGTGGCGGCATTAACAAGTGGCGGCATTAACAAGTGGCGGCATTAACAAGTGGTGGCACTAACAAGTGGCGGCATTAGCAAGTGGCGGCATTAACAAGTGGCGGCATTAACAAGTGGCGGCATTAACAAGTGGTGGCACTAACAAGTGGCAGCATTAACAAGTGGCAGTAATAACACGTGGCAGCATTAACAAGTGGCAGTAATAACAAGTGGCAGCATTAACAAGTGGCAGTAATAACAAGTGGCAGCATTAACAAGTGGCAGTAATAACAAGTGGCAGCATTAACAAGTGGCAGTAATAACAAGTGGCAGCATTAACAAGTGGCAGTAATAACAAGTGGCAGCATTAACAAGTGGCAGTAATAACAAGTGGCAGCATTAACAGGTGGCAGCATTAACAAGTGGCAGTAATAACAAGTGGCAGCATTAACAAGTGGCAGTAATAACAAGTGGCAGCATTAACAAGTGGCAGAAATAACAAGTGACAGCATTAACAAGTGGCAGTAATAACAAGTGGCAGCATTAACAAGTGGCAGTAATAACAAGTGGCAGCATTTACAAGTGGCAGTAATAACAAGTGGCAGCATTAACAAGTGGCAGTAATAACAAGTGGCAGCATTAACAAGTGGCAGAAATAACAAGTGGCAGCATTAACAAGTGGCAGTAATAACAAGTGGCAGTAATAACAAGTGGCAGTAATAACAAGTGGCAGCATTAACAAGTGGCAGTAATAACAAGTGGCAGTAATAACAAGTGGCAGTAATAACAAGTGGCAGCATTAACAAGTGGCAGTAATAAGTGGCAGCATTAACAAGTGGCAGCATTAACAAGTGGCAGTAATAACAAGTGGCAGTAATAACAAGTGGCAGTAATAACAAGTGGCAGTAATAACAAGTGGCAGCATTAACAAGTGGCAGTAATAACAAGTGGCAGCATTAACAAGTAGCAGTAATAACAAGTGGCAGTAATAACAAGTGGCAGTAATAACAAGTGGCAGTAATAACAAGTGGCAGCATTAACAAGTGGCAGTAATAACAAGTGGCAGTAATAACAAGTGGCAGCATTAACAAGTGGCAGTAATAACAAGTGGCAGCATTAACAAGTGGCAGTAATAACAAGTGGCAACATTAACAAGTGGCAGTAATAACAAGTGGCAGTAATAACAAGTGGCAGCATTAACATGTGGCAGTAATAACAAGTGGCAGCATTAACAAGTGGCAGTAATAACAAGTGGCAGCATTAACAAGTGGCAGTAATAACAAGTGGCAGCATTAACAAGTGGTAGCATTAACAAGTGGCAGCATTAACAAGTGGCAGCATTAACAAGTGGCAGTAATAACAAGTGGCAGTAATAACAAGTGGCAGTAATAACAAGTGGCAGTAATAATAAGTGGCAGTAATAACAAGTGGCAGCATTAACAAGTGGCAGTAATAACAAGTGGCAGCATTAACAAGTGGCAGTAATAACAAGTGGCAGTAATAACAAGTGGCAGCATTAACAAGTGGCAGCATTAACAAGTGGCAGTAATAACAAGTGGCAGTAATAACAAGTGGCAGTAATAACAAGTGGCAGCATTAACAAGTGGCAGTAATAACAAGTGGCAGCATTAACAAGTGGCAGTAATAACAAGTGGCAGTAATAACAAGTGGCAGCATTAACAAGTGGCAGTAATAACAAGTGGCAGTAATAACAAGTGGCAGCATTAACAAGTGGCAGCATTAACAAGTGGCAGTAATAACAAGTGGCAGTAATAACAAGTGGCAGCATTAACAAGTGGCAGCATTAACAAGTGGCAGTAATAACAAGTGGCAGTAAAAAACAAGTGGCAGTAATAACAAGTGGCAGTAATAACAAGTGGCAGCATTAACAAGTGGCAGCATTAACAAGTGGCAGTAATAACAAGTGGCAGTAATAACAAGTGGCAGTAATAACAAGTGGCAGCATTAACAAGTGGCAGTAATAACAAGTGGCAGTAATAACAAGTGGCAGCATTAACAAGTGGCAGTAATAACAAGTGGCAGTAATAACAAGTGGCAGTAATAACAAGTGGCAGTAATAACAAGTGGCAGCATTAACAAGTGGCAGCATTAACAAGTGGCAGTAATAACAAGTGGCAGTAATAACAAGTGGCAGTAATAACAAGTGGCAGCATTAACAAGTGGCAGCATTAACAAGTGGCAGTAATAACAAGTGGCAGCATTAACAAGTGGCAGAAATAACAAGTGGCAGCATTAACAAGTGGCAGTAATAACAAGTGGCAGCATTAACAAGTGGCAGTAATAACAAGTGGCAGCATTAACAAGTGGCAGTAATAACAAGTGGCAGCATTAACAAGTGGCAGTAATAACAAGTGGCAGTAATAACAAGTGGCAGCATTAACAAGTGGCAGTAATAACAAGTGGCAGTAATAACAAGTGACAGTAATAACAAGTGGCAGTAATAACAAGTGGCAGCATTAACAAGTGGCAGCATTAACAAGTGGCAGCATTAACAAGTGGCATTAACACCAGTGAAGGTGCCACCAACACTGTTAACATTATCAATTGTCATCAACCAGAGTTAACACGGTGGTGCCAATCACTGGCACCAAGGAACAATATACAAACATTACAACTTACGGACAACAACCTAAACATCTTACTAATATCACAACAACAATCAAAGCAAAGCGCTAAACCCACAAGGAATCGCCTAAACATCATGACCGGCGGCAGAGTTTGACAGGTCAACACACACACTCACTAACTCAACTCACCATTAACACACTTCAACTCACCATTATCACTCTCCTCCCAAGCTACATATATACTAACATGTACCTTACCTTCTTCCTCATCTTTCTTTATCTGCTTGAATGAACTCATCATCTTTATTAAGCTCAATAAAGCTCGCCTTCTCCAGCTTCAGCTCAGCTGACACCAGCTTTGTTATGGCCACGTCGACCCACAACCTGCCTCTTGGTTCTTTTTCACTCTCTATATTAATAACAACATTATAAAAAAAAGTTTTATGACAGTCAATATAAATATTATAATGTTGGATGAATATATATATATTTAAAAAATTAAAACATCTCATATTTATGGTATAAAATGGGAAGATTTCAAGTAGGATTAAACCTACTTTTTGTATATCGTAAACACATTAAAAGAGAAATATATATATATATATATATATTATATATATATATATATATATATATATATATATATATATATATATATATATATATATATATATATATATATATATATATATATATATATGTCGTGCCGAATATGTAAAACTGGTCAATTAGCAAGAACTCATTTAAAATTAAGTCCTTTCTCGAATTTTCTCTTATACGTTTAAAGATATATTTTTTTCATTAATGTTAATGTAAAAAAATTTAATTTTGCACCAGAAGAATCTTAGAAAACTTACCTAACCTTATTATAACAAGAACAATTTATTTTAGCTTAACGTAACTAAATATATTTTAGATTTGTTTACAATAATTTAATACTAAACAAACACAGTGAAATATATTTTTTTCGTTAGGTTCAGAATGATTTTGGCGAAATTATTGCATACACAGGTTTTCGCTTGTCCTATATGGCAGGATGAGCGTTGCTATATAAGCCAAGATCGCAAGTTCTGCCTATTCGGCACGACATATATATATATATATATAATATATATATATATATATTATATATATATATATATATATATATATATATATATATATATATATATATATATATATATATATTATATATATATATATATATATATATATATTTCTCTTTTAATAATGTATTTACTATATACAAAAAGTAGGTTTAATCCTACTTGAAATCTTCCCGTTTTATATTTATATTCCACTTATTGCTGCTCTTGCAACGTTGCATAGCTCCTGATGACGCATGGAGATATGTGAAAGATTTTGAGTTGAATATTTCTATCCCCCATATTGTTGTGACCCAATAGGAGAGTAAATAGCTAGATAAGACCTAATTTAAAGTTGAGGTCCAGATCTAAACTGCCGCATTAGTTTAATATTAAAACACTAACATGTTATCTACATCCTACTAATAATTTTTGTTTCCTGTGCAAAATTTTATTTCTGGAGATATTAGCAAAAATAATAATTTTATTTTAGGCATGAACGGCACGTCAGAGCCAATCAGTGATTTGTATTGTGCAACTTGTTTAGCCAATCACAGCAGCATATACAAAGATGTAAATGTAAACAAAGATGCATCTGAATGTAAACAAAGATGCATCTGAATGTAAATAAAGATGCACCTGAATGCAAAGACGCGTTTAATAAAAAAGTATCAAAATGCAAACAATGCAGAATGAGTAAAAAATTATGCATATGTAAGTAAGCAAGTAAGTTAAGTTGGTAGGTAAGTATGTAAGTTGGTACGTAAGTAAATAAATAAGGATGGAAGAAATGAAGTAAGTAAGTAAGTAAGTTTATTCAGGTATACACAAATACAGTTACATAGAATTATCATACATAGCAGCATACGTGTAGAGAACCTGGGATAACCCAAAAAAGTCAGACAGAGCGAAGTTAGTATTTTTTTTTTAATTAGGCCACTTCATAATTTTAGAGAACAAATTATTTAAAACTTGCAACGCTGTATGACCCTTGTGGGTTTAGCGCTTAGTGATAATAATAATAATAATAATAATAATAATAATAAATAATAATAATAATAATAATAATAATAATAATAATAATAATAATAATATAAAATAATAATAATCACAGAATTTAACTAACAAAGATACGCCAGTAAAATCAGTGTGACTTATTGTGCTTTATTGAATTATCTTCACAACTTTACATTGCTTTAAGCAAAGATCTTAGATCTAAATAGTCACTACTAACCATTTTTTTTATTGTTAAGAAACCGAAATAAACTTAAACAATAAGAGGTGTGTCAAGTTTTTTGTTCAATGAAGCAACATTTTGAACGATAAGATGTGGGAAAAATGACCAATATTTCCGTGTTAAATAAAAAAATGACAAGGTTATTTAAAGAAAATTAATAAATATATATCCCTCGGGGTATATACATGGGTATATATATATATATATATATATATATATATATATAATATATATATATATATATATATATATATATATATATATATAATATATATATATCATATATATATATACATATATATTGTATGTATGTATGTGTATATCCCTCAGGGTATATACATATCCATGTATATATCCTGGGGTATACAAATGGGTATATACATACCCATGTGTATACCCCTAAGAGTACATAATGGGTTATTTGAGATAATAAATTTTCGAGGGTTGAAAAACAGGCCTATGTGACTGTATACGGAAATTTTTGGCCCATATGACTACTTGTTAATAGTTATATTAAACTAACTAGTCAACAGTCTAAATTTAGTGTAAAAAACTATAATATTCATGGCTTCCATTCTATAATAAAATCAATTACGGCTAAAAAAAAATGGTATCTGAGATGAAATATTTTGAGAAAAGGTTAATAGTTATATTAACTAGTCAATAATATAAGTTTAATGTAGGAAAACTAGCATATTCAAGGGTCTATATTCTATAATAAAGTCAAGGCTAAAAAAAAAAAATTGTGTCTGAGATGAAATACTTTGAGATGAGGTTAAAATATATGAAAATTGTGAGTGTTGAAGGTCACATCAGTCAGCTGGTGGTCACACCTGCTTCCTTCACTCTTATTACTGGTGCATTCTTCTCTACTGCTAGTACCAGGTAACATGGTGGAGCTTGTGTTGTGGTGGAGCTTGTGGTGGAGCTTGTGTTGTGGTGGAGCTTGTGGTGTGGTGGAGCTTGTGTTGTGGTGGAGCTTGTGGTGGAGCTTGTGTTGTGGTGGAGCTTGTGGTGTGGTGGAGCTTGTGGTGTGGTGGAGCTTGTGATGTGGTGGAGCTTGTGTTGTGGTGGAGCTTGTGGTGTGGTGGAGCTTGTGTTGTGGTGGAGCTTGTGTTTGTGTGGAGCTTGTGTTGTGGTGGAGCTTGTGTTGTGGTGGAGCTTGTGGTGTGGTGGAGCTTGTGGTGTGGTGGAGCTTGTGGTGTGGTGGAGCTTGTGGTGTGGTGGAGCTTGTGATGTGGTGGAGCTTGTGTTGTGGTGGAGCTTGTGGTGTGGTGGAGCTTGTGTTGTGGTGGAGCTTGTGTTGTGGTGGAGCTTGTGGTGTGGTGGAGCTTGTGTTGTGGTGGAGCTTGTGGTGTGGTGGAGCTTGTGGTTGTGGTGGAGCTTGTGTTGTGGTGGAGCTTGTGTTGTGGTGGAGCTTGTGGTGTGGTGGAGCTTGTGTTGTGGTGGAGCTTGTGTTGTGGTGGAGCTTGTGGTGTGGTGGAGCTTGTGTTGTGGTGGAGCTTGTGATGTGGTGGAGCTTGTGTTGTGGTGGAGCTTGAGTGTGGTGGAGCTTGTGTTGTGGTGGAGCTTGTGTTGTGGTGGAGCTTGTGTTGTGGTGGAGCTTGTGGTGTGGGTGGAGCTTGTGTTGTGGTGGAGCTTGTGTTGTGGTGGAGCTTGTGTTGTGGTGGAGCTTGTGTTGTGGTGGAGCTTGTGTTGTGGTGGAGCTTGTGTTGTGGTGGAGCTTGTGATGTGGTGGAGCTTGTGTTGTGGTGGAGCTTGTGTTGTGGTGGAGCTTGTGTTGTGGTGGAGCTTGTGTTGTGGTGGAGCTTGTGGTGTGGTGGAGCTTGTGTTGTGGTGGAGCTTGTGATGTGGTGGAGCTTGTGTTGTGGTGGAGCTTGTGGTGTGGTGGAGCTTGTGGTGTGGTGGAGTTTGTGGTGGAGCTTGTGTTGTGGTGGAGCTTGTGATGTGGTGGAGCTTGTGATGGAGCTTGTGTGTGGTGGAGCTTGTGATGTGGTGGAGCTTGTGATGGAGCTTGTATTGTGGTGGAGCTTGTGATGTGGTGGAGCTTGTGTTGTGTTTGAGCTTGTGTTGGAGCTTGTGATGTGGTTGAGTTTATGTGTGGAGCTTGTGTATGTGGTTGAGCTTGTGTGAGAGCTTGTGATGTGGTGGAGCTTGTGTTGTGGTGGAGCTGGTGTTGTGGTGGAGCTTGTGGTGTGGTGGAGCTTGTGATGTGGTGGAGCTTGTAATGTGGTGGAGCTTTTGATAACATAGTACAGCTTGTGGTAACATAGTACAGCTTGTGGTAACATAGTAGAGCTTGTGGTAACATAGTAGAGCTTGTGGCAACATAGAGCTTGTGGTAACATAGTAGAGCTTGTGGCAACATAGAGCTTGTGGTAACATAGTAGAGCTTGTGGTAACATAGTAGAGCTTGTGGTAACATAGTAGAGCTTGTGGCAACATAGAGCTTGTGGTAACATAGTAGAGCTTGTGGCAACAGAGCTTGTGGTA
Source organism: Cherax quadricarinatus (assembly GCF_026875155.1). Classification (NCBI taxonomy): domain Eukaryota; kingdom Metazoa; phylum Arthropoda; class Malacostraca; order Decapoda; family Parastacidae; genus Cherax; species Cherax quadricarinatus. The sequence continues at coordinate 17,033,039 of NC_069456.1, read as the reverse complement.
ACATAGTAGAGCTTGTGGCAACATAGAGCTTGTGGTAACATAGTAGAGCTTGTGTCAACATAGAGCTTGTGGTAACATAGTAGAGCTTGTGGCAACATAGAGCTTGTGGTAACATAGTAGAGCTTGTGGCAGCAGAGCTTGTGGTAACATAGTAGAGCTTGTGGCAACATAGAGCTTGTGGTAACATAGTAGAGCTTGTGGCAACAGAGCTTGTGGTAACATAGTAGAGCTTGTGGTAAAGTAGCAGAGGTTATATACTTGGTAACATAGCATCACTTATGATAGTGTAGAATAGCTTATAATAGATATTATGTAGCAAAACTTGTGATAATTTACCTAAAGCAACGTAGCTGCGCATATGATATAACTGAGCAACTTTAAAATAACCTTTTAACATAACAGTATATTACCGTTAAATTCACAAAGTTTTCTTTCTGTTGTGTATATATGCAGAATATTTTGTAAGCTCTCCACAGTGTTCCGTTCTTGTATTTCTAAATTATCCGTGTACCCACATGACCGTCGCAGAAATTTTTACTGTTATCTAAAATATATTTGTAGATTTTTGCTAGCTTATCTTGCTTTGTATTAATGGATTACGGTGCTGTATGACCCTCTCGGGTTTAGCTCGTCATTAATTTGATTATATTATTTTTATCGTAATGGGAAAAAATTATTAAAATCTGAAAATGCTTGCAAACCATGAACAAATTCAGAATGCTGTGAAAAAAAAAAAAATTAAAAAAATCAATCTGGTGTGTCCTGTCAGATGGCTGTTGCTGATAAATTTTTTCTCCTGAGTTTTTTAAATAAATTATTTCTTGTAGGTGTTTTCTAAAGGATTGACTAAACATATTAAGTCATATTTTAATTGAGACAGAAAATAAAAATATTTACATACATGACTCTTACAAAGGTTACATTTTCTTTTGTGATACTTCACTGTAACGGTTTAACCAAGGTCACTTGAGATGCGTTATCTAAATTTTTTATAAAGTGAAACTGGATGAAATTGCATTGTATTGCCACCATCATTTTTGTATTTTGCATAGTGATATATGACCCATTCATCTTTAGTGCTTGCTTGTGAATAATTATGGTATGTAACAGAGAGCTAATCATGTATACCTGACACAAAAATGCTCACAGAAATAAAGCATTATGATGATTATTATTATCATTATATTTAGTAGAATGCCAGTGATCTCACTGACATTTTTCAAGTCACTGATCAGTCTAGAGAGTTTCAAATATTGTACTCATGAATAGTTCTACCTTATATAAATGAAGCAAAGCTGTGTACAATAACTAACTTAACATAACCTAGACTCGAAATATATTGCTTTGCCCCAAATGCATTGAATAAATAGAGGCTTACACATAAAAGTTAACATTGCTGAACACTATAATTCATAATGTATTTCATGGATAATAGAGATTTATTTATTTATAAATTATGTTTTTTTTTTTACTTAAAACATTACATTACGACATAATGTATAAATATAAATAAATAACAATAACATCAGAACATACAAACACATTTAATACCCTCAAGAAACCCCAACCCGTTAACACCGGCTGTCCGGTGTGTTATAGCTAACAGACATTGGCAAATACTGAAACATACCCTGACATAACTTTCTCTCACATAGGTGGTACAGATGGACACAACCACAGACCAACCACAACAAAAGCCCCACACCAAGGCTACATACATGACTGGGACCATGTCTCTACCATAAACAATATTTTGAGAGCCTTATAAATTATATTGGTGGATACATAGTTATATTTTAATGTTACCATGTACCTTCCTCCTGGATAACTTGTTGACATAATTAGATATTGGTAAAATTTCTGACAAGATATTACAGTATACTCTCCTTTATAATGGACTTCAGAAATACAGGACAAAATCCACTGGGTCAATCAATTTAGAAACAATGGACAATTGCATTAGTTACAGATTTGTCCATTTATATTACAATCACAACAAAATTATTTCTGTTGGCCACAGTTGCTATTTCCAGTCACTCGTTTACCCTGATTAGTAGGTTGTTTAGAGGATTTACTGTAAGTTAATGAGAAAAGCAACTAATGGGATTCTTTTTACAGCTGTTTTGATCTTTTAATCAAGCCATTTTTGGCCTGATAAAGCTCATGGAGAGCAAAACCTAGCAATAATAAGTATTACTGTTGTTTCCTTTTACCTAACATCATTTACACTTACGATTCATACTGTGGCTCAGTTAATGATGTCCTGTGGCTTGGTTGATAGCATTCTCACCTCACTGAGGAATTATAGTTACTCTCCCCTTTGTTGGATTAAACCAGATTGCCTCCCATTTTCCAGGCACTGTATGACCCTTGCTCCATCCCATGCTTGTCACCACGTTCTTTAGCAGCTTTTAAACAGGTCAACTTGTCTACCACTTCCACCTGTCAAACAGCTTACTTCAAGCTTGGCTTGGGGCCTATGGCACTTCCAAATACAACAACAAAATCTTGTCTCACTTATAGTCACCTGACATTTCAGGTTTCACTATGGCATTGAGTCAGAAGATTGGACAGTCTCTTCGACATGTGAGGAGCCGTTTCCTGCAAACGTCATGTGGACTAAGCAAAGTTAGTGATAAATTCTTACTCTACAATAACTATAATATAATCAGATAAGACCCTAAACCTGAAAGGGTTCTTATTACTGTCCAATTTGTTTTCCTTGTATAAGGGGATGCCATTCATCTCTCTCTTTATTGTTGAATAATAAGTGCAAGTTATACACTATTAAGAAAATAATGATTTGTGATTTTATTTAGTGTGGTATATAGATATGTGTCCTGTTTGCCTTCATAGGAGTCATCAGACCCTTATGCAGAAGTGATTTTTAATGTACTTCATGACCATGTTATGTAATCAAATATACAGTACAGGGTACATGTTCTTGCTGAGTTAATTAACTTTTTAAGTTTGCTTTATAAATTAAATGTTTTTGGAGGCAGTCATATTTCAAGTGTCTTAATTGTACAGTATGGTAGCTTATGTTAAAAGTTAAAGCAAAAAAAAAATCACATTTCCATTGCTTGATTAGCAACTTTTGTTTTCTTTAATAATTTACTGTTTTTGTTCTTTTTTTCAGCAAATTAATTATGCAGAAGATATTGATCCACAGCAGTTTGCACTTCTTGATGAACCATGCATCTTAGTTGATGAAAATGACACAAATATAGGCTCAGCTTCAAAACGTGACTGTCATTTGATGCAGGATGGATCAAGCCTTCTTCATCGGGCTTTTAGTGTCTTCTTGTTTAATTCTTCCGGTGAACTTCTGGTGCATCGTCGTTCAGATGCCAAGGTATTGTATAAGTTATAATGTTAATACATTTTGTATTTACTGTATTGTATTTTCATTGTAGGGTACAGTACATTCTTTACTGTTACATAATGTATATACAAATTGGTCTTAACATATGAATTCACCAGAGAATAACAAGCAGACCCAGTATACTAGTTTTTGAAGTTGCACTTAATGTTTTTATAACACTGAGTAAATTAGTCGGGTAAAATTTGTGTTACTTAGTAAGAGAGACCTAGACTGTGCTTGATACCAAAAATTTATTTTTTTTTTAGCATCTTTGACTCTTATATGTGAAATTTATTTTAAAAAATAATTTATAGGAATGCATCATTTGTGCAACCTTCAAATTATAATTTATTAAATTCTTATGCTGTATATGTATTTAATTAGTCTTAATATCATAATCCCTTTCATCATTAACAATGAAATAATAGGTTAAGAGTGTAGCCATGATTGATGTAACACTGTTGACAGTGTATATAACTACACAAGTTTAACCTTTTTAACCTGACTAAATAGTGTTTATTTTAGAATTTGCAAGTCTGTAATGTATTTTGTATACTGTGTGAAAGAATATTGCCTTACTAATATGTATTTTAATGTAACAAGAGTACACTTCTTTGCAGATCACATTTCCAGGTCATTATACAAATACCTGCTGTTCCCACCCACTCCACATCCCTCGAGAAACTATTGAAGAAAATGCCTGGGGCATCAGAAATGCTGCTCAGAGACGCCTAGAATTTGAGCTAGGAATCCCACCAGATCAGGCCAAGCCAGAAGCCTTTACATACCTTACTAGGATTCATTATGCAAGTCCATCAGATGGAATGTGGGGAGAACATGAGATGGACTACATTTTATTTCTAAAAGGAGATGTATCACTTCATCCAAATGAGAACGAGGTGCAAGATGTGAGATATGTGAAGCGAGAGAACTTTGATAACTTTTTATGTGGACTTCGGGAAAGTAGGATTCCCCTTACTCCATGGTTCCACCTTATTGCACAAAAGTTTCTACACTGTGGTGAAGAACTTGGACAACCTCGACAAGTATACAGATCATCACCAAATACATCGTATGTTAGATTAAGTTTTTATTAATTGGTCATACATTATATGAATCACTGCAATTAAAACATTGATCACTAAATCAAAAAAAGTTTGGTAAATGTTTTTCTAGTGCCTTACTAAAGTAAATTTATTCACATTGAAAGTCATACCATACTGTTGTATGTGTAAAGCTGAAGCTTATTACCCAGTATATTCACAAAAGTGTGAATATACTGCATTCAACAGTTGCACTTTGGAAGGATCACAGATCCTTGTTGTGAAATTATTATATTTATGAGGAAGTGCTAAAACCTATAAGGACCATACAGCACCTATGTACAGTAAGTACTATCATAATTTCTTGTGGGAATGCATGCTGTATGACCCTTGATTGTAATAATAATAATTGTGGGAATGCTGACAGCAATGTTGTTCCTGTTTAGTGACCAACACTGTTTTGCATCAATCCACATTTGGGCTTGTAGCTGTCCTCTTATCCCTGATGGTTGTAGGGAAGTACAGTGGAACCTCAAATATCAAACTGCTCCCAACTCAACCAGTTAAGTAAGTGTATTTTTGTAAATGCTGTTTTTTTTTTTTTTCCAACAAGTCGGCCGTCTCCCACCGAGGCAGGGTGACCCAAAAAAGAAAGAAAATCCCCAAAAAGAAAATACTTTCATCATCATTCAACACTTTCACCACACTCGCACATTATCACTGTTTTTGCAGAGGTGCTCAGAATACAACAGTCTAGAAGCATACACATATAAAGATACACAACATATCCCTCCAAACTGCCAATATCCCAAAACCCCTCCTTTAAAGTGCAGGCATTGTACTTCCCATTTCCAGGACTCAAGTCCGACTATATGAAATAACCGTTTTCCTGAATCCTTCACTAAATATTACCCTGCTCAACACTCCAACAAATCGTCAGGTCCCAAGTACTATTCGACTCCATTCACTCCTATTTAACCACCACGCACGCTTGCTGGAAGTCCAAGCCCCTTACCCACAAAACCTCCTTTACCCCCTCTCTCCAACCCTTTCGAGGACGACCCCTACCCCGCCTTCCTTCCCCTATAGATTTATATGCTTTCCATGTCATTCTACTTTGATCCATTCTCTCTAAATGACCAAACCACCTCAACAACCCCTCTTCTGCCCTCTGACTAATACTTTTATTAACTCCACACCTTCTCCTAATTTCCACACTCCGAATTTTCTGCATAATATTTACACCACACATTGCCCTTAAACAGGACATCTCCACTGCCTCCAACCGTCTCCTCGCTGCTGCATTTACCACCCAAGCTTCACACCCATATAAGAGTGTTGGTACTACTATACTTTCATACATTCCCTTCTTTGCCTCCATAGATAAATGCTGTTATAAGTGTATTTTTGAGGGTCTGAAATGAACTAATCTAATTTACATTATTCCTGATGGGAATAAATTTGTTCGGTAACGGCACTCGAACAGCCACCTGGAATGAAGAAAGTTCGATATTTGAGGTTCCCCTGTACTGGTATGTCTGTACAAGTACAATCCGACTTAGGAACAAGCTTGGTTCCGACCAACTGGTCATAAGTCCAGATAGACACAAGTCGAACCTTAGAAAATTGCCTACATACTATGTAGGGCATAATGTCAAACCTTTGCTATATAAAGTACCTATATAGTATCATATGTTACTTTTTACTAAATATTTTACTACTGTATATGCTGGTAGACATGTGCTACTTTTTACTAAACATTTTACTACTGTATATGCTGCCAGACGTATGGTCGTAAGTATGAGTGGTCGTATGTCGAGCAAGTCGTAAGTCAGATGGTACTTGTATTTCAATATACTACAATTCCCTGAATTAAGCCTGAATGCCTTCCATACCCTTCCCCCCTTCCCACAAGTGTTGTATAATCTCTAAAAGTTTAGCACTCCCTATGATAATAATAATAATGGATGTATGTATATTAGGTGTTAAACTTGCAAGTAATTACGTCAAAGCTTGCATAACAGCAATGCAAGAATTATCAGGATGACGATCTCTTTTCCAGATTGTTTCATTCATCAAAGCCTACCAGTTTCATATTGGATGCCTACTTCAACACCCTGAGGTGCTTGCTTTGACCATCCTGGTCTCACTTTTAATGCTGGCACTGATTTGTTGTCAACCATGTCCCCCATCCTTTTGACTGATGTCCTTCCCTCGCCGCCACCATTTCTCATTTCTGCCTTTTAGATACCCCCCCCTATCCCCTCACAAGGCTCCTTGATGCTGGTGAGGAGCCATGGCAGCAGAAAATTGGGTAAGCCATGTTGTCAGGGACATAAATGGAGGAAGTTTTATTATACTGTTTTCAAAATTAGAAGCAGAAGAGGTAGGCCACTGAGGCCAGTGCAGTAACTAGAATGGCTTTTACATGGGTGTATTACTGTATGCATATATGGGGAATATACCTGGAGGGTGTTCTGGGGATTAGCACCCCTGGAGCCCGGTCCATGACCAGGCCTCACAGTGGATCAGGGCCTGATCAACCAGGCTGTTACAGTTGGCTGCATGCAAACTGACATATGAACCACAGCCTGGTTGGTTGGGAACTGACTTTAGGTGTCTGTCCAGCTCCCTCTTGAAAGACAGCTGGAAGGCAGTTGAATAGTCTTGAGCCCCCTGACACTTAAGTGTTCTCTTATACTCAAGGCTGGGGGGAGGTTACACCGCCTGCTGAGGCTTTTGCTCTCCGTGTGCAGATTTGGAACTAGTTCCTCTTATAAGTTTTTGCAAGTGTGTATTATGTATCTTTCTCACCTGCATTCCAAGGAGTACAGATCAAGGGACTTCAACCATTCCCAATAATTTAGGTGCTTTATCATACTCATACATGCAGTGAAAGTTCTCTGTATTCTCCAGGTCTACAGTTTGCTTGCCTTGAAAGGGGCTGTTAGTGGTGATATTCCAGCCTAGAGAGAACAAGCAATTTGAAGAGAATCATTATTGGCTTAGCATCCGTAGTTTTGAAGGTTCTCATTATCCATCTTATCCGAGATCGCTTGAACTGTTGCATAAAAACGGGTATTAAGTCTGAAGTAACACATACAGAGTCTGTTTGGATAGAATTTTCAGAGGGGCATGAAAAACTGATTTTAGGAGTGATATACCGTCCCCCAAACTTAGATAGGGACCAAGGGAAACTACTATGGGAGGAAATTGTTAAGGCCACAAAGCACGATAATGTAGTAATTCTAGGAGACTTTAACTTTAGTCATGTTGATTGGAATTTCTTGACTGGGAATTTAGAATCATACGACTTCTTAGAAGTATTTCAGGATTGTTTTTTGAAGCAGTTTGTGACAGAACCTACAAGGGGAAATAACCTGCTTGACTTAGTTATGGCAAACAATGAATCCCTTGTTAATAATTTAGAAATTTCAGAGGAACTGGGTGCTAGCGACCACAAATCAATTACATTTAGCATTGAATGGAAGTACGATAGTAGCGATAACTCAGTAACAGTCCCAGATTTTCGCTTAGCAGATTACGAGGGGCTTAGAGAACACTTATCATCTGTTGACTGGGGTAACGAAGAGAGCTATCAATATGACAGTTTTTCTGAACACTATACATGCTGCTCAAAGAGCGTTTATCCCATATAAAGAAATTAGATCAAATAGAAATGACCCAAAATGGATGAATAATAGGCTCAAATATCTACTAGGGCATAAGAAAGGAATTTATAGGCGTATCAAAAGAGGTGAGGGTCATCTTATGAATCAGTATATTGACATTAAGAGGGACATTAAAAAGGGATAAGAAAAGCTAAAAGGGACTATGAAATTAAAGTTGCTAGGGATTCTAAAACTAACCCAAAAATTTTTTCCAGGTCTATAGAACAAAAGTTAGAGATAAGATAGGTCCCCTTAAAAATAACTATGGGCACCCTACTGACAATGAGAATGAAATTGCTTGATTTTAAATAATTATTTTCTCTCAGTTTTTACACAGGAAGACACTAACAATATTCCAGTAATTAATTTTTACAGTGGGCTAGAAGAAGATAAATTATGTAACATCACAGTCACTAGTGAGATGGTTGTGAGGCAGATAGACAGACTGAAGCGAAATAAGTCGCCGGGTCCTGATGAGGTTTTTTAAAGGGGTTTCTTAAGGAATGCAAAATGGAACTCTGTGAACCATTAACTAATATTTTTAATTTATCTCTTCAAACAGGTGTAGTGTCTGATATGTGGAAGATGGCTAATGTAACTCCTATTTTTAAAACAGGGACAAGTCGTTACCGTCAAATTACCGCCCAATAAGCCTGACCTCAATTGTAGGCAAATTACTAGAGTCAATTATAGCTGAGATTATAAGAAGCCATCTCGATAAGCATAGCTTGATTAATGATACTCAGCATGGATTCACAAGAGGCCGGGCTTGTCTAACTAATTTATTAACTTTCTTCAGTAAAGCTTTTGAGGCTGTTGACCACAATAAAGAATTTGATATTATTTACTTAGATTTTAGTAAGGCTTTTGATAGAGTTCCGCACCATAGACTGTTAAAGAAAGTGGCAGCTCATGGCATTGGGGGAAAAGTGCTCTCGTGGATCGAGTCATGGCTCACTGACAGGAAGCAGAGAGTGTCCATAAATGGGGTTAAATCCGAGTGGGGATCTGTAACAAGTGGCGTTCCACAGGTCACAGTCTTGGGCCCGTTGTTGTTTATAATATATATCAATGATCTTGATGAGGGAATTACTAGTGATATGAGCAAATTCGCCAATGACACAAAGATAGGTAGGATAATTGATTCAAACGTAGATGTTAGGGAACTTCAGGAGGATTTAAACAAACTCTATTCTTGGTCAGAAAAGTGGCAGATGCAGTTCAATGTAGATAAATGCAAGGTTCTGAAGCTTGGGAGTGCCCATAACCCTAGTACTTATAAATTAAATGATGTAGAACTTAGCCATACAGATTGCAAAAAGGACTTGGGGGTTATGGTGAGCAGCAACCTTAAACCAAGACAGCAATGCCTAAGCGTACGTAATAAGGCAAATAGATTACTGGGATTTATATCAAGAAGTGTAAGCAACAGAAGTCCAGAGGTCATACTGCAGCTTTATACATCATTAGTAAGGCCTCACCTAGATTATGCAGCTCATTCTGGTCTCCGTATTACAAAATGGACATAAATTCGTTAGAAAACATTCAGCGTAGGATGACTAAATTAATACATAGCATCAGAAATCTTCCTTATGAAGAAAGATTGAAGACTCTTAAGTTACATTCACTTGTTAGACAAAGAATGAGGGGAGACCTGATCGAAGTGTATAAGTGGAAGATAGGTATTAATAAAGGGATATTAATAAGGTCTTAAGGATGTCTCTCCAAGAGAGAACGCGCAGTAATGGATTTAAATTAGATAAGTTTAGATTTAGAAAGGACATAGGAAAGTATTGGTTTGGAAATAGGGTAGTTGATGAGTGGAACAGTCTACCTAGTTGGGTTATTGAGGCTAGACTTTGGGTAGTTTCAAATCTAGGTTGGATAAGTACATGAGTGGGAGGGGTTGGATTTGAGTGGGACTTTCACATCAGAGCTTATTTCTTGGTTGGCATTGAAAATTGGGTTGGGCAAATGTTTTGTTAGTGGGATGAATTGTAAAGGACCTGCCTAGTATGGGCCAGCAGGCCTCCTGCAGTGTTCCTCCTTTCTTATGTTCTTATGTTTTTCCTAGGGGATGTAGTCAAGACATTGTGACATTATCACTCCCAGGGCCTTCATATTAGTTTTTCGCTCTATTGTAGGGTTGGAATTTGTTTTATACTCTGATTCAATTTTTATTTCCTTGAGTTTTCCAGAGTGGAATAGTTGAAATTTTTCTTTTGGAACTTCACATTGTTTTCTTAGGCCCATTTAAAGACTTGGTTAATGTCCACTGGGAGATTTACATTGTCCTCGATGGAGACTTTTTTTTGATGGATGTGCTATTGGAGCATAAGCAAGGTAACTTTTATGAAGGGATCCAGGGAAACCAGTTAGCCAGACTGGAGTCCTGGAGGTGGGAAGAGTAGTCTCAACTCTGCAGGAGGGATAGGGATGTTGCAGTCAGAGGGGTAATCTGATTGTGTTCCAGTGTACTTTTGGGAAGATGGCAATTGAGTGAATGTGTATTCTAATGAGGGTTACCTTACCTTGGTAGATGGCCATTGTTAAAAAAAAAGGAAAGGGGGGGAGGGGAGTACTTTATAGTAGACAACACAGACTTGAATTGGAAAAATGATCACTAGAACAATTTAGGGAAGATGATTTGAATCATTTGCAGTTAAGGTTATAAGTATTGTCAGTGCAGATAGTGCCTTCTACATTTGATTTAATATTTTGCTAGAGGGTTGAAGCACTAGCACCTCACCCTTCACAGATGCCTGCAATCCAAAAGTTGGACCAATGGACATTGTTAATGGAGAGTAACTGTATGACCCCTGGGTTTATTACTTCTCTTGATTAAAATAATAAAAAAAAGACAGTGACAGCATGAATGATGGTGAAAGTGTTTCTTCTTTTTCTGGTCACCCTGCCACGGTGAGAGATGGCTGGTGTGTTAAAAAAAATAAGTAGACAGCACACAACTCACCATGAAACTGAGAAGAAATGGAGAAAAACCATACAGTCTATATTCATGTAAAAATGTTAAACTCGAAGGACTCGTACAACACTTGGGGGACTGGGAAATTATCAGCTCCACTCCAAGGAAGGGAAAGTGCTCTAATTCCTTGGATAAAAATCATGGAGTACTTCCACATGGAAGTGGGGAAGAGCAAACATGAATTGCCAGGCCTTCCCAAGGAGGGAGAGAAAAGCAAGATGCAGGGTGAACATACATGGAAGGTACATTGGGAAACCAAGAGAGAACAAATATGGAGAGAATATACACAGTACAATACAGAATAGTTTATAAGAGGTTACAGTTTTCAATAAATGAATACGATGTGATATATAACGATTTATTTATATAATGCCAGCGCACACTGAGGACAGCCAAGGTACTGGGAAAGATGAGATACAGATAAGGATTCATCATATATGAAGTAACATTTTTCTCAGTACAAAGAGCAGTGGATCTGATAATCAATAGAGTACAATCTTTAAAAGAGATCTATGGCACAAAGTTTCCCTACCAAATGCTTGACATTTCCAACAAGTCCCTGCCATATATGTATATTGTTGCTATAGTAGTAATTAAAAAAAAAAAAAAATCAGTATTTTAGGCAGGCACATCTGTAAATCATTGAGACCACGTTACAAGTGTCATTCATTTGCGATGATTTATATTCATAAAATATCTTGTAAGGTAGTCATATATTATTTTATGTCAAAGTACTGTATACCTGTATATCTATACAGGTACACAGAATATTATCTTAATTGGACGTTTTTGTTTAGCGATAGGCGTTTTTAAATTATGAAAAAAAATCTGAACAATAACATAGTGTTTCTAGTTTCGAAAAACTAGTATTACACTATTTTTTAACCTAAAATCTGGATTTTTTGTTGTTCAGATTTTGAGTAAAATCAGATTCAAAATTTTAGATAATGCTATTTTGTAAAATTACCAATAATACTAGCTAAAATAATTGTTTTAAAGAAATCGCTTTTAAGGAAATTAGAAAAATAATTTGGCAAATCTTTTTACCAATGTGTAAATTCCAAATTAGAGATTGCTATAGTGATGTGAAAATGAATACAAGCAGCAAGTACATAAGCACATGAATATTGAAAAAAATGAATCATAAATAAATGAAAATAAAATGATTAGCCAAAGATGTACTTATCAGAATTTTTTTAACGTTCTTGACTAGAGACTTTCCTGTAAAGGCACTGCTATAGTACAAGGCAGAGAGTTTAATATAAACAAATAATGGTAAAAAAAAAAAAAATAGTTAAATGTATGGAAAGTGAAACATTGATGTTACTTCAAAGTTGTGCAAATTAACATGTGAATGAGCACTGAATTTTTATAACTTTTACCCATATGCTGAATTTTAATCATTCCTTTTCACACTTATAAATCAATTTATGTCCACCCCTCCTTTTTTTTTTTTACCCCCATATATTTAATCTTGACCACTCCTTTATGTACCATACACTGGTATTTAATTCTGACAATTCCTGTTCATACTTGTATATACATATTGGACTGTACTGAAGGAGCTATGAGAGGGTTACTATTTTAACATACAGTAACTTGCCACCTGATGTATGAAAACAGGATCTGGGGATGAAGCACATTGTTTAAGCAATAGCATGGCTCCTTTACAGTGACACCTGAGCTTTAAAAATCCATGTACTTCAGCAAGAAAATATATTTTGATAAAATATTAATAACAATGAAATACATATAATACAATTACAACCATTACCACCAATAATAATAGCATTACCATTACAAATAATAAAAATTATAATAATAACCACAATATTAAATGAAAGTCCTGTAATTTCAGTTCTTAATCTCCATAAAAAAAAGGTTTTTACAAGTAAAAAATGGCATCCATTGAATTTTGGAAATGATTTAAACATGCTCTTAGCCTTTCTCAGATTTCAAACAAGCTTCTTCAAATCGATTATGCATTCTTTAATGTTGTTAAAAGGTATTCGCATTAGCTTTTATATGAATTAAAAATAATAATGTGCTTTAAGAGGAAGCAGATACTGTGGCTAAATACACAATGATTTTCTGAAAGTTGGTAATAAGAGTATTACCTGTACTATAACTATGGCTGCAGCACTGTGTGATTCGTAAGGGTTTAGTGCTTGTTTTTTGCATATAAGTAGAATAATTAAACTATAGCTGATAAGGGATTTCTCTTAATTCAGAACTAGGGCTAAGACAAAACATTCCTGATAACTTACTGTTGAAACAGTCTATTGCTACTTGGTGGCTTTCATGGCCATTACAACCCAGTTGATCTACAACAGCTTGCAGAATCTAGTGCATATTACACTTATTACCCGGTATATCAGAATGCAATAAGCCGTACATTGTTAACTTAAAATATTACATATCACAACTAATTAGCATACTGCATACTGAAAAATATTCAGTATATGTATAATTCAAGGTTATTCCCAGTTACCTAGCCAATTTACCAATAAAATACGAGACAAGGAACTGGTCAAGAAAACTCTACACTGAGCATTTTATACAACAGATATCAAAGCCCACTTTTTTTTTTTTTTACACAATACTTCAAGCTTTTTTAAAAAATAAAAATAAAAATGAGATCCTCATACATGTGCTACATCCCTAAACTGTTTAACTTCCATTGTAAATTCCCTGAAAAATAACTGGGCTAAAATAGATAGAAAAACAAAATTCATTATCAAAGATAATTAGTGTGTTCTCATAACAAATGGTATTAAAAACAATAATCGCAGAATTAGAAACATCTAACAACAGAAATAAGGTTAACATATGATGGCTGTCTACTGTATTTAGTCCAAAGCTTCTTCCACTTCTTTAACATTGATACCCTCTTCGTGATATGCAGCTTCGTGTTTGGCCAGGATACGGAGAAGAGGGCGAAGCTTCAACCACCACTGATTGACTGGAATACGGTGCTGCCAATCAGTCTGATGTTTCAACTCGATTACAGGCTGGAATCTGAAGAAGAAATCTCTTTTAATATATTATACTTAGATTTTTAGATTTCTTAAAATACTGATAAGTAACAATTTGTAACAAAACTTAAAACTGTTTAGGAAGATAATATTTTTTAACATCAGCAGCCTCCAACTACAGCAGGGTAACCCAAAAATATTCACAAAAGTTTGTAGACATGAAATTTCCCATAAAATTGACTACCTGATGACTAATAGTACTATTATACAATATATCTTCCAACATTCACATTTCTAGTATTTTGAGTGCTGTATGACCCTTGTCAGTTTAGTGCTTTCTTTGATTTTTTTTTTTTTTTTAACAAGTCGGCCGTCTCCCACCGAAGCAAGGTGACCCAAAAAGAAAGAAAATCCCCCAAAAGAAAATACTTTCATCATCATTCAACACTTTCACCTCACTCACACATAATCACTGTTTTTGCAGAGGTGCTCAGAATACAACAGTTTAGAAGCATATACATATAGATACACAACATATCCCTCCAAACTGCCAATATCCCAAACCCCTCCTTTAAAGTGCAGGCATTGTACTTCCCATTTCCAGGACTCAAGTCCGGTTATATAAAAATAACCGGTCTCCCTGAATCCCTTCACTAAATATTACCTTGCTCACACTCCAACAGCTCGTCAAGTCCCAAACTTCTTATTCTTTTTAGTAATCATTACAGGAAAAGGGGTTACTAGCCTATTGTTCCTGACATTTTAATTGACTTTTACAACATGCATGGCTTACAGAGGAAAGATTCTTATTCCACTTCCCCATGGATATAAAAAGAAAAGTAATGAGAACAAGAACTATTAAGATAAAATCAAGGAAAACTCAGATGAGTGTGTATAAATAAATGTGTACATGTATGTTGGTAGACAGCAACCACCCAGGGAAGTACTACCGTCCTGCCAGATGACTGTGAAACAAAAACCTGTAACTGTTTTGCATGATGGTAGGATTGCTGGTTTCTTTTTCTGTCTCATAAACACGCTAAGATAACAGGGATATCTTGCTACTCCTACTTACACTTTGGTCACACTTCACAGACACGCACATGCATATATATATATACATACATCTAGGTTTTTCTCCTTTTTCTAAATAGCTCTTGTTCTTTTTTATTTCTTCTATTGTCCATGGGGAAGTGGAAAAGAATCTTTCCTCCGTAAGCCATGCGTGTCGTATGAGGCGACTAAAATGCCGGGAGCAATGGGCTAGTAACCCCTTCTCCTGTATACAATTACTAAAAAAAGAGAAGAAGAAAAACTTTATAAAACTGGGTTGCTTAAATGTGCGTGGATGTAGTGCGGATGACAAGAAACAGATGATTGCTGATGTTATGAATGAAAAGAAGTTGGATGTCCTGGCCCTAAGCGAAACAAAGCTGAAGGGGTAGGAGAGTTTCAGTGGGGGAAATAAATGGGATTAAATCTGGAGTATCTGAGAGAGTTAGAGCAAAGGAAGGGGTAGCAGTAATGTTAAATGATCAGTTATGGAAGGAGAAAAGAGAATATGAATGTGTAAATTCAAGAATTATGTGGATTAAAGTAAAGGTTGGATGCGAGAAGTGGGTCATAATAAGCGTGTATGCACCTGGAGAAGAGAGGAATGCAGAGGAGAGAGAGAGATTTTGGGAGATGTTAAGTGAATGTATAGGAACCTTTGAACCAAGTGAGAGAGTAATTGTGGTAGGGGACTTGAATGCTAAAGTAGGAGAAACTTTTAGAGAGGGTGTGGTAGGTAAGTTTGGGGTGCCAGGTGTAAATGATAATGGGAGCCCTTTGATTGAACTTTGTATAGAAAGGGGTTTAGTTATAGGTAATACATATTTTAAGAAAAAGAGGATAAATAAGTATACACGATATGATGTAGGGCGAAATGACAGTAGTTTGTTGGATTATGTATTGGTAGATAAAAGACTGTTGAGTAGACTTCAGGATGTACATGTTTATAGAGGGGCCACAGATATATCAGATCACTTTCTAGTTGTAGCTACACTGAGAGTAAAAGGTAGATGGGATACAAGGAGAATAGAAGCATCAGGGAAGAGAGAGGTGAAGGTTTATAAACTAAAAGAGGAGGCAGTTAGGGTAAGATATAAACAGCTGTTGGAGGATGGATGGGCTGGTGAGAGCATGGGCAATGGGGTCGAAGAGGTATGGGGTAGGTTTAAAAATGTAGTGTTAGAGTGTTCAGCGGAAGTTTGTGGTTACAGGAGGGTGGGTGCAGGAGGGAAGAGGAGCGATTGGTGGAATGATGATGTAAAGAGAGTAGTAAGGAGAAAAAGTTAGCATATGAGAAGTTTTTACAAAGTAGAAGTGATGCAAGGAGGGAAGAGTATATGGAGAAAAAGAGAGAAGTTAAGAGAGTGGTGAAGCAATGTAAAAAGAGAGCAAATGAGAGAGTGGGTGAGATGTTATCAACAAATTTTGTTGAAAATAAGAAAAAGTTTTGGAGTGAGATTAACAAGTTAAGAAAGCCTAGAGAACAAATGGATTTGTCAGTTAAAAATAGGAGAGGAGAGTTATTAAATGGAGAGTTAGAGGTATTGGGAAGATGGAAGGAATATTTTGAGGAATTGTTAAATGTTGATGAAGATAGGGAAGCTGTGATTTCGTGTATAGGGCAAGGAGGAATAACATCTTGTAGGAGTGAGGAAGAGCCAGTTGTGAGTGTGGGGGAAGTTCGTGAGGCAGTAGGTAAAATGAAAGGGGGTAAGGCAGCCGGGATTGATGGGATAAAGATAGAAATGTTAAAAGCAGGTGGGGATATAGTTTTGGAGTGGTTGGTGCAATTATTTAATAAATGTATGGAAGAGGGTAAGGTACCTAGGGATTGGCAGAGAGCATGCATAGTTCCTTTGTATAAAGGCAAAGGGGATAAAAGAGAGTGCAAAAATTATAGGGGGATAAGTCTGTTGAGTGTACCTGGTAAAGTGTATGGTAGAGTTATAATTGAAAGAATTAAGAGTAAGACGGAGAATAGGATAGCAGATGAACAAGGAGGCTTTAGGAAAGGTAGGGGGTGTGTGGACCAGGTGTTTACAGTGAAACATATAAGTGAACAGTATTTAGATAAGGCTAAAGAGGTCTTTGTGGCATTTATGGATTTGGAAAAGGCGTATGACAGGGTGGATAGGGGGGCAATGTGGCAGATGTTGCAAGTGTATGGTGTAGGAGGTAGGTTACTGAAAGCAGTGAAGAGTTTTTACGAGGATAGTGAGGCCCAAGTTAGAGTATGTAGGAAAGAGGGAAATTTTTTCCCAGTAAAAGTAGGCCTTAGACAAGGATGTGTGATGTCACCGTGGTTGTTTAATATATTTATAGATGGGGTTGTAAGAGAAGTAAATGCGAAGGTCTTGGCAAGAGGCGTGGAGTTAAAAGATAAAGAATCACACACAAAGTGGGAGTTGTCACAGCTGCTCTTTGCTGATGACACTGTGCTCTTGGGAGATTCTGAAGAGAAGTTGCAGAGATTGGGTGGATGAATTTGGTAGGGTGTGCAAAAGAAGAAAATTAAAGGTGAATACAGGAAAGAGTAAGGTTATGAGGATAACAAAAAGATTAGGTGATGAAAGATTGAATATCAGATTGGAGGGAGAGAGTATGGAGGAGGTGAACGTATTCAGATATTTGGGAGTGGACGTGTCAGCGGATGGGTCTATGAAAGATGAGGTGAATCATAGAATTGATGAGGGAAAAAGAGTGAGTGGTGCACTTAGGAGTCTGTGGAGACAAAGAACTTTGTCCTTGGAGGCAAAGAGGGGAATGTATGAGAGTATAGTTTTACCCAACGCTCTTATATGGTGTGAAGCGTGGGTGATGAATGTTGCAGCGAGGAGAAGGCTGGAGGCAGTGGAGATGTCATGTCTGAGGGCAATGTGTGGTGTGAATATAATGCAGAGAATTCGTAGTTTGGAAGTTAGGAGGAGGTGCGGGATTACCAAAACTGTTGTCCAGAGGGCTGAGGAAGGGTTGTTGAGGTGGTTCGGACATGTAGAGAGAATGGAGCGAAACAGAATGACTTCAAGAGTGTATCAGTCTGTAGTGGAAGGAAGGCGGGGTAGGGGTCGGCCTAGGAAGGGTTGGAGGGAGGGGGTAAAGGAGGTTTTGTGTGCGAGGGGCTTGGACTTCCAGCAGGCATGCGTGAGCGTGTTTGATAGGAGTGAATGGAGGACAATGGTTTTTAATACTTGACGTGCTGTTGGAGTGTGAGCAAAGTAACATTTATGAAGGGATTCAGGGAAACCGGCAGGCCGGACTTGAGTCCTGGAGATGGGAAGTACAGTGCCTGCACTCTGAAGGAGGGGTGTTAATGTTGCAGTTTAAAAACTGTAGTGTAAAGCACCCTTCTGGCAAGACAGTGATGGAGTGAATGATGGTGAAAGTTTTTCTTTTTCGGGCCACCCTGCCTTGGTGGGAATCGGCCGGTGTGATAATAAAAAATAAAAAAAAAAAATGTATGTGTAGTGTGACCTAAGTGTAAGTAGAAGTAGGAAGATGTACCTGTAATCTTGCATATTTATGAGACAGACAAAAGACACCAGCAATAATACCATCATGTAAAACAATTACAGGCTTTCGTTTTACACTCACTTGGTAGGACGGTGCTGTATAGCCCTTGTGGCTTAGCGCTTTTTTTTATTATAATAATTGGCAGGACGGTAGTGCCTCCTGGGTGGTTGCTGTCTAATATTGTGATATTTGTATGTTACCAGCTTTCTTATTTCCTATAATACTTCATTACTTTAACAATAACAGTAAAGATAGGCACTTTTCCTGCAATTGGTAGATGTAAACTACTAACTACGGACTATATGATTTGGAGGGATATGAAAAAAGCTGCATCATGAAAGCTTGTAGGGCTGAGAGATGAGACGGCAGGTTCACAAATGGTGCTGCTCGTACAACTCAGCACTGCATGACCCTGATGGATTTAACGCTTAGTTCTGATTAAAATAATAATGTTCATACACCCATACCACAGAAGTTTCTTTTTTTTCTTTTTTTTTAACATGCTGGCTGTCTCCCACTGAGGCCAGGTGACCCAAAAAAGAAACACTTTCACCATTATTCACACTATCACTGTCTTGCCAGAAGCACAGATACGACAATTTAGATATCACTCTCAACAGAAGTGCTGGTTGTAAATTGTTCTAGTGTAAGTTCTGTGACAGTGGTTGTAGAGTTAGGCCTTCTATATGCATGGACTATGGTTAAGGTCCATGTCTATTCTTCTACCTACTACTAGTCCAGATAGACATATTATGACAAACATGAAAATATATAAAAGGTTTTCATATTTCACACAAACTCACACATAAGATCTCTTTTGGAGACCAAGTAATACAGCTGTCTGTGGCTCATCACAAAACACTGAGCCATCCTCACGATGATGGGCAAGCATCTGGTCTGTCAACCACGTGACTGTCTTGGCTGCCATCTTTGTGCCCATGTTACGGTCAAACACAGATGGAGAACCTCCTTGCTGCATGTGCCCTGAAATATTTTTTATACATCAGCTTTCAATTTAATATTCTTTTCTTAACCTGAATATGTTTTAATCTCAAATTACCATACATTACATTATTATTAATATTCACTCATTTAATCCTGTTATTTTATCACATTAGTAGTTATAAGTTTTTAAATAAAAACCAGTTCTGAAAAGTCTTAAGAAATAATTAGCTTTAAGGATATTGCATTCATTCAGTAACATCCAATAAGCCAATGTTTGTTTTTAAAGTATGTATTAGAGCATTAAAACACACCTGATTAACTTATTTGTTGCAACTCTCCATATAAGGTAGATATTTAAAAACTAGCATAAAAGATAATACAGTGGACCCCCGGTTAACGATATTTTTTTCATTCCAGAAGTATGTTCAGGTGCCAGTACTGACCGAATTTGTTCCCATAAGGAATATTGTGAAGTAGATTAGTCCATTTCAGACCCCCAAACATACACGTACAAACGCACTTACATAAATACACTTACATAATTGGTCGCATTGGGAGGTGATCGTTATGCGGGGGTCCACTGTACTGGTAAAATCCAATACACAAACTACATTATAAACTGAACAAAGACTTACCCAAGACATTTTTCCTGCAACTGAAGATGCCTTTACCTTCTTCAGAAAATAATCTAAAGATAAAATCAGTCGTGTAATTATCATTGGCATTCTCATTTCGTAAAACGAGGCCCCGCTGGACACCTTCAGCCATTTTGGCTGCCATGTGATAAACATCAAGCTGTAGTTCCTATAAAGTATCAAATAACATTTATGGTATCAAAACATATTGTAGTGGTAGGCTATTGACAAATGCTGTGGTATGTGGTATGGCTCTTTTTTACAACAGTATTTAATAAAATTTGATAGACTAAGAGTGTTTTTTCATAAAGAAGGAGACAGCCTTCTCCCCCCTGAGCAACAGAGGGATCCCAGCCCGTCAAATAAATTTCCACTGTTTTCACACAGACTATGAAGGATTTAATTTTCATGACTTTAAACCTTTTATTATGATCAATTTATAAACCCACCTGAATACCAAATTGTTCCTCATAGATGTAGGCAGCATCAGCACCTCCGGCAAGACCAGCCAGGGTTGCTAGGTAACCACAATATCCTCCCATAGTTTCCACAACAAACACACGGCGTTTAGTTCCCTGAGCAGACTGCCTAATTCTGTCACAAATCTGATGAAGAAATTTTAACATATAATTAATAATATTGATATTCACTAAGTTAATTTTCATAATGTATTACTAATTTCAAGAAAAAAAATTGCCAGAATGCACATGAATTCAATGACAATCTCATGACTAAGATAAAAAGACATATTTTGAAACGTTAATTACAGACAAGCCAGGTGCATGGCAAGACTTTACAGACAACTATGGTAAAAATTGACGCTGTACAGAATAAATTTTTTATTAGCAGCGGCTATGTGTATATAAAGATTTACTCTGCATACAGCATTTTTTTCACCAAGGATAATCAATAGTGCTAACCTCAGTGATTTCATTAAGAGCAGTATCACACCCTAGACTGAAGTCACTGCCTGGAACGTTGTTACTGATAGTAGAGGGGATGACAACCATGGGAATGCAGAATTCTGGGTACTTGCCACGGGCCTCATACAACTGCAGCAGTGCGTGATAAGCTTCAAAACCACCAACAATCAGCAGGGCGTGCATCTTGTACTCTCGCAGACGTGCAGCCACCTGTGATAATGATAAAAATAAATATGACAAGGATCAATCGTGTCAGCTAGCCAAAATATGAGGAATGAAAAGCTATCTTATCCCCATTAACTCATATAGGTATTACAATTATAATTTTCATGGATAGTTTCTGACCATATCAATATACAGTACTCTCAAAAGTAACAGAATATATACAGTAGAACCCCCCATATTTGCATACAGTCATACCCTGCTTTATGTCATTTCAGCCTATGTCAAGTTCACCTATACGCCACTTTTCTAGAGTAAACTTCAGTTCAGCAAACATTATGATGTCTGACTTTACATCACTCAGCAACTTCACCTACGTCAATTTTTTTTTTTTGTGTTTAGCATTCTTTAAAAAATATGACTAAAATGTGTTTTTAGTGTACTATCATGTTTTACGGTGTTTGTCATCATTTTAAAACATTTTTAAGGCATTATGTCTGGTTTACATCAAAAACTGGGTTATGTCATGGCTCTTGGAACCGATTAGTGATGTAGGACGGGGTATGACTGCAATCAGTTTCTGCAGTTTCTGTTATCTGCAGTTTACTGTGGCTCGAAAATAAGTCTTAATTTTGCTTAACAATGGCCACAAAGCACAAAAGTAGTGAGGATGTCAGTTGTTCAAAGTCGTGAAGTGCTTCCCATCAGTGAAAAAATGCCAATTCTTGACTTACAGTGCATAATTTATCAATTAAAGTTGATCATAGCTATGTATGTAAACGAAAAATGGCATATATATTACACGTATATAGGCTTTGCTACTATCCGCAGTTTAGGGTATCAGTGGTAGGTCTTGCAAGAACAAAAAAGGAAGAGTAAAAGAGAGAAACAACTTTCACAAACTTATTTAGCCCTTTAACTGTGGGAAGATTTTTGAAAAAAATAAAAAAAAAAAAAAATTCTAACAGATAAGAGTGTCTTTTTGAATAGAATAAGACTAAAATGAGCAAAATCTGATAAAAAGTTAACAATTATGGCATGTTGAATTTGGTGAAAAAATGATCACTAATCTTTAACAACAGTGAGTACCAGTAAGTCGGACACAGTTAAAGAGCTAAAAGAATCTATCGTGCATGCCACAGACCTGGTCAAAGTGCTTGTCGGGCAACGTGCGTTTGGTGCCCAGGAAGGCTCCACCCTGACCAACCCATCCTGTTACTTCAGTCCATGTCATTTCCTGGATCTGTTAGCAAAAGATACTGCTGAATTGCCAGTTTTATAAATGGGGCAAGTTAAAATATATACTATTTAAAGAGCTGACATTACATAAGAAAATTATTCAAGGAATGTCATCAAATGTTAAAAATAATAATAATGATACAGTATTAGTCTGATATAACGGACTAATAGGAATGAGGTATCTGTTATACTGGAACAATGTTAAAAGCAATAAAAAAAAGTGCACTAAAGCACCTTACTATATACCTAACACAGTATTATATATACAATTTACAGATATACTGCAATAAACATTAAAAACAAAGGAGTTAGAAGTGCAATTCAACCAGTAGATTTTGCCTATAATTTTAAAAGTCAGTTATATCAAGATCCATTATATTGAGGTTTTAATGTATAATATTAACATTAATAATAATAATAATAATGAAAAAAGACAGTGGAGGAAAAGGGAAAAAGAAGTAAAAAGAATGAATAACAGAAATACTGTAGTAATATTTATACGTAATTACACACATACATTGCCTTCCACAAGTCCGTCGATACCATCATGAATGCCATACACTGTGTCACCACAGTAGATACAGTTCCTCACAAACGACCGAATAGCAGCATTCATACCACACGCAGGAGCACCTATGTGCATCACTCCTAGATTGAAGCCTCCCTGAGAGCAAAAATTAGATTAACATATTTTTAACTGTTCATGATAAATCTAACAGGAACTACTGGCTTATATATAAATCACTGTTCCAACTTTAATGAACATTCAAAATTAAACCATGTAAAAATCTAAATTTTATGTGCAGTAAAATAAATATCCATTTTAACACAAACACTAAAACTACACTTTTTTGCATAGCATATCTGTTTTAATAATATATCAATACACTAGCGTACACACTGCATAGCAAAGTCTCCCTTATCTGGAAATTAGCTATGCAAAATTCTCAAGTATCAGATACGTATTTGCAATTTAGTTTTATATAATTTAATTTAAACTAGTCTGCACAAGCAGCTATAATACAACTTTCTATATAAACTTCCAAAGAAAAAAGCAAAACAGACACAGCCTAAACAAATTCAGTTTAACCAACTCCTACTTTCTTCACAGCTATTCATGATAGATCAACAGGCATAACACTGCCTTCTACATATATGCTGTAAATAATATGTATATCTTTTCTTCTTCTTTCAACAAACTGGCCGTATCCCACAGAGGCAGGATGACCCAAAAAGAAAGAAAATTCCATTTCCAGGACTCAGTCCAGCTAACCGGTTTCCCTGAATCCCTTCACAAAATATTACCCTACTCACACTCCAACAGCTTGTCAGGTCCCAAAAGCCATTCACTCCTAACACACACACATGCTTGCTGGAAGTCCATGCCCCTCGCCCTCAAAACCTCCTTTATCCCCTCCCTCCAACCTGTTCGAGGACAACCCCTACCCCGCCTTCCTTTCCCTACAGATTTATATTATCTCCAAGTCATTCTACTTTGATCCATTCTCTCAAAATGACCAAACCACCTAAACAACCCTTCTTCAGCCCTCTGACTAATACTTTTAGTAACTCCACACCTCCTCCTAATTTCCACACTCCGAATTCTCTGCATAATATTTACAAAACACAATGCCCTTAGACAG
This sequence comes from Cherax quadricarinatus, assembly GCF_026875155.1. Classification (NCBI taxonomy): domain Eukaryota; kingdom Metazoa; phylum Arthropoda; class Malacostraca; order Decapoda; family Parastacidae; genus Cherax; species Cherax quadricarinatus. The sequence continues at coordinate 17,008,893 of NC_069456.1, read as the reverse complement.
GATATCTTCACTGCTTCTAGCCACCTCCTCGCTGCAGCACTCGCAACCCAAGCTTCACACCCATACAAGAGTGTTGGTATCACTATACTTTCATACATTCCCTTCTTTGCCTCCATGGATAATGTTTTTTTGTCTCCACAGATACCTCAATACACCACTCCCCTATTTTCCTTTGTCAATTCTATGGTTAACCTCCTCCTTCATAATCCCATCCACTGACAAGTCAACTCCCAAATATCTGAAAACATTTACTTCTTCCGTACTCCCTCTCTCCAATGTGATATCCAATTTTTATTTATCTAAATCGTTTAGCCCTTAAATTGTCCAAACCTAGATCTACGTTCACGTGCATAGCACTCCAACCTTGATTTTCCCCATTTGAAAGCATGTAAAAAAAAGTAGATCTACGTTCGGAGCCTGCTGCACATCAACGTATATCCACGTTTGGATAGTTTAAGGGCTAATACCCTCACCTTACTCTTATCTATGCTCACTTTCAACTTTCTACCTTTACACACATACATACATACATACATATTTACACATATATGAATTTTTTCCAATCTTTTAACTTTACATGCAGTGATCTTATTTACAGGTGATATAATAACTAGCTCTTTTGACAAGCAATGATGGGAGACTCAAATAACCGAAAAGCCTCATACCCAGAACGGCCTCTTGTTATGTTTTCCAGATACAGGAAACTTCACTGCAGTGAAAAAGCCACTGTACATTAAATCTATATCATGCAAGAAATACTAAACATGAATAATCCTAAAAAAGAATTTCCACATACATTGTATCTGCTATTTTATTATGACAATTTAAAAACAAATACAATACAGGCAGTATGAGGAATTCAATACAGTATTTGTATGTATTGCAGATCATGGTGAAGCTGCAAAACAAGTAAACAGCTATACTGAAGTATGAAATACATTAAGCCGAAACAAAACTGATGTAGGAAAGCAATATGCAAAAAACATTGAGGAAAAATATCTATATAAAACACTTTCTGCAAAATGCTGAAAGAAAGAGGTTCATGGAAAGAGGATACATTCTGCAATAAGCTGAAAAGAAAGAGTTCCACAGAGATCAAAGTCTGTAACAAGCTGAAAGAAAATAGATGTGCGTAAGTAACTTTCTATGATATCCAGCTAGTAGTAAAATAGTGGAAGAAGTAATCTATGATATATGATGCAAATCTTGCTACCTAAGGCATCCATAATATTGTCTTATAAGCTCCTTATCTGAACTATAACAAGAGCAAAACTGTATATATAAAAAACACTCATTTCTTACCATGTAATAAAATTTAGATAGAATAGCACTATCTCAAAAGTTTTATGACATGAGAAATATTGTTTTTCTCCTCATGATAATACTGCATTTATAAAAAAGAATTCTATAAGTAAAATTTATGAAAATGAGGTAAAGTATATATTCAGTCAGCTCTATCTACTTACTGTATAAAGACAACCTTTTCAATCAATTTCAATTTAGGGACTTGATCAAAACTCAATAAACTAAAAAAAAAAAAAAAAAATATATAACCACTCATTCTACTGCACTATACACACTCCTTACTGTGACATGTTCTTGTATATAACTAACCAGGCTCACAGTAACTGCAATGAACCCCAACATGACTGAAAAATCTCATTAAAGAACCTCAAACGTTTAACCATCTGGCGAGTCTAAATATTAGATTAACTTTTTGGCATGTATATAATCAGACAAAAAAAAAGTGAAGTACAAACCAAGAAAACCAATGCATTAGTCATTAATTGCAAAGCAACGTCTAGTAAAAGTATCATTATGGGTTGAACAAACACAATTCGTATTATGCCTAAACCAACACTTTTTATTTTCACACTGAAATATTTAAGAAATTTTGAATGCTGAAACTCTGTGGAATCTGCTTCTTAGTGTAAATTTCTCTAAAATTTACCCTACAGTTTCTCTATTATATCTTGGACAAACAGTGAGCAGGTGCAGGGAAAGAGTATTGTGTCAAGACACCTGTACTATAAAAGCTACATATAGATTTTATAATGTGCTGGGAAGATATTCCTGGATACCTAAACCTAAATACTGTAATAAAAATTATACCATACTGTATAGTACATTATGTGTGTGTAATTTTATTTGTGAAAAAAAAAAAATTTATTTAAAAAATAAAAAAGTATTATGCAGGGTGATGTTTTGATGTAGAGTTGATGAGCACATGTTATATGCTGTCCACTTAACAAATGGCACCACCCTAGCCACTGTACAGTAAGTACCAAAAAGATTTTTAAGAAACAAAATCTACTGTAAAATGTATACAAGAAGCTGTAAATTCATTACCCTAAACAATCAAATAGTCAGTGGCCTAGCAATAAGCGGCTAGTGTTATATGTGTGAATGGTGAGCGGGATGCAATTCATTGTATTGTGAATACAACTGACTCAATTTTGGTGATTAGGATATTTTGGATAGTTTGGCCCATTCTGTTCTGTTTTAGTGCTTAGTAGAACTGACATCCAAAATTAATTTCCTAACTCCAAATTACAGGACAGCAACAAATGACAAAAAACTAACCAATTCAATTTAAGAATAATTTGGTTCTGTCACGTAAGAGAAAATATTGCCAAAGATATCAGGACATGATAAAATGAGACGTTTTTTTTAATACACTGGTAGTCTCTCACCGAGGAAGGGTGACCCAAAAAAAAGAAATACTCTCACCACCATTTACATTATCAATGTCTTGCTAGAGGCATGCAGATACAACAGTTTATATGTCCGTCTAAACAGCAAATACCCCAAACCCTTCCTTTAGAATACAAGCACTGTACTTCCCACCTCCAGGACATAAGTCCATCTAACAGGTGTTCCTAAATTCCTTCACACAATATTACCTTGTTCACATTCCAACAGTTCGTCAGTCCCAAAACCATTTGTCTCCTCTCACTCCTATCTAACACAAGAGTATCATCTTATATTACCAAGTATGTATAATGCTTTGGAAAACATGGTCTATTGTGGATGTAAGTCATACATTTAACTAGAATAATATAGGCAAATGGCACTTTGTCCAACTTTTCAGTCCCATGTGAATTAACTAAAAATCAAAATGATATATATACACCAAAAATGAATATATTTTGTGCATGAACTATATAATGTGTCATCATGAAGGCATAACATGAATCAATAAAATACTGAAAGTAACCAATGCCATGCAGTGTGAGTAAATACTGTACCTTGGGTACCATGCACATCTCAATGATCAGAGGAAATTATAAAAAAAAATTATACAAAAATGGGAAATTTTCAATATTTTGTTTTGCTAAACATGCATACCAACCAATCAATGTATGTAATTACAGTATAAAACTAGAAGAGAAGAGAAAAAGAATTTAATCTGCACCAGAGTCTTTACAAAAATAGTATAAGACAATGGCTCACAGATTTCCACATGAGCATAACAATTCCTTTTAAAGTATGACAAAATACAGTACATACAGCTCACTGAACTACTCAAATAGCAACCACTGAGAAATACTTGTATTTCATCCTGTTCTCCAAATTAAAGAGGGCATGGTGTTACCAACACTGTTTAACAGATCAGAGGATGCTCTGATTGACAGAGCATCCTGTGATATCTGATGAAAGCTGCCTATTTATATTATTTTGTTACTGACCTAAACTATGCATAAATGGAGGTAACTTTAGGTTAACCTAACCTATCCTAGCTAAGAGTAATCAAGGCAAATACACAAGTTTCGTCACTGTTTAGATTATATGGAAATCAATGCATTATGAATCATGCCAATACAAACTATCTGGGGAACAGGTTTTGCCTTTACCAATAAATTTTGGATTTACCACTCAATTTGGCTAAGTAGATATAATTCTCTCTTTGGGGTTATGTGTTTATGGCACATAACTGAAATAAAAGACATGTCTATGTTGTATAACCAATTTTTTTTAAAACACTGGCTGCCAGTTTCGGAACACTACATAATAATAGCATTTCGTCACTTCCTTGACTGTTGGAAATTAATAGAACTTTGAAGGAAATGTAGGAGAATGATCCAGTATGGCAGACAAGCCATCAGCATAAGACCAGTAAAGTAGAAAGCTCCACATTCTGAGCCAAAAGTGCAAAACAAATTATAAATTTACTGTTAAATAAGGGGATTTGTTAGATGGGTTAATTTTTTGTAATGTGCAAAGTTTAGGAACTGTACAAGTCGTTAAGGTTGTATAACACCTGCACATAAACCATCAAGAATACTTTAAACCCTAAAATCAGGATTACAATAAGCTTGGTGTATATACACTGATACACAAACACACCTCTCAGTGCATATACACCATTCAATTTGTCAGTGGTCACTACTAGATGATTCAATGAACTCCAACCACAAATATAATTACACTATAGTTCTATGCTAAAAAGTTTGAAATATTAAATTTAGTAGACAATAATAGTCAAGAAGAGAGCTATATTTAATTGCATCTGCTTCTCTAATGTATACCATCATATAATGTTAATTTAACTCCTGTGTTAACAGTGATGGTATGCAGACAACTGTCTTGACATTAAAATTTAACCTTATATTTATCATACTATTTTCCTACAAAATCAAATTAAGTTACAATAGCTCACCAAGTCACCTCTGTCCAAAACTGTGTTTTGCTGATGGAGTAAATGGTTCAAGGATAAAATAGTCTGCCAATAATGTTTAAAAGGCATGCATAAAAGGGACCTTAGTAAGTATAAAATGGGGTTAACATTTATAGATTAATAAAAAAGAAAAGTTCCACTGAAAATTTTAACAGCAAATAAGTCTTAAGTTGCATGTGAAAATTTACGGTTAAATACTTTTCAAAGAGTTGGAAAATTTAGTGAACATCATAAGATTCATTAAATATTCAATACTGCTTATCAATTGGTGGATACTCAAGAAATTTATAATATTACCATGAAATTCAGCATCAGTTTTCTGAAATTTGGGGGGAATTATTCAATTTCTTAAAAGTAAAAATGACTAATTAGAACTAATTAATAATACTCACCATTCTTTTCAATTACACCCAATTATGATGAGCTTACATAAATACAATAACTATAACAGATTAGCTTCAAGAAAGGTCATTTTTAAGCTGATTAAAAAACTTAATAGTGCATCAGGGCTAAAGTATTTTGATGTTACTTTATAACTTCAAAATAAATAATTTGTTTAAAAGAAAAAAAATATCCCCATTGAAATTAAAAAACTTTCTTTTTTGTAAAATTTAGGAGTATTAACTTTTCATCAAAACACACCTTGTAACAACTGCTAGTGAGAAAGTTGAGAGGAAAAGGAAAAAGCAAGGCTATAACATTTAGATTCAAGCTTTCTTCCATAGCTTATGTACAGTACACAACTTTGTAGACTCCTATTTCAAGAGGACAAATGCAAGGTGAAATAGCAACACCATTATTTCTTGTAGTAACTACAATAAAGCATTCCAGGTAAAAGGGTTAGGACATTAAAGCTCTGAAATATTCATTCAATAGCAGTTTGGCTGATGCAGCAAATTCTATTCTATCATCCAGGACTTGATTTCCTTTTAGTCTTTTGTAATTATTGAATGAATAAAACTGCAAAGTTGACAGGACAAAATGTGCTCTACAGAAGCCTAGAAAACAGCTACAAAGTGTTACCACAGGAGTACCTTTCCCTCTGGAGCCTCATCTGAATCAGACTACACAAAATATAAACCAAATGCGTTAGAAGTAATATTTATGTAAGCACAACTCCAATGATACTAGTTATTAGAATACTAAACAACGCAATCATACGAGGCATTGACAATAGTAAAGATGAACTTTATAGTAAAATGTTAGTAAAATATGCCTTAAAACAATTTATATTTTTTAATAAAATGGCCATCTCCCACCAAAGCACGATGACCCACCCAAGAATAATGAAATGCATTGCAGCACATTTTAAAAAAATAATTTATTTGTTTATTTTTATGAACATATATGCCATATTTATTTAGTGCATATCTTACCACATTTAAAACACTGGGTTCACCTTTTCTATTGGTAATGCCTCACACATAATCCTAAGAACTTAACTTTTCCAAGAAAATTGTATCTCCTACTAAATAAATCAGTACTTAATTAATCAACGAACAGCTTCAAAAATTATTTCCCAAATAGGGTTCTGGCTTGTAGTAGTTGTTGCTGGGTCTACAGTGGCTGCATCAATAATGTTGTTCCAAACAAGTGCTTAAAACCTTGCCTGCACACCATGGACTTAATTTTACATCACCATTTCATGATGAAAGTATACTGGCAACATCTTAGAAATTAATGCTATTGATATGTTGAATATAAAGTTGCTAAGAAATATATACCTTATCATTAAATCTTATAAAAGAGAGCCTTAAAGCTATTGTGTATTTTACTACAATAATTCCACAACAGTTGTGCTACATCTACATGGCAAATATCATCAAGATGGTACCTCATGGATTTATCTTAATTATATATTCATTACTAATTACTTAAAACATTATGTGCCATCTTACCCGGACCAGGACTGCCTGTGTGGGTCAAGGGAGAATAAAAAATGCACAATTAAAATTAGAAGACAATATTCAGGTAGACTTATATACTAATAGCCTAAAAACCTCGACACACTAAACCTGAAATAAATTACTATATATATATGTACTAGCAAGGGGGTAGTAACCCCTTCTCCTGTATATATTACTAAATGTAAAGGAGAAACTTTCGTTTTTCCTTTTGGGCCACCCCGCCTCGGTGGGATACGGTCAGTGTTGAAAGAAGAATATATATATATATATATATATACACATTTTTTTTAACAAGTTGGCTGTCTCCCACTGAGGCAGGGTGACCCAAAAAGAAAAAATACCCAAAAAGAAAATATTTTCATCATTCAACACTTTCACCTCACTTGTACATAATCACTGTTTTTGCAGAGGTGCCCAGAAATTCAACAGTTTAGAAGCATATACGTATAAAGATATACAATACATCCCTCCAAACTGCCAATATTCCAAACCCCTCCTTTAAAGTGCAGGCATTGTACTTCCCATTTCCAGGACTCAAGTCTGGTTATATAAAAATAACCGGTTTCCCTGAATCCTTTCACTATATATTACCCTGTTCACAATACAACAGCTTGTCAGGTCCCAAATACCATTTGTCTCCATTCACTCCTATCTAACATGCTCATGCATGCTTGTTGGAAGTCCAAGCCCCTCACCCACAAAACCTCCTTTACCCCCTCCCTCCAACCTTTTCGAGGACGACCCCTACCCCGCCTTCCTTCCCCTACAGATTTATATGCTCTCCATGTCATTCTACTTTGATCCATTCTCTCTAAGTGACCAAACCACCTCAACAACCCCTCTTCAGCCGTCTGACTAATACTTTTATTAACCCTTTCAGGGTCCACAGGCCCTCTCAGAGACTTGTTCTCAGGGTCCCCCAAATTTCAAAAAAAAAAAAATTATTTTTTTCTTATGAAAAGATAAGAGAATCTTTTCCCAATCATAATGACACCAAAATTATGAAATTTGATGGAAAACTTACGGAATTATGCTCTCACGAAGTTAGCGGTCTTGACGATGTTCATGCATCGGCGATTTTGCCCACTTTGAACCCTATTCTCGACCAATTCCAGTGTATTAGTCGACAAAAATCATAACTATTTCACTAGAACCCCATTTTTTCTATTGAATGAGTACAAAAAACCACCCATTTACCAATTTTAACTATCCAATACAGTGGTCAGAATTTAGCAATTTTGCCAATTTCACACAAATTTAAAAAGATGCCAATTTCCAAATAGGGTCCAGAATAAACAAGAAAGACATTCCTGGCACTAAAATAACATTTCCTGTGTTCATTAGTCACGTACCCACGCCCCTCTTACATTCTTTTGCGTTCCACTTTGACTTTTTATTCTCACAAAAAATAGATTTACTGTTATGCAGACTATTGCATTAGTGTAGAAATGGTATAAATAATATCGGCGCACTTGTGAAAGAATATTAGACTCACCAGTTGACGTGTATTGGACGCTTAGCATGATTTGTTTACTTTTGAACTTTGGTAAAAATTGAACATTTCTGCTACTTTGAGCTCAATTTCAAGGTACTTTTCATTGTAACACCAGTCAAAATCATCTCAATTTCTGTAATATGTCTTCCATTCTATAAAATGAGACCAGGAAAACTAGAATACAACAATAAACACCATACGAAAAAACAGCGCAATGTTGCTGTTTTAATCCAAAAACACGGTCAAAGTTTTTTTTTTCTCATTCCGCACTGTGTGCTGCAGGATTTTTTTTATACTGCGCACACTGACCACATAGACCCATTCTTTCATATATAGGCCTACCAGCTTTCTCTCACTAGATTTGAGGGCACTAAAATTTAGGCATACTAGTACGTCAAAAACCCTGGTGAGTAAGCTGTACTAGTATGTCCAAAACCATGAAAGGGTTAACTCCACACCTCCTAATTTCCACACTCCGAATTCTCTGCATAATATTTACACCACACATTGACCTTAGACAGGACATCTCCACCGCCTCCTCGCTGCAGCATTTGCAACCCAAGCTTCACACCCATATAAGAGTGCTGGTACCATTAAACTTTCATACATTCCCTTCTTTGCCTCCATAGATAATATTTTTTGTCTCCACATATACCTCAATGCACCACTCACCTTTTTTCCTTCGTCAATTCTATGGTTAACCTCATCCTTCATAAATCCATCCGCTGACATGTCAACTCCCAAATATCTGAAAAATTCACTTCTTCCATACTCCTCCTCTCCAATTTGATATCTAATTTTTCTTTATCTAAATCATTTGATACCCTCATCACCTTACTCTTTTCTATGTTCACTTTCAACTTTCAACCTTTACACACACTCCAAAGCTCGTCCACTAACCTTTGCAAATTTTCTTTAGAATCTCCCATAAGTACAGTATCATCAGCAAAAAGTAACTGTGCCAATTCCCATTTTGTATTTGAATCCCCATAATTTAATCCCATCCCTCTCCCCAGTACCCTAGCATTTACTTCTTTTACAACCCCATCTATAAATATATTAAACAACCATGGTGACATTACACATCCCTGTCTAAGACCTACTTTTATTGGGAAGTAGTCTCCCTCTCTTCTACACACCTTAACCTAAGCCTCACTATCCTCATAAAAACTATTTACTTACTACCAATTCCATCCTACTCTCTGTCTTACCTCTAATTCTTTTAATAACAACCCAACCGTACACTTTACCTGGTATACTGGTATACTTATTCCCCTATAATTTTTACAATATCTTTTGTCCCCTCTCCCTTTATATAAAGGAACTATACATGCTCACTGTCAATCCCTAGGTACCTTCCCCTCTTTCATACATTTTTCTTTTTTCAACAAGTCAGCCATCTCCCACCGAGGCAGGGTGACCCAAAAAGAAAGAAAATCTCCAAAAAAAAATACTTCCATCATCATTCAACACTTTCACCCCACACTTACACATAATCACTGTCTTTGCAGAGGCACCCAGATACAACAGTTTAGAAGCATATATAAAGATGTATAACATACCCCTCCAAACTGCCAATATCCCAAACCCCTCCTTTAAAGTGCAGCCATTGTACTTCCCATTTCCAGTACTCAAGTGCAGTTATATAAAAATAACCAGTTTCCCTGAATCCCTTCACTAAATATTACCCTGCTCACACTCCAACAGCTCATCAGGTCCCAAAAACTAATACATTTACATACATTTATTAAACAAAAATACGAACTACTCCAACACTATATCTCCCCCTGCTTTTAACATTTCTGTCTTGATCCAATCAGTTCCAGTTGCTTTATCCCCTTTCATTCTATGTAATGCCTCATGCACACCCCCCACGCTCACATCCTGCTCTTCTTCACCCCTAAAAAAAATTATGCCCCCCCCTGGCCAGTGAATGAAATTAATGCCTCCCTTTCTTCACTGACATTTAAAACTTCCTCTAAATGTTCCTGCCATCTACTCAATACCTTCAAGAAATTAAAGATAAGAGTACTGAATTTTTTTTTTTTCAACAAACCAACTTGTCAGTTCTCTGAACCATTCACCTACAAACCAGTCGTATCCCACCAAGGCAGGGTGGCCCAAAAAGAAACACGAAAGTTTCTCTTTTAAAATTTAGTAATTTATACAGGAGAAAGGGTTACTAGCCCCTTGCTCCTGGCATTTTAGTTGCCTCTTACAACATGCATGGCTTACGGAGGAAGAATTCTGTAGATAAGAGGAAATAAACAAGAACTAGAAAGAAAATAGAAGAAAACCCAGAAGGGTGTGTATATATATGCTTGTACATGCATGTGTAGTGTGACCTAAGTGTAAGTAGAAGTAGCAAGATATACCTGAAATCTTGCATGTTTATGAGACAGAAAAAAGACACCAGCAATCCTACCATCATGTAAAACAATTACAGGTTTCCACTTTACACTCACTTGGCAGGACGGTAGTACCTCCCTGGACGGTTGCTGTTTACCAACCTACTACCTATAAGTATTGAAATTTTCTTCTTCTTTCAACATACCAGCCGTATCCCACCGAGGTGGGGTGGCCCAAAAGAAAAAACTAAAGTTTCTCCTTTTAAATTTAGTAATATATACAGGAGAAGGGGTTACTAGCCCCTTGCTCCTGGCATTTTAGTCACCTCTTACGACACGCATGGCTTACAGAGGAAGAATTCTGTTCCACTTCCCCATGGAGATAAGAGGAAATAAACAAGAACAAGAATTAGAAAGAAAATAGAAGAAACCCCAGAGGGGTGTGTATATATATGCTTGTACATGTATGTGTAGTGTGACCTAAGTGTAAGTAGAAGTAGCAAGACTTACCTGTAATCTTGCATATTTATGAGACAGACAAAAGACACCAGCAATCCTACCATCAGGTAAAACAATTACAGGCTTTCGTTTTACACTCACTTGGCAGGACGGTAGTACCTTCCTGGACAGTTGCTGTTTACCAACCTACTACCTATAAGTATTGAAATACCTTACAAAATTCAGAGATAAAATAACTCAAAGTAGATATAATTACAAGTCTGATCATGGTAGGACAATCAAAGATACTTTGATCACATTAAGATGATCAAAGATATAGTCTGATCACATTAAGATGATCAAAGATATAGTCTGATCACATTAAAATGATCAAAGATATAGTCTGATCACATTAAGATGATTAAAGGCAGTATCACAAGATTCCAAACTCTGTAAATCTCACAACAAACAGTTTCATGAAATACAGCAAAGTATTGTTTTGTGTGGTAGATTATGGTCCTTAAAACTCCCACTGAAAGTTAACCTCCTAATAAATGTATAACTAACTGTTCCTCTGGCAGCTGGAAAGGTTAAGCAGTAACTACTGAGTGACAAGACCACTAGTACTACACATAAGCAGCTTAACACTCATTATCAAAAATATTTTAACCATGGTCATTTCCCACCATGGTAGGGTGAACATACGAAAGAAATTACATTCACCACCACTCATTTAATAGTTATAAATGTACAAAGCTGAAATACTACTACTTTCTTGCAAAGAATCCTCATTCTCACAGCTGGTCTTCATGAGTGGCATTAACATTACACTGCAGTAGACTGATTATTTAGAGTTATACCAGTACAGAACATACTATTCTTATAAGGACCTCTTTTTAACATGCAGCATTTCAGGCAAGTCATATTTTAATACAAATTTAAATAGGGCATGTTAATATGTACTGACTAAGTCATTAGATGCAATGGAAAGAACAATGTACTGGCATAAATATTTCCATAAAGTTTAAAAACTTTAATAAAAAATCATGTAAACATTTGTTATATACAAAACAAAATGTTAATGCTATATTATAAATACTTTTTCATTCTTAACATGTACACACTAACAGAGATTTACAGTATTAGAAGCAACTATTTATTTACAAGAATCCATTAATTAGTTTAATTTTTAGCACATCTGCTATTTCCCACCAAGTCTGGGTGACTAAGAAGCAAACACATTCACCATCATTCATGCTGTGGCTGTTTTTCCAGAAGTGCATAGACATCTGAATTTAAACGGTCCTTTGAATCACAATATCCCTGGCCATGCTTCAGGCACTGTAAATCTACATCCAAAACTCAGCCTGGAGTCAATGTTAAAACCACTAGCTACTGGATAATTTTTTCGATGTTAATTCTCATTAACTTTTGAAGGTTGTAATATTAGTTTGGTATACAGTCCATACCCCGGCCGGGATTGAACCCGCGGTCAGAGAGTCTCAAAACTCCAACCCGTCGTGTTAGCCACTAGACCAGCTAGCCACAATAAGGTTCGTCCAACTAGGTATATTTCTACACCATAGGAAGGTTAGCACAGGCACCACTGTGACCACAAATGCAAGTTTTTACTGTAAAAACTTGCATTTGTGGTCACAGTGGTGCCTGTGCTAACCTTCCTATGGTGTAGAAATATACCAAGTTGGACGAATCTTATTGTGGCTAGCTGGTCTAGTGGCTAACGTGACGGGCTGGAGTTCTGAGACTCTCTGACCACGGGTTCAATCCCGGCCGGGGTATGGTTTGTTTGCAAATCGTGTCATTACGATTTCGTGAGTCAGTTTGGTATACAGTATTAGTATGTGGGATTTGTATGTAGTGCCAAGGGTTATTAAAGCTTTTCAGATTATTCAAAACATATGCATAAATATACTGTATAAACATATTTTCCAAAGACCTCTCTACAATTAATTACACTTTGACATTACATATCCTTTACTTAGTTGAGTGCATTATTAAATTACTACTTCTTCTTACAGTAGAGTGCAGTACCATCCTTTTTTAATCTGGTCAACACTTAAGAATGGCTGTGTAACCAGTTATTTTTCTTAAAACATTGGTTATTCCCTATCAAAGGTTTTCTATATATATTTGTTTGTCCCATTTTTGCCAGGTTTCCAAATGAATTATGAACAGAAAGGTGATATTTACAGGTTCTAGTAGGGTATTGATGTCATAACTGTCTGTTAATTTAAAAGATATTGGCATTGTGATTTAGTGTAGTTATAAACCATACCCCCGGCCGGGATTGAACCCGCGGTCATAGAGTCTCAAAACTCCAGCCCGTCGCGTTAGCCACTAGACCAGCTAGCCACTATAAGACGGGCTGGAGTTTTGAGACTCTATGACCGCGGGTTCAATCCCGGCCGGGGGTATGGTTTATTTGCAATCGTGTCATTACGATTTCTTGAGTTAGTGTAGTTATACCCACTGTGATTTAATGTAGTTATACCCATGTTCTTCCCAAGGACATTTTTTTTTGCTAATGTTTGTAGAAGAGTACTTGCAGTTTGGAACAGCTGGGTGTTGGCTGGTGTAGGTGTCTGATACCAGGTCGAGTTCTGTACAAACATCAGTATGCACACAAAAAATAATTAATATGCAAAACTTTTGACTAAGAATGAACAATGAAGGAATAGTTGGATTCAAGATGGCACTAAAGCATACTAAAAAGTTGCATATTGCACTAAATGAGCTACTGCAGAGAGGTACAAAGCACTTGCCAGTGGCATTAAGGTAAGAAGGGTGAAAGAGAGTTAACTGAAAGATGCATAAAAGTTAGAAGAATTTAGTTTCTAATCTCAGTTTACTTCATACTTTCTACCTGTGAACATTTATGATAGTTTCAACTTGTGAATATATATGATGGCTTCTACCTGTGATCAATTATGACGGTTTCTACCTGTGAACATTTATGATGGTTTCTACCTATGATCAATTATGATGGTTTCTACCTGTGAACATTAATGGTTTCAACTTGTGAACATATATGATGGTTTCTACCTGTGAACATTTATGATAGTTTCTACCTGTGAATATTCATTAGTACAGCACTAATTTGTTCATGTGTGAAGTACTTTTCATTTGAATATACTGTGTTTTATGTATATATAATCATATACATTTTTGGAATATAATTTTAGTATTATTCCTAAAGAATGCTCAAAGTGTATTTCACAATTTATATGTTTTCCATATAAAAAATCTTTTGTAACAAAAATGTAGCTTCTTGGAAATGACATGATTATGAATAAATAATAGGTGTTACATAAATACTTAAAAGAATTTTTAACCCTAAATTAGAATTGGTTTAGGAGACAAATGCAAAAATGGGAGATATTGTTGAGTGGAAAACAAACTAAGAAATTCAGAAGTATAATTTTATGCTAAAACTGTGCCTATTTTATTTCACTATTTGTTTGCCTTTTTCCAGTCTGATAGTTAAGCACAAATATCAAGCCTGAGAGCTGACCACATTTAATCCTCCCAAATTTCCCTCCTTTATAGCCCAGTATTTTTAGGAATAATGTGACAGGTTCACATATTTCCTGGATAATAACAGAGAGGTTACAGTCATTTTTTTCCTCCTCTACTGAAGATATGTAAAGGAATTGATAAACAGATTGCATTCTTTGGTGCACTTTAAGCAAAATGGTAAATTATAAAGAAAAGAAATACTTGGGATACACATCTGTTCTATATCATTAAATGGGTTATAATATTCAACTGGGAACATTTTTAATAACAATGTGATGAGACCAGATTGAGAACTGTGGAAGCCCCAGGGCAACAGCCTTGTGGAGGCCTACTTACATTAAAATACTGTTAATTACATATTGGTGTTATTATATAACATGTCAACCAGCTATGCATCTGGTTTCCATACAGATGATGAAAATTATTTGAAGAGAAATCATTTGAAAAGCATCAGTCTACCCACAACCCTTTTTGTGGGGCCACCTTTCGTGTAGGGTGAAGGCCCCTTTAATCTGGCAATGGCATTAATAAGTGCCCAACTCAATTATCAATGTTCATTTATTTTAATTATCTGGAAATAAATCCTACTTTGAAAATAAAAATTTAAGGCTAATGATTCCAACCAAAAAAGCCTCTTATTGTCAATTAATTTAGTTGAATTTGAAATATATTTTATGTCATACCTTTCCTCCTTCAATGACCTTTGGAGGCTTCAATCTTGTCAGCATTTTGTAGGTGTCAAGGTTACGGGCAAAACTCCTTCCTCGCATCTGGACAGCATCATCCCATCTGTGATCCTGATGTCAAGCAAAACAAGTTATATGAAGAAAACATTTTCACTCAAATGAAGAAATCAAGTTTACAAAACAATAGAACTATGTGGTTAATCAGTGCTTTTAACTTAAATTACAAATATTAAAAATGTACTGCCATCATTACTATTTGCATGTTGTAAGAGGCAACTAAAATGATAGGAGCAAGGGGCTAGTAACCCCTTCTCCTGTATATATTACTAAATGTAAAAGGAGAAGCTTTCGTTTTTCCTTTTGGGCCACCCCGCCTCGGTGGGATACGGCCGGTGTGTTGAAAGAAAGATTAATTTATGTAGAAACTTGGCATTACAGTCAGAAGCATGTCTGCAATAAATAATGCAATACACAAGGTCCCTCACTTACGACTAATGAGTCCCTGAAAAATCATTCATTAAATAACTGTACCTGCAAAGCCCGAGCAACAGCTTGAGTCTTGAGGACACAGCCCATCAGAGGCACACGCACTGCTTGGTTACCGTCAAGTGAGATGACGCATGGCTCCGTCTCTGGGGTAGCTTCCATGAGGGCAAGAACAGCCTCTGCACCCATACGGCAACCCTGCAAATGCACCAGTCAGTTTTAATTTGCACAGAAAACATGCAATCACAACTGCAAGAAGAATGATATGGCAAGATAAAAAAAATCTTCAAAATGAAGGATGCCAAGTTAATGATTGTAGTACTGTTTTTAAGTCACATGAATTCTCTAGGCAGGAATATTGCTGTTCACTCACTCTGCTACAGGTCCAGACTCCTGGAATTATATATACATCAAGAACTGCAAGAAACCAATATTTTATTCTTCAAATATTCTATGGAGAAGGAGCCAGGACAGAGAAATCATCCTAATCAATATCAACCACTGATATAGCCATGTTCCACATAGGTGGCATTAAAGAATTGAAAAACAATAAAGACTGACAGCACTAACATCCAATATCTTTAAAATCTTTTGAAAGTTTTGAGAAGCAAGACTGCTAGCCATAATGACTAATGACATTTGTACAACCCAGTGCAACATGGGCTAAGAGCAGGTTGCTCCTGCCTCTCCAGCTGCTGAATCATTATGACATGGTCTTGGATGAACTAGAAGACAAGTTAAATGCAAGTGTAGTGTACAAAGATTTTAAGTGGGCAGATGAATAGTTAACTTCCTAACAGAGAGAACCCATTGTATAATAGTGAATAGACTGGACTCATAGGCTGCCAAAGTGAAAAGCTGTTACCCAAGAACAGTCCTTACCCCTATTTTCTTTCACATTCTCATATCCTATATAGACGAAGGCAAATTATACTACAGTATTTTTCTTATCAGACAATATTAGAATTTGCATGAGAGTGGCATCCATTGAGGACATAGGAAACCTTCAAGCTGATCTGATAAAAACAAGTCTTTCAATGGGCCACTGAAAACATGCTGTTCAATGAGGACATTTCAATTACTCCACTATGGAAAAATTGAAGAGTATAAACAAACCTGAACAATTCATTAGACTGAAAAACTAAGGATTAAGGAGTGATAATATAAAAAGATCTCACTTTCAAGGATCATAAGTGTCATTATCACCACTGCAAGGAAAATGATAGGCTGGATAACAAGAACCTTCAAAACAAGGGAGGCTAAGCCAATGATGATACTCTTAGTCACTTGTTCTCTTTAGGCTGGAATATTGCTGTACAAAACAGCCCCTTTTAAGGCCAGCAAAACTGGTCTGAGACCAAGCCACACAGGTGTCAACTCCCAAAACCATCTCCAGGTAAACTCCAGGTACACTAACAGCATCACCAAGGCAGCTAAAAATGCAAATCAAGATAATGTACTGAAAACTTTCTCTGCCTACATCTATACATTATATCTTAAAGTAGGCCTTTAAAAACAATTACATGCATAGTAAAAAGTGCTAAAATATATACGCATGAAATAAGTTGGTTATCAATATCCATCATAACAGGTTTTATCGTAAAAAACACTTACCAAAAGTCGGTCAAATGCAGAGGGAGAGCCACCACGCTGAACGTGACCAAGAACAGTCACACGAGTATCAAAGCCGAGCTTGTCAACAATGACCTGAAATAAAATGAGCAATTCAAAAAATTCTGCATCAAACAAGTCAGGTGATATTTTTTCCTGACAAATATACCAACACCAAAGTGAATTTAGGTCACTGTATCTTTACTCACGAAGGTAATGGGTTCTCACTTTTTTAACCCCTTCAGCGGTGATAGGCACATCCTGCTGATCAATAGCTCCTTCAGCAACAATGATAATATTCAAACGTTGACCCATAGATCTTTCCTGGAAAGGAATAAATAAATAAACTTCATACTCACTGACAAAATATAAATTTATGTAACCTCCAGTTTCCAAAAATATCAATTTTGCAACTTTCTTTAATAATATTCCCATGATTCTTACTATTCTATAATTGTCCAGTGTATTAAAAAAAAGTCAAGCTTTATAAAATGCTTAAAAAAATATTCTGCCATGTAAAAAATGTTAGTAAAGAAAAAAGCAGTGAGAAATAGCCCTTCCATGAAATGAGAATAAATGTGATTTATTAATCAGGCAATAAAAAATCAAAAGCAGTAAAAAGCAATATCATGATCAGCATTACTTACAACTAGTACAAAAATCAGCTCTGCACAATGCAATCCCTTAAAGAGGAATGCATTCATATTTATTTTAAATTAAGAGTATAATCTGCTATGTGAAAATCCAGTAGGAGCAACCCATGAAAACTAATTTGCTAAAAACCTGTTCTTTTTTTTTTTTTTTTTTTTCAACAAGTCGGTCGTCTCCCACCTAGACCTAGAAATATACTAAACAAATATACATGAAACATCCATAAAACTAACAAAACTAATAACAAGAAACAAAATTATGACACTAAAGCCAAGAGAGAAAACAAAATTTGTCTGAACGAGAAAACTTGAGTATTTTTTAAATTTAAACTAGTTTGTGAAGATCACTTGATGTAGAATTTTACTCAAACATTTTGAATGCCCTGGAGCATTGCCTTGTAGAGCATCCATAACATTTGCTACAGGCTTTCCCATATTTATGTTATTATGTGAGGAAACAATTATTTGCCAAGGCACTGGGAGTAAATAAATTCCCCCAAACTTCATGCCCATTAGGTAAGTTGCTGTTAAAAAGACATACATCTTAGTGTTAGGATAGATATCCTTAAGTCTGTCTGGCTATATATTTTTTTTTTTACTTAGAAAAATACTCAAAACTGTTGTTCTAAATTTCTTGTTAATACGCTGGCTGTCTCCCAATGAAGCAGTGTCCCGAAGGAAAGGAACACTTTCACCATCATTCACACTATCATACAAGGTAGAAAAAAGGTAAATACTGAATTTTAGCATATACTGTATTTGCAATATGATGGTGGATCTTTTAAAAGCAATGTGTTAATTAATTAGAAAGATAATACTCAGAGGAGTGAGGATGCACACAAGAGAACACAAGTAGAGTAAGCTACCAAAATTTGCAGTTTAATAAACTACATCTTTTGGCTAAAAAATTATTTGAAGCAGTTTTTTGAGAAGCAAATCAGCAAAGAAGAAATTCAATACTTTATACTTAAATTATTTTTAATAACTTTAATATTAAATATATAGCACCTGTATTACATTCTACACAGTTTGAAGCTCAGAAACAGAAAGGCACATTTGCCCTGGTGATAAGAGGTTTTATATTTTTCAGGGAAAAGCATCTGACTGGGTTTTAGACAGATGACAACTTGCTTAATGATAAACTATCATTGTCATACTCATGCTAGGGATCAACTACTTAAAAAAAAAAGAATCATATTAAGAGGATAATAATACGGTTTAACTGCGAGCGTATGAAATTTGGCTCTTGGAAGTCAGTTATGCTGTGTTAGTTTTCTACAAGAGCAAGACACTGAAAAAGAGAACAGTTTCTTCTGAAAGCTTCAGCTCTTTGGGGAGAGCCAGTATCAATAGTTAATGCTCACTCAAATTGAGTGCTCTTCAAATTCTGGATACTCAACTGAAATAACTTCAGTATATTGCAGACTAAACTTTCACTCAAAAGAGTTTGAATGTTGGTACTGTACAGGTGTGTATACAAGTATAGTTACACAGTGACCTCCTACATTTCATTGAGCCAGGGAACAAAGAAACACGGAGGAGTCAGAAGTTGCCTGTTCTTTTTCCTCAAGTCACTGCCTGTAATGTGTGCAAGCTAATGACCTCACTGACCTAAAATATGCCTTCAACAGTGCATATTATGAACTTTACAATAAATACTATTAAAGTAAGTACTAGCCAAGAAAGTACCTCACTGTGTAAATCAGATTTTTCACACAGCATATAATACAACAGAAGGCTCCAGATTCACAAATGCCTGAGTTATGAATAACATAACTTACAAAGAAGACTGATAATGAGTACTTAAAGAAATAATTTACACATGCCTATCCATGGTTATAAGCAAGTGTGATAGAGCCATTTTTTTTTTTTTTCAACAAGTCGGCCGTCTCCCACCGAGGCAGGGTGACCCAAAAAAGAAAGAAAATCCCCAAAAAGAAAATACTTTCAACATCATTCAACACTTTCACCACACTCGCACATTATCACTGTTTTTGCAGAGGTGCTCAGAATACAACAGTTTAGAAGCACACACATATAAAGATACACAACATATCCCTCCAAACTGCCAATATCCCAAACCCCTCCTTTAAAGTGCAGGCATTGTACTTCCCATTTCCATCTTTGTGTTATTTTTCTTACAAGTAAATAGGTTTCAAGTTACAAACAACTTATTTGTAATATGGAAAAATTAGGAATAAAACTCACTTGTTATCCAAGAGATCCACTGTACTGTTCAAATTAGTACCCAATAGACATTTCACTTCTCTTCCAAGCAATATTTAACTAAGATGCTTGCACTGTCAATTAGCTATTTACCATAAAATGAGTGTGAGCAGGGTAATATTTAGTGAAGGGATTCAGGGAAACCGGTTATTTTCATATAGTCGGACTTGAGTCCTGGAAATGGGAAGTACAATGCCTGCACTTTAAAGGAGGGGTTTGGGATATTGGCAGTTTGGAGGGATATGTTGTGTATCTTTATATGTGTATGCTTCTAAACTGTTGTATTCTGAGCACCTCTGCAAAAACAGTGATAATGTGCGAGTGTGGTGAAAGTGTTGAATGATGATGAAAGTATTTTCTTTTTGGGGATTTTCTTTCTTTTTTGGGTCACCCTGCCTCGGTGGGGGATGGCTGACTTGTTGAAAAAAAAAAAATAATATTATTATAATAATATAGAAGTAATTTTTTAACACACCGGCTGTCTCCCAAAGAGGTAGGGTGACCCAATAAAGAAGAAAAACTTTCACTCTCTGTTGTGCCAGAGGTGTGCCAATAATAATGTGGAGTTACTAAAAGTATTAGTCAGAGAGCTGAAGAGGAGTTGTTGAGGTGGTTTGGTTATTTAGAGAATGGATCAAAGTAGAATGACTTGGAGAGCGTATAAATTTGTAGGGAAAGGAAGGTGGGGTAGGGGTCATCCTCAAAAAGGTTGAAGGGAGGGGTTAAAGGAGGTTTTGTGGGTGAGGGGCTTGGATTTCCAGCAAGCATGTGTGAGCGTGTTAGACAGGAGTAAATGGAGACGAAAGATTTTTGGGACCTGATGAGCTGTTGGAGTGTTAGCAGCCAAAACAGGGTGCCAGTGCCTATTCAGTTCAACCACAGAAGGGTGCCAGGGCCCCTTCAGTTCAACAGAAGGGATTCAGGGAAATCATTAGCTGGACTCAAGTCCTGGAGGTGGGAAGTACAATGCCTGCACTTTAAAGGAGGGGTTTAGAATATTGGCTGTTTGAAGTAACATCCAAACTATTGTATCTGAGTGCCTCTGCAGAGACAGTGATTGTGTGTGAATGATGGTGATTTTTTTTTTTTTTTTTTTGGGTCACCCTGCCTCAATGGGTGATGACTGATGTATTTGGAGGGATATGTTGTGTATCTTCATACGTATATGCTTCTGAGCTGTTGTATTCTGGGCACCTCTGCTAAAAACAGTGATTATGTGTGAGGTGAGGTGAAAGTGTTGAATGATGATGAAAATATTTTCTTTTTGGGATTTTCTTTCTTTTTAGGTCACCCCGCCTCGGTGGGAGACAGCCGACTTGTTAAAAAAAACAAAAACAAAAAAAATCCAATGTAATTTTGAATGCTTAGATATTGTCACTATGCAAACATCCCACAGGAAGAGTACACCTCTTCAACAAGGAATCAGCCTTACCTATAGTACAGAATTTTAAAAAATCAACACATGCCTTCTTTTTCAGTTCCAACAGTTGGCACATACCTCAATAGAATCCTTTTTTGTAAATATCTTTCAATTATCACTAACCATTAATTAATGTTCTGATGTAAGTGTTAGTCAACACACACATTAAACAAATTAAGGTGTTAGGTGTTACTCCACTTCACTATACTCTACCATCACTAACTACTACCGCCTCAATGGCAAATATATACTGTACTCTACCTGGCAGTAGACGAAGGTAGTAATGGCATTAATACACAATTCTGCAGACTTTAAGCAGTTATAGTATCATTTTGCAGGAAAAAAATTCTTTACACTTTTTCCCAGCAGTTTAAAGGTTAATCATTTACTTCTCATTTCACAATTATAATGCACCAAAAGTTTATAATTAAAAATTTAAAGATCTTAAATTATTAACATTACCGATTCTAACTTCTGGCACAGAAGATCAGGCCAGTCATGAACAGGTGGAGACTCAGGAATGAACATGTAGTCTGCTTCACAGGCAAGGCTAGCAGAAACACTCAGATAGCTAAAGAGTTAAGGTGAATGGTATTTCAGGGTAAATATTGTGTATGTTGCGCAGCCAATTCATTCATTAATTTAATTTGCAGTTAGCAGATTATTGATGCAATATTTTAGTTTTAAAAATATCAGATACAAAATTTTGAAAAGGAAAGATTGAAGTGTAGTGTGTTTTATGTTAGCAAGGGTGATATTAAGGAAGGAGTGGAGAAGAAAAAATTACACATGAACTAAGAACTAAAATAAATTAAAAATAAAAGTCTAAACAAAATTGGACCTACTCCTGAAAAAAAAAAAAAATCATATACTGAACAGCAGGGCCCCATCTTACGACGTTTATGTAATCCTGAAAATTTAGCATAAATCGATTGTTTGGTACATGGAACCTATTTTCCCAAAGAAACCCATCTCATAATTTGAGATTCATTCTGGAGCTGTAATATGTATTATATAACAAATTTCAGAGAATTTTTACCCAATTTTTTACATTCAGTATTATTCTTTTTTCTTTACAAATAGTAAATGCATTGTTTAATTAAATGAAGCTCATTCAGATATCAATATTCTACCACTATCAGTAAACCACCCTCATGGAAGAAGGGGATAATTATGGAAGCACCTCACCTATGGATTACAGGCCACATCCATGGATTGCAGAAACGTTAGTGCATGGCCAGATGTGGTTATGTAAGCATCTACCTTCTGTGGCCCGGTGGCCTGGTGGCTAAAGCTCCCGCTTCACACACGGAGGGCCCGGGTTCAATTCCCGGCGGGTGGAAACATTTCGACACGTTTCCTTACACCTGTTGTCCTGTTCACCTAGCAGTAAATAGGTACCTGGGTGTTAGTCGACTGGTGTGGGTCGCATCCTGGGGGACAAGATTGAGGACCCCAATGGAAATAAGTTAGACAGTCCTCGATGACGCACTGACTTTCTTGGGTTATCCTGGGTGGCTAACCCTCCGGGGTTAAAAATCCGAACGAAATCTTATCTTATCTTATCTTATTTATTTATTTATAGAGTCATATCACAGAATTTGGAATATAATGTAGATAGCATGTAA
The DNA here is from genome assembly GCF_026875155.1 of Cherax quadricarinatus. Taxonomy (NCBI): domain Eukaryota; kingdom Metazoa; phylum Arthropoda; class Malacostraca; order Decapoda; family Parastacidae; genus Cherax; species Cherax quadricarinatus. Next base: position 16,985,783 of record NC_069456.1, on the reverse strand, counting down.
TTATGCAACTTGGGAAAATGCAATGCTATGTAAAAATGCAATGCACATACAGAGCCCGAAGATCTGGAACTCTTTGCCTGAACCAGCAAGTCAATTTAGGACTATACTTAGAAATCATCTCATCTCTCAATAATAACCATACCCACACTATGCTAATCTCTAACTAAATTTGAAGCAACTCTTCCAAATATTTTATTATCAATTATCTATTAAACTATTATTACAAACCTAAAAATGCATGCTTGTATCATAAATTGTACTAACTCGTATTAATATTTGAGTAAATGTATTGAATATTTGAAGTATGTCTAGACTTAAGTATGTAGTTTTCAAGTATTACGTTAAGTCTGCCTGAAATGCCTCGGCATGAGAGTGGCTTTCTTTATAACAATCAAATTATGAAATGTAAACACACACTGTAACCTTTGCAAAGAAATAAACTTTCGTTTTTTATTTTAATTTTGGAAAGTGAAAAATATCAAATACTGTTTACATACAACACCCTCCACATAATGGAGGGTGTTGTATGTAAACAGTTTCTGACAGGTAGGAGCGGGTGGCAGGTAACAGCAATTGCAAAGGATAAAAAAATTATTTTCTCATGACTGGAACAATAATGGACAATTCTGTAACTAATGGGCTTTGTCTCTTGTTTCCAAATGAATGATCCAGCAGATTTTTGCTCTCTATTTATGGTTTATGACTTTTTTAATATAATATTCTGAAATGAAAGTTGCCATAATTTTATAAAAAATTAAAATAGCCACAAATAAAACTTTGTTTTCTACATTTTCAAGTAGAGGGCATTCTAGCAAATATTGTCAGCTGGAATGCATTTTGCAAAAACAGCTTAGAAAAAGTAATACTGATAATTTAGCCTTGGGGAAAATCTTAAGTATTAAATCTCTTGGTCTTGATCAATCTCCACCTTAATGTATTCATAAAGTATATACACACAAAGTATACATTCAGTACAAAGCTGAATATTTAAAATATTTTCTATTACGAAATTTCCATGATCATGACTATAGAACAGTGTTCATCAATAATTAACTGCTCCAAAGTGCCAGTTCCATTAAGTCTGAACATTGTAAGTTAGGGCTCTACTGTAAGTGATTGTCTTGTAATTTTTTAAATCATTTTATCAGCATGCATGTGCAAACTACCCATTTACCATTCATTTATCTATCTATGCACACTCTGCACTATAAAATAACCAGATGCATTTTCACTAGAAATCTAGCCCAAATAAAGATAAAGACCCATCAGAGGAAATGTTAAGCAGCAGCTAATACTGCACCAGGCAATGTAGCAGAGGACTAATATGAAGATGGTGGCCTGAAAATCAATAAAGCATGTAGATATAAAGGGAGCACAGAAATACAATAGATGAACTAGGTCTTGCCTGCTGCAGCTTTTTACATATCTTCTCACCCCAGTTCTCAGGAGGAGGGTTCTCAGGAATGAAAACAAAGTCTGCCTCAGAGCTTAAAGCTGCTACTAGAGCCAAATATCTGAAAAATTAATTAGAAAGAGTTACTCAATATCGTATTTAAGTCTTTCTTTACTACTAAGGTAGTGACACACCACAGAAAGAAACAATCATCACTCACTCAATGCTTGCCTTGCCAGAAGAGCACGGATAATTCAAATACTCCTCAAAACCTCGACTCCCCTTCCCTGTATTTCTTTAAACAAAATATTTTGTTTAGATTGCTTAGTTGCATAGCTTTTCAATACAAATTAAATGTAAGCTCATCTCGGTGTCTCTTGTAGCTAGGATTTCTCAGTAGTTAATATCCTTTTAAGAATTCCTATTCATTATTTCTCCCTCCTCTTGACAGGTGTGCTTTTTCACTAATGAATAGCTATGAGCCAAGAAATCTGGGCTACCCTCTCCTTCCTTGGTTCAAACCTGATTACCATCCTTTTCCCAAGTGCTTTAAGGCCATAATGGGTTTAGCACTGCTTATATGCAATAAAAGTTTAACAAGCCTTCCCCTCTTGTGTGTGGTGATCAAGCTGACAGACTAAGGTAAACTATTACCTTTTGATTACACTTTGATCAGAGAGTACAGTACAACTCAGTATTCATGAACTTTGTAATTTGTGAGATTTGATTATACAACTTTTTTCTGAAGAGCATTTCACAAATAGATTCAATATTTGCCTTTCAACTGTTTTTTTATTTTCACTCAGGAGACGACCCCTAAATTGAAAACTAATAATAGGATTTTGTTCAATATATACTCAGTGGTATTCCTCACACTATGAACTTTCTTAATATTCTTTTTTATGAATGCCAGTATTATTGAGAATAGAGTAATATTTTATTTAAATAAATATGGTCCTTGAGGCAGAAAATGAGTCCAAATTTAAAGATAATTTATTATACAGAAAGGATTTTATTTAATTCAAAAAATCAGATTCATGAGACCTCTAGGAACATAACCCTCACGAATCTGTGGGTTCAACTGTATTCCAATTTGGTTTTTATAATATCAGGCTCCAGTTAAGAGTTCTGGGTCAAAGCAGAATTCCGCACCATAAGATTATTATATTTGTGGGAAGTGCCAAACTCATAGTGATCATACAGCACCTGGAGGATGGGAAGTAATGGTTTGGTCCAAGAAAAGAGAGGGTAGCTGTAATTCCTAGGATCAAGAGCCCTTCACCAACATCAATGTACTACCTTGTAAATCTTGATGCAAGCTCCTAAAAAAAAAAATCAACAGTTACAGGTTTTCATTGAGTTTAGCTTCCAGAGTATAAGCTGATCTAATCAAGTGAGGGGAAATATACTTTTCTATTTCACTTCAACTCCAACACTACCTCCAAACCCACAAATAAGTTGGAAACCTGATGACAGTGCTTATCCAAGGCCACTCCTGAGAACATAGTCTACACCATCTTAAGGCACTCATTGAACAATCTTTAACTGAAGAATGATGATGTAAAGAGAGTAGTAAGGGAGAAAAAGTTAGCATATGAGAAGTTTTTACAAAGTAGAAGTGATGCAAGGAGGGAAGAGTATATGGAGAAAAAGAGAGAGGTTAAGAGAGTGGTGAAGCAATGTAAAAAGAGAGCAAATGAGAGAGTGGGTGAGATGTTATCAACAAATTTTGTTGAAAATAAGAAAAAGTTTTGGAGTGAGATTAACAAGTTAAGAAAGCCTAGAGAACAAATTGATTTGTCAGTTAAAAATAGGAGAGGAGAGTTATTAAATGGAGAGTTAGAGGTATTGGGAAGATGGAAGGAATATTTTGAGGAATTGTTAAATGTTGATGAAGATAGGGAAGCTGTGATTTCGTGTATAGGGCAAGGAGGAATAACATCTTGTAGGAGTGAGGAAGAGCAGTTGTGAGTGTGGGGGAAGTTCGTGAGGCAGTAGTAAAATGAAAGGGGGTAAGGCAGCCGGGATTGATGGGATAAAGATAGAAATGTTAAAAGCAGGTGGGGATATAGTTTTGGAGTGGTTGGTGCAATTATTTAATAAATGTATGAAAGAGGGGTAAGGTACCTAGGGATTGGCAGAGAGCATGCATAGTTCCTTTGTATAAAGGCAAGGGGATAAAAGAGAGTGCAAAAATTATAGGGGGATAAGTCTGTTGAGTGTACCTGGTAAAGTGTATGGTAGAGTTATAATTGAAAGAATTAAGAGTAAGACGGAGAATAGGATAGCAGATGACAAGGAGGCTTTAGGAAAGGTAGGGGTGTGTGGACCAGGTGTTTACAGTGAAACATATAAGTGAACAGTATTTAGATAAGGCTAAAGAGGTCTTTGTGGCATTTATGGATTTGGAAAAGGCGATATGACAGGGTGGATAGGGGGGCAATGTGGCAGATGTTGCAAGTGTATGGTGTAGGAGGTAGGTTACTGAAAGCAGTGAAGAGTTTTTACGAGGATAGTGAGGCTCAAGTTAGAGTATGTAGGAAAGAGGGAAATTTTTTCCCAGTAAAAGTAGGCCTTAGACAAGGATGTGTGATGTCACCGTGGTTTTTAATATATTTATAGATGGGGGTTGTAAGAGAAGTAAATGCGAGGGTCTTGGCAAGAGGCGTGGATTAAAAGAAAGAATCACACACAAAGTGGGAGTTGTCACAGCTGCTCTTTGCTGATGACACTGTGCCTTGGGAGATTCTGAAGAGAATTGCAAGATTAGGTGGATGATTTGGTAGGGTGTGCATAAAGAAGAAAATTAAAGGTGAATACAGAAAGAGTAAGGTTATGAGGATTAACAAAAAGATTAGGTGATAAGATTGAATATCAATTGGAGGAGAGAGTATGGAGAGGTGAACGTATTCAGATATTGGGAGTGGACGTGTCGGCGGATGGGTCTATGAAAGATGAGGTTAATCATAGAATTGATGAGGGAAAAAGAGTGAGTGGTGCACTTTAGGAGTCTGTGGAGACAAAGAACTTTCCTTGGAGGCAAAGAGGGAATGTATGAGAGTATAGTTTTACCAACGCTCTTATATGGGTGTGAAGCTGGGTGATGAATGTTGCAAGCGAGGAGAAGGCTTGGAGGCAGTGGAGATGTCATGTCTGAGGGCAATGTGTGGTGTGAATATTGCAGAGAATTAGAGTTTGGAAAGTTAGGAAGGAGGTGCGGGATTACCAAAACTGTTGTCCAGAGGGCTGAGGAGGGTTGTTGAGGTGGTTCTGGTACATGTAGAGAGAATGGAGCGAAATCAGAATGACTCAAGAGTAGTATCATCTGTAGGGAAGGAAGGCGGGGTAGGGTCGGCCTAGGAAAGGGTTGGAGGGAGGGGGTAAAGGAGGTTTTGTGGCGAGGGGCTTGGACTTCCAGCAGCATGCGTGAGCGTGTTGATAGGAGTGAATGGAGACAATGGTTTGTAATACTTGACGTGCTGTTGGAGTGTGAGCAAAGTAACATTTATGAAGGGATTCAGGAAACCGGCAAGGCCGGACTGAGTTCTGGAGATGGGAAGTACAGTGCCTGCACTCTGAAGAGGGGTGTTTAAATGTTGAGAGGTTATTAATACTGTTAGTTGTAAAGCACCCTTCTGCAAGAACAGTTGATGGGAGTGAATGATGGTGAAAGTTTTTCTTTTTGGGCTTTTTGGCCACCCTGCCTTGGTGGAGATCGGCCGTTTTGATAAAAATAAAAAAAATTTTAAACATAGACAGTAGAGCCCTGTTTTATGGTTTTTTGCTTTACAGTTTTCCCGTAAAAAGGGACTTTTAAAATTAGCCCAAAACTCTCATACGCCCCCCCCACCCGACTTTCAATAGGGTCACCCGCCCCACCTGGTTTGTTTAACTCTCCGGAGCTCCATAAGCACTAGTCTCTCCATTTTCTGTAAACCCCAAAAATTTAAAGTTTTTTTTAAAAGTTTTTTCATTTTTTTTATATACTTACTCTGATAATTTACTTAGATACCTGTACTAAATAAACTTAACACACTGTGCTGGCATGCAGGACACATTAAAAAAAAAAGTGTGTTTAGTCTCGAATCCCATTTTATAATGATAATAATACAGGGATCCCCGCAAAGATTTTAAAACCATTCCTGAGAGCTCTTTGTTATCAAATTATCGTTATGCGAAAATTTTCCCCCATAAGAAATAATGGAAATCAAATTAATCCGGCAAGACACCCCAAAGTAAAAAAAAAAAAATTTTACCACATGAAATTTTTAATTTTTAATACACAAAAACAAAAAAGGCATGCAAAATTACATGACACAACCTTTATTAAGATCTGGTATGATTAAAGGGATGGGAGGAGGAGAGAGTTTAGTGTTTAAAGGGGAACCCCCTTTTCCTTTAAACTTGAGGTTCAAGTCCTTTTCTGGGGTTACCCCCCTTCTTCTTTTAACCCCACTAGAAACCAGCTTCAGAGTCACTGGTTTCTCCCGCAAAACAATCTGTCCATAGTGGCCTGTACCTCTCGTTCCTTTAGATTTTCCCTAAAGTTTTTCAAAACATTATCATGTAATAGACCACCCGGGCTTGAAATAGCTGTTGAGGGGATTTCACCCAAAAAGGGTTTTGCATTTTCAGCCACTTTTGCACAATTTCCTTAATCTTTGTAGTAGGAAACTTCATAAATTTCTTCTCCCCCCTTAAACCCAGTTTCCTCAGGTGGGGCCTCTTGCGGGTTTCAGCAGCTATCGTGGTTAGTTTTCATTGTCCTCCCCCCCAACCCTTTTCCACATCATCCCCATAACCCCCAAACCCCAAGGACTTTCCCAAAATGCCACAATGGATCCCCAACTGGGATACTCCCCCCAGGGTTAGCTTGAAACCCTTCAAAAACCCTTTGGGCTCACATTCTGGCCACAGTTTTTTTCCAAGCAGAGTTCAAGGTCCTCTTAGTCACTCCCCCCCAAACCTTACCCATAAGGGTTTTCACAATTGAGGATATTAAAGTGCCCTCCCAAAACTCCTTGGTCTTGAGTTTCTGGTCACTACAAAGCACCTTTCAAACAGAGCTTTTGTGTACAGTTTTTTTTAAGTTTGCAAAACCCGCTGGTCCATGGGCTGCAGGAGAGGGGTGGTATTAGGAGGCAAAAAAATTCACCTTAAAGAAGCTCATGTCCCCATAAAGTCGCTCTGCCACGTTGTAGGATGACCAGGGGCATTGTCTAAACCCGGAGGGATTAAGGGCTAATTTTTTTTTTCATTAGGGAATCTTTCCATTTGGGGGAAATGCATGGTGTAACCAGTCATAGAAAAGTCCCCAGTGACCCATCCTTTACTGTTTGCCCTCCACAGCACACACAAAAAAGCCTTTAGGATATTCTTTTTGCCTGAAAGCTCTGGAGTTTCTGAGTGAACACTAATAAAGGCTTTACTTTGCAATCACCACTAGCATTTGGGAAAACATCAAAAGAGTAAACCCGTCTATCATAGGCTTATGTCCTGGGGGTGCCTTTTCCCCCTGGAAAAGTAGGGGCCTGCTTTGGGATTTTTTTCCAAACAGGCCCGTTTCATCACAATTAAACACTTGTTCAGGTTTCAGTCCTTCACTGTCTATGTACTCCTTGAAACCCGCACATATTTTTAGCTGCTTTGTGGTCCAACTGGAGCCTCACCATGCCTTATCACATTATCTTAAATCTCTCAAACCAACCTTTTCTGGGCCCTTAAATTTACTCACATCATCAATTGCAGGCATTTTTTTAATTAAAACCTGATGCAACTTCCTAGCCTTTTCACTTATATCACTTGAGAGATGCTATCTCCTGCTATCTGTTTTTCATTTTCCATACCAATAAGAGTCTCTCAACATCCCTCATTGCGATCTCGTTTTAAAAAAACAGTTGAACCTTTGGCAAGAACAGCTTCCTTGATTGCCATTTTGTTCCCCCAATATAGCGATGGTTATGGGGTTTATTATACAAACCCGGCCACTCGGAACACGCACTCCTACTTTTCAACTTACAATGACTCTTCTCTCTCTATAGTAATTCTCCCCTTATTTCTGTAGGGTTGGCACTAGAAACTTTCTTGGGGCCCATGGTCACTTATTTTGCAGATAAAATCACCAAAAACACTGTAATAATACGAAATGTTCCGATTGTATGCTTGGATGTTACCGCGGAGGCTGGCTGGTAAACAATGCCACCGGCAGAACATGTGAGGCTGGCTCAGGCCGCACATTAGACGCATCTCGGACGAACAGCGTTGAGCGGGTTTTTTAGCGGTATGCGAGGCAAAATCTTAGCGATAAAATGTATCAGTATGCGGATTTAACGTTATGTAAGGCCAATGGTATGCGGGGGTCCACTGTATTCAATAATAATCACCGAGTCTCATTAAATGTTGTATTTTACATAATATACATATTTTCATTAATCCATTTATGAAATTTTTTCCAAATTATATAATAAACATGATACATAATACATAAAGATGATAAATACACCCCACAGTAGAATAAATAAACACAAATATGAGATGTGGTAGCCAGATGACTTGTATGAGTGATGCCATATTAGTAATGATAATAATAACACTCAATAATAATCACCGAGTCTCTTTAAATGTTGTATATTACGTTAATATACGCATTTTCATTAATCCAGCTATGATACTTTTTCAAAATTACATAATAAACACGATACGTAACATATAAAGATAAATACACCTCACAGTAGAATAAATAAAACAATTATGAGATGTGGTAGCCAGACAACTTCTACAAGTGATGGCAACAATAACATTTTCTCTAGTCCAACCTAAGAGAAAATGTGTTACCGGGCGTAATTGTAGAAAATTATTCCTTTCGTATGCCTTCACTCAGAGCGTCATTTCTTCTAAAAATGGTGTTACATGAGAATGGGAGTGTTCCTCTTCATTTATTCTACCATATCAACAGAGACAACTTGTACACACTAACTTGTACACAAACCAGATGTGTTCGCCTGGTTTGTTTACAAAACTCACGTATGCCTGGTTTGTTTACATAACTCATGAGTGTCCTCTCTCATGTACTCATTCTCTCTCTCTCTCTCTCTCTCTCATTTATTCGTTTTATCTCGTTTACGCACCTCTGACCCTACATTAAGACTGCAAATATTTTAAGGTAAGTAATGAGTGAACTGTATATGCATTTTATTGCTCTTCCATGCTTAAATGTCATAGAATATTATGTGTGGGTGGGTTGGCTTGGTATGGTAGCCTGGCTGGCTACCATACATACCACACTTGATTTCTTACAATAAATACTACTCATCTCACCCTAGATTAAGACTACAAATATTTCAAGGTAAGTAATGAGTACTATATGTGTATTTTACTTTTTTATTATTTTTTTTTAATGCCTAGTTATATTGCTAACTTAATGCGTGTTAGTGTAAACCTGTTATCTAGTAATATTTATATGCATTTACAAGTGAAAAAAAAAAGGGTGTTCCACTTTACAGTGATTTCCGCTTTACGGCGATAGCCTGGACCCTAACCTGCCATATAAGGGGGGGCCCTACTGTACTGTACTATACCTTAAAAGTCACTTAACCATACTGCTCATAAGAGCATTAAGTAATCTTCTCAACATATTTTATATATACACATCATAAAATATCACAGTCATAGGTATCACTTACCCACAGTGTCTACCCATGACTTCCAGGATGAAGCATCGTTGATGAGAGTATGCAGTTGAAGCAATGGCATCCACTGCCTCAATTATCCTATGAAGGGCAGAGTCAGTGCCAATGGTCATGTCAGTTCCACAGAAGTCATTATCAATGGACCCAACCATGCCGACAATATTAAGGTGAGAATACGTTTTCTGCTCTTCTTCTGTAATTTCTCCTGCAGAGATTTAAAAGTGTTGGGATGACTTAACAAATCTAAAATTTCAAGACCTTTATTTTACAAAGTAGAAGTGATGCAAGGAGGGAAGAGTATATGGAGAAAAAGAGAGAGGTTAAGAGAGTGGTGAAGCAATGTAAAAAGAGAGCAAATGAGAGAGTGGGTGAGATGTTATCAACAAATTTTGTTGAAAATAAGAAAAAGTTTTGGAGTGAGATTAACAAGTTAAGGAAGCCTAGAGAACAAATGGATTTGTCAGTTAAAAATAGGAGAGGAGAGTTATTAAATGGAGAGTTAAGAGGTATTGGGAAGATGGAGGGAATATTTTGAAGAATTGTTAAATGTTGATGAAGATAGGGAAGCTGTGATTTCGTGTATAGGGCAAGGAGGAATAACATCTTGTAGGAGTGAGGAAGAGCCAGTTGTGAGTGTGGGGGAAGTTCGTAAGGCAGTAGGTAAAATGAAAGGGGGTAAGGCAGCTGGGATTGATAAATGTATGGAAGAGGGTAAGGTACCTAGGGATTGGCAGAGAGCATGCATAGTTCCTTTGTATAAAGGCAAAGGGGATAAAAGAGAGTGCAAAAATTATAGGGGGATAAGTCTGCGGGAGTATACCTGGTAAAGTGTATGGTAGAGTTATTATTGAAAGAATTAAGAGTAAGACGGAGAATAGGATAGCAGATGAACAAGGAGGCTTTAGGAAAGATAGGGGGTGTGTGGACCAGGTGTTTACAGTGAAACATATAAGTGAACAGTCTTTAGATAAGGCTAAAGAGGTCTTTGTGGCATTTATGGATTGGAAACGCATATGACAGGGTGGGATAGGGGGGCAATGTGGGGCAGATGTATGCAAGTGTATGGTGTAGGAGTAGGTTACTGAACGCAGTGAGAGTTTTTACGAGGTAGTGAGGGCTTCAAGTTAGATTATGTAGGAAAGGGGAAAATTACTTCCAGTAAAGTAGCGCCGTAGACAAGGGGGAAATTTGGGGGTTGGTTTCATGTCACCGTGGTTGTTTTACATATTTATAGATGGGGTTGTAAGAGAAGTAAATGCGAGGGTCTTGGCAGAGTTGTGGTGTCAAAAGTAAAGATCACACATAAAGTGGGAGTTGTCAAGTTGCACTTTGCTGATGGACACTTTGCTCTTTGGAGATTCTGAAGAGAAGTTGCAGAGATTGGTGGATGAATTTGGTAGGTAGGCAAAAGAAGAAAATTTAAAACTGAATAAGGAAAGAGTTAAGGTTATGAGGATAACAAAAAAGATTTAGGTGATGAATGATTGGATATCAGACTGGAGGAGCGGGTATGGAGGAGGTGACTGAATTCAGTATTGGAGAGGACGTGTCAGCGGGATGGGTTTATGAAAGATGAGGTAAATCATAGAATTGATGAGGGGAAAAAGGGGTGATGGTGCACTTCGGAGTCTGAGGAGGACAAAGGAACTTTTGTTCGTGGAGGCAATGAGGGGAATGTATGAGAGTTACTTTTACCAACACTCTTCTATGGGTGTGAAGCATGGGTGCTGACTGTGTGCCAGCGAGGAGAAGGCTGGGGAGGCAGTGGAGATGTCATGTCTGAGGGCAACTGTGGGATGTGAATATATGCAGAGAATTGTAGTTTGGGACGTTCGGAGGCTGTGCGGGCATTACCAAAATGTAGTCAGGCGGGCTGAGGAAGGGTTGTGAGGTGGTTTGGACATGTAGAGAGAATGGAGGCGAAACAGAATGACTTCAAGTGTGTCTCAGTCTGTAGTGGAAGGAAGGCGGGGGTGGGTAGGGTCGGCCAAGGAAAGTGGAGGGAGGGGGTAGGAGGTTTTGTGTGCGAGGGTTTGACTTCAAGCAGGTATGTTGAGCGTGTTTGTAGGAGTGTAATGGAGAAAACCAAAAAAAAAAAGGGTTTTTAATACTGACGTTTGCTGTTGGAGTGTGAGCAAAGTAACATTTATGAAGGGGTACAGGGAAAACTGGCAGGCCGGACTTGAGTCCTGGAGATGGGAAGTACAGTGCCTGCACTCTGAAGGAGGGGTGTTAATGTTGCAGTTTAAAAACTGTAGTGTAAAGCACCCTTCTGGCAAGACAGTGATGGAGTGAATGATGGTGAAAGTTTTTCTTTTTTGGGCCACCCTGCCTTGGTGGGAATCGGCCAGTGTGATAATAAAAAAAAATAAAAAAAAAAATAATTTTTGGGTGTCTGGAACGGATTAATTGGATTTACATTATTTCTTATGGGAAATATTAACAAAAAATACATATTATAGAGAATAACTATAGTTTTACATACAGACGAAAACCAAGGTTCCACTGTACAGTAGTACCCGTAGTTTCGGCCATAATTTGTTCCAGAAGGTTGTTTGAGTGCCGTTACCGAATGAATTTGTTCCCATAAGGAATAATGTAAATTAGATTAGTCTGTTTCAGACCCCAAAAATACACTTACAAAAACACTTACAATAATATACTTACATAATTGTTCGAGTTGGGAGCTGTAAGAAACTCGGGGTACCACTGTATTACCAAACTGCTAAACCCTTTAAAATTCATATAATCTTTACCTTGATATTAATTTAATCTGAATGACTGTGTTAGAATTACTTGATATTAATATTTTGGGAACACCTAATGTTGAACTTTCTGCTATATATGCTTCCAAACTTTTATTTACAACCCTGAGACACACATTAGACCCTGGGGCACCACTATATATGATCCACTCTGCTATCAACTAAAAAACAGGCAAAAAATAATTTCACCTTTAAGTGCCTTGTATTCTGCTGCTGACGAGTAAATATTACAGATCAAAATATATTATTAGCTTCCTATATTTCGTTCTTTGGCTGCTTTAACCATTTGGGGGTCTGTCCTGTAATTCCACGGCTTTGAAGCCTGGGTTCGAGCTGTAGCTCCACACCATGAGCTCAGCTCACTCAGATAAGCTGTGAGCGGTAAATTTGGGCCTAGATATGAGAGAATGGATCTATGTGGTAAGTGTACACCATATAAAACAAATCCTGCATCACACAGTGCATAATGAGAAAAAAAAACTGAAATCTTGTTTTTGGATTAAAACAGCGACTTTGCAGTGTATTTTTGTATGTTTTTTTAAGGTTGTAATCACAGTCTCTTGGTCTCATTTGATATAATGGAAGATATATTACAGAAATAGAGATAATTTTGATTGGATTTAGTACTGAAAATAGCTTGAAATTGAGCTCAAAGTAGCAGAAATTTTAGATTTTTGCCAACGTTCAAGAGTAAACAAATGACGTTAAATGTCCAATACACGTCAACTGGTGGGTCTAATGTATGTTCACAAATGTGTTGATATTTATACAATTATTACAATATTGCATAATAGTAAATCTATTTTTTGGTGTGAATAAAAATTCTTTTTGTGAATAAAACATCAAAATGTAAAGCCTAGAAACATAACTAATAAACAGAGGAAATGTTATTTTAGTGTCAGAAATGCCTGCATGGTTTATTCTGGACCCTATTTTGAAACTGGAATATTTTGAACTTTGTGTGAAACTGGCCAAATTACCAACCTCTGATCACTTTATTAGGAAGTTAAAATAATTGACTGGGCAGCTTCTTGTGCTCAATTGATAAAATAGAAGGGATACTAGTGAAATAAGTAAGAATTTGGTTGACTGGAATAATGTAATTGGCATAACATAGGAGTCGAAGTGGGCAAAATCGCTGTTGCATAAATATAGCTGATGCAGTAAAATTTGCGATAGCGTAATTTCGTCAATTTTCCATCAAATTTCATACTTCTTGTTTTATTACCTTCAGAAAAAAATTCTCGACCATTTCATAAGAAAAAATAATTTTTTTGTTTTTGAAAAATTTTGGACCCTGTGGACAAGGTGTAGAACTACAGCTTGGACCCTCAAAGGGTTAAGCCCTCTTGTCTTCTCTTTTATGCCAGATTACTGTAGCCAAGTTTTGGTAACATAATATTACAAAGCAATCAGCTCTGTTACCAATAGTAAAATATAGGTGCATGTATATACAACAGACTTCAAAATTATGTGTATGTCATCATGTAGTTGCTATTTTCCTGGTATGTAACTTAACCCTTAACCCTTTGAGGGTTTTGGTCGTACTAGTACGTCTTACGCGTAGGGGTTTTTGACGTACTAGTACGCATAAATTCTAGCGGCCTCAAATCTAGTGGGAGAAAGCTGGTAGGCCTTCATATGAAAGAATGGGTCTATGTGGTCAGTGTGCACAGTCTAAAAAAAATCCTGCAGCACACAGTGCATAATGAGAAAAAAAAAACTTTGACCATTTTTTTGGAATAAATCAGCGACTTTGCAGTGTATTTTCGTATGGTATTTATTGTTGTATTCTAGTTTTCTTGGTCTCATTTTATAGAATGGAAGACTATTTACAGAAATTGAGATGATTTTGACTGGTTTTACAATGAAAGGTGCCTTGAAATTGAGCTCAAAGTAGCAGAAATGTTTGATTTTTACCAAACTTCAAAAGTAAACAAATCGTGCCAAGCGTGCAATACACGTCAACTGGTGAGGTCTAATATTCTTTCACAAGTGCACCAATAATATTTATACCATTTTTTACACTAATGCAGTAGTCTGCATAACAGTAAATCTTATATTTTTTGTGAGAATAAAAATTCAAAGTGGAAAGCAAAAGAATATAAGAGGGGCCTTGAGACGTGACTAATGACTAGAGGAAATGTCATTTTAGTGCCAGGAATGTCTTTCTTGTTTATTCTGGACCCTATTCGGAAATTGGCATCTTTTGAAATTTGTGTGAAATTGGCAAAATTGCTAAATTCTGACCACTGTACTGGATAGTTGAATTTCATAAATGGGTGGTTTCTTGCACCCGTTCGATAGAAAAAAATGGAGTTCTAGCGAAATATTCATGTTTTTTGTCAACTAGTACAGTGAAATTGGCCGAAAATGGGGCTCAAAGTGGGCAAAATCGCCGATGCGTAAACATCGCTGAGACCGCTAACTTTGCGAGAGCATAATTCCGTAAGTTTTCTATCAAATTTCAAACTTTTGGTGTCTTTATGATCGGGAAAAGATTCTCTATCTTTTCATAAGAGAAAATAATTTTTTTTTTTTTTAAATTTGGCCGACTCTGAGAACGAGTTTCGGAGAGGGCCTGTCGACCCTCAAAGGGTTAAACTGTCCAAGTAGATCTGTTTTTTTTACATATTTTCAAATATAACAAAAAAAAAAAAAAATAGATCAAAGTTTTTTTTACACTTTTTCAAAGGTAAATAAAGAAAAGATCTATTTTTTTTACGTACTTTCAAATACTGAAAAAACGTAGATCTACGTTTGGACAGTTTAAGGGTTAATGACTCACAAGCAAAGGACCCAGGTTCAATCCTGGACACACTGGGGATGCTTCCTTGCACTATGTGCCCTTCTTCACCTAGCATTAAATAGGTACCCAGGAGGGCCCTATTAAGGAGAAGACTGACAAAAAATTTTTAAGTACAATTTTTCAAAAGTAAAATATTAATGACTTACGACATCATAATAACATGATTACTAACAAATTATGGAATGGGTGAGGCTTGAACCCATGGTATGCAAGTCCTAAAACTCACAGGCCAGCGCATTAACCACTGGGCCAGCTGGCTATAACAAAATTCATCCAGCTAGGTTAGCAAGGGCCCCACTGTGACCACACTGGTGTGGGATTCGTCTGTAAAAACCTGCATTTGTGGTTATAATGGTAGCCCATGCTAACCTCCCCATGTTGTACAGAAATATACCTAGTTGGATGAATCTTATTAGAGCCAGCTGGCCAAGTGGTTAACGCACTGGCCTGTGAGCTTTAGGACTCTCTTGCCATGGGTTCAAGCCCCACCCGTTCCCTAAATTGCAAAATGTAAGTATTTTATTAGAATAAAAATTTAGAATTTGCACAAATTTTTATTACTATGAATTCTAGTGTCCTCGGTAGGATACGGCCAGTTTGTTGAAAGAAAGAAAGAAGAATACAAGTATGTAGTGTAAGCTCATAAGCCCATAACAGCCTCAGCTTCAGGCCCTGCAGGTCTTTAATCCAGTCCTGGTATTTGTATGTTAGCACACTGTTGTGAGGAGCTGGAAATATACAGTGGACCCCCGGTTTACGATATTATTTCATTCCAGAAGTATGTTCAGGTGCCAGTACTGACCGAATTTGTTCCCATAAGGAATATTGTGAATTAGGTTAGTCCATTTCAGACCCCCAAACATACACATACAAACGCACTTGCATAAATACACTTACATAATTGGTCACATTGGGAGCTGATCGTAAACTGGGGGTCCACTGTACTTTAGTCAGAATAGCTACTTATTATATACAATACCTTGTGGATAATTCCTGATACAGATGACCAGTTAGCTTCAACAATATTGTCACCACCATCGACCATGCCCTGATAACCCTCTTTGATGAAAAATACATTAGCTCCTACATACAATCCCATACGCACAACTGCGCGGACAGCGCCATTCATGCCCTGTAACAGAAACAAAGTTCATAGTTATAACCACCAGCTTTATTTATCTACCAAAGAAACTGGTTTAAGAAAAAAGAAAGTGTATATAGGATAGGCACAGACTAGAGAGAGTAAACAGCATCAGAATAAAAATGGAGGAATAAAAGTTTAGAAAAGGCAAATGTGACAAAGGCCACCTTGGGATAGCCAAACGAAGAAATGAAAAAGGTTACACAGCCTAGTATCTGATGTGAAGGCAGCTTTAGGAGTGTAAGTGAATGGCTGAAAGGAAAGAGCTTCTAATCACTGTAGGAAATATCCTAACCCACAAACTCTAAAACAGATTCAAGAGCTGAAAATTATTTATGAGTTGAAAATGAGTAGAAGTAAATGCCATGATAAGGAATGGGTGAGAAACTTGTAGTGTTATGATGCAGGTATGGGTGAGAAATTTGGAGAGTGAATTGTGGAAGTAAAATAACAACAAACCACCTGTTTATATTTGTGAAAAATAATAAAATACATACATATAAAGAATAAATATTGATAAAAACCATTGAGTCAGGCAAGGAAATGCAAAAAATAATAAAAATTACCAATGTACCATACATCTGTTTTATTCCATACCAGCCCATCTCTCACTAAGGTAGGGTGACGAAAAAGCATGGAAAACAACAGGTAAAGAATTTTGACTTTATGGTGTGAACAATTTAAATCTACTCTGTTGCAACAAGTAGAATAAGTATGAATATTGATGGATCATGATTAAACCAAAGGGGCAGGCCAAGATGATATATTGTGTAGAATTTAAAAGTTGAGTGCTCAAAAACATAGTTACCCACTCTGCCTATCTGCCAAATTTTGATGAATGGGGGCAAGCAGACATGTGAATGGAAAAAAAAAAAAGCAAATACTATACTGATATATGAAAATTATAGTGAAGTATATCCCTAATTACAACTCATTCTATCTACTAAGTACAGTAGGCAAAATATGAGATTCTGAAAAGATGAACTTTATAGAGGAAGAGAAACTTTAACTAACAAACAATTTGACTTTATACATACAAGACAAACAATATACAACCTTAATTATGTTCTGCTCACACAGGAACATTTTCTAATTTATAACTTAATAAGGCTCCTGCCTGAGTGAAACATAGTTAACTTATGAAGATTCCACATTGTTCTGTGTCTTGTATGTCCATTGTGAGAGTAATGGTACTTTGTACCTTTTACTCTCACCAATTTGACTATGTCAATGGGCGCATTTGTATCTAACTTCCTTTGTTATTATAGCCATAAATATTTACATGGAGGAACAACATGAAAGGGGAGATTTCAAATAACTGTATTTTTAATGAAGATTTAGTAGGAGTTCCTCATAAACTATTTCTAAATAACAAGCAACATGAATGCAGATTCAAAGGGTGAAATAAAGAAGAGCGTGAAACAAACAAAAAAAATGCAGCGATGAGTAAAAATAAATCCCCATAGATGAGAGTTACTCACAGGGTACCAAAGAATCAGTGCTTTCTCTAAGTAATATACAGTAAAGGAATTTTCCAAAAGAATAAAAAAATACATGTAACAGAAGGTCAATTAGTGTGTGCCTTATGGTGTATAATGTAATTTAGCACCATGAAATTTGAAAAACATATGGGAAAAATAAGGTTATGTTCCATACATCTCCAGAAAATAGCCATTTTCTTTTCTTTCTTTCAACACACCGGCCGTATCCCACCGAGGCGGGGTGCCCAAAAGGAAAAATGAAAGTTTCTCCTTTTACAATTAGTAATATATACAGGAGAAGGGGTTACTAGCCTCTTGCTCCTGGCATTTTAGTCGCCTCTTACAACATGCATGGCTTACGGAGGAAGAATTCTGTTCCACTTCCCCATGGAGGTAAGAGGAAATAAACAAGAACAAGAACTAGAAAGAAAATAGAAGAAAACCCAGAGGGGTGTGTGTATATATATGCTTGTACATGTATGTGTAGTGTGACCTAAGTGCAAGTAGAAGTAGCAAGACATACCTGAAATCTTGCATGTTTATGAGACAGACAAAAGGCACCAGCAATCCTACCATCATGTAAAACAATTACAGGCTTTCGTTTCACACTCACTTGGCAGGACGGTAGTACCCCCCTGGGTATTACACATCCCTGTCTAAGACCCACATTTACCGGGAAGTAGTCTCCCTCTCTTCTACACACCCTAACCTGAGCATCACTATCCTCATAAAAACTCTTTACAGCATTTAGTAACCTACTGTTTTATTCCATTTAGTACTTGCAACATCTGCCACATTACTTCCCTATCCACTCCATCATATGCCTTTTCTAAATCAATAAATGAAATATAAACTTCCCTACCTTTATCTAAATACTGTTCACATATATGAAGAGAAGTGGTGAGAGAGTGCAAAAGGAGAGCAGATGATAGAGTGGGAGAGGCACTGTCAAGAAATTTTTAGGAAAATAAGAAAAAATTTTCCTAGGTAGTAGGTTGGTAGACAGCAACCGCCCAGGGAGGTACTACCGTCCTGCCAAGTGAGTGTAAAATGAAAGCCTGTAATTGTTTTACATGATGGTAGGATTGCTGGTCCTAGGTAGTAGATTGGTAGACAGCAACCGCCCAGGGAGGTACTACCGTCCTGCCAAGTGAGTGTAAAATGAAAGCCTGTTATTGTTTTACATGATGGTAGGATTGCTGGTGTCTTTTTATTGTCTCATACACATGCAAGATTTCAGGTACGTCTTGCTACTTCTACTTACACTTAGGTCACACTACACATACATGTACAAGCATATATATACACACCCCTCTGGGTTTTCTTCTATTTTCTTTCTAATTCTTGTTCTTGTTTATTTCTTCTTACCTCCACGGGGAAGTGGAACAGAATTCTTCCTCCGTAAGCCATGCGTGTTGAAAGAGGCGACTAAAATGCCAGGAGCAAGGGGCTAGTAACCCCTTCTCCTGTATATATTACTAAATGTAAAAGGAGAAACTTTCATTTTTTCTTTTGGGCCACCCCGCCTCGGTGGGATACGGCCGGTGTGTTGAAAGAAAGAAAGGATTGCTGGTGTCCTGTTTTCTGTCTCATGAACATGCAAGATTTCAGGTATGTCTTGCTACTTCTACTTACACTTAGGATACACACCCCTCTGGGTTTTCTTAAACAGTGGAACCTCAAAAATCAAACTGCTCCCAACACAGCCAATTATGTAAGTGTATTTTTGTAAGTGCTTTTAAAAGTGTATTTTTGAGGGTCTGAAATGGACTAATCTAATTTACATTATTCCTGATGGGAATAAATTCATTCGGTAAAGGCACTCGAACAGCCTTCTGGACCGAAGAAAGTTCAATATTTGAGGTTCCACTGTATTTTCTTTCTAGTTCTTATTCTTGTTTATTTCCTCTTATCTCCATGGGGAAGTGGAACAGAATTCTTCCTCCGTAAGCCATGCGTGTTGTAAGAGGCGACTAAAATGCCGGGAGCAAGGGGCTAGTAACCACTTCTCCTGTATATATTACTAATTGTAAAAGAAGAAACTTTCGTTTTTCCTTTTGGGCCACCCCGCCTCAGTGGGATACGGCCGGTGTGTTGAAAGAAAGAAGAAAAAATTTTGGAGTTAAACAAGTTAAGAAAGCCTAGAGAACAAATGGATTTGTCAGTTAAAAACAGAGTAGGGGAGTTAGTAGATGGGGAGATGGAGGTTTTGGGTAGATGATGAGAATATTTTGAGGAACTTTTAAATGTCGACAAAGAAAGGGAAGTGGTAATTTCATGCACTGAACAGGGAGGCATATTCTCCCTCTTCTACACACCCTAACCTGAGCCTCACTGTCCTCATAAAAACTCTCAACAGCATTTAGTAACTTACCACCTATTCCATATACTTGCAACATCTGCCACATTGCTCTTCTATCCACTCTATCATATGCCTTTTCTAAATCCATAAATGCAATAAAAACTTCCCTACCTTTATCTAAATACTGTTCACATATATGCTTCAATGTAAACACTTGATCTACACATCCCCTACCCACTCTGAAACCTCCCTGCTCATCCGCAATCCTACATTCTGTCTTACCTCTTAATTCTTTCAATAATATTTATTATTATTTTATTATTATCACACCGGCCGATTCCCACCAAGGCAGGGTGGCCCGAAAAAGAAAAACTTTCACCATCATTCACTCCATCACTGTCTTGCCAGAAGGGTGCTTTACACTACAGTTTTTAAACTGCAACATTAACACCCCTCCTTCAGAGTGCAGGCACTGTACTTCCCATCTCCAGGACTCAAGTCCGGCCTGCCGGTTTCCCTGAATCCCTTCATAAATGTTACTTTGCTCACACTCCAACAGCACGTCAAGTATTAAAAACCATTTGTCTCCATTCACTCCTATCAAACACGCTCACTCGCATGCCTGCTGGAAGTCCAAGCCCCTCGCACACAAAACCTCCTTTACCCCTCCCTCCAACCCTTCCTAGGCCGACCCCTACCCCGCCTTCCTTCCACTACAGACTGATACACTCTTGAAGTCATTCTGTTTCGCTCCATTCTCTCTACATGTCCGAACCACCTCAACAACCCTTCCTCAGCCCTCTGGACAACAGTTTTGGTAATCCCGCACCTCCTCCTAACTTTCCCAAACTACGAATTCTCTGCATTATATTCACACCACACATTGCCCTCAGACATGACATCTCCACTGCCTCCAGCCTTCTCCTCGCTGCAACATTCATCACCCACGCTTCACAAACCCCTATAAGAGCGTTGGTAAAACTATACTCTCATACATTCCCTCTTTGCCTCCAAGGACAAGTTCTTTGTCTCCACAGACTCCTAAGTGCACCACTCACTCTTTTTCCCTCATCAATTCTATGATTCACCTCATCTTTCATAGACCCATCCGCTGACACGTCCACTCCCAAATATCTGAATACGTTCACATCCTCCATACTCTCTCCCTCCAATCTGATATTCAATCTTTCATCACCTAATCTTTTTGTTATCCTCATAACCTTACTCTTTCCTGTATTCACCTTTAATTTTCTTCTTTTGCACACCCTACCAAATTCATCCACCAATCTCTGCAACTTCTCTTCAGAATCTCCAAGAGCACAGTGTCATCAGCAAGAGCAGCTGTGACAACTCCCACTTTGTGTGTGATTCTTTATCTTTTAACTCACGCCTCTTGCCAAGACCCTCGCATTTACTTCTCTTACAACCCATCTATAAATATATTAAACAACCACGGTGACATCACAAAATCCTTGTCTAAGGCCTACTTTTACTGGGAAAAAATTTCCCTCTTTCCCACATACTTAACTTGAGCCTCACTATTTCGTAAAACCTTCATGCTTTCAGTAACCTACCCCCTCCCAACACTTGAACTCTGCCAATTGCCCCCATCTACCCTTCTACGCCTTTTCCAAATCCATAAAATGCCACAAAACATCTTTACCCTTATCTAAAACTTTTTCATTTATGTTTTCATGTAAACACCTGGTCCAAACCCCCCCTACCTTTTCCCAAAGCCCCCCTTGTTCATCTGTTTATCCTATTCCCGTCTTACTCTTAATTTTTTTCAATTAAAAACTCTACCATAACTTTCCCAGGTACATCAACAGATACCCCTATAATTTTTTGCACTCCTTTTTTTCCTTTCCCTTTTTATAAAAAGGAACATGCATGCTCTCTGCCAACCCCTAGGCACCTTCCCCCCTTCCATCATTTATTAAAAAATTCACCAACCCACTCCAAAACTATATCCCCACCTGTTTTTAACTTTTCTTTTTTTCCCATCAACCCCGGGCTGCCTTACCCCCTTTCTTTTCCCTACTGCCTCACGAATTTCCCCCCACACCAAAACGGGTCTTCCCCCCTCCTAAAAAAATTTTTCCATTCCCTATCACAAATACTTTTTTTTTTTTTTTTTTTTTTTTTCCCTTTTTCCTAAAAATTTTCCTTCCATCTTCCCAATACCTCTAATCCCCTTTTAAAAAAACTCCCCCTCTCCATTTTTTAATGACAAATCCATTTGTTCTTAGGCTTTCTTAACTGTTAATTCACTAAAAAAACTTTTTCTTTTTTTCAAAAAAAATTTTTTGATCATCTCACCCACTCTTAATTTGTCTCTTTTTACATTCTTCACCCCCCCCTTTTTAAACTTCTCTTTTTTTCCCCATATCCCTTTTCCCTCCTTGCATTTTCTACTTTGTAAAAACTTCTAAAATTTGCTAATTTTTCCCCTTTTTAAACCTCTTTACATATCATTCCACCATCCCCTCCTCTTCCCTCCGCACCCACTTCCTGAAACCCCACAAACTTTGCTGAACACTCTAACACTACATTTTTAAACCTACCCCATACCTCTTCGACCCCCATTGCCTACTCTCATTACCCATCTTCCTCCAATAGCTGTTTATATCTTACCCAAAACTCCCTCCCTTTATTTAAAAACCTTCACCTCTCTCTTCCCCGATGTTTCTTTTCTCCTTGTATCCCCCAAACCTTTTCTCTAGTGTAGCTAAAACTAAAAGTGTCTGATTTCGTGGCCCCTCTATAAAATGTACATCCTGAAGTCTACTCAACATCTTTTATCTCCCATAAATAACCAACAAAACTGTCATTTCCCCCCTACATCAAAAGGGTTTATACTTATTTATCCTCTTTTTCTTAAAATATGTTTACCAAAAACAAAACCCCTTTTTTCAAAGTTAAATAAAAGGGCTCCCATTTCATTTCACCTGGCCCCCAAACTTACCACACACCCTCTCTAAAAGTTTTTCCTACTTTAGTTCAAGTCCCCTACCAAAATTTACCGATACTTTTCCTGGTATACTCAAACTTTTTTCCTCATTTTTTTTTAAAATCTCTTTTGTCCCTTTTCCCTTTAAAAAAGGGGACTATACTTCTCTCCCAATCCCCTAGGTATTTCCCCCTTTTCATACATTTTTTAAAAACAAAAGTACCAACCCCAACACTATATCCCCCCGCTTTTAAATTTCTGCATAAACCCTATTCCAGCTGCTTTACCCCCTTTCATTCTACAAATGCCTCACGAAACCCCCCCCCAAAACTTACATTCGCTCTTCTTCACTCCAAAAAGAGGGTATACCCCCCTGGCCTGATGAAATTACCGCCTCCTTTCTTCCTCAACATTTAAAAGTTCCTCAAAATATTCTCGCCATCTACCTAATACCTCCCTCTCCCCACTACTAACTCCCTACATCTGTTTTTAACTGACAAATCCATACTTTCCTAGGTTTTCTTAACTTGTTTAACTCACTCCAAAATTTTTTCTTATTTTTATTAAAATTTCTTGACAGTGCCTCTCCCACTCTATCATCTGCTTTCCTTTTGCACTCTCTCACCACTCTCTTTCACCTTTCTTTTACTCTCCATATACTCTGCTCTTCTTATAACACTTCTGCTTTTGTAAAAACCTCTCATAAGCTCCCTTTTTTTCTCTTTTATCACACCCTTTACTTCATCTTTTCCACCAATCCCCTCCTCTTTCCCTCCTGCCCCCACCCTCCTATAACCACAAATTTCTGTCCCACACCCTAATTTTACTGCATTTTAAAACTATTCCAACCCTCTTCAACCCCCCCCCCCCACTACTCATACTTGCACCAGCCCACCTTTCTGCCAATAGTTGCTTGTATTTCACCCGAACTTCCTCCTCCCTTAGTTTATACACTTTCACCCCCCTCTTACTTGTTTTTGTCATTTTCCTCTTATCCCATCTACCTCTTACTCTAACTGTAGCTACAACTAGATAAAGATCCGATATATCAGTTGCCCCTCTATAAACATGTACATCCTGGAGCCTACCCATCAACCTTTTATCCACCAATACATAATCTAACTACTTTCATTATGTGCTATATCATACCTTGTATATTTATTTATCCTCTTCTTCATAAAATATGTATTACATTACTAAACCTCTTTCTACACATAGCTCAATTAAAGGCTTCCCATTTTCATTTACCTCTGGCACCCCAAATTTACCTACTACTCCCTCCACAACATTTTTACCCACTTTAGCATTAAAATCCCCAACCACAAGTACTTAGTTCAAAACTCCCCATGCATTCACTCAATATTTCCCCAAAATCTCTCTCTCTCCTCTATACCTCTCTCTTCCCCAGGTGCATATACGCTTACTATAACCCACTTCTCACATCCAACTTTTATTTTACTCCACATAAACATAAACAGTGATTTAAGATGATAAATCAGCCTTCAATACAAAATAAAAGTGGGCAAGATATGATAACCACTTAAAAGTTTAAGAGAAACTATGAAAAAAAAGTGGCAATAGAGAAAACAAGAGGACATACTATACCTGTTATATACAACCTTAAATTATGCAGGAAGGGGGCTCAAGGAGGTAACATTGACTATCTGCTTACAAATAAAGTATCGAGTTGCTCTGAATTGGCTCCAGATGATATGCACAAGAGTGTTGGAAACTTGTAAAATTAATTTTTAATAAACTAAATAAAGAAAGAAAGACATGATGAGCACAGATTATTGCCATAAACATAGCTGGGTAACTACACTGAAATTTCATAATGCCATTAATTTAATACTAGAAATCAAAGAGTACTACAGGGACTGATCTAAGGCTAATCTACAGTGGAAAAAACACATACCATTTTTGCATTTATGTTTCCAAACAATACAAGTTAGAATAAACACACAGACCCTAATTCAATCACACACAAAAGTAAGGCCGGATTTAGGATGATGGAATTTGTAAGCTCATGAGTAGTGGAGGCCCTTTTTTATAATAAAGGTAAAAAAAAAAATTAAACTAAAGCCAATTATGGCATATGAGAGATTAACAACAAAAATGTAACCAACATAGAACAGTTATCAATCTGCTTCCACAGGCTCTCAGTAATCAAAATGTCTTACCATACCTATGACATAATTGGACATTTCTTGGTATTATGTGTTAGGCCTACATATAGCCATATACATGTATAAACCTATAAACTAAATCATATAAACCAAACAGTAATCATATCTACCATAAACATAATATCAATCAAACTGGAACATATTAATGGAGAAGCACTTGGTTACTTTCTGCATCTTCTTAGCAGAAAAGTCGCTAATGAGTTGGTCGAAATTAAGCTGAAGGAAAATACTGTACTCTTAACTTATTACTCTGCTGACAGATAGACGAACTGTTCTTGTGTCATAGTCTTGAAGTTTATTTTTAATATACAGTACTTAATTTTCTGGAATGATCACTCAACACTGCAACTAGCAACTATTACAAAAGATAAACAGTCCTATTTCCATATTTTGCAATAAACTTTTGGTGTTTTAGTCAATTATTAGCTTACTGAGGAGGTGTTCTCCATTTATGCCATCCATTCCTTCATCATTAAACATTGCTACAAGATCATTATTGTAATTCTCCACAAGCATTGTGGCTGCACACTGTATCTCTTCAGAGGTCAGTTTTTAATCAATGCAAAAAAGCTGAATTAGGAACACATTAGCGCATAAGCAGACTGTTATTTCAGAAGTAAAAATTGTCATTGATTGGTAACTACAGTTAAGCCTTCAATTTAACGAACTTCAGAAATATGGGTCAAAATCCATAGGGTTAATCAAGTTGGAAACACTGGACCAAGTCAGTTAATTACAGAACTGTCTATTATTGTTACCACCATGCCAAAACAATCTCATCTCTATCCACCACAATCGTCATTAACGGCCACCCTTTTGCCCCATTAATGAGTTATAATTTGAGTTTATTGTACAGAGCAAAATTCACTCTGGAGTGAATTTTGCTTCATACATTTGGCTGTAATCTAATGGATGTAGCTGGTTACTAGTTTTCATTTACACTTGTAAATCTGAGCACTGTAACGAATGCCAGATTGCTCAATTCTTCTCAGAGTTCATCAAAACAACCACACTTCGTCTCCACAAAATATTTCAACAAATTCACAGTAGCTACTGTAGTGTTTAGGTCCAGCTTTGTGCCTTGTAGTTTCTTAAAAGCTCTGTTCACCCAATCAAGAACAATGCCACAAAACTAAGTACAGTTCATGCACTCTTGCTTAGTGTATATGCAATATGCATCTGTTCATACGGGTGTTTTGGCCATCTGATCTGGGTAGCTGAAGTAAGGCATAGCTGAAAGGTGGTAAAAGAAAGACATACATTTAACATAAGGAGACCTTTATTGATATAACATTTTACCTACAAGAGGCTTTTTCAAGTATAAAATGTAAAGCATCTGATGAAGTCTCATGTAGGTTGAATGTTCTACTACACTAAAAAAGGTCTCCATTACTGTATGTGTCTTTTTTGCTGCCTTATTTGTATCATAGGTGATTCAAGAATTATATTGTGCTTAATGATAACCTTGTATGAGTGCTTTACAAGCAGCAGCCCAGGATGATCAATATTTAGTAGTAAAGCATTTATGCACACAGTTACACTAAGGGCTATTAGCCATTTTCAGAAACTCTGGTCAATGTTTCATGTCTGTGAGTGATTGCTGTAAAAACGACAAAGCTGTTCAAAAGGAAAAAAAAATTGGGCAACATTCAGCAGCAGTTTTCGAACATTAAACTGAATTAATTGACAAGGAAGATTGACTATACTTCCTGGCTTTCTGCTCACAGCTCTGTGATATAAACAAACTAAAATCATGCTGAATTCTCCTTTTCGTCATTATGACATGACAGGTGTTCCCAATGTACAGCACAACAAATACACAATGAACATTACATTTTCTAAAAAATCAAAAATTTTAAACTCAAATAACATAATTAAAGGTAATTAATTACCTTAGAAGTGAGAGCCCTGCCTCTACCGTACTGGACCTGTCAACGACTGAACGAGCTACACTGGCGCCTGACAGCCAGTTTTGCCAACTCGTTTTGTCTGAATTCCCATAGTTGCTGTTATGACCCAAAAAATATTAACAATAGTATTTAATAATTTAGCTCATTCAAAAAAAAAAAAATATTTAAATAATAATTTACTGTTTATTTTGCCTGTGAATATTATTAGTTGTTTGTTGCATTTAAACTCTAATAGATGTAGTTTGCTAGCTTCAATACAAAATTAGCATATAATAAAAATTTGTAAACCAGTCATCATTGCCCTGTTGTTTTTCTAAGTAATTAGCATTGATTTGTAGCGTTTACAACAATTTTTCTGACAGTTTTCAACGACTTTTCTTAGATGTCAACTTTGAGTTGCATCTCATGATTCTGAAAGTGTTGTAAGCAGTGATCCAATTGTAAAAAAAAAAAAAAAAAAAAAAAAAAAAAAAAAAAAAAAAAAAAAAAAAAAAAAAAAAAACTTTCACCAACATTTACACTATCACTGTCTTTGCAGAAGCATCCAGATATGACAGTTTAGATTTCACTCTCAACAGCAAATATCCCAAACCTCTCCTTTAAAATGCAGCCATTGTATTTCCCACCTCCATGAACACTGTACATTATGACAACACTAAATACTTATTTTATAATTATTAGCAGGACCACGAGCAAATGTCCACTCTGTCCATGACTAAATCCGGCCCTGCCTAAAGTTGAAATTAGCATGCAGAATCAAACTGAGTCATATCTCAATGTTAGTCAACACAGAATCTAATTCACTCATAACCATATATTAGAATGAACATACAGAATATCATCTAGTCATAACTGTAAGTATACTCCAGAATCTAATTTGTTCCTACCTAAAAAATATCAGCACAAAAAATGTCTATATCAAAATCTTTAAAGACCAAAAACATGTATCACACAATTTGGTTTCAAGATAATTTAACTGTCAGCTTAAACATACGTCTTTGTAATGAAAGCTAACCTGGGAGTCGCCTCCACTTGTTAGGACAGCAATGCCCTTGCCCTTATGCATGCCACGTTCAATAATGTGGCCTTCCTGGCCAGGGATGATTTGTGTATCTGGTCCTCCTTCGGTGGCCGCCATGTAGTCTAAAAATGCCTGCCAAGGATCTGCAGGAAACTCAGGTGGGGGTGGGATGACCTAAAAATTTGACAGAATGGATTATTCAATCATTTTTGAGCTAGGAAAATGTTTTATTGTACATAAATCTTCGTATTCTGAACTAGTATTATTTTTCAATTAAGAGCCTAAATTTTGTTTTTAAGTGCCCCAAAAAAAAAAAAAACCGTCTGTGAAAGTGTTTCCCGAGTCCAATTAAAATTTTTTTTAAAAATTGATTTTTTTTCCCCCAAACAAGGAAAAGGTTTTTGGGGGAAGAGGAGCGATTGGTGGAATGAGTGTAAAAGAGTAGTAAGGGAGAAAAAGTTGCATATGAGAAGTTTTTACAAAGTAAAGGATGCAAGGAGGAAGGTTTTTGGAGAAAAAGAGGAAGTTAAGAGAGGGGTGAAGCAAGTAAAAAGAGAGAAAAATGGAGGGGTGGGGGAGATGTTTCAAAAAATTTTGTTGAAAAAAGAAAAGTTTTGGAGTGAATTAAAAATTAAGAAACCCTGAGAAACAAATGGATTTGTCATTAAAAATAGAGGGGGAGAGTTTTTTAAAAAGAGAGTTAGAGGTATTGGGGGAAAAGGAAGGAATATTTTTTGGGGAAATTTTAAAAGTTGATGAAAATAGGGAAGGTATTTCGTGTAAGGGCAAGGAGGAAAAACATCTTGTAGGAGTGAGGAAGAGCCCCTTGGATGTGGGGGGGAAATTTGTGAGGCGTAGGGAAAAAAGAAAGGGGGGGAAGGCGCCGGGATTGATGGGGTAAAAATAGAAATGTTTTAAAAAAAGGTGGGGATATGTTTTGGAGTGGTTGGTGCAATTATTTAAAAAAAAGTAGGAAGAGGGTAAGGTACCTAGGGGTTGGGGAGAGCATGCAAGTTTCCCTTTTTTAAAGGCAAAGGGGATAAAAGAGGTGCAAAAATTATTGGGGGTAAGTCGTTGAGTGACCGGTAAGTGTTGGTGAGTTATAATTGAAAGAAAATTTAAAATTAAGCGGAGAAAAGGTAGCAGATGAACAAGGAGGCTTTAGGAAAAGGGAGGGGGTGTGTGGACAGGTTTTACGTGAAACATATAAATAAAAAGTATTTTTGATAAGGCAAAGGGTTTTGTGGGATTTATGGGTTTGGGAAAAAACGTATACAGGGTGGATGGGGGGCAAAGTGGCAATGTTCAAATGTTGGTGTAGGAGGGAGGGTTTTGAAAGAGTGAAGAGTTTTTTTTTCGAGGATAGTGAGGCTCAGTTGGGGTTGTAGGAAGGGGGAAAATTTTTTTCCCCAGTAAAGTAGGCCTTAGAAAAGGGATGGTGATGTCACCGTGGTTGTTTAATATATTTATAGATGGGGTTTGTAAGAGAAGTAAATGCGAGGGTCTTGGCAAGAGGCTTTGGAGTTAAAAATAAAAAAATCACACACAAAGTGGGAGTTGTCACAGCTGCTCTTTGCTGATGACACTGTGCTCTTGGGAGATTCTGAAGAGAAGTTTGCAGGATTGGTGGATGAATTTGGTAGGGTGTGCAAAAGGAAGAAAATTAAAGGTGAATACAGGGAAAGAGTAAGGTTATGAGGAAACAAAAAGAGTTTAGGTGATGAAAGATTGAATATCAGATTGGAGGGAGAGGAGTATGGAGGAGGTGAACGTATTCAGATATTTGGGAGTGGACGTGTCAGCGGATGGGTCTATGAAAGATGAGTGAATCATAGAATTGATGAGGGAAAAAAGAAGTGAGTGGTTGCACTTAGGAGTCTGTGGAGACAAAGAACTTTGCCCTTGGAGGCAAAAAAGGGGAATTTTATGGAGTATAGTTTTACCAACGCTCTTTTTAGGGTGTGAAGCGTGGGGTGATGAATGTTGCAGCGGGGAAAGAAGGCTGGAGGCAGTGGAGATGTCATGTCTGAGGGCAATGTGTGGTGGAATATAATGCAGAGAATTCGTAGTTTGGAAGTTAGGAGGAGGTGCGGGATTACCAAAACTGTTGTCCAGAGGGCTGAGGAAGGGTTGTTGAGGTGGTTCGGACATGTAGAGAAAAATGGAGCGAAAACCAGAAGACTCAAGAGGTATCAGTCTGTAGTGGAAGGAAGGGGGGGTAGGGGGGCGGGCCCAGGAAGGGTTGGGGAAGGGGGTAAAGGGAGGTTTTGTGTGCGAGGGGCTTGGACTTCCAGCAGGCATGCGTGAGCGTGTTTGATAGGAGTGAATGGAGACAAATGGTTTTTAATACTTGACGTGCTGTTGGAGTGTGAGCAAAGTAACATTTATGAAGGGATTCAGGGAAACCGGCAGGCCGGACTTGAGTCCTGGAGATGGGAAGTACAGTGCCTGCACTCTGAAGGAGGGGTGTTAATGTTGCAGTTTAAAAACTGTAGTGTAAAGCACCCTTCTGGCAAGACAGTGATGGAGTGAATGATGGTGAAAGTTTTTCTTTTTCGGGCCACCCTGCCTTGGTGGGAATCGGCCGGTGTGATAATAAATATAAAAAAAATAAGGCAAGTGTCCATTTCTATTATAGTACTGCACTATGCACAAGTATTAAAAAATTTTACAACATATTACAGGAATATCCTAAGGGACAATACAGATGAGCAATAACAGCATTTGAACATATAAAATAGAACTGTTTGTAGTATAACTGTTTACATTCTGGCAAGCACTGGCTGCCTCACTGAATCCAAAAGTGGTTGGAAAAATTTGAGAATCTATCTTAGGACCATGCTGCAAATGACCAAAGCATGCAGCTAGTGAATAATTTTCTTTGCTACAGTATACTATTGCAGAAAAACTATCATTCAGTACAGTATTTTATTACCATCAGTATTATACTACATATAATTATGGAATTTTCCAATGCACATCAATTGAAAGCCATAAAAATCAAATCTCTTGCTTATTTATTCAGATTGTTTATTTTATTTACAATCCCCACAGAAGAGAATACAATATTGCTAACCTCAACAGGAGGAAGATCAGGGACTTCTGAAGTTGACTGACCGATGAACTTGCCCTCAGCTGGAACAGGATGTGGTTCACGTGCTTCTGCTCCTTCACCTTCTGTTTCTGAAACAATTTATAAAAATTATTCAACAGAAAAAAAAAAAGGTAATGAATTAATAGCATTGTATGAACCGAGATCCCTGCATGCTTCTGGCTTGATGGATACTGTATGAGTGATACTAATGAGTTTTCTTCTTGGTGGGGAAATGGCCAATGTGGTAAAACAAATCAAATAAAAACACAGTAAGGCTTCAGATAAATACATGATCACAACCCTTAAACTGGTGCCTGCAGGAACTTTGCCACCCTCTATAGTCAGTTTTAGTGTATATCACAATGTGTGTTTCTTTATGACGTGTTTTGTAGATCTACATGGTGAACAGTTCTCCAAACAGCCACTGATAAATGAAGTAAGTAGTTTCTAGAGGAAGATATTTTGCTATGAAATATAGTGAAATTAAAAAAGAAAATATGCACAGTTTGAAGCACAAGCAATATGTCAGTTCATTATTGGTAAACTTAACAATAGCAGAAATACAATACTTTTCAGGAAAAAATCCTTAGCCAAATTTCATAAAAATGCATGTCTATAAAAGGTGAGATGGTGGATTGTATCACAGCTCATTTGGCACTTCATACTTTATCATATTGTACAGCTAATTAACTAGTTCGGCACTACAGACAACTATACTGTTATAGTACTTTCATATACCGTACTCCATTTAAAGAACCGAAGTGCAAAAGTCCAGAGTATTGAATAGAAGTTAAAATCCAATGCCAATTCAAATGGTTTTTAACAAATCAAAATACTGACCATGCCCTCAGTCACTTTGATAGTTGCATGGTTATTACAGATGAGTTTCTAGAGTCTTCAGTGGTTGAACCTCATCTCAGATATGGGAAGGTTGCTCTTATAATGGTTTCTTCAGGTGTTCAAATATAACTGCTCATGCACAGAGAAACACTCGTGCCATTTTTTTTTTTTAACATGCTGGCTGTCTCCTATCAAGGTAGGGTGACCTAAAGGAAAAGAAACACATTCACCATCATTCATTCAACTGATGTCTTGCCAGAAGTGTACTGACATCATCTTTCACATGACTCTTCAAACTACAACATCCTCTAAAGGAGAGGTGAGGATGTTGAAGTTTAGAGGATCAGCTGAATTGTGATGTCAGAACACCTCTGGTAAGAATTAATGATTGTGAAAATGTTTCGTCTTTTTTTCTGAGGGGGTCATCGTACCTTGCTGCAAGATTGCCAATGTGTTAAAAAAAAAAAAAAGGTGTGTGTGTTTGTGTGAGCAAGGTTGACTCACTCAAGGTGTTGTCGATCTAAAAACTGAAAACTTATCTGTACTAACCACAGAAGTTATCAAAGTGATTGAGAAAATGATCAATATCAGGACACATTATAAGCATGCTTTTCTAAAGCAATAAACCAGGAAAAACACTAGTTCAAAGGAGAACATTTAGCAAAACATTACTGTCCATTTTCTAAATCAACAAGACACACTTGATACAGAGATTAATGGGCTCACTACCTTTGACATGACTTATGTACAAAACCTTATGCATCAAGCAAGAGAAAGGAATACGTAAAAACATGATACCATGGGATTATAGCGGGATCAACATGCAGAACAATAATTCCACTCGTTATAAAGCATAGGACCAACAACCTGTTAAATCATTAGTTGCATGGAGTTGCCTAACACATGAACAGGCAAATAATAAAGTGTGAAAATGTTTGTGTAACTCCTTTCTAAATAAAATACATAGCACTAAAATGAATAATAATCACAGTGTATTTAAATGCCCTATTAAAGTAGTCACAGTTAACCAGTACACATGAGAACTTCTTGCATCCCACAGTGAACAAACTTATAGCCCACAGAAACATCCAATCTTGCCCGCACGACACCCGGCTAAAGTGAATAAAAAAATTGAGAAAATAAAATATACCAGTATCATACTTGATGCCTGGTTAAAGTGAAGTAATAGGCTAAGGCAAATTTTTAGTAAATAAAAAAAAATGACAATTTTACTAGTCAAAAATAAACAAAAATAACCTGTTAATTGTTGATTTAAATTCTGAAAAAAATGTCCTAAACACAGGGCCAAGAAAAAAAAAAAAAGTAATGCTTACAGTACAGTACAGTACAGTGGAACCCTGGATTTCGTCCAGTGCGGATATCATACAATTCGGATTTCGACCACTTTTTTGGGCAAAATTTTACCCCAGGTTTCGTACATCCGCTCAGAAATCATCCAAACCAGACGCGTCCGCCTGGGCCGTTCATACGCTAGTGATACTAATACATAATAATAATCACTCTTGGGCACATTAAATGTCTTATTTTAGGTTAACATAAACATTTTCATTAATCCATCTATGATATTTTCTTCAAATTTATACAAAAAACACGTTACATATGGAGGTGTGCTAGCCAGGCAGAGAGAAAACACTGCATTTTCTCTGGTCCAGCATCAGAGAAAACGTGTATGAATCTGAGTTGGCCCAGCCACTGCCCTTAATACATAACGCTTTTTTTTACAATTCTCGGAATGAATTATTCATTATTTCTCCCTTGGTTTATGATGGCATCTAAAGGTAGTGGTTAGAAACAATTAAACTAAGTGAACATGGTATGTCGATGGTAATAATATGGCTCTGGGTCGCATTAAATATCATGTAGCTAAGATGTGGAAGAGTTGGTGAAAAATATCACCCTAACAAAGCTGTTGCAAGCCATGTCTGCATGGTCCAGTGACTCAAGCTGGTCCTAGTGCCAATAAAAGACAAAGAAGAGAATTAACCCCAGATAGGGCTTTGATACCTAAAGTCCTTATGGAGGGGGATTACCCTTCCAAACTATAACCTCTCCTCCCTCTTCCCTCCTCGCTGTCTTCCATATGCCGATAAGTCTCTTCAATAAAGGTAAAAGTGATTTAAATGTTCATTTATCCATTAAAATTAGTCATTTATATTTATTTCTCACTGTTTTCTGTATGTAGAACTATAGTTATTCTCTATAAAATGTATTTTTTGTTAATATTTTTGGGTGTCTGGAATGGATTAATTAGATTTACATTATTTCTGATGGGAAATATTACTTCAGTTTTCGTCCATTTCGGATTTTGACCGACAATCTGGAATGGATTAAGGACAAAAACGGGGTTCCACTGTATATGTAAACACAGGTGTGATAAATACTGATCAAAAACAAAAACAAAAAAAAAACCACACAGACAATAAAATCATTCATTCTTCACTCTCAATAATCATTTTATTGATTTATCAAAAGTACTATTAAAAGAATCTGAAGAGTAATATTTACATATTACCTGGGCATATAACTCGATATAACAGTGATTCTAAATAAAAATGTTTACCCAGGTAAAATTAATGATCTTTTAAAAATAGGCACTGGAATTTTGAAAAAGCCACATAAAATCTATAGCAGGGATAGCAAGAGTGAATTAAAAAATATGACAACCAGCCCATTGTTACCTTTTATGTACAGTTCAATAAAATTCATTAACCAAATATTCAACCAATACACAAATCATTTGTCAATGGTTCTCAGATCATCGCACCCCCACTCACATCTTACCCACAGAATGGCCTCAGACCAAGTCTCATTAATTGGAAAAGAAAAATAATAGGAATGAAAACTATTAAGAAACGATCAGGAAAATAAAGCTACATTTATATTGAATGCAAGTAGAATTTAAGACCATAATCAGGACTTTTTGGCTATGCTGAATATAAGCTATTAAAGTGATTAATAAATTTAGAGAATGATTGTATGGAGTTTCTAACTACAGTATTGTATCAATTATATCAGCAACTTCAATATATTTTGACGTCACACCATTTACAAAAATCCCTGACGTTTATCAAGTTTTCTGTCGATACAGGTATATAAACATAACAACATTGCCATGTCCACCATTAATGAACCTGTTATGCTTTAGGATGCTAACACTGTTTAATAAAGTCTAAATCCAAAAAGTTGGGTGTGGTAAAGGGAAATGCATTTCCCTTAATCTCAAATTTATACGTCATTATTATCATTATTATTATAATCAATCAAGTGCTATACCCAAAAGTCATACAGTAAGAAATTTATGGAGAACTGCTTGAAACTAAATTGCTAAGCAGAATCCTCTCTATAATGCAAAGTGACATATGTATGACTCACAAAATCGTAATGACACGATTGCAAACAGGCCATACCACGGGTGGGGTTTGAACCCATGGTCAGAGTGTCTCAAAACTCCAAATTGTAGTGTTAACTAACGCGACGGTCTGGAGTTTTGAGACTCTCTGACCACGGGTTCAAACCCCACCTGTGGTATAGTTTGACAGATATGTAAATGTCCTATGCTTATGGTCCAAAATAAAAGATTTAAAAGCTGTATGTTTAGCTTCTTCTTAACCCTTTCAGGGTCCGTCCCGTAGATCTACGGCTTTACGGTGAGTGTCCAAACCGTAGATCTACGCCATGAGCTCAGCTCACTCTGATAAACTGTAAGTGGTACATTTGGGCCTAGATATGAGAGAATACATCTATGTTGTACGTGTGCACCACATAAAACAGATCCTGCAGCACACTGTGTATAATGAGAGAAAAAAACTGAAATCATGATTTTTCGATTAAAACAGCAACTTTGCAGTATTTTTTCGTATGTTTTTTATAGTTGTATTTGCGATTTCGTGGTCTCATTTGATAGAATGGAAGACATATTACAGAAATAGAGATGATTTTGATTGGTTTTAGCACTGGAAATGGCTTGAAACTGAGCTCAAAGTAGCGGAAATGTTAAATTTTTGCCGATATTCAAGAGTAAACAAACGACCTCACACATCTAATACACGTCAGCTGGTGGGTCTAATATACATTCACAAATATGGTGATGATATTTATACAATTATTACAGTATTGCATAACAGTAAATCTTCTATTTTTTGGTGTGAATAAAAATTCATTATGTGAATAAAAAATCAAAATGGAATTTATTTGTAAAGCCTCAAAACATAACTAATGAACAGAGGAAATGTTAGTTTAGTGCCAGGAATGCCTACATTGTTTATTCTGGACCCTATTTTGAAATTGGAATATTTTGAACTTTGTGTTAAATTGGCCAAATTAACAATTTCCGATCACTTTATTTTGTAGTTGAAACAGTTGACTTGGCGATTTCTTGTGCTCAATCGATAGAATAGAAGTAATACTAGTGAAATAGCTAAGAATTTGGTTGATTGGAATAATGTAATTGGCCTAAAATGGGAGTCAAAGTCGGCAAAATCGCCGATTCGTAAATATCGCTGACACATCAAAATTCGTGAGAGCATAATTTCGTCAATTTTCCACCAAATTTCGTACTTTTTGTTTTATTACCTTCACAAAAAGATTCTCTACGATTTCATAAGAAAAAATAACAAATTTTTTTTTTGAAAATTCTTGGACACTGGTGCTTGACTCCAGATTTGGGCCTTGGACCCTGAAAGGGTTAAATTCAAGAGTCTACATCCAGATACAATATTGCTGTTGAGGTTAAGCAAAATAACTCCATACAATGAATTCCAGAAAGCCAATATTCATCAAGAACTCTGTATACAAATCTGTTGCTCAGAGGTTATTGGCAAAATAACAAAAATACATGAATCTGCCATTACACTTAGGTATTCAAAAGTTTTACAATCCAAAAGGTAAGAAAAGTGAGCATTATCCTAACACTCCTCTGAGATCCTACACGTCTGTCATTTTTTCATAGATTCCCCAGCAACTTTGTAAAGCAGTGTCAACCATTTCTCCATTTTCTGGATTGGCTTTTTAATACTGTATTTTAATACTACTGATAAATGGATCTTTCAGTTCCTGGAAAGCCTAGCCATGATTTAGGGTAACACCATGCATTTATGAAAGCATATCATGCTAATGAAAGTCAATATTCTCTTGTTTTTAATTTGGATCTTTGAGAAAATGTAAGCCCAGGTTCAAGTGCATTGGATCCCTGTCAACTTACCCAAGTGTGAGGTGCTTCCAAGGTCCTTTCCACCACCTTGTGGCTTAGCTAATAGCAAAGAGGTGCAAATTGAACTTATTAAAATGGTAAAAAAAAAAAAAGCATTTTAAATTGATGCCATTAGTAAGCATTTAATTAGCTCAACTTATGTTGTTTTAATGCACAAATAAACCCACATGGAGGAAAAAATAGTTTCCATTTCGGCCTCACTCTAGCCTCCTTCAGCAAACTGTAAAACATACAAGGCAAGAAGCTTATATAGGTTACATTTCATACACTTTATATACCCTAGATATATCAAAGATATTTTTATTAAAATCACTGTTCACACAATTACCTATTTTATTCTGAGTAATGAAATACTATTTCGGTGCAAGTAGGGATTATGGTACATTTTCCACATTCCATAAATAAGACACTAGACATTTCCAGCATAAATAAAAATCATAACTTACAATTAGCTGGAAAGTTGCTTTAATTGTGAGAAGAACAAATTAAATATTTAGGCACAAGCTCCTCAAGTCAGCTATGACTGCATCACAACCCCATTTCAACATCTCACAAGGCCAATGGAAATCTGATACTGAAACATCATTGCCGTGAAGTCATTTGTTCCAGCATATTATTCTTCGGAATTTTTTAAATAGACGGTGTCATTGTTGGTCTGAATTGTTTTGCTAAATTACTTAATGTTACCTTTTTCAAAATTAATAAGGTTTATATCACAGCGTGCATGCATGCATGCATATGTATGTATGTATGTATGTATGTATATATGTATATATGTATATATATATATATATATATATATATATGTATATATGTATATATATATATATATATATTATATATATATATATATAATATATATATATATATATATATATATATATATATATATATATATATATATCAGTGGACCCCCGCATAACGATCACCTCCAAATGCGACCAATTATGTAAGTGTATTTATGTAAGTGCGTTTGTACGTGTATGTTTGGGGGTCTGAAATGGACTAATCTACTTCACAATATTCCTTAAGGGAACAAATTCGGTCAGTACTGGCACCTGAACATACTTCTGGAGTGAAAAAATATCGTTAACCGGGGGCCACTGTATATATACATGTATATATATATATATATATTTTTTTTTTTTCAAAAACAAGTCGGCCGTCTCCCACCAAGGCAGGGTGACCCAAAAAAGAAAGAAAATCCCCAAAAAGAAAATACTTTCATCATCATTCAACACTTTCACCACACTCGCACATTATCACTGTTTTTGCAGAGGTGCTCAGAATACAACATTCCAGAAGCATACACATATAAAGATACACAACATATCCCTCCAAACTGCCAATATCCCAAACCCCTCCTTTAAAGTGCAGGCATTGTACTTCCCATTTCCAGGACTCAAGTCCGACTATATGAAAATAACCGGTTTCCCTGAATCCCTTCACTAAATATTACCCTGCTCACACTCCAACAGATCGTCAGATCCCAAGTACCATTCGTCTCCATTCACTCCTATCTAACACGCTCACGCACGCTTGCTGGAAGTCCAAGCCCCTTGCCCACAAAATCTCCTTTACCCCCTCTCTCCAACCCTTTCAAGGATGACCCCTACCCCGCCTTCCTTCCCCTATAGATTTATATGCTTTCCATGTCATTCTACTTTGATCCATTCTCTCTAAATGACCAAACCACCTCAACAACCCCTCTTCTGCCCTCTGACTAATACTTTTCTTAACTCCACACCTTTTCCTAATTTCCACACTCCAAATTTTCTGCATAATATTTACACCACACATTGCCCTTAAACAGGACATCTCCACTGCCTCCAACCGTCTCCTCGCTGCTGCATTTACCACCCAAGCTTCACACCCATATAAGAGTGTTGGTACTACTATACTTTCATACATTCCCTTCTTTGCCTCCATAGATAACGTTTTTTGACTCCACATATACCTCAACGCACCACTCACCTTTTTTCCTCATCAATTCTATGATTAACCTCATCCTTCATAAATCCATCCGCCGACACGCCAACTCCCAAGTATCTGAAAACATTCACTTCTTCCATACTCCTCCTCCCCAATTTGATATCCAATTTTTCTTTATCTAAATCATTTGACACCCTCATCACCTTACTCTTTTCTATGTTCACTTTCAACTTTCTACCTTTACACACATTCCCAAATTCATCCACTAACCTTTACAATTTTTCTATAGAATCTCCCACAAGCACAGTATCATCAGCAAAAAGTAACTGTGTCAATTCCCATTCTGAATTTGATTCCCCAAAATTTAATCCCACCCCTCTCCCGAACACCCTTGCATTTACTTCCTTTACAACCCCATCTATAAATATATTAAACAACCATGGTGACATTACACATCCCTGTCTAAAACCTACTCTTACCAGGAAGTAGTCTCCCTCTCTTCTACACACCCTAACCTGAGCCTCATTATCCTCATAAAAACTCTTTACAGTATTTAATAACTTACCACCTATTCCATATACTTGCAACATCTGCCACATTGCTCCTCTATCCACTCTATCATATGCCTTTTCTAAATCCATAAATGCAATAAAAACTTCCCTACCTTTATCTAAATACTGTTCACATATATGCTTCACAAATGGTATGGGGAAGGTTTAAAAATGTAGTGTTAGAGTGTTCAGCAGAAGTTTGTGGTTACAAGAAAGTGGGTGCGGGAGGGAAGAGGAGCGATTGGTGGAATGATGATGTAAAGAGAGTAGTAAGGGAGAAAAAGTTAGCATATGAGAAGTTTTTACAAAGTAGAAGTGATGCAAGGAGGGAGGAGTATATGGAGAAAAAGAGAGAGGTTAAGAGAGTGGTGAAGCAATGTAAAAAGAGAGCAAATGAGAGAGTGGGTGAGATGTTATCAACAAATTTTGTTGAAAATAAGAAAAAGTTTTGGAGTGAGATTAACAAGTTAAGAAAGCCTAGAGAACAAATGGATTTGTCAGTTAAAAATAGGAGAGGAGAGTTATTAAATGGAGAGTTAGAGGTATTGGGAAGATGGAGGGAATATTTTGAGGAATTGTTAAATGTTGATGAAAATAGGGAAGCTGTGATTTCGTGTATAGGACAAGGAGGAATAACATCTTGTAGGAGTGAGGAAGAGCCAGTTGTGAGTGTGGGGGAAGTTAGTGAGGCAGTAGGTAAAATGAAAGGGGGTAAGGCAGCCGGGATTGATGGGATAAAGATAGAAATGTTAAAAGCAGGTGGGGATATAGTTTTGGAGTGGTTGGTATGCGGAATAAACGGTATGTGATGCCAACGGTATGCGGGGGTCCACTGTATGTATGTATGTATGTATTATATATATATATATATATATATATATATATATATATATATATAATATATATATATATATATATATATATATATATATATATCCCTGCCTTGGTGGGAGACTGCCGACTTGTTGAAAAAAAAAAAAATATATAATTTAATAATAAGACTTGGGTGATATGGCCTGCCTTGTACATAGTCGTCATCTCTCGTCTACTTTTACATCAAAGAGGGACCTGCCGTGAGGCCAAAATATACAACATTCCATTTTATTTTCCATCTCATTTTGGGTTCATTTGCACTAATGACCAGCATTTACTTCATTTTTATTCCACTTTTATGTTAATGTTTTATACATAATATGTACATAAATCACAAAGGATTTTTTTTATAAAGACTGATGAGTCAATGAGTCAATCATCACTCCATTTTAGAACAACAAGGTTTTGGTAGTATCAATGACTACATATGGAAGAAATTATACATATCCTACTACAGCAGTAATGTACTTTCTTGGACCATGCAGCTACAAGGTACTTCATGATGTGAAATGCATTTTGAAGTAATATCTATTATTATTATGCTAACTACAATGTGGAAAATTTGAAGTTAAACCTTAAACTGTCCAAATGTAGATCTACGTTTGCTCGCATAGCACTCGGAACATAGATCTTATACACAAATAACCCGCACATAAAAAAGAGAGAAGCTTACGATGACGTTTCGGTTCGACTTGGACCATTTACAAAGTCAGTGTGACTTTGTAAATGGTCCAAGTCGGACCAAAACGTCGTCGTAAGCTTCTCTCTTTTTTATGTGCGGGTTATTTGCGTATCGTTCCAGTCACGGTATTGTGCCTTTTTTTGTTATTTAACATAGATCTACTTTTTTTTTACATTCTTTCTTATGGAGAAAATCAAAGTCGGAGTGCTACGCGCGGAAGCGTAGATCTACGTTTTGACAGTTTAAGAGTTAAAGGTAACCCATTTATAAAAGAACAAATTAATCCTGATCAGGTAGATTACCATGAAGTTTAAGAAAAACACTAACACATCTGCATACAAATATGAACAGCTCACAAATCAGCAAATAGTTATATGAAACAAAGACAATAAACCCAAACATAGCAATTAGAAGAGACGTCGACTGAACAAGTCTTTATTAGAAATGGCATTTTGCTCAATGTGAGCACTATCTAGCTACTCGATTTAACTTCCAATGAGCAAAAGGTAATTAATACTGTATAGGCACACTTTGTCTAGGTGATTGATTTACTCTATAAGAGGACCTTGACTGAGTCACTAGCAGCTTCCCAAGAGGACATATGAAATTTTATGAAAGTATAGTACTAGGGAGTTAGTCCCACAATTTCAGCTAATAAATGAGAAGTTTTAACCAGAAACTTAGTTTTCCATAGGAAACCAAAGTATAATGGATTTCTCTCTCAATGCAACTCGGCATTTTGTAAAACTTTAGTTCCTAAGTGCTTTGTTAGCAACTGCAAATGTTTGTAACTCTGATATTTGTAAATCAAAGACCCTTCCCCTTCCCTATGTTTTGCAAATTACAACAGTAAACATAATAAACTGCAAAATTATTAGTTATAACTTAGAGAAAAATAAGATTTGTCCAACAATCTATGAATAGCCCAATACAGTGGGCCCCCAAGTTTTGTGAGCCTCGAGCTTCGTGAATTTCAACCTTCAGCAACTTTTTTCGTCAAAATAAAGCCTCACAGTTCATGATTTGCCTTGCGATTCGTCCGTCGTACAGAACACGTCCTTGCGGCCGGGAGCGGCCAGGTGTACACAAAGGCTCCCACACAACAATCAGAGTGTCAGTGTGGCATTGTTTCTGCGCGAGTGACCATCACTCCAGGCTTTCATATAACACATTTTGTAATAATCGATTGTTTTTGGTGCTTGAAACTGCTAAATAAGCCACCATGGGCCCAAAGAAAGCTTCTAGTGCCAGCCCTTTGGTAAAGAAGGTGAGAAACAATAGAATTCAAGAAAAAACTCATTGCAAAGTACCAAAGTGGAGGAGGCAGAGAGAGGGGAGGATATACCATCTTCAGTGATTCTATGATATGTATGATACTAAAGCAGCAGGAGTTAATAAAGGCTATAGCGCAAGCCAGTGATGAAGTGTAGTATTGTGTAGTAAAAAAGTTAAGCGATTAAGCAATAGAAAAAGGACGACATAAAACTGACTCTTCCATTGTTGTTTGAGGCATATAGGGTACTGGCAAACACACGCTGCCCTGCCTATCTTCCACCACCCTAAACCAATGCCAGCATCTCCAAGGTACAGTACATGTAAATATTTCTTATTTATAAACTGTAAATGTTTCCTTTTTATTCTCCATGGGGAAGTGGAACAGAATTCTTCCTCCATGAGCCATACGTGTCGTAAGAGGCGACTAAAATGCCGGGAGCAAGGGGCTAGTAACCCCTTCTCCTGTATATAGTACTAAATGTGAAAGGAGAAACTTTTATTTTTACTTTTGGGCCACCCTGCCTCTGTGGGATACAGCCAGTGTGTTGAAAGAAAGAAGAAAGATTTCCCTTTTATAAATTAAAGTGTAAATATTTTTTATTTATAAATTACATGCATTGTTTGTGTGAATTGTGTTGGTGGCTTCTGCTGCTGCCTACCACTAATATGTACAACTTCTCTCAGTGGCCCTTATAAACCTAACATCACCACCACTTACTCCTCACATATGTAATGACATATTTTATTTATTCTAGAGTATATATCATGTTTCTATGTTATTAATAATGTTTATTATGTAATATTAGATGAATTGTGATAGATAAATAAGCCATGGAATATAGTTCTTCTCTATAAAATTTATTTTTTTTGTTTATACTTTTGGATGTCTGACACAGATTAATTGGATTTACATTATTTCTTATGGGAAAAATGGTTTCAACATTTCTCACGAAATCGTAATGACACGACTGCAAACAAACCATACTATGGGTGGGGATAGAACCCGCGATCAGAGTCTCAAAACTCCAGATGAAACAGTGGCTAAGGCGACGGTCTGGAGTTTTGAGACTCTCTGATCGCAGGTTCTA
The DNA here is from genome assembly GCF_026875155.1 of Cherax quadricarinatus. Lineage (NCBI taxonomy): Eukaryota > Metazoa > Arthropoda > Malacostraca > Decapoda > Parastacidae > Cherax > Cherax quadricarinatus. The sequence continues at coordinate 16,942,572 of NC_069456.1, read as the reverse complement.
TCCCCGCCTGTGGTATGGTTTCAACATTTGCGAATTCCAACTTTCGGCAGACTCTCTGGAACGGATTAATCATGAAACTCAGGGGTCCACTGTAATTGCTTTGGTCCTTTACAAGCTCCTCATCCTTAAGCTGCATAATCACATGCATTATCTTCTGAGCTCATTCTTAAGCTGCATGATCACATGCATTATCTTCTGAGCTCTTCATCCTTAAGCTGCATGATCACATACATTATCTTCCAATAATTCAAGATCTTCTTAGTGCTAATACAGTATTTTTACTCCAGCAGGAGCACCAAAAACATTCACTGTATTTGAAATGTTTTAGCTTAGCTAACATAGAAGTGTAGCAACCATTATTTGCTTGTAGAAAAAATTGCCAACTAAAAGTTGTTCTATCAAACAAATACAAGCAAGCAAAGAAGAAAAATTAAAATATATTAAGAGAAAAGGACAAGACAAAATGGAAAACAGCTATCTGCTGTATTAGCCTATTCACAAGATGCAGGGATCACATTTTTCTTCAAGATGGAAAACCACTGATAATGTGAGCTTCCTCCCCCTCATTGTACTGCACAAATTGTAAAACTTCCATTATTTTAATGTGAAAGCATGAAAATGACCTATACACATAGAAATACTTAACATAAAAGCTTCGATTTTTAAATATACCAATGATTCTCAGCACATGAAGTACACAGCAACAGATATTAGTGATGCGATCATAAAAATATATTTTTATAGCATTTAATTAATTTCTAATAATATCATAATGATATTGTACTTCGTCAATTTCTTTTAACTTTAATGCATAAGCTAGCAATTTATTGCCAATGGGGTAGGGGTTAGGTAGCATCTGAGTGGCCCCAATACATTCATTATCACCATGTTTTAATTAGTTTTTGATTATATATATATGCTGGTAGAATTACCGACAATATGTAAAGTAAAAGGACACAAGTGCAACTAATGTGACATTTTACTGTGGCAACATTTCGCTCTCCAGGAGCTTTGTCAAGCCATTACGACTTGACGTATCTCCTGGAGAGCGAAACGTTGCCACAATAAAATGTCACATTAATTGGTTTTTGATTAGGTGCATTTCTTTGTAAATTTTTATATATTTTCCTAGAGTTATACCCTCAAAATTGGGTAACACCAGAACCCTTCTATGTATACTGAGAACATCATCGCCCCCAATTAGGGAGACATCTTATATAACAATCTAATGTAAAAATTATGCTATTTAATATGGCTGGACACCACCTGTAAGAAGCCATTGTCACGGAATTCTATAAACTGGCCAGAAAATTATTGCCTTCATTGTCGCATAAATATCCGTTGTGCAATCGCAAAAAAAAAAAAAAAAAAAAAAAAAAAAAAAAAAAAAAAAAAAAAAAAAAAAAAAAAAATGCAACTTGTATAATTACTACCAATTCAGAGTCATGTACTTATATTCTGTTATATCTATGTGACTCTGATGGGTTAGTCTTATACCTTTTAAAGAATATCATTTCACGTACACTTTTTAAATTACACCAAAGTGGTTGGGCCACTTACCTTTTATATCCTACCTCTCTCCCCCCTCCCACCCTTTTCCAAAATTTCTATCCTTACCCATCCTTCTTCCTTACCCATCTCACCAAAGCTCTGGTCTGGATACCAAAAATACCGAAATACCCTCAAACCTAATGGTTGATGGATAGGGAGGTTTTATTGGGGTAGCCTATTTTACCTACCAGTTGAGGATAGCATACATACAATTGAACATACACTGTCTGAAACTCAATATTTTATCACAAGCTATGCCCTTTATGTAGCGTATAATCACTTTCTCTTATTTCTACTACTATACATGAAAGTATCTGTATTTACAGTATTTTTTCATCCATCTGTAGATCTATTTGCTCAATTTATCCAAATCACATTATTTACAATCATATATAGTTACACCCCCTTCCCCAAATTTGCAGGGTTCCTAATTTGCAGGATTCCATTATGTAAAATCTTTACTGACGGGCAATCCTAGAATAGGCTCAATCATCCATGGATTTTTGCGGGGAATGAAAATCTGACGGAAATTAAATTTTATTTTGTCTTTTATCTATCATACAAATTATAATATTGTACATGTTCTTGTCAATTAATACTTTAGGAAATACGAACGGTAAAGCCAAAGCAAGGGATATTTTTGGTGTGTATTATTGTTGATGCAGTCATCATATCTGTGTATTGCAGCCTTCCAATGCTTACTGCTTAGCTGAACCCACAATGTTTTGGTACTCCCCAGTTGGAAACATATCTCCCCATGCCAGCAGGCATGATTATCTCTTTATATACGTATATCTGTGGATAACAGTAGTGTTCTAGCGTTGATCATGGCTCAAACGAAGCATGAGTGGCAAAGGTGGGTCTGCTCCTAAGAGAAAGAAAGAGGTGATGAAATTAGGAAGAAAAGTGAAGTTATTAGATATGAGGGCTAAGGGTGAGAGTGCAGCTGTGGTTGGTGTTAATGATGTAAGGAAAAATGAGAAAAAGATTTGAAATGTTTGACCATCAGTTCAACAGGTGCTAAAGTGTTATCTTTCATAAATAATACCTCAGAAATGGGCGATTCTGCAGATGAATCATCCAACTGACTGACCGTGAAGTTATCATCACTATCACCACTATCACTTAGCATTTTAAAAGAGCACTCAATCATCAGCAAAGGTAAGTTAATTGAACAGTATTATTAGTTATTTTAAATTCATTTAATATACAATACAAAAAATAGAAAACATAATGTTCATTTTTTGTATCATTCACAAATTTGAGATTTGCAGAACCTCTATTCTAGTAAAACCCACAAAATTGGGGGGAGGGGGGGAGGTTTATAGCTTTACATGGAAATTTTTATTCCTCTTGACAAGTCACTCATTATAATTACAAATTTTACTGGAAAAGTAGAGCCTCATGAGATCCCACTAGTAACATTTCCCCACAATGATATCTTTCCTTCTTTTCATGGTTTGCATTTTCCTTTGAAACAGAAAATCTTCTTAAGAGATTATCTTTCCATCTCTGTGTGAGGAAGTTAGAAAAAGTTATTACCAAAGTTCTTCTAGTACAGTTCCCTATCCACTGCCAACAAAGATTTACTCCTGGTGCCATCCAAGGAAGGAAAGATAGAACTAGGCCTACTTAACACACATCCAGACCACAATTCAGTAGGAAACAGAGCCTCAACTAACAGAAAAAGAAACCCCTTTCCTCAACCACCAGATGTACACAAAACCCCAAACAGGTAGTGAAGGCCTAACTCTTCATTATGGAGATCCATTATTACTATTACCTTCATTCATTAAACTCTGACTCTTGTACCACAACTGCTTCTCCTCCTACCCACTACAACTACTAGTAAACCATACCCCGCCCGGGATTGAACCCGCGGTCAGAGAGTCTCAAAACTCCAGCCCGTCGCGTTAGCCACTAGACCAGCTAGCCACAATAAGATTCGTCCAACTAGGTATATTTCTACACCATAGGAAGGTTAGCACAGGCACCACTGTGACCACATACGCAAGTTTTTACAGATGAATCTCCAGCTAGTGTGGCCGTGACGAACTCTAGCTCAAGTCCCTTCACTGCCGTCAACATGACTCACGAAATCGTAATGACACGATTGCAAACAAACCATACCCCGGCCGGGATTGAACCCACGGTCAGAGAGTCTCAAAACTCCAGCCCGTCGCTGGTCTAGTGGCTAACCCAACGGGCTGGAGTTTGTTTGCAATCCTGTCATTACGATTTCGTGAGTCATGTTGACGGCAGTGAAGGGGCTTGAGCTAGAGTTCATCACGGCCACGCTAGCTGGAGATTCGTCTGTAAAAACTTGCATTTGTGGTCACAGTGGTGCCTGTGCTAACCTTCCTATGGTGTAGAAATATACCTAGTTGGACGAATCTTATTGTGGCTAGTTGGTCTAGTGGCTAACGCGACGGGCTGGAGTTTTGAGACTCTCTGACCACGGGTTCAATCCCGGCTGGGGTATGGTTTGTTTGCAATCGTGTCATGACGATTTCGTGAGTCAACTACTAGTACTACTTCCACTACTATCTCTGCTTCCTTCTTTTTATTTTTTCTATCGCTCTTTCTCCCTTCCCTGCCCTCCTCACATACATGTATATACTGGCGAGTCCCCTACCTTCGAGTGTTAGTGTGTGACTAGTTTAAGTCCAAGTAGGACCAAAATGTCATCATAAGTTTCTTTCTCCTATGTGCATGTTGTGTATGAGATCTAGGGGTTAACTCACTTGTTGATGAGACTGGGTTACCTAGTTTTCCATATTCAAGGCAATTTGTTTGACTATGATGCATTTCCAATCTTGAATGAACTTACCTCACAGAACACCACTTTTTATGTACGTATTTTGCATAAACTGATATTTCTTTCCTTCTTCATATTCAAGTTTTTTAAGAATAAATTTTTACACTCCAGTTGTACTCGAATACTCGTTGTTCATTTCCTTACAATACTTTGTACCTCCTCATTCAGAGTTCTTTATATACCAGTATATACAGTATCTACTTTTATTTGTTAACAGAATTACTATCTAATTTAATTTTTCTTACTATTTGTCTTACCTTGATCCTCACGGACAGCTCTCAGAAACTCTTCAAGGTCTTTTGATTTATCAGAGTCTGCTGCTGCTGTCTTCACCTCCTCCTCAAGCCTCTCAAGTTGATCTGGGGGCAGGTGTGCAAACCGTCCTAAAAAAAAAAAAAAAAAAAAAAAATTGGTTTGACTCTATAGATTCTAAAAATAAACTTTTAAGGAAATGCTACATGCTAAACTCCCTAATATGAATACAGTAGCCTTGTTCTTACAAGGTGAAAGTTACAAAATAGTGACTCTTACTCCCTTATTAAAGAAAGGGCAACAGATTAATAAAACCCAGGTAAACTAAACTGCAGTTGTGAATAGCTTTTGTTATGAATCTTTCCAACAAAGTATTCAATGAAAGCATATATGTACATATATATATGGTGGAATGATGAAGTAAAGGGTGTGATAAAAGAGAAAAAGTTAGCTAATTAGGACATAATTAGAAAACAGAAGAACTATATACCAAAGATGAGGTAATCAGTCCCTCAGCCTTGGAGGTGGTGTTTACAGCACCACCTCCAAGGCTGAGAGACTAATTACCTCATCTTTGGTATATAGTTCTTCTGTTTTCTAATTATGTCCTAGAATCTGTATTGATAAAGCCACTGGATGGCGAAAACATCTATAATAAAGATAACCAGATGTTGCACAAGTGTTTTAACTTTGCATCTTGTCGGTATTGTATACCTGTCTTGCACAACTGACTTGACTACATTATTGACCACTTCCTACCAAAAAAAAACCACAGAACAATTAATATTCTTTTTGAACCTTACTTTCTATATACCAATACAGTGATACCTTTACTTATGAGTTTAATTCATTCCATTACCATAATTCAATTTGCTCGTATATAAACCATACCACAGGCGGGATTTGAACCCGTGGTCAGAGAGTTTCAAAACTCCAGACCGTCGCGTTAGCCACTGGAGACTCTCTGACCGCAGGTTCAAATCCCGTCCGTGGTATGGTTTGTTTGCAATCGTGTCATTATGATTTCGTGAGTCATGCTCGTATATCAAATAAATTTTCCTTGCTGAAATTAATTGAAATGCCATTGATCCATTCCAGCCCCCAAAAAAACACCCAAATTTTTTTCTTACAGGTTTTTAAATACGAAAAATGTATTTATAAATAAGAAATATTGTGTAAAAACATAATAAAACATAATAAAAGAGACTAAAGAAATAAACTGGTTTTATAAAGTGTATTTACCTTGGAGATCAGACGACCTGGGCTAACAGAAGATGCTGGCGGAGGTGGAGGGTGGAAAAGATGGGCAGAGGAGAATGGAGGAGTTCATTTTGTTTTGTGCTTTTTCAGTCGCTTTCGTTCGTCATAAACTACTGGTTAATCGAGACATTTACGCTGATTTGCGTAATTATTGCAAAATTATTTTAACGCCATTGGCTGGCATTATAGCCTTTATCGACTCCTCCTGCTTTAGTATGGTACATATCGTAGAAGTACTACATGCATACTTTGCTCGTATTTTTCTATGATTTCATGCTTTAATTCAATGGCCATCATCCTCCTCTTCTTCTCAGCACTGTCCTTTGACCTTACTTTCTTAAGACCCATGGTTAGAAAAAAGAAATATGGCAAAATAACTGCACAAAAAGCACAAAACGCAAGCACAACACAAGAGAGATGCTTCCATGGCGAGGTAATCATGTGCACTGAAGAGTGAGATGCGGGATGCTGGGTGGATGTCGTGGCATTCTCTGCGCCAACTAATGGTGGTTATCTGAAGCTCACTTGTTACTCAGATTTTGGCTCACAACTCAATGCAAAAAATCTACCAAGTGACGGCTTGTAACTCAGAAAACTCATAAGTTGGGGCACTCATAAGTCAACATGCCACTGTATTTGCATAATTTTACACATCATGTAAAAGAACAAAAATATTTCGTTAATGATGCTAGGGAAAAAAGCTAGTCTTTATTACCATAATTTTGAAAGGGGTGGACTGCTAAGCCAGCAGAAGGCCTTGGTCAGATGACCAAAAGCTCCAATGGCGGGTCATCATCTGACTAAGACCCGCATCAGGAAACACTTGTCTTGTTTCCTGACGAACCTTACCTTACCTAACCTAGTTTCTAATACTCTCCAGGTTTCTAAAAATCAACAAAGTCATAAATCTGGTAAGTGTTTGACCCTAATCATGGTATTTTATCTCTTCTCATTGTACTGTTGTATTAAATAAAAGTACAGTATTCAAATACAGACAGGCCCTGCTCTACAGCACTTCACTTTATGGCATTTCACTAATGCAATTACGTATATGTACCTAGTTTTTATTAATTCAGACTTCCTACAATAACTATATTCACCACTCGCTTTAAGCTAAGGACGAAAATATTTTAAGGTAAGTAACGTGTGCTGCATATGCATTTTTTAGGCCTAGCTCCATTGCTCACTTAATATATGATAGTGTAAACATGCTATCAGGTGTTTATATGCATCTGACAGTGAAAAAAGTTAGATTTCACTTCACAGTGATTTTTGCTTTACAGCAGTAGCCCAGAACCTAACCTGCTGTATGAGTGGGGTCTGCCTGTACATAAACATACACCAGTAACCAGACATTCACCTGCTTCCTTTGCATCGGCAAACTCCTTCAGATACCTCTGGACCTGATTATGGGGTATCTTTGGCTTGACTGGAACTCCAGGTTGGTTGAGTCTTGCTTCAGCTTCCTAAGATGATAGAAAATAAATCTGAACAATGCATGATTAAATACTGAAATAATAGGCTTCTTTTTTATGGCAATTTTCACTCTTGCTCAAAAAATCAACACTACTGTGCTATAGTAAAGTATATTTCCATGTTACTGGTCATGACAAATTCAGGAGAAAAAAAATTATGTATCTACTTACCAACTTAATCTTTTGGAAGGAGTATGGAACATAAGGTGCAGCCTCGTGCCTATGCCTCTTGAACAGGCTCTGCAAGAGGGTACACATTAATTATAATAAATAGCTGCAGAATTACACAGCATCTTCACTTAAGTTAATTTGAAAATTGATTAGTACAGCCTGGACATGCAAAATCCTACTGATCAACTTATAAAATACATTAAGTATAAATTAATATGTGCACAAAAAAACATACCTTAATCATATGTACATTGTTTTGCATATCAAATGTCATGCATGCCAATGTAAATTAGCTCTACTCTACATGTATTTCATTAATGACTATACATGTATTATGAAGAAAAAATATTGAGTATTACACAAAAAAAGCAATAAATTATAGTCATGGAAAAGTGCAAAATTGTAGGGAGGGTTCATACAGCACCTGAGGAATGGGAGTAATCAGGTTTGATCTGAAGAAGGGAAATGATTACTCCGATTCCTTAAATCAAGAGTGCTTCACTAACATCGAGTTCCCCCCCCCCCCAGGGAAAAGCAAGCAAGCACAACAAGGCAGCACTCCAAGGCAGGCATCCAACATTATTTCAATTCAAAAAATAAAGGTCAAGACATTTACTGGGGTTTGTGCCTCATATAACTACATGTACAGTACTGTACTTAATGTGTTTTTATATCATACAATATTTGGTAGTGTTAGAGCTTATCCTAAACACAGACACTCACTTAATTAGTATTCAAATGATGATATGACATTGATTGTTATTATACTAACTGCATAACCGATGGACTTACCAAGGTGGTGGTGGTCAATAATAATGTAACCATAACAAGTATTTGGAAATGAGCCCAGTGATGGGATGTTATGTAGCTGCAGAACCACAATAGTAATTATGACAAACACTGTAACTAAGGCTGCTGTGGTGATGGTATGAATGATAGTATCAAAGTGAGACACAAGCTAACGTCACCTTGATGATAATTGTACGAATAGGATTTAAAGAGATAATACTGATACATATACAATGAGCTTATGTCATAAGGTGTAAAAATTAGATAACTGTATTATACTAGCCAATAGCTGAAATGTAAAGATGAATAAGTAGCCAAAGACCAGCTTTACAAGCACCAACAATATGATATATTGTATACATTATAGTATTAACTATTCTTTTTATTAATATTACTGGGAAGCAATAAGCCCATAGGAATAAAACAGTGCCTGGAGAATGGGGTGTAATCAGGTTTGATCCAGAGAAATTACTCCAGTTCCTTGGATTAGGTGAAACACCTAAAGGAATGAGCCATAGGAGAATTGGACCTGCCTTGCATGGACCAGTAGGTCTGCTGCAGTGTTCCTCCTTTCTTATGGTCTTAAGTTCTTATGAATAATGAATGACTCCCTCCTGTGGTCATGAGGAGGTATCTGTACTATGTTGTGTCTGCTACATTTTTCTTGAACAGTGCAATAATACATTTTAAGTGCTTATTTTTGTCTTCTCCTTTCTCCTGTTTCTTTATGCTTCATACAGCCACCTTTCATATACTACTGTATGGACTGTAATGACTATTTCAAACATGCATTTGAATCATGTTTCACAAAAAACATTTTTGAATATATCCTTTAGTTTATATAAATTAGATTCACTTATAATTAATAGAACTACTGTACAACTATGATATAATTTAAGTCGGCCCATAATGCCTAGGCATAATAGAGGCTCTCTTTGCACTGCAACCCATTATTGTAAATACATAATCTCAATGTACTACTTGCAAAGAAATAAATAAATTTGAATTTGAATAAATATAATTATTTTTTAAATATTTTGCACTAAAGCTTAAAAAAATCATGACCTTTATTGCTATACAGCAAATATAAAACATATAACTTTCATTAAGCTACTCTATATAGGGTAATTTTCCATATATATGGCTGAAAATGTGCATCAAACGTGGAGTAGCATGTACAGTACTATTAAGGGCTTTCCATGTGCTATTAAATTTTAGGCTTACCTTTTTCAATCACATTTATGAAAATCTGTCCTAAACAGAGGAACTTTATAAGAGAACTGACTGTAATTGCTGGACTCTGGCAGACTCATACAAATCATTAAATTGCATTACAATATCTTGTAAGTTAATAAGTTCCACTTGTCCTTTTTCAACCAGACAATTTTTTTTATAAACTGCTGTATTCTATCTTTTATACTTCCTGTTAATGCCATGCATAGACTTAATAAATAATAAACTATGTAGTTCTTGTAGCCAGACTAAAGGTTTTGCCCAATATGTTGTACAGACTATGGGCTTTCTGTTTATTGGATACATTGTAACAAAGTAACTGGTAATAAAGAATAAATGTTAATTCAACTGCTTTTATTTGTTAGCACTTCCTGGGATTATTGCTCCCAAGGTTCAATCTCAGACAAGACCTCCTAGGCTGGGAAGGAACTATCACAAGACTAAGAGCTATTAAGAAACAAGAAAGTGTATGCTGAATGTAAGCAAAAATGTGTAAGATTTACCTGTCATCTTATGTCTTAATGCAAGATAGAGAAAAGACTGGCAATCTGGCCAGAATGCAAAACATTTAACAAACTCTCATTTTACACAGATTACAGGATGGCTGCTGTCTACCAACCAAAACAGTAATATAGAAGAGTTATACAGTATTTTAAATGCATACTGTATCAATGGCTCTTATTCAAGCACGCTTTCTTGCACATGCTCTCATGCACACACACTTAAATGTGTATTTATTTACTCTCATACACTTATATGCATATTTATTTACTCTTGCTTTTTATTTCTCATTCTCACTCCCGGTTTTGGGATGAACTCTAACGATGCATAAAATCCAAAATCGTATTGATTTATGCAACTAGCCACTAAAAAATATTTACCCATACAGATAGTGCCATAAACTAGAAGTTCTAAAGTGGAAGACACTGATACATTTTTACCAATACAACTGTTCAGTTAAGGGAACTATTAACCCTTAAACTGTCCAAACATACATCTACGTTCACGTGCAGGGGGCTCCAAACGTAGATCTACGTTGTTTTACACGCTTTCAAATGGGGAAAATAAAGGTTGGAGTGCTACGCATGTCAACGCAGATCTACGTTTGGACAGTTTAAGGGTTAATATCATTCACCCAGTTATTCTAACATTCTAAGCTAAAAAATATTTTGTAACTCAGATTATTATTATTATTATAGTTATTATTATAGTTATTATTATGATCATTATAGCTACATAATTATTATGATTATAATTATTATTATAATTATAATTAATTATACATAGTTATTATTAATTACAATTATTATAGTTATGAAAATTATTATATTCATAAGGAAGTGCTAAACCCATAAGAGTAATACAGAGCCTGAGGAATGAGAGGTAATCAGGTTTGATCCAAGGGGAGAGTTGCTCCAAATCCTTGGACCAAGAGCCCACACCTGCTACCAAAAACTAATGAAAATTGCAAGAACAGGTGAGGAACCATGAGGTTATTAGTCAGCCAAGATCTCCCCCTCATGGCATTTCCAATAAAGTAAATTATAGCCACGTACACGTTGATATGCTGAATTATAAATGAGAATTAACGTGGACCCTTCCTCTCGTTGCACGTGTATATTCCATTTTCTTGGTAAAGAACAGAATTCATAAAATATTATTCACATCTAACTTTTGTGTAGAGATGTACGTATGTAAAAATTACAGTACTGACGAACGACACCAAAATCACATTGATTTTTTCTGTTTATGATACTAAATATTACCATATATGTTTTAACATTAAAAATAATAATAATAATAATAATAATTACAATTTTTTTTAACGTGCTAACCATCTCCTACTGAGGTAGGATGACCCGTAGAAGAAACACTTATGCAGTCATTCATTCAATGTCTTGCCAGAAGCATGTTGGCATCGCAATCCAGATGGCCCTCAAAACTGCAATATCCCTGCCCCTCCTTCAGAAAACAGGCATTGTACAGGTCAGCCATCACTAATCCGGCATCATTGGGACCTGTAGTGTGCCGGATTACTGAGTTTGCCGGATTACAGAGTGGTTAGGCGAGAATACACTTAATTAACCTAACAAGAGAGAGAGTGCCACATCTTCCTCATTTTCATCACTGCTTTCTCCTCCACTGGCTTGCTAATGTGGATTTACAACCATCTGAACAATTTCTGAGTCAATATAATGACATTTGAGTCAGTATAATGATCTGAGTGAATATAATGATGAAATCTGAGTCAGTATAATGATGAAATTTGAAATTATGCTAGCCGAAATTAGTGCCGGATTACTGATGGAACCAGATAACTGATTGCCGGATTAGTGATGGCTGACCTGTACTTTCCATCTTCAGGACTCAAATCCAGCCAACCAGTTTTCTTGAATCCCAAGATTAATGTCATATAAACCACTTGCCTCCTTTGCTCCTAACAGGTAGCAGTGACAAACCATGACAGTCAGTGAATATTTTGTGATGATGAGCATGCTTAGTCTTGAGGTATGGGGGATAATGTGTGTGTTGGCCAGCAAATGAAAGACACCTCTAGGAAACAACCTTTTATAAACCCACTTGTGGGCTTATACAAGGTTCTTCACTGTAAATGTCTTCTTAATACAATTTTTTAAGGTGTTAGAAATCACATTCAATAACCACAGAGCATCAGTGACATGAGAGTGTGTGTGTGTGTATATATATATATACTATTATATATATATATATATATATATATATATACTATATTATATATATATATATATATATATATATATATATATATATATATATATATATATATATATATATATATATATATATATATATATATATATATATAATATATATATATGACACTGTGCTCTTGGGAGATTCTGAAGAGAAGTTGCAGAGATTGGTGGATGAATTTGGTAGGGTGTGCAAAAGAAGAAAATTAAAGGTGAATACAGGAAAGAGTAAGGTTATGAGGATAACAAAAAGATTAGGTGATGAAAGATTGAATATCAGATTGGAGGGAGAGAGTATGGAGGAGGTGAACGTATTCAGATATTTGGGAGTGGACGTGTCAGCGGATGGGTCTATGAAAGATGAGGTGAATCATAGAATTGATGAGGGAAAAAGAGTGAGTGGTGCACTTAGGAGTCTGTGGAGACAAAGAACTTTGTCCTTGGAGGCAAAGAGGGAATGTATGAGAGTATAGTTTTACCAACGCTCTTATATGGGTTTTGAAGCGTGGGTGATGAATGTTGCAGCGAGGAGAAGCTGGAGGCAGTGGAGATGTCATGTCTGAGGGCAATGTGTGGTGTGAATATAATGCAGAGAATTCGTAGTTTGGAAGTTAGGAGGAGGTGCGGGATTACCAAAACTGTTGTCCAGGGGGCTGAGGAAGGGTTGTTGAGGTGGTTCGGACATGTAGAGAGAATGGAGCGAAACAGAATGACTTCAAGAGTGTATCAGTCTGTAGTGGAAGGAAGGCGGGGTAGGGGTCGGCCTAGGAAGGGTTGGAGGGGGGGGTAAAGGAGGTTTTGTGTGCGAGGGGCTTGGACTTCCAGCAGGCATGCGTGAGCGTGTTTGATAGGAGTGAATGGAGACAAATGGTTTTTAATACTTGACGTGCTGTTGGAGTGTGAGCAAAGTAACATTTATGAAGGGATTCAGGGAAACCGGCAGGCCGGACTTGAGGCCTGGAGATGGGAAGTACAGTGCCTGCACTCTGAAGGAGGGGTGTTAATGTTGCAGTTTAAAAACTGTAGTGTAAAGCACCCTTCTGGCAAGACAGTGATGGAGTGAATGATGGTGAAAGTTTTTCTTTTTCGGGCCACCCTGCCTTGGTGGGAATCGGCCGGTGTGATAATAAAAAAAAAAAAAAAAATAAAAATATATATATTAGAAGAACATGCAGTAATGGCATCAATGGTAATATTACCAGTGTAGCAGCAATAAATTACCTTTATATGGTGACCAGGGATTCCATTAGGAGAGGTCTGGCTACAATGGCCATTTACCATTTATTACCAGGACATTATCAGCTGACTATTAAAAGTCATCAAAGGTTACTTAAAATTATCCCAGGTACTGATCTGCAATTTTTATCACATTAATTTATCTAAATTAATGGAACCCCTTGACAGCTGATATTCTTATGAAGTTTGAACTAAAATGGGCAAACTAAAAAGTGACTCAGAGTTAACAAGGGTGGTGAAAAGAGCATGCCTACATACATGTAACAGTGCATAGGTGTGAAGCTACATTATGCCAATTTATTTTCAGCAGCTCTTTAAAAAATGAAATGCAAATTCCCTTGACAAGGCACACAGTGCAACTCTGAGTTCGTAGTTTACCTTCCTAGATGAACCGGTACCCATTCACACCAGTCAGGTGTAGCATGTGTAGTAAAGAACCTTGCCCATGAAGACATACCCCAGTTGACATCTGAACCCACAAGGCCACTACAGTATCATATTTAACCACTCATGGAATGATAATGGTCAAATTTAAGAAAAATATTAGGATGGTTAAGAACATTAAATTTACAATATCAACAGCATCACTACAGCTGATGACCTGCCTGGCAGCAAAGCAGAAGCAGTAAAGGAATTACTGGACCAGATGAACTATCACCATGGGTTGTACAAGAATGTGCAGAACTGGCCTATTCACTTTGGAAATTTTTCTTTATTTCATTAAGGGATGGCACATTATCAGAAAAGTGAAAGATGGCACACATTGTACCAACACTGAATTTAAGGAATGTGACAGGGTAGACCAAACTATGTATAGGCCTATTTTGCCAACAAGGTAGGTTAATTGTAAAAAAAAAAAAAAAATGAGAAAGTGAATAAAACACTTGGAGATAAATAGCCTACCAATTAGGAAACAATTTGACTTTTGGACAGGAAATTCCTGCACATCAAATCTTTTGTTACAGTTGCAGAAACTGTTCAAGATAAATGTATAGGAATATAGTATTTATCAAGATTTTAAACTTCTTGACAGAGTCTCCACAAGAGATTAATTTGGAAACCACTAAACATAAGAGGAATAAAAGACAAAGTACTATTACTGTACAATGTACTCATGATATCGTAACATGACTGCAAACAAATCACGAAATGGGAAGGAGTTGAACCCATGGAAAGCGAGTACAAAAATACACTGGCCTATGATTTTTAGGATTCATTAGCCATGGGTTCAAGACTCTCCTGTTCTGTAATTTATTACAATGTGTGAGACTGTGTCTAAGAAGAAAATGTGTCACAGTACGAGAAAAAATGCCCTCTTGTGGGAAATGTTACTAATAAGGTGTCACAAGAATCAGTAACTGCTTGCAGATGCAAAAATCTTGCCAAAATAAAAAATAATCTTCGCAACATGATTTGGAGAAATTGAGCAAATGGAGTGACAGATGGATGATGAAATTTAATGTTGACAAATGTCATGTAATAGAAATAGAAGAAAGCAAATATATGTGTGATAAAATTTTAGGACATTTATACAGAGAAAGGAATCTAGGAATTCATATCCAGGATATAATATGCACAAAATATCGAGAAATGCACATGCTACATTGGATAACTATGACATTGTATAAATATGTAAATGAAATGGAGATATGCTATGATAGCTGTCTACAATCTATAATAGGTCAAAATTGTAAAATGCAGCACCTGTGTAGTGTACACATTTAAAATGTGTATCTTAGACAGAAAAAGGCCAGAGAAATACTCCAAAATGGATCCCAGAGTTATAAAGAACAAGAGGTATGATATAGGACTGAAAACACTAAAATTGCCAAAGCTGACTGATAAGAGAAAAAGTGGAAACACAACATTTAAGATTTTATAAAGAGCATGAACGAATCAAGATTTTAGTACCTTCAACAAGAATAACACGAGGCCACAGATACACATCATGAAAATCGGCTCCTATAGCTACAAACAGGTAATTACTCCTCGCACTGAATGACCTACTGGTTCAGCATTTAAATATAATAAAAGGACATAAAACATAGATCAAACACTGTACTTTAATGTGCTAATTTGACAGTAAGTAAAAGTAAAGCAGTCAGCACCTCTCCATTAATTAATAAAGTAAGTAGAATGATGGTTTCCCTAGGCAACAACATAAATACAAGATGGCAGAAAGGAAGAGATAAAAGAGACTACGAGACCCAGAAAAAAAATAGAAAAACAGTATAAAATATTTTGAAAAGGTAATGTGAAGAAGCAAACTGTTACCTCCCTGTGAAAGTGCCACTATAGCCAACTAAGGTCTAACTAAAGAATATATATACATACAGCTTCAACTATGACAGTAAGGACAACCATGGTATTAAATAGTGCAAATACATCTGAAGGAAATAAAATACTGACTATAAGTGAATAGCAACAATATAATCACAATCACAGTTGAAGTGTTTATAATTAGACTGAGGTAATACCATAAATATGTGGGTGTTCTTGGTTAGAGAATTATTTTCATGCAAGAGAGCCAAAAACAACACTTTCAAGTGTTATACCTATGCTGCAATATTACAAGCAAAAAAATATACTATTTGACAAAATTAATAAGCTATATAATTAAAACAACTGCTGTAGGATATTAAATGAGCACTGTATTGTGAAAAATGCTAGGATCTAAAAAAAAAATGGCATTCTGTTAGTATCAGTTGCTACACTGCATCCAATAAGCATTCAAATAGTAATTTAATTTTTGCATTAACTTTAAGGGAAAAAATACTTAAATACCCAGAAAAACAGGTGAAATCGCCCAAAAATTTCTAAGACCAAAGTCCACTAAATAATCTTGATATCTGAAAGACCTGATAAGATACATAAGAATCTTATGTACATTAATTAACAGACTGCAAAAAACAAAATTGCTTGTTTAGCAAATACAAGCATGAAAACTGCTGCACATGCAAATCAAATAATTAAAAATAAAAAAAAAATCATGTTAAAAGTCAATGGCAATTTAGGAAGGGCTGGCCATGGGTAAACAAAGAGAGAGAGAGAGAGAGAGAAAATGTTAAAAAAAAAATACCAAAGTTCTGGAGGTTTGCCAGTGAGAGAGACAGTTGTGGCAGAACTATACTGCCAGGCCTGGCCACCAAGGCCATGCTACTATAAAATCATATTTACTTAGCAACAATCAGACAGATAACCATAATCTATCCTTATTATTTACAGATCAATGGTAAATACTGCAATACTTCAAAAATTTGCTGCTATTTAGCTATGAAGGTGCATGTAACCTGAGCCGGGTACTATTACAGGTATTGTTGCCACCACCGTGATGCCACCCTCACATCCTGGTTGTACTACTTCACTCTTCTCCAATAACAATTTACCTCAAATATCAGCTTATCAGGGTAGAGGTTTTGGCAGTTTTATGCTTAAGTGAAATATTTGAAAGTAGGGGAGTATTATTTTTTCACTTTATACAATATTATTCATATTTCATCTAAAACATGAATGTTTTTATCCAAGCTCAGATATGCTGCATGTACATTATGTACCTTTGGAAATATTTTCTGTAAGAAAATAAACAATATTATACTACATACAGTATAGTCAGCAGAGTATGTAATATAGTTTTTTAATGACACAAGGCACATGGTCAACAGTTGCAATTTTCATAATCGGGTCAATGATCCCTTAAGACCGAAATCTTATTATTACAACAGTTAATTGAATGACAGAAAATTTAGGAGTCTGTAAACAGAATTATTACTGTACTATATAGGATTATGATAAAACTTTTGTTTTATGGAAATAACCTCTAACATCAGTATTACACATATTCTCAAAAATTCTTTAACATTTTATATAATAAACTACAAAGCCACTACAGTATTAATAAATATCTGAACTCCATGTCACTGCACAATGCTACATGACCTATTCTGCTGGAAAATGATATGCAGCAATGGTACTTGTTGAAGCCTGTTATTAACACGGTGGCTCGGTTATATATTTTCATGTTATTGTAAAATTATCAAGAAATGCTTTTGATGCACAAATGTTTTCAAAATAAGACCTACAATTGAAACTAAAAAAAAAGGTGCATCAATATACATGGTATGCCCATATATAATTTTCTGAATGTCAAGTATGTATAAGGCCGTATCCCAATCACTTAGCAAACAAATAGTTTTCCAAAAGGAATTATTCTGCATTTTAATGATATTTTATAATGCACAAATATAAAATCTACATAAAATCAAATAAATTTTTTGTTTATGAATTATATTTGTTCTAAAAGCAGAAGTGGTTTCAAAACAAAAAGAGCTTATAATAAATTTATAAGAAAGTATGTACAGTAACTGCATTAGTGAGAAGGGGAAATTACCATACATTATTAGCAAATTGTTGGGATCTATAAATCAACACTCCCATGCATCCCAAATGGTGTTAAAGAAGGGTTATCAAACATACAAATGATCAGAGGATGATAAATTATCTCCCAAGGCTTTGTTACCGGTGGGAAAATTCTCTGAAGCTCTTCCCGAGAAAGCTTAGCTTTTTCTAGCTTTTCTCGTAACTGATCCACCAACTGAAGCTCCATTCTGATTAGTGCCCAATAACTTCCACTGAGGTGAAATGAAAAGAAAAAAGCCAGAGAGGGAGAAAAAGAGGCTGAAAATAATGAAAATAAGGTAAGTGATAACTTATTTAATTACTGAACAAATAAAAAATATGTAAAATAAATAAATTAAACAACTGGCATTGCAAACAAATAACTAGTAATGGCAAACAAACTAATAAATAGTAAAACTGAGTGAACAGCTACAGAACAAGCCAAAAAACTAAAATATAATAGCATATGAATGAGATAAGTGTGTTACAACCATTATCTCCAAGGCAACAGTCTTGCACAATGGATGAACTAGTATCCAGGTATGCTACTGAATTCCATTAATGCAAATTTCTAAATTGTACAAAAAGTAAATAAGTTGAAGCTTTTAGAAAACAATTTGAAAAGTAAGAATTATGTAGGTAAAACCAAAAACTGGCAGTGATCATCCCACATTTAAATTTTCAATAATTTGCAAAATTGTTTCAAAGAAAAAATCTTAAAATGATCTTGACTGAAGTTACAAATTTCTTTCTTTAGTCTGTGGAACACCAGCAATGTGTCATGTTTAATCAGTGCAGTAGTGTGTCAGTGTAATGAAATAAATGTAAATGACTACTGTATAAAGCTAAATGAAACTGTGACATTCTCAGAGCAAAACATGGCCATGTGATTGAAAGGAGGCTGCAACTACCATGTGATGCTAGTCAACTTATGCAGCATTCAAAGCCATTATGTCATATAGTAACCATGATTGGCTATTTATTGCATGGCAAAATTTAACAGCATTATAGTTAAGTTTTTAATATTTTTTATTTTTTAAATTTGTAAAAAATTCAACTAAATCTAAAAATTAAGGTACCAACTGATGAAATGTATCTTCTTTATTATTATTATAGTATTCATGGGGGAGCACTAAACCCATAGGGGTCACACAGCACCTGGGGTAATGGGAGGCATTCAGTTTCTATCTAAGTAATGGAAGCACAGATCCAATTCCATAGATCAAGAGCTCCTCATTAGCATCAAGGAACCTTCCTTGAGGGGATGGAATGCATCAAGATAAAAAAAAAAGATATTAAAATGAAAAAAATGTCACATGTCCCTGTGTGAATTATATGTATTGCATAATATGTAATTTCCTTGTACTACATGCTGTGACATTAGGTTCCATCTCCTTATGTTAACCTGCTTATGTAGGCCTTAACCACTGATTTGTATTATGTTTATTTGTAAGTCCTTCTCCTGTTCTGATAAACCAAGTTGTCTCCTCAACTGATATTTACTATACTTGTTTCCTTTCTACTACTCCTGGCTTCATCACCTTGCAGTTAAGAGTTAAACTCTAGTCATATATTTGACAAGCATGAGACAGAGAAGCTCTGAGGAACTCTGCCTGTACTTCTCTTCAATTTAACATCTCTCACACAGTCCTTGCATATATATACACAGTATATTTATCAGTTCTTTATCCAGTTCTGAAATTAAATCATTAGTGTTGAATCACACTGATGAGGCCTTCAGACAGTGCAGTATATAAACTCCATCTTTTCCTATCTTATTCTGTTTGTACTAACACAGAACTCAGTAGGTTATTTGGTTATTTAAGAATGACTTTTCTTCTTTGAACCTTGTTGTTGGACCATAGTGAATCTTATCTTCTCCAGGTTGTATATCAAGAGTTTCCTTGCAATCTTTCAACATCATGCAGGGTAAACATGTTTTGAGATCTGCATAACTTTCTATAATAGTTTAAAGAGAGAATTGGTGAAAATACACAGTTTGCTGATGAAAACAAGAAGATTGTGGAGTCAGCTGATAATGGCCTAGGGTGGGCAGTCCTTGACCACAGGCTTCTCCACATCAGCAGTAAACACACTGGGTCTGCTGTATGATCACTAAAGCTGGTACTGACCAACATGATGGCCAGGGTAGACACCCAGGATTAAAACAGCTTAGAGTGACTATGCTGTGTCTTTCTTGCCACTGGCACTTAAGCATAACTATCCTGTTATGTTAAAGTGACTAAAATGCTGTGCATTTTAAATTATTGTATATTTATGTACATAATGATTTGAAATATAATTATGTAATGCTTTGTTCTCTGAGAGTATTATTGGTCTCCTTTTTCAATCTCATAAGCATATAAGATGACAACTGTTAAAGCTTTTAATTACATTCAATATACACTAATCTTTCCTTTCCTGTCTTTTTTAATATTTTTTATTCTAGTGATAGTTCCATTCCAATTTATGAGGCCTGGTCAAAGACCAGCCTGTAAGGGCATAGTCCCTGAACTATTAACAAAATTCCTGAACTCTTGATAGATACATCAGTGTGGTAGTGTGTGTTGGATGTTATAGTGCCAATGAAGAGGCAACAGTGAGGTTTTGGAGGACACTGCTGTATCAGTTTAGAAGTTTGTCTTCTAATATATTAATCCTGATTAAGATATTGATTTAACTATTTTATTTGTGAAATACTAATAGATTTATTTTAAAATAATAACTCTTAACATACTGGTTATTCTCACCAAGATAAGGTGGCCACAAAAAAAAAAAAATCACCACCATTCAATACCTGTCTTGCCAGAAGTGTAGAGATATTCCAACTCATCCCCAAGGTACTTCCACCTTCCTAAATCCACTCATAAATATTACCTTCCTTAAACTCCATATATATTTACTGAAAAAGTACCTAAACCTGCTGATTTTGATTCAGTCTTCATATTTCTTTAGAAAATGAGTGAAATATAAGTTTTTAGTAAAACATAACGCCAAGCCACAAAACACACGTGTCTCCACTCATTCTGATCTAACATGCTCTTGCAAGCCTGCTGGATGCTCAAGTCTTAAACTTATGTAACCTATCCCTCTAATCTTTAATATGTATATAATATCTATTTCTACAAGTACATGTACAAGGTATACAGGCCTAGCTGACATCAATAGCATACTACCATATAGAAAGCCACTTGTCATGTAAAGCATTTCGGGCAAATTAGGTCAGTTTTGTCCCAGGATGTGACCCACACCAGTCAACTAACACCCAGATACCCATTTTACTGATGGGAAACATAGATAACCGGTGTAAGTAAACACGCCCAATGTTTCTACCCTCGCCGGGAATCAAATCGGGACCCTTGCCGTGTGAAGTGAGAGCTTTAGCTACCAGCCCATGGGCCCCCAATATTTATACCCTCTCTTGATCATCCTATTCTGCCCAAAACACCTTCTCAGCCCTGTGAATTAAATCTTTGATTATCTTACATGGACTTCTAATTTCTATGCCCTGAATCCTGTTCATAATATTCACATCACACTGCTCTCTAACGTGAAATATCTAGTGCCTCTAGCCTCCATCTCACTGCAACATTTGAAATCCATGAATCACACCCATACAAGTGTTGGTACAGTACTGCTATACAGTCCCCATTTTACTCCATACAAGACACAGCTGTTGTATAATCAAATGGAACTACTATATCAGCATACATTCATGTAAATGATCAGCTGCTGGCACTGTCATCAGTGGGGACATCAAAGGCAACATTGTCAGATTTTTAAACAATAATGAAAATATAGAAAACTTAAAGAAAAGGACTAAATTTTTGAGCTTCAGAGGGCAGCAAGTTATTCAAACTGTAGTTCGGGAAAATAATAAATTATGGTAGACACAGGAAATCAAAGAACAATCGGACCAGAACAACGTTCAAAAATTAATGATTGAAGGACAAATAGTAAATGAATGCATGAAGTGTCAGTAATCAATGGTCAAGCAGTTTGTTAGGTCAGGCCGATTCAGATTTTTTTGTTGACAAGGACGAAGCAATAGAACACATTTGTTTTGTGGTGAAAGCATTAGATTTATCAGCAAGGATTTTACTAGGTACTGAATGGATTTATGGCACTTGAGAGATTTACATCTCAATTATCAATAGGAAAAAGTGAGGAATCATGTTGGTTGAGCTTAGGTAACATACTGTACTACTTAGCTTGGCTGTGTCATCCTGGGTTCATAACACTCATGGGTTAAATAACTAAGTACAGAATGTCTTCTATAAATTCAGAGAATTTAGAGTGGCCATCCCTGATTGCAACTAAAAATAAAAATGTTAAAAACTTATCTCTAAGTCTATACTGTTTTATCACACTGGCCATCTCCCACCAAGGCAGGGTGACCTAAAACATTGAACTTTTACCATCATTCATTCAACAGATTTCTTGGCAGAAATGCAGAGACATCACAATTCAGAAATGCAAATGATCTTCCACTCTTCAACATCCCCACCCCTCCTTCAGCATGCAAGCACTGAATTCCATGAATCACTCCATAAATGTTACCATGCTTACACACGAGCAACCTCTTGATTTCTATTTTTCAGGGAGTGGTGTGAGTTAAACAATCAATTGACAGTACAAATGAGACAGGAAACTGCCTTAAAAACAAAAGAAGATACTTGCAAAGCATACAAAGATATGCATGGGCATGATGTCACAGAAATGAGTATGACGAGTCTCCCCCACAATTGTCACTGGTAGTTTTGATAAGGTAACCAAATCAATTTTATCTACTATTTTGGGCTGATTAACAAAGCTGAATGAGTTCATAATGGCTGAATAAGAGTCTACCATCTCTTAACCAAGAGTAACAGGACCTGGAAACTTCTAGTTTAAAAAAAAGACAAAAAAAAAATAAAAAAAAAAGCCATGCTGTATTAAATTTTGTCTGTATTAATATGAAGGTGAGTTATTTTCTTTCAAACCACGAGATTTTACAAATGCCCACCACTATGAAAGACTGTTCATCAGCACAATTCTCAGTGAGCCATGACATTTTCCAGATGAATTGTGAGTGCTAACACATAATATTATATTGCAGCACAACATTATCCACTGTGTGATATATGTTAAAAACATGACAATGTATGTAGGCACATACATGGCTTGGTAGGTACCCAAAGCAGTGTTTGGAGGAACAAAAGCAATTTAAGTTAGAACTGTAGCATACAACACTGCTATTTAATAATTCAGCTAACCAGACGACTGCCATTATTATTAGAGTTGAGTACTGTACGTATTAGCATTTACCATGACTAAAACCACAAAATCTAATGAAAATGGAAACCCCCCAAAAATACTCTATTAGAATATGATGAAAATAAATTCAGTTCTCTTGTCAGAAAATATGTTAAATCTTTTAGAAGCACAGTTATATATTTCCTGCACAAATAAGTTCAGTACTATACGTATGCCTGCCACTAGTTCATCCACTGCCAGTGAGATTACCAAGACCATAATGCCAAATTTTGTAATCAATTCCTACAAGGCTAAATTATACATTTTAATGCTACTGAAAGTAATATAGTATAACAGAAATATAAATATACATATACTGTATAACTAAAACAAATTAGGAAAGCTGATTAGAAGATGGCAACCTTCATCAACATATGAAGGCTAGTTAATATATTGTACATGTGTCACCTGGCACATTCATGAATTATGACAAACACACGTACAACTTAATATTCCTACACTTTGTGGAGCATTTCAGCCACAACAGGACAAGCATATATTGCATCCCTTTGACATGCCTTGAGGAACGAGTGTGCTATGTGAGACATGTACTGCATATTAGAGATAAGCTTTACTAGTCTAGCAAAATAGTCTTTTGCAATAATTTGCTATAATGGTGGCATTAAGCATATATTATCATTAAAGTATGAAGATATAACCTAGGATACTTTCTAGCAGGTCCAACTCTCAGGCATGTTGAGATATACTGGAAAATCTCTTTGGAAGACTTTCTTCACTTAAACCCCTCAGGGTTGTTAAGCCTGGGCAAATAAGAAAGCCAAGCAATAAGGTTTGTGTACAGTATTTCCATTTGGAGTCTTCCTGTATTCCTTCCTAGAATGCAACCCACAACAGTCAGTGGCTTCGTTGGTAATGCGCTCAACTCGAACTGAGGGTCCATAGTTTGATCTCTTCACGGGTGAAAACATTGGTCGTGTTTCCTTACACCTGCTGCCCCTGTTCACCTAGCAATAAGTAGGTACATGGATGTTAATCAATTGATGTGGGTCACATCCCAGAGGGTGTTACTATACCTTAGACAGGGCTGAGCTTTGAAATGAGATGAGGTAGGATAGCAGCTCTTAGCCTGTAAAATTGATGTACATATAAATAAAAACTTGGGTGCCTGTACATACAGTATTTGTTGCTATATGAACAGTGGCAGCAAATGCAGAGGCACTTGCCCATATGTCCTGCCTGGAGATCGAACTTCCTATCACTGAGTTATGAGTCTTGCCTTGTCCGACTGTTCACCTAGCAACAACTATGTACCAAGGAGTTAGCTGGCTATTGTGGGTCACAATGGACTACAATGAAAATAAGCCATAATTGTATACTTGGCTATGTAGCTCATAGCTCAATAGTAGTGGACTCTGCACACAACCAAGAAGACTCAGGGTCGAACCCTGTTTATCTAGCAGTAAATAGATACCTAGGAGCTAGTCAACTATTGTGGGTTGCATCCTAGGCAAGACCCTGAAATGAAAACTAATAAAAATAAGCCAAACTGCTTGGTTTTTCTGGGATATCTTGCAAAATTAACCCTCTGCATGCAGTCATCTTCAATTTGGGTTAATGTATATCCCTCTAAGGTTCAATAACCTAAGTGAGTCTTCTTTCTCTTCTAAATAAACCAACACTTTTCATGCGTCTTTCTCAAAGGCTGACAATAAGCTTTTCAATTAACTTTGCCACTTTCCTTCCCATATCCAACATTTGTCTCTCCTCCCTTCCCGACTCCTCTCCCATCTCCTGATCTTGTCCCATCTCTCCCCTCCCCTTCTGATCTGATCTCATCCCATCCCTTCTCTCCCCTCTCTTCCCTTCCCCTCTCATCTTCCCATCTCAGCCCATATTCTCTATTCTCCCCTTGTCATCTCATCTCTCTCATCTCTCCCCTCCTAGTATCTCCAATCTGTCATCTCTCTCCTCTCCCTAGTCATCTCCAATCTGTCATCTCATCCCTTCTCATCTCATCTCTCCTCTCTCCCTTTCCTTCCCCTCCCTTCCCCTCATTTCTCTTATTCTCTTCCCCTTTTCTATTCCCCTCCCCCTCCCCTTGCCTCTCCACTCCACTTTCCAATCCACCCTCCCCTCCCCTCTATTCACCCTTCAGAGGTGACCTTCAACCATGCCAACTGACAAGTATCACCTACTTAAACCAATATAACAAAATTGGAGTGTGAATACTGGCAATAGAATGTTTTTTCCAGTGTTAAGATTAAATATGGTACATTGTAAAAAAAAGTTTAAGATTATTATTTTTTTTAATCACAGTGTCTTCCACCAAGGTACGGTGACCCAAAAAAAGAAAAAAACATTCATCATCATTCGTTCAATGGCTGTATTGCCATAGGCACACAGGCATCACAATTCATATTAGGATTACATTGACGCTTAATTCATCAAGTCTTAACATTTTCAGAATGAACTTAAGTTCCTTCAAATGATATACAGTGATGCTATTCAAGAGCTTTCTTATCCAAGAAACTGGAGCCAACCCCCTATTTCCTGATTACTTCACAATCCTCAGGTGCTGTATAACCTCTAGAATAATTAATAATGATAATAATCTTTGTAAGTGCATGATACAACTATGGGTTTAGCACTTTCCTGAAATATAGTACATCTCCTCAATCATCTTCACAATCATCATTACCTCCATTATTATTATAATCATGGGCAGCGCTAAACCCGTAGGATTATACAATGCCTCTGGAGATGGGGATGGAAAGTATTCAGGCTTAATTCAGGGAACTGGACCACAGATCCAATTCCCTAGATCAAGAGCCCCTCGCTAGTTTCAAGGAATCTCCTTTGAGGGATCATCTCCATAATCTTCATCTCCATCATCATCTCTATCACCATCTCCATCATCTCCACCATCTCCATCATCTCTATCATCATCATCTGCATCATCTCCATCATCACCTCCATCATTATCTCCATCATTATCTCCATCATCATCTCCATCATCATCATCTCTATCATCTGCATCATCTGCATCATCATCTCCATCATCCTCCATCATTATCTCCATCATCATCTCTCTCATCATCATCCATCATCATCATCTTATCACATCTGCATCATCATCTGCTCATCATTCATCCTCCATCATACTCCATTCATCTCCATCATCATCTCCATCATCATCTCTCATCATCTCCATATCTCCCTATCTCCATCCCATCTCCATCATCTCCATCTCCACAACATCATCCACCAACATCATCATCTCCATAATCTCATCACTAATAACATTAATATGGGAAGGTTCTAAGCTTGTTGTGATCATGCAGTGCCTGGGGACTGGGAAGTTACTAGGCTTGATCCAAGGTGAGGATAATTCTAATGCCTTGAATCAAGATTATTATTATAATCAAAAAGAAACTCTAAGCCAACCTTGAATCAAAAGTCTTCCACCTCTCTATTCACACTGTCAAACTCTATCTGAAGGCAAGAAATTAGTGAAAAATGTTGATTAAATTTAAGAGGCAGGGACTGGAGCTATGTTCTGACCCCTACCAATACATCAAGGCACCATCCCTTTGACCCCAGCCTTAGACAACTTCATCATCCCTTTGACACCAGCATTACCCTTTTAGCCTCAGAAACATCCCTTTAACCCCAGAATAATCCCTTTAACCCCAGAATAATCCCTTTAATCCCAGAATAATCCCTTTAACCCCAGAATAATCCCTTTGACCCCAAAATAATCCCTTTAACCCCAGCATATTCATTTAACCGTATCACTGTTTCTTTAACCCCAGTACTGTCTCCCTTACCTCATCAGTCCCTTTAACCCAGACTTCATAATTTTAATGCAAATATTGTCCATTTGACCCTAAGCAACATCATTTCACCTCAGCACTGTGACTGGATTCGATTTTTTTTTTTTTACCCTGAGGAAGCGCTAAAAATGTAGGGGTCATTTATCAGCTGGTAAAAATGGGAAGTAATCAGGATCGATCCAAGAGGAGGATACATCCAGTTCCTTGGAACAGCTCCCCCTTCACATTATAATCGAGGAGCGCTAAACCCGTATACAGCTCCGCCTTTCACAGACGTTATCTTTGCAAAGCTCTTGACCCCTACAATTCCTCCATTTGACCTCGAGCATCACTATGTCTCCCAAGAGTAAGTAAGCTTATTTAGGCACAGGTACACAAGTACAATGATCATACATAGTGTAAATTACCCAGGATAACCCAAAAGGTCAGACAAAGTGACTTTTATTTCCACTAGGGACCTTGAAACATTGTCAGGAGAGGAGCTCCTATGACCCCTCCCAGACCCACACCATCCCCACATTAATAGAGAAATCACACGGGTAAGGTGGCGACTTACCTCCCCTGATGATGGCAGGGCCCAGACTCACAAAACCCGGTGGGAATTGGATAGTAGAGCTATTTATAATCTTGGCTAGGAACTAGTGGCCGCCCGGTATCGTCTGCTCCAAAGCTCCCCGCCGGGTTCAACTCCCTAAATTACTCAATTCCTCGGCCAGATTTGCGGGTTTAATGGATGCTGCAAGCTAGGGTGATGTCTTAAGAGAGTGGGAAGATGAAGTAAGGTAAGTGGTAGGTGCTCACCTCAGTGCAGCATCCTAGAAGAAGAAGCAAGGACACTGAAGGTTGTCAGAAGGATAGAGAGGTTTGCGCATGACAATGGTTCTTGCCAGTAACCATAAGCCAGGTAATAATATATTTTCATGACCTTCTATGCAAATATAATTCCATGTACCTCGGCTGTACATATGTACATGTATATCCCATCTATTCTGTATAAAAAAAATCCTATAATAAAGCATTTACACGAGGAAAAATATTATTTTTAATACCATAGTTTCCCCCAAAACATTATCGTACATGAGTGTACTATGATGCAAGAATTACGTCAGTTTCCCTTGCACTTTAAATTATAATTTTCACCTGTCATTTATAAGCAAATTGTCTCTGAATAGCACTTATTCGACAGTACTAAGTAATGATTATAATGTACACTGTGTGTCAGCTAGTGGCATTTAAAAGTAACTGAGAATAAAACGTCTTAAATCCCCGTGCAGATTATCACGTGGACATTTTGGTTTCTGTTGCAATATATAATAATATAGCATTGAGAATCTCGATCCATCTGGAAAAGCCACGATCAATAATGCAATATGTCTAAGAGACACATAAGTCTGCATTTCGTTTCATAAATATATATTTGCCAACAAAATAAATACAGGGGTATTGTATATAAATCATAAGTATGATGTCCAGATGGCTATCACCTGTAACTGAGTCATTATCACCTGAACAACACCACTCAAGGTTGTTTTAATCTTTAATTGAGAGATTAAGGTACATATATACTGAGATGATAGAGGGAGTAATGTGGTGATACCATGATTGTAAGACACATATGTAATATGTAATTAGATGTATAAGTAAGTTTATTCAGGTATACGCACACATATATACGGTTACATAAATTATCATACATAGCAGCATATGTGTATATTACCTAGGATAACACCCCAAAAAAGTCATTGACTTATTTCCATGTGAAAGCAGTTACAATAAAAGGATATATACTAGGTAAACTGAGTTATTTACATTAATATTAAAAAGAGGATCAGATCATGCACTGCAGCTCTCATTGTGTGAATAACATTATTATTATTATTATTATTATTATTATTATTATTATTATTATTATTATTATAATTATTATTATAATCATGGGAAAGCGCTAAACCCGTAGGGTTATACAGCTTCTGTGGGAGGGGATGTAAGGTATTCAGGCTTAGTTCAGGGAAATAGAGCACAGATCCAATTCCCAAGATCAAGAGCCACTCACCAGCGTCAGGGAACCTCCCTTGAGGGGTGAATAAGGAGAGATTCTCACTTCAGAAAATATATCTACAATGTAGACATGGCTGGGTAATTGGTTTTAAAACTTACTCACAATGCTTCGCAAATTCTTCTCCTCCTGAGCTTTCAGTTGTATGAAATTATATTTGTATTGTAATTATATAAAAATGTAACAGATTGGAATGCAAAAAAACTACTGCTACTTTTTGTATGGCTCATAAGAAATAAAAAAAATACTTTTATTATATTTTATAAGGCTGCTTGTGTCCTGTACACTTCCAGACAACGATATTTTAATCCCCAATACAGAATATATGGCCTGAGATTTACACCTCTTATTGCATATAACCTTGAATGTTAGTATCTTATCTTAATGGCAGATATACTGCAAGTGATAAGCTTATTGGGCAGTTTTTTTCTGTTTAAAATGTGATATACGTATTTATTTATATTGAAATAGAGTGTACGTATGCAGAGAAAATATATTTTGAACTTTATTTAAAAATTCAAAGGACTCTAAGATATGCATAGGACGTCCATTATATTTTTAACATAAATTAGTGTTATTATAATCATAACTAAGCGCTAAACCCATAACTTTAACATAAAGATTAAAATAAATTCTATTTCTGAGCACAGTGGCTAGTGAACACCTGCCCCTTAAGGGGCAGGTGTTCACTGACCATGTCCCTTAAGAGAGAGATGGAATTATTAATGGGATACTCCTTTCAACCTTAATGACCAAGAGAGTACCACGCCCTTCTGACGATTGACGGACGGAGGATCGGGTCACCACTATTTGTGATGAATGGCCCCCACGGGTTTAACATGTCTCTTCTATGGAAAAGATGGTATTCTATAAGTTTAGTTTGTATTGGTGCGAATTTGCTGATGTACTCTTTAATAATCTAGAATTTTAGATTCATTGTGATAACTAGTAGTGCATTCATGTGGCGCACTAGACCCATAGGGGTAATTACAGCATTATGGGGGAGCGCTATACCCATAGGGATTATATTATTATTAGAATAAAAAATAAGCGCTAAACCACAAGGGCTATACAGCGCTGTATAGGGATTATAGTGTCTGTATAATCCCTATGGAAACTGGAGCATAGGTCCAATCCCTAGATCAAGAGCCCTTCACCGGTATCAAGAATTATGGGGGTGCAGTAAACCCATAAGAATTATAGTGCCTGTGGGGAATGAAAGGCATTCCAGTTCAATTCAGGGAATTGAAGAACAACTCTAATTCCCTTGATCAAGAGCCCTCACCAGCATCAAGGAACATCCACTGTAAATATTATATTATAATCATAAGCACTAAACCCACAAGGGTCATACAGTGCTGAGTGATATCATTATTATAATCAAAACTAAGCACTAAACCAATAAATGTAGTAGCACCTCTTCTGACATCCTTGTGTTTGCCTGATTGAAGGATCTGTTACTGGGCTGCATGGGTCAGAGTGCCAATTTTATTGAACAAACTGCAATACTGATTACAATTCAGTAACTAGAGAATGCCTTTTCTGATGAAATTAAGACACATGTGCAACATCTGGGTATCTTTATTGTAGACGTTTCGCCATCCAGTGGCTTTATCAATACAAATTCTAGGACATAACTTGAAGACAGTAAGACTATGTACAGAAGATGAGGTAATCAGTCCCTCAACCTTGGAGTAGGTGCGAAGAGCACCGTAGTCATGGAGATTCTGAATCAGAAGCAAGGAGCCTGGCGCTTATATAGTAACATCAGGTGTAGCAGACGAAGGCACAGCTTGTCAGACACTGCAACATCATGGAATCTTGATTCTGAGGACATGTACATAACCTTCATCACTACGACAACTACTACTACAACTAACCCATCTCTTTGGGAAGGACCTACATCCACTGGGGATTCCCACCTACCAGTGACTATGCCTTCATCTGCTACACCTGACGTTACTATATAAGCGCCAGGCTCCTTGCTTCTGATTCAGAATCTCCATGACTACGGTGCTCTTCGCACCTACTCCAAGGTTGAGGGACTGATTACCTCATCTTCTGTACATAGTCTTACTGTCTTCAAGTTATGTCCTAGAATTTGCATTGATAAAGCCACTGGATGGCGAATCATCTACAATAAAGATACCCAGATGTTGCACATGTGTCTTAATTTCATCTTGTCGGTATTATATACCATTCTTGCACACAATGCCTTTTCTGATTATTATTATAATCAAAAGTAACTGCTAAACCCACAAGTCATACAGCACTGCATTCTGATGCCGAGTTCTTAATCACGGAAGCATCTGTGAGAAAAATGGCACCCTTCCCAGAGAATTTATTATATTTATGGGAATTGGTGAACCTGTGAGGGTTGTACAGCTCCTGGGGAATGGGAGGCAATCAAGTTTGGTCCAAGAAAGTGCACTTAATTCAATTCCCTGGGTCAAGAGCCCCTACTCACTACCTCCCTCCTCCCTTGATGGGCCCTCCCAGAGAACGCTATTATATTCATAGAGGATGCGCTAAACTTACGGGAGTGATACAGCACCTAGGGGAATGCTAGGCATTCAAGTTCGATCCAAGAAGAAGCAAGTCCAATTCCTTAGATCAAGAGTCCTTCATTGGCTTCATTCTATTCTATTCTAGGTGATTTGCCGGTATGGATCCTAGCCCGGGTCTCTTCCAATTTGGTGACCCGGCATTGGCTCCCTGGGTAGGGAAGTGTTATTTATCTTCTTTTCTTGTACTACTTACATGGCAGTCCTTCGGTGGGAAGAGGGGTTCCTCTCCAGTTCTATGGACAAATGGTGTCCCAAAAGTTAGTTTGCTAAAATAGTGGTTGGTGTGGGATGCAACGGAGGCCCTCAGCAGGCCTTTACAGCGACTTCAGACGAGGGGGTAGGTGACGTGCAATGACTGGGAGTAAGGTCTCCAAGTCTCTGATGGCTAGGTGCACTAGATGTGCCGCCTCATCCTCCCGGGCCTGCCCCACTGGGGTCATTGGGAAGTGTCTGCAGTGAAGGGGCATCATAGCTGGGCGCAGTGGGTGCAGAGCTTCTCTCTTGCCCGTTTAACGATCCGTGCAGTGGTGGTATACCCTAAGTGTAGGCGGTGGATATTCACCTACAGTTCCCTGGTCTTCGTCCGAATACTTGGAGGGGGCTCCCTGTGAGTCGTCCTGTCATACCAGCGGCGGCTCCATGAATCCCCAGGGTCAGGGAGTGGGTGCCTGGCAGCACTGGCAGCCCAGAGCATAATCTGGCTGTGGCTGATGGAGATTGCAACACGTGACTGTGCCTCAAGTTGGGGTCTTAGTAGCCTCATCTGCTGCATCATTGCTGGGGATACCCACATGTCTTGGGATCCAGTTGATGGTGACTCTGCAACCCTGGGCCATGAGCATCTGAAGGTCACCCCAGATAGATGTGATTAAGTGTATGTTGTCCCTTGGCTCTCTGTGCATAATTGCCTGGATTGCTGACTTGGAATCAACATGGATGATGGGGGGATGCTGATGGTTTGCAACTGCATGCTGCAGAGCTTGTTGGATGGCAGAGTTCAGCCTGGAGTAAGATGCAATGGTCCGGGAGGCACCAACCTGCTGTCAGATTGCTGTGGAACATCCCAGCAGCTGTGCGGCCTGCCTCTGGGTCTCTGGAGCCATCGGTATAATACGGCACACACCCAGGGCTTTCCGCACTTGCAATGCTAGCCAAAGCAAGACGTTGCAGAATTAGCTTTAGAGAATTTACCCTTGAAGGATCCTAAAAAACAGGTCCTAACTCCTAGGTACAAACCACACCACCAAGTTAAGGTGACCCAGCATCAAGAGAATCTTCTTTAACAATATAAATTACGTGCACACAAGCCCTGTGAAATTATCTCTATTTATTGGAAAGTATCCATCTATCATAAAGGAGGGAGTACCCATTTTTACACTACCCTGCAAGTGATAGTGTTTCAGGCACCTTTACTGTGAAGTCATATTTTT
The DNA here is from genome assembly GCF_026875155.1 of Cherax quadricarinatus. NCBI lineage: Eukaryota > Metazoa > Arthropoda > Malacostraca > Decapoda > Parastacidae > Cherax > Cherax quadricarinatus. Next base: position 16,909,518 of record NC_069456.1, on the reverse strand, counting down.
CTCTTATACAAGATAATAAATTTATCATAGTTTTTAATGCAGCTTGTTTTCTCTGAACAAGTGCCCTGGTTTGTGCTGGATCCATTAGCAGGGATTGTGGCAACGATGATGCCTACTATACATCCAGCATGATTCTGGCATTCAGAAAAATACATGACTTTGAAAAACTTCATTGGGACTGCTTTCCTAAAGAAAATATAAAACAATCACTTAAAAAGTTCTTAAATGGGTCATCAAAAGCCTCTTCTTAGAGGTTAGTGTTATTACTTTCAATGTGAGAGTGCTAAACCAGTAGTGATCATATAGCCCTAAGGGATATGTGAGGCAGTCAGAAGAGGAAGAGGTCAAATTCCTTAGATCAGGAGCACCTCACTGGTGGGGGTCCTAAGAGTGAAAAAAATTAATGTTTGTTATTATTATTATTATTAATATGATCAAAAAGAAGTGCTAAACCCACTAAGGTCAAATATTTTTTTTGTATTAACAAAGTATACAGTAATGGTGTAATGCACCAAGATGGGTGATTGACAGTACAAAGAATCGGATGTTACCTCCATGCTTACTTTCTGATAACCCCATTCCATTTTTTTTTTTTATACAAAAATTTACCTGTAGCACCAACTATTATTTCAAGCTACACTAGCTTATTATTCCTCTGACACGATCAACCATGCTGCCCTGTAGGCTGAAGATTATGGATGAAATAAGACAACAGTGCCATCTACTGAACAAATCATAGGTCTTAGTTTATGTTATTTGGAAGCTTCTGCTACTGAAGGGTAATTTTCTTCCCTATTGGGTGGAAAGGGCTAGTCAGTGGCAAACCTCTCATCCTTAGGGATGACAAGATACCTGACACTAAGGGCGAGACTTCTGTCGTCTCTGAGGATGGTAGTTGCCTTCCAGGACAAGATACCTACTTGCACTGCCTGGCTCTTTCACACTTCTGCCTCCAGCTATGCTTTTCCTCATGGAAAAGCATAACCAACAAAATCAAATTTTATGGGTATAGTTATCTAATAGTTTTCACTACAGTGGCAGTTTCCCACCAAAGTAGAGTGGCCCCAAGTAAACATTCCTGATCACTCATTCAACAGCTGTCTTACCAGAGGTTCATGAAGATCACAATTCAACAGACAATGAACTTTAGCTACATATTTGAATAGCACTTAGTCACCCAAGAGCACAGTATAGTGAAAATTTCAACAAAATTAGTTGGTAACACATTGGACACACATTCTTTCCCCTCCTTCCTTTTAAAGAACGTATATTTTTCCTCATAACTAGAAGGCAGAAGATTCAGGAACCAAGTTCAAGGGCCCAAGTTAAGGAATTCTGCACATGAGATTAAGACCAACATCATAAAATTTAAGTGAATCTAGTCAATATATTTTTATTATAATTTCACATCAGTTAAGAAATTTCAGAGAATTTTCTTTTATTATGTTGCTCGACCATAGGAGAGGTGGTAACAATGTGAGCCCTACGAGACAGCCAAAGTCGGTGGTCGTGAAAAGTCTTCCGACCCGTGCGAAACAGCGACCTTTCCAGTTCATCCAGTTTGGTGGTGTGAGAGCTTGCTTCATCCTCAAGAGAATTCAAAGATGTGTCCATAATACTCCTCAAACGTTCTCTCAATGTCTGGAAAAAATATTATTGCATTAAATACAAAAATTATTTATAGGTTAACATTCACTCTGGCTATACCCTTCTCCAGAATTTCACTCCATCTGAGATCCTATATACCCAGGATGACTCGAGTATGGAACACATTCGTACAGCATAATGATGTCAACGAGATAAAGTCAGTTGATCAAATGAAAATGCTGGCCCACAGATGGCTCCAACTTCATCCTGTTCCCTACTTGTATGTCTCATAACAATAAAAATGCTTTCAAATGAGCTGATGTAGGTAACAGCTCTTAGCTTGCCAATAAAGTTAGGAATCCTTAACCTGTAAATAGCTTGTCAATAAAACTAGGGATCCTTAACCTTGTCAAACCCTGTGTAAAAAAAAAAAAAAAAAAAATGTACAGGCCATGAAAGTACTTCCTTTTTATCTGTTGTAACCATTACTTACGATCCAACAGATTTTGTGTAACCATAATGATTATTTAGTCACCACTGTAGATTATAATTATTTACAACAAATTTCAAGTTTTTAATCAAGCAAAATTTTTTGACACATTTAGCATGAAATATTATTTTCAAGACCATTTCACTGATATACTTTTAATGGTAAAAATTATTGGTAATTCAGAATCAACATTACTAAAAAAATTTTCACAAAATGGTATATCAAGTAAGCAAAGTCACTGGCCTGGAAATCTTATACAAGTTTGAACAATTACAGACCTAAATTCAAACAATACAACCAAAGAGTAAGCTAAAAAAGTAAGACAGTGTATGTCATGACGTCTTGTACAAAACTGATATTTTAGGTGAAAAACGCTCTGACTGTCAGGTTGTAGATGTGGAAAAGGCAATAATTAGGAGCCTTTCCAAACAATTTGCCAGTATTTTTGTATTATATGGTGGACATGACATGATATCCAGTTAAAAACATTTAATATCTCTCCAAAATCAATGGGATACTGTTTTACTTGAATAGTACATGTATATATAGAAAGTTTCCAGTCAATGTGCAAGTTATTTCAAATATTTTTTAACACACTGGCCTTCTCGTATAGAAATGGGGTGACCCAAAAGAAAGAAAACACATTCACCAAATTTTAAAGTTTTTTAAAACAGCAAAATTTTAACAATTTCCTAAATATTAATTTTCCCCCCCCCCCCAAAAAAAAGAAATCAAAAAAAAAAACCCCTTTTTAAAATTAAAAATTTTAAATTTAATTAAATAAATTATAAAAATTAAAATTATATAATAAAAAAATTATATTATAAATTTAAAATTTATTTTTTTTTATTAAAAATAATAAAATTTTAAAAAGGCAGGGGGGAAAAAGGGACAAAATTTTTCAACTTTTATTCACCCCCTCTGCAAAAGGGTTTATTTAAATTTTTAAATGAAAAATTTTTTCGGGGGATTTTTTTTTTCCACCCCCTGGGGGAGCGGCCGCCTTTTAAAAAAAAAAAAAAAAAAAAAAAAAAAAAAAAAAAAATTAAATTTTAAAAAAAAATTATTATTATTATAAAATATTTAATTTTAAAAAAAAAAAAATTTTTAAAAAATTTTTTTCCAACCCCCTCCACCCCCCCCCCAAAAAAAAAAGAATCCCCCAAAAAAAATTTTCATCACAAAATTTTCCCAAATAACATTATCATGCTTTAAAACCCAAAACAAATTTTAGAAGCTATCTTATAAGTAAAACAAAAAACCCTCCAAACTGCCATATTTTTTTAAAAGTGGCAGAAAATGTTTCCATTTAACTAATCCCAAAAAAAAAACTTTTCCCCCTGAATTTCATAAATTTTATGAATCCAAACAATGTGCCCAGTTTTTTTTCCCCCAAATATTTTAACACCTCCGCCCGTTAATAAAATTTTAAAAAAAAAATAAAATTTTTAAAATAATTAATTAAAATTTTTTAAAATTTTAATATTTTAATTTTTTAAATTTTATAATAAAAAAAAAAAATTTAAATTTAAAAAAAATTTTTTAATTTTAAATTTTATTTTTTTTTATTTATTTATTTTTTTTTTTTTAAATTTATAATATATTTAATTTTAAAATTTTATTTTATATATAATTTTTTTAATAAATTTTTTTTTTTTTTAAAAAATTATAAATAAAAAAAAATAAATTTTTTTTAATTTTTATTTTTAAAAAATTTTTATTAAATTTAATTTTAAAATTTTAAAAAATTTATAAATTTTTTTATTAATAATAAAAAATAAAAAAATTTTTTTTAAAAAAAATAAAAAAAGGGGGGTGAGATAAGTGCTTTTAATTTGGAGGGGGTGCCCAGGGATTTTTTAGAAAGAAGTGAAATCGTTTTTATGAGGGAAAAAGGGGAGGGCACTAATTGTAAACAAAGAACTTGTCTTACAAAGGGGAAATTGGTAGAGGTTATTTTTCCCCCTCCTTTGGGGCGGGTTTGGGGTTTCAACAAAACTACAAATTAATTTAAAATTTTAATATAAAAAAATTTAATTTAATTAGGAGGGGGGGAAAAAATGTTGTGACTAAAGGGGTTTTATGTTCGGCTTTTAAAGGAGAATTGGGCAAAAGATGATTAAAGGTGTTATTTGAGTGAAAGGGGGGGAGGGGTGAAAGAATTTTGGGGGATTTTTTTTTTGGGGGCACTTCCGCGGATGGGACGTTTTGAAAAAAAAAAACAAAAGGGTTTAATACTTATTTTTAATTTAAAGTAAATTTATAAAAAATTTTAAAAGAATTATTTAAATAATAATTTAATAAATTTAATTTATTTTAAAAAAAAATTAAAAATTTTAAAAATATATAATTTTTAAATTTTTTTTGGGAAATTTTAATTTAAAATAAAAAAATAAATATATTTATAAATATATATTTATAAAATATTATATATTATATATAAATATATAAAAATAAATATATAATATAAATAAATATATATTTTAATTTTAAAAATAATATTATAATATATATATATTAAATATAAAAAAAATTATATAAAATTTATATTTAAAAAATAAAAAAAATTAAAAAACGGACCCCCGCTAACGATCACCCCCCAAATGCGATCATTATGTAAGGTATCATGAAATGCTTTTGTACGTTATGTTTGGGGGTCTGAAATGGACTAATCTACTTCCAATTTTCCTATGGGAAAAAATTTTCAGTCAGAGGGGGCACCTAACAACTTCTGGAAGAAAAAAATCGTTTAACCGGGGTCCACTGTAATAAAATATAAAAATATATGTAAAAAAAGCTTAGGGTTAGAAAAAATAAAGCACCCCACAGAATTAAAAACTTAAGAAAATAAATAACCTTACCTCAAACAGAAAAATGCCCAAAATAGGGGCCTCAGGCCAGCAAGAGGCAAAAGGGTTGGCCAAACTCAAAAAGGGGGAGAGAACATAGTAAATCCCTAAGCTTGCCTCTTTTTTTGGGTTTTCCCCTGTGATAAAAACAGCACTAGAAAAAATGCAGAAAAAAAACAAAATTTTAATTGTTTTAAAATACTATATTTAAATACCCATATTTTGCATTAAATCCATATAAATACCTGGCCATCTCCCACGATGTAGGAGGGCATGAAAAAGAAGTAAAGCTTTCACCATCACTCACCTTATCACGTCTTCCCAACATATACATGATATGTGTATATTTTTTTCCATTCCTTCTAAAACCCAAAACCAATTCCCCCCCAAAAAAAGTTCTATATTTCTTTATGGACATTTTTTTCCCTCCCCCCTTGCATTTTTATATTCTCACCTTATCGTTCCTTAAAGGGTTTTGGCAGCTGAAGGAAAAAATGGCCGACGGAATACAGAGCTCGGCCCAAACCCAAGCATGGTATTTCAAGCTTTGTCCCTGCCCTAAATCCTTACTCCCCACTAAAGGATCAAGGTAACCAAAAAAATATATAATCAATATAAAGCAGAATAGTTAGTATTAACAGCAGAATATACAAAAAATCAATACAAGAGCACCCAAAACCAAAAAAACTAATGAAACTATGATATTCATCTAAACTCAATAAAAAACCCCTACTAAACTAGGAAAAATAATTTCAAACCTGATTCCAGTCAAATTTTGCTAAGATGAATATTTTTACCCCAGCTAAAAAATTACCATATACAATAGGGCTGAACATTTTTAACATCAGCTAACACAAAAAATTTATAGATATTTACAAAATCATATAATATGCAAAATACGGGAAGAATTAAACACAGACCCCAATTTACCTAAAACAGATTAACCGGTGGCACTCGATGTAGCACAAGGTTATCCTCTAAGAAAAAGGAGTAATGTAAAATAAAAAGACGGGCGCTCCCTTTACAGCGAGGAAAAGAAAAACAGAGGGGCTAAAAAGGGGAATATATCTGAAATGCGTGGGGAGACCGGGTCAAGAAATAGCAAGCATCGAATTAACTAAAAGAATCCTTTGGGAGTCAGGAATCGGGGGAAGAACAAAAGCCATAAATGAAATCAAAGAACCCAAAGTATTTCTTCTCCATCCAAACCCAAAAATCGAGAACAACTTCCAGTATTGGGCCCCTATTTAAACAAAGGGTCCTACACAGATACACAAGGAAATGAGTGAGCTACTAAACCCCCAAAAAGACCATTTTTTTAGAAAGCCGCTAACCAGACTGAGAGCAAAGATAAAAATGAATTTTTTATGAGAGAGCCACAAAATTGATTAACACAGCCTATCCGAGGATCCTGACGCCAATGACTTCGAAAAAAGGGCGATAAATGACATCCCATGCCTCGGCCCCGGGGCCAACTCATGGAATTTGGTTCCATCAAGAACGCAAAACCCCCCTACCACCTTTTCCACCTAGGGAGAGGGACATGGCACGGGGTCGTCCCCAGTTACAAAAACAAGCCATACCCCCACTCCACAAAGGGGGCAGAAAAGAAAACAGAAAAAGAACTCCGACCAAAAGCATAACACCCCTTTCAAAAAAATTTTTGAAGGGCCTAAGAAGAAAGATCCCACCCCAAAAACCCCTCAGTTACACAACCCAGGCAAAAAGGGTTTAAACGGGTCGCTCCTGTCTGCCCAAACTTTTGGATCACAAGACAAGGTCCTAAATGCACTAGAAGAAAAAAAAATGCAGATTAATATATACAGATTTGGAAAAGCTTCGACAAGTGTGCCACGTAATGCGCACAAAAGCGTGCTAAAGGGAAAAACAGGGAAAAATCGGTCGATGATCTATAATTTCCCCACTAACAAACACAGAAGTAGTCACAACAAGAAAGTCCCGAGGGACTACGTGAAAAGCCTGTTCCACAAGGCACAGTATTGCTCCCATCTTTTCCCTCCTCATATCCGACATAGACAAGGATGTCAGCCACACACCGGTCTTCCTTTGCAGATGACACCCCAATCTGCATGACTGTTTCCATTGCAACACTGCAAAGCTCCCCGGCGGGCACAAAACCAAAACTTTTTAGTGGGCTACAGAAAAAAAAAAAAATAATTCAAAGTAGAAATTTTTAATTTCTCAAATGGTAAACATAGGAAATTTAAAACTTTATCAAGTACAAAACAAATTCTGCCAAAAATAAGCGAAAAACCAACGTCAAAGACCTGGGAGTGATCATGTCGGGGATCTCACCCTTTAAGGACCCAAAAATGTACAATCGCATCTGCTAGAAAAAATGACAGGATGGGTAATGAAACCTTTAAACTAGGGGGGCCAAGCCCAGAGACACTCTTTAGGGCATTTTCTATCTAGGGTGGAAAATTTTCTGCACACAAAAAGCACCTTTCAAGGGATGAAAATTGCCGACCTAGAAAATGTACAGAAACTTTCCGCGCGCAAACGGGAAAAACACCTCAAAAACTGGGGGCGCTTTTAGGTTTCCTAAAAAACCGTATTCCCCGAAGCAGGAGGAGAAACAAATTATAACACCTGGAAAAACCAGGGGACTAGACCGAAAATTGCACACGAAAAACCTCACTACGAAAGCAAAAAACTTGGGGAAAGATCAAAAATCCCCCCAATGAAAAGCAGGGGGGCACTACACTTTTTGAACCCTACAAAAGTTCAGGGGCCCGAGACTGTTCAAATGCCTCCCAGCACACAAAAGGGGGATTACCAACAACCCCGGGAGTCTTTAAGTGGGGCTGGGCAACACCTAAAGTGTTCCTGTCACCGGCTGTGCTCGAGTTTGGTTTTTTTGTGCAGCCACAGCAACACCTGGTTGTCAGGCTTGACCACCGGGGCCCCGTCACAGACCGGGGCGGGGGGGGTTTACCCCCGGGAAATCTCTCCAGGGAAACTCCAGGGAAATAATTAAACTATAATAAAAACATAAACCCCCAAGGTTTTTGGGGTTTTAACAGCTGCAAACTTTTATGTCAAACAGTCAAAAATTTTAAAAATATTGTGGACATTTATCAAATAAGAATGGAGGAACACTCATTAAAATTATTGGGGCCCTCCTAGGGAATTTTGGGGCACACCCCCCACACCCCTTTTGGTACCTGCTAACCTTTTTTTTTAAAAAACCTAATTTCTTCCTTCACGATACCTGGGAAGTATTTTCCCCTCACTCACTCTAGTTGCCAAACCATACTTTTCATAGCTACTAACCAATTTGTCTAAACTTATTCAATTTTAACTTCTGGAGTTTACAAAACCTAATCATGAAACCGCTGACAGTAACTTTTTCCAAAAAAGGTTTCATGCAAAACAAATGTCAACCCCTCTCTGTACAAACATTTTATCAACTGAAAAAATTATATTATTTTTTGATTTGGGTTTTCCCTTTCTTTGCCCCCGATCACCCCAACACGTTGATACCTGGGTGCTGTTACGTTATAAGTCACCTTCTACAAGAAAAAACATGGGGACCACAACTAAAAAAGCCCACTGGTTGACTTTTTCAAAGCACAGCCACACCCACCAGGGAGGGGCACAAAAAAAAAACAAAAATTTTTCTTTTTAAATTTAGTATATAACAGGAAAGGGTTACTAGCCCTTTCTCCAGCATTTATCGCCCCTTACGGCACCAGGCTACGAGGGAAAATTTTGGTTCCCTTCCCCATGGTTTTTCATGGGGTTTCAAATTCAACCTTACGATTAATAAAACAAAAAATTTTAAATCTCCTTTTCCCCTGGGTGTGACCAACAATTGTTGGCAAAAATCTTATTTATTCGCATTAAATACATAAAGCAGTATTTTAATAAAGGGAAATTAGACAATTGTTAGAAAAAAAGGACACGATGCAACTAATGTGAACCTATAGGCCATGAATTTTTAAATCTAAAAAAGCGCTAAACCCCCCAAAGGGCAGTGGTTAAAATAGACATGTGCAAATCTTGGGTAATTTTTTGAAAACGTTTTCCCCCACGTGGCTTCATCATCCCTACAAAGGGTAGACTTAAAAACAGGGAAATGATAACTCCCCCAACCTTGAGTCGATGTGGGCAGTCCATCAAACATTTTAAGATTTATGGACGACCCCATCGACTCAAATTGGGGGCTGATTTCCTCGTTCTCCCTGTTCTCAAGTTATCCTTGTAGGGCATAAAACCACATGTGGGGCCTTCTCTAAAGGTACCCAAAGGGGCCGTGTCTAAATTCACGGTTTTCCTTTAACCCCTCTAAAGGGGCCTGTTTCCAAAAAAAGCAATAGCCTTGTTTTTCCAATTTTTCTTGGGGGACAAAAATTTTAAACCCCAATGAATAAATTAGGGAAAGGCCCAGAAATAATTTCTTGGGGTTAAACCCTAGGGGAAAATTCGAAGAGGGGGAACCCAAAAAAAAAAATTAAAAATCACCTTCAAACTCCTTTTATTTAAAGAATTATAAAACGAAACCAAGCCCAAAAAAAAAAAAAACACTTTCCCTCCGTTTTTAAAAAATTAAAAATACTTTAAAATAACCTTTTAAATTTTAAAGGGTAGGATTTGCATTTATTTTAAAAAACGGAAAAAAAATTTTTTAAATAGGGACAGTTTTTATTTAATGGGTCCCTTGTTTTCTTTTAAATTTTTGGTTTTTTAGGAAAAACTACTACGCTTGAATGAAAAAAAAAAATAATATATTTTATTACTTCTTCCCTAAAAGCAACGCACAGCAGAATGATTAAAATGTGATAATTTCGTATTTTAGTACAAAAAATAAGTAAATCAAAAATACCTCCAACTACCTGAAAAGTCGAAATAATTTTTTTTTTATATACTAAAAAACTGTACTAATAATGTTTAATTTCTCACTCTTTTTTTTAAAGGGAAAGAAAAATTTTTAAGGGAAATTTATAATGTTTCCCTTTTGACATATACCGCGTTTTTTTTTTTTAAAAGTAATAACTAAAAGTAATAAGCTTTTCAGTAACACAAAAACAGTTACATAGATTTTCAACAACAGCATATGTAAAGAACCTGGGTACCCAAAAAAGTCAGACAGAGTGACTTTTTTCCGTTGGGGTCCTTTTTCCTTATTTTTAAATTAAAGGTGATAATACTTATTTTTATTCTATAATGAAGAAACCTTTTAAAAATTAAAACAAAAAATTAAGACATCACTACACGGGTCATTAAAAATCCACTACAAAAGGGGTCATTAAAACTATCTAATACCGAGGGGATTAAGACATCCCTCACGAGGGGCATTAAGACTATCTACTAAAACGAGGGTCATAAGACTATCACACACGAGGGTCATTAAGCTATCCACTACACGAGGGGCATTAAAAATTTTGGGGTAAAAAAAAAAAAAAAAAAAAATTTAAGAACCACTACACGAGGGTCATTAAGAATATCCACTACACGAGGGTCATTAAGACTATCTACTACACGGGGGTCATTAAGACTATCTACTACACGAGGGTCATTAAGACTATCTACTACACGAGGGTCATTAAGACTATCTACTACACGAGGGTCATTAAGACTATCTACTACACGAGGGTCATTAAGACTACTACACGAGGGTCATTAAGACTATCTACTACACGAGGGTCATTAAGACTTACTACACGAGGTCATTAAGACTACTACTACACGAGGGTCATTAAGACTATCTACTACACGAGGGTCATTAAGACTACTACACGAGGGCCATTAAGACCATCTACTACACGAGGGTCATTAAGACTACTATACACGAGGGTCATTAAGACTACTACACGAGGGTCATTAAGACTATCTACTACACGAGGAACAAGGTAAATTTACACTTATGTTAGCTAAAAAATAGAAAATCATTCCCCTCCCTTTCTGTAGCTACATTCATCAGACACCTTCTGGCAGTCTTCTTGAACTGGTTCATGCTATGACTGGCTTTGACATGTGCAGGCAGTCTGTTCCATTCCTTTATTGCTGTACAATAAAAGGTGTTTGAAGCCTGGCCACTGACTGTGGCTACTACAAAGTTGTGTTCTCTCCCCCTAGCATTATGATTGCTTTGGTTCCCGACCTTGACAAAATTGACAGCAAGATATTCTGGACACTGTCTGTGAGCAGTTTTATAAAGATGATTTAGCTTCAATTGTTTTACTCTGTCTTTAACATTCAGCATATCTTTATTTTTACACGTAAAAGTCTCAGACCTCTGCAACACAACTGTCCTCAATTTTTTTAAGTTATACCATGAATTAAGGAAAGATCCTGGACTTCACCTTACGAAAGTAGACAAAGCAAATGTGATAGTAATTATGGAAAAGGTACATTATAGTGGAAAATTAACATATTAGAAGAAAGGGAAACTGACGTGCCCCTTAATGATAACCCAGTAAACTCAGCCTAACTTATTTTCATTAGAATAGGCTTTTATTAAAATTAGAACAACGACATGTAAGTTGGTGAGAGTAAGAACTATGTTCACAAGAGCAGGCCCGAGAGGATGAGGCAGCACAACTTGTGTACTTAGCTGTCAGGGACTTGGAAACCTTACTTCCAGTCATTGCACGTCATCCGCCCCCCCGCTAAAACTGCTGCGAGGGCCTGCTTTGGGCCTCCATTGCACTGCACACCAGCCGCTGTTAGTGCACACTAACGTTTGGTACGTCATCCTGGCCAAGAGCGTGAGTACCCCCCCCCCTTCCCTGAAGACCTGCCACGCAGGTGCAGTAAAGATAAACGACACTTCCCTACCCGGGGAGCCAATGCCGGGTCACCAAAATGGAAGAGACCCGGGCCGGGATACCATACCGGCTAATCAAATAGAATAGAATAGAATAGAATATGTTCACAAAGATCACCACCATGCCCAACTCTTTTAGTGTAGGGTAGGTGCCTGAGCCAGAGCTTACAGCTCACAAGACTGCCATTCCCATTAGGCCCCTTGGGGCGGGGATGGCAGACCAGAGAGGCCTAGCTTCTCCCTACGAGAAGCTAGGCCTGGGGACAGTTGGTCCCAAAGATGAGGGGGTACTTGTGCCTCCTTCCGTGGGAGACTTAGGTCTCAGACACTCCCTAGACAGGGAGCCAAGGCCGGGCCACCACTTGGAAAAGGCCCGGGCCGGGAAAATACCGGCGAATCTTTAATAATAATAATAATATGTTCACATATCTGGGAATCCCCTTTGACCCATGCATGTCAGGAGAATTGATAGGAAACAATGTAGTAAAGAAAGCGAATGCCAGACTGAAGTTCCTGTATAGACAAGCACAGTGTCTACCTACTGAGGCTCGCAGGACCCTATGTCTAGCCCTTATACAATGCCATATGGATTACGCTTGCTCTTCATGGTACTCTGCCTTGACAAAAAAAACTGAAAGATAGACTGCAAATCACCCAGAACAAAATCGTAAGATTCATCCTGGGGCTGGGACCAAGAGAACATGTAGGCCAGGATGAATTACAGCAGTTGGATATGCTGAATGTTGAAGACAGAGTAAAACAACTGAAGCTAAATCATGTTTATAAAATTGCTCACAAACAGTGTCCAGAATATCTTGCTGTCAATTTTGTCAAGGTTGGGAACCAAAGCAATTATAGTACTAGGGGGAGAGAACACAACTTTGTAGTACCCACAGTCAGTGGCCAGGCTTCAAACACCTTTTATTGTACAGCAATAAAGGAATGGAACAGACTGCCCGCACATGTCAAAGCCAGTCATAGCATGAACCAGTTCAAGAAGAGTGCCAAAAGGTGTCTGATGAATGAAGCTACAGAAAGGGAGGGGAATGATTTTCTATTTTTTTAGCTAACATACGTGTAAATTTTACCTTATTCCTAGTAATGACCCTCGTATTGTAGATAGTCTTAATGACCCTCGTGTAGTAGATAGTCTTTTTAGTATGATAATAAGATGTTATCTTCATTGTAGAATAATAAGAAGATATTATAACCTTTATATTACAATAATAAGGTAAAAGGACCCCAATGGAAATAAGTCACTCTGTCTGACTTTTATGGGTTATCCTAGGTTCTCTACACATATGCTGCTATGTATGATAATTCTATGTAACTGTATTTGTGTATACCTGAATAAACTTACTTACTTACTTATAACACACCCATCACCTGCCATTTTTCATTTTTAGGTTAAAGGAAATTTCGAATATAAATTCGGTCTTGTCTCTGATAAACGGTAGATTATTAAATATATATTTATTTTGAAACGCTAAACCCTCTGGGACCATGCAGTATCTGGGAAAGGGGAGGCACTCAGGATCTATTCAGGAAGGGCAAGATAGATCCATTACCCTAGATCAAGAGCCCTTCATGAAGGTTCTAGCTCGAGCCAGAACGTTCCCTTGAACTAATCTGCTTGGACTTCCTACTCATTTCTGCAATGCAAGCTCCTGATGATGTGTTGATTGCAACACGAAAGGCCAAGAGCTATCACTAAACTCACCCTATATATATATATATATATATATATATATAATATATATATATAAATATATAATATATATATATATATATAATATATATATATATATTAAAATTGTGTATCTTTAATACATATATCTTCTAAACTTTTGTATTCTGACACCTTGAAAAACAGTGATTATGATGATGAGTTAAAGATTGAATGATGACAGTATTTTTTTTGGGATTTTCTTTCTTTTTGGGTCACCCTGCTTCGGTGGGACGGCCGACTTGTTAAATAATATAGTATGATATAATATTAATATATATAATATATATAATATATATAATATATATATATATATATATATATATATATATATATAGATATTAAGACATGTGCACAGATGTTGCACAGTTCTAATCTCATTTTGTCGGTATTGAATAATTATATATATATATATATATATATATATATATATAATATATAATATATATATATATATAATATATATATATAATATATATATATTATAATATATTTTTAAAAAACAAAACATTGACAAAACATTCACAAAAATACAATAGAAAGTAAAACAACAGAAATTAAACTCAAGCTACATTCGAATACTTCGTCCAGCTCCCGGCGGTGGGCTGCGTGCCCGAATGCTGCAGATTTCCTCTCTGGATTTGCAACACTGAGTCTCTGATAGAGGAACTGGTCGCCTGTGGTCCTTGGTTTTCCATGATAAGTTTTCACCCAGCTCTTTGAGGAACATTAAGATACACTTGCCCATGCTCCAAGGGTTTCTGACCCTATTGGAATGAAGTTATAGCAATGGGAAAGTCTTATTTTGCGATCTTCTGTGTCTCCTGTGGCTGGCATCCACATCCCTTCAGCTAGGAGTATGCAGTAGGTGTCTTTACCATTTGGTGGCACAGGTGTAGTCCCAAGGCAATCTGCTTTCATCTCCAGAGTACATAGTGGCTCCATCAGTACGCTTTGACATTCGTCAGACCTCTTCACTTGGGTTCCCGTTGAATTTGGCAAACAGGCTGTGGCGAGGTTTCTCTTTATGATGTCATTGACGGTGATTGACCTCCTCATGTCTGGCATACTTCCCTTCTGCTGTGTGACACACGAGACCACGAAATCCGAATTGATCGCCGTCGCCATGCCACAAATACACCTATGTTCGGTGAGGATGGGGGCGGCTAGGCGAAGAGCAACACCAATTAGAATGGCATGTGGGTCGAGTTGAGTGCTCAGGGAGGAATTGGGAACAGCTAAAAGGAAATCTCCTGAGTTGTGGTGCCTTCATGCCAGGAGAGACTTTGTCTTTCTGAAGCGTGGTTGAGCATTGTTTGGCCATTTTTTTCTGATCTGTTTGTCCCCAGCGGGACTGTTTGTGCTCTTTGGGAGGAGCTGGTCTACTGGAGGAGTCTGCAAGGGTGTCCCACTGAATTGCTGCTTCAGTAAACCTGGGGTCTTGAGCTCCTACCACGTTTCTCAAGCGTTCAGGGACAATTTTTTTGACTATGCACTGGAAGCCAACACGAAAACGAAAAGTCTTAAAGCAACATGCGTTGCTTTGCCACCCCTATACCTCACTAGTCGCACTGGTGGGGGGGGGGTTCCTGATCCCATGCTGATCCTGCCCATCCCTCTTCTGTCTCTGTGCGTCTATGAAGAGACAATTATAATATATATAGTATATATATGATAAGTATAATATAATTACTGATTGTACTTATATAAGATTGTCTATATAAGTTGTGATATATTATCTTTTTTATATATGATATATATAGGGAAGTTGGTTGGGAGTTGTCTATGAGGAGTCCAAGGTGGCCCCTGTTGGCTTAGTAAACCTGGGTCTTGAGCTCCTACCACGTTTCTCAGGTTCAGGGACAATTTTTTTGACTAATGCACTGGAAGCCAAACACGAAAACCCGAAAAGCAGTAAAGCAACATGCGTTGCTTGTTCGCACCCCTATACCTCCCAGTCGCACTGGGGGGGGGGGGTTGTGACCATTGCTGATCCTCTTTTCTCTCTTCTCTCTTTTCTCTCTCTCTCTTATTTTATAATATATAAATATATATATAAAAAATATAATATAATATTTTATATATAAAATATATATATAAATATAATATATTAATACATATATATATAAAATAAAGT